>OY743106.1:13800000-15050000 GCA_963555685.1 Acrobasis consociella | reverse complement strand
TGTATAACTTTAGAGCTTCTCACACTTATCCTTCATCCAGTGAAATACTTATCTCATTAGGCTACCATTTATAGGGTCTGCCAAATAAAGAGGTTCTGGTCAGCTTTGTGGTCTAGTGGTCAAAGCCTTCGCCTCCTTGTGACGGGTATATCCCATTTGCCACCACTGGTGGTAGACGGGACAATTCGAAACCAGAGTTTGTTGTATTCGCCACCACTGGGGGCAAATGAGACTGTGAATGATTGGCGATTGCCCTTCGCCACCAGTGGGGGCGTCGTGCGTGGTGGCATCTGACACACGTGTACATAAAAATTGTCCCGTCTGCCACCAGTGGTGGCCGCCCCCAGTGGTGACAAATGGGATATACACCTTGTGACTCGGAGGTTGTGGGTTTGAATCCCACTGGGAAGCATACTTTGTGAAAATTTGTTGCCAGTCTGGTTAGGAGCCGTTGATCCCAGTAGATGCGGTTCCGACTTCCGACGAATGGAGGAGCTCGAAAAAATTTTATGCCACTTTTGGATGGGTGGGCTCGTAGACCCGGGTTACTTGAGAAACCGTAAAATACTTGACTTGAGTTATTTTTCTTGCTGACCAAATACCTATTTAATTTAAAATATATACCATATAATTACCTACTAGCCCTTTTTAAATCACTGCATGTATGTCATTGTTATTTTTCCAGGCAAGAAGCATTGCAGTACCTAAAGTAGTAAATCAAATTTTTTTGCCGGCTGTGTTTGTTGATGCATATCTCCAAAAACTACAAAGCCAAGAGTTCAACGTATTTGATGAATCATTACAAGTCCGAAGTGCCACTTTGCCATTTCAACTTTATTACAAACGGTTAATAAACAAATATTAATTTAATTTTAATAAAGTATGTAAGTAATATAATATTGAGAAGAGAACAATTTAAATTATGAAGGAGACTCATAGTTAATTTATTTATCATAGTTACTTAAATAACAAAGAAATATAGATGTAAATAAAATATTCTTTGTTTTTTATTCCATAGCTAAAAATAAAAATTTCCAACCATATGTGCATTGGAGCTTCTTAACTTCTGAGATGACGGTGCGGCGCCAATTTATTTATTTGTTTTACAAGTAGCCCAAGTCTGTGGGGATATAAAAAAGGATTTGCCCTGCGATTATTCAAAGACGTCTGGACCGATTTTAAAAATACTTTTTATGTTTGAAACCTCCACTAAGGCACAGAATAAGTAGGTACTAGTGCAGAAGTTTTACTCAGCAAATAGAACGGGAGGTCGCGACAAATTTGGTAACGATAAGGGATATGGCTGACTCTGGTTTTATAGAATAAAGAGCACCTCTCTGATGCTAAATATGTTGGTCTGCCTGCGTGGAGTGGTTGCGTTACTTAGATATGGCGCCTGAAAAGTTGGTTATCGTGACCAAAAAAAAATGATAAGGGATATGGCTGACTCTGGTTTCACAGGATTAAGAGCATCTCTCTGATGCCAAATATGTCGGTCTGCCTGCGAGAAGTGGTTGCGTTACTTAGATATGGCGCCTGAAAAGTTGGTTATCGTGACCAAAAAAAAATGATAAGGGATATGGCTGACTCTTGTTTTACAGGATGAAGAGCACCTCTCTGATGCTAAATATGTTGGTCTGCCTGCGTGAAGTGGTTGCGTTACTTAGATATGACGCCTGAAAAGTTAGTTAGCGTGACCAATAAATGATAAGGTAAATGGCTGATTCTGGTTTCACATAATGAAGAGCACCTCTCTGATGCTAAATATGTCGATCTGCCTGCGTGAAGTGGTTACGTTACTTAGATAGGGCGCCTAAAAAGTTAGATACCTGCGAGGCAAGCATGGTGTTTTATCTGAGAAGTCTTTTCATATCTTCCCTCTGTAAAAATGTACATGATAACATAAAATTCATGAATGGACACGTAGTAAAATGAGTCGTCACACGCAGGCAGTTTATAAACAGAGTTTCTAATGTCTGCTAAGAAAATATAATAGTTTTAAATTTAAACACGCGTTTTGTAAGACAATGACGTTAGATAAAAGACTTATATAATTACGTAATAATTTATAGAAAAAATATTGCAATTCAAAAGTATTAAACATTATAAAAATGAAATGTTATTACAATAAATGTGCAACGGAACGTTTCAACTCATGTCGTACAGTACAGCCAACATAAAGAAAAACACCGCTGCCCAGGGGGTATATTTTTCAAACGCGGAGTCACTAAACGAACGATTTTTGTATGGAAAAACCACTCGTTTAGGTGATTCCGCGTTTCAAAAATGGCACTTCAGTAGACGGCGGACGGCGGCCGATTCACCGCCAAAGTAGTTGTTGTATTTATCAAAAGACGTAATTAAATATTTTGTTATGTTTGTAAAACTTCAATAATACTTTGTTTAAAGATGTCTGCCTACATTTAAATGTGTAATTATACATTTAGTGTTAGTTTAATGGAATAACTGTTTTAAATACGATTGAAAATATTTTAATTGAGTCTTAAGTGGGTCTAGCAAATCGGCGACAAATTTACACGATTTCACGTTGCCAACCGTCGAAATGTCTACATTGACCTGTCAAAACCATGCTCGCACGTGAGTTAGGCATGAGATAAAATACGTTTTATGAATGAAAGTTAATTTGTCGCTCAATTTTGTCTATGTTGGTTGCGGTAAATTACGCGTAATGCGACAAATTAAAAGGTAAAAAAATTGTCACCCTGACCATACTAGCCACGCTGGACAAAAAAAGAAAATTATAAGGTAAATGGCTGATTCTGGTTTCACAGGATGAAGAGCACCTTTCTGATGCTAAATATGTTGGTCTACCTGCGTGAAGTGGATGCGTAACTTAGATATGTCGCTTGAAAAGTTGGTTATCGTAAATAAAAATATTAAACCGTAATTTAACTCTAGTTTCACAGGATGAAAAGCACCTCTGTGATGCTAAATATGTCAGTCTGCCTACGTGAAATGGTTACGTAACTTAGATATGATGCCTGAAATGTTGGTTATTGTAAGCAAAAAAATGGTAATGCAAAGGGCTGACTCTGGTTATACAGAATGCAGAGCACCGCTCTGATGCTAAATATATGTCAATCTGCCTGCGTGAAGTGGTTGCGTTACTTAGATAGGGCGCCAAAAAGTTAGTTACCTTGACAAAAAATAATAATTATAAGGTAAATGGCTGATTCTGGTTTCACAGGATGAAGAGCACCTCTCTGATGCTAAATATGTTGGTCTGCCTGCGTGAAGTGGTTGCGTTACTTAGATATGTCGCTTGAAAAGTTGGTTATCGTGAACAAAAGAAAAAATAATAACGTAAATAGCTGACTCTGGTGTCACAGAACAAAGAGTACTTCTCTGATACAAATTTAGTCGGTAAAGTCTTGTTTGTTTTGTCGGTCTGCCTACGTGAAGTGCTAGTGTTACTTAGATATGGGTATGGCGCCTGAAAAGTATGTTATCGTGATCAAAAGTAAAATTATAAGGTAAATAACTGACTCTGAACGGCTGCATATCGAGCAAAATACATCTTTCGTTAGTATCCGATATTATAATACACATGCCATTTTAGTCCATTTGTGCACTAAACCTCATTATGTTAACAGGCAAATATTTTTTCAAAACTAAAAAACACTTCACCCCCAAACTACGCAACCGATTTCGATAAAAGAATTTTCCAAATCGGTGAAGGCACCTTCAAATAATCGGTAACAAATTATGCACTTGCATAACTTTAACACGTGTGTAAATGTTATAAATGTGTATGATATGCCAGACTTTGAAATTTTGTTGAAATCAGTCAATACTTGAAGATTGAATTTATAAAAATAAAATTCCGGCGTTAACAATAATACTAATTATTGTTAACGCCGGAATCTTAAAAAGTAAAACTGTAACACTAAGTTTTTGGTAGAAAGAGTTAATTTATCTGGTACTAAAAAAGTAAAAATCGAAAATTTGTAGTAAGTACATTTGTGAACTACGGCATCAATATAAGGGTGACACAGGGTAGACAAATTCATGTGTTTGTATGAACGCATCCTACTGTATCTAAGTAACGCAACCACTTCACACAGTCAGACTGACATATTTAGCATCAGAGAAGTACTCTTCACCCTGTGAAACTAGAGTCAGCCATATACCTTATCATTATTTCTACATCACGATAACCAACTTTTCAGGCATCATATCTAAGTTTCACAACACAACAATTTCACGCTGGCAGACCGACAAATTTTGTATCAGAGAGGTACTCTTTGTTCTGTGACACTAGAGTCAGCTATTTACGTTATTTTTTTTTTCTTTTGTTCACGATAACTAACTTTTCAAGCGACATATCTTAGTAATGCAACCACTTCACGCAGGCAGACCAACATATTTAGCATCAGAGAGGTGCTCTTCATCCTGTGAAACCAGAGTCAGCCATTTACCTTATAATTTTCTTTTTTTGTCCAGGTAACTAACTTTTCAGGCGCCCTATCTAAGTAACGCAACCACTTCACGCAGGCAGATCGACATATTTATCATCAGAGAGGTGCTCTTCATTATGTGAAACCAGAATCAGCCATTTACCTTATCATTTATTGGTCACAGTTACCAACTTTTCAGGCGCCATATCTAAGTAACGCAACCACTTCACGCAGGCAGACCAACATATTTAGCATCAGAGAGGTGCTCTTCATCCTGTGAAACAAGAGTCAGCCATATCCCTTATCATTTTTTTTTGGTCACGATAACCAACTTTTCAGGCGCCATATCTAAGTAACGCAACCACTTCACGCAGGCAGACCGACATATTTGGCATCAGAGAGATGCTCTTAATCCTGTGAAACCAGAGTCAGCCATATCCCTTATCATTTTTTTTTGGTCACGATAACCAACTTTTCAGGCGCCATATCTAAGTAACGCAACCACTTCACGCAGGCAGACCAACATATTTAGTATCAGAGAGGTGCTCTTTATTCTATAAAACCAGAGTCAGCCATATCCCTTATCGTTACCAAATTTGTCGTGACCTCCTAATCTAAAAGGAAATTAAAGAAATATCTACTCAATGTCATTAGCGATATGGTTTAATTTAGCTCGCGTCAGAACTCTGCTTCTTTTTAGATACCTACCTGGTAGAGGAAGTACAAGTGCATTGCAAGCCAATTTCATTCTTATTATTGTAGACATAGATTCACGTCACTGAATTTGCCACTCCGGCCGGAGTGGTCGCCGCGCGCATTTTTATAATTTAGGTATATTTTCGATACCTAAACGGGAAGTGACACAGGCCTGCTGACTGCATAGAGTTAGGATAGTTGTACCACAGAATTAATAATAGTATTACATAGTTGTACCTAAGCTGACTGAGGGATGAATATTTGCGCCGCCGTCCTCACAGTGATGTTTTTTCCCTTCTCTTTTCTTTTCATCTGTTTTTAACGCGAACGCGGGGGATGTTATCCGATCCACAAACTGGCAAAGACATTCACGTGTATTTGAAAATTTTGAACGAACAAAACATTTAGGCAACACCCCATAATCATCTTTTCAAGATATGAGAATATGAGTTTATTTAGGTACTTACAGTTGCCATTTTACCCACCTTCCAAAGTTTTCAAGAAAAATTAACAAATAAAACCAAGATTAGTATATTTATAGTAATAATTGCACTGTTTATTCTCAAGCTTCTTCATGCAAATAAATACTTATAACAATTCGAGATTCAAGCAGCATAAATGTTTGGCAACCTGAGTACCTATGAGTACCTTAGATAGCTAGCTACTAACACTACAGCTAAATTTCATCATAAATCATAAAACTGAAGTTAATATGATGCCAGAAAACGATGATGAAATTTATAGAATTACAAAAAGAAAATTGTTAAGCTTTCAAAATATTAAAACTTAATTGGCTACTTGTGGCTCTACATTTCATTTTCAGTTTTATATCTTATTCACATGCTATCTATTCAATTCATAAATAAAAGATATTTTAATTCCTAAACGCCGCCGTGTGCCAACACTCACACGTTTCTTTTAGTCCAATGTAATTATCTTAGAAGAGGCATAGTCGTTGTGATCTCTGATGGAAGTAAATGATTGGATACATAATTATAAAAAATTAACACTTATTCAGAGTATTAACCAAATCACAAAGAATACACTAGCAATATAAATAAACTTCTGATATGTATTGTATGCCAAGATTTTTGTTTAATTTGATTACTGGATATTGCAACTTAATTTATAAAGAGGCAACTAGTACTCACATACTTATGCATTTAAAATTTTCACCTTTGGTTTTATAGAAGATTTATAAATCTTTGGTAGCAGTCTTCTATGAAACTGGACTGTGATGATCGAATACTGTATATAATGAAGAAATACTCTCATTTTATGTGCTCAGCTAGACTTTGGAAATTTAAATGATGTACTTAATGAAGTCTTAACATACTAAATACAAGATGTAGGTACCTAATCCTTAAATCCTTTCAATCATAAGAAAATAATATTATAGTAACAATGCCAAAATATAGCAATAAATTATAGTATATAATAATTAGGTTTATTGTCGCATAAGGCTTAACTTACACCGGAACAGCAGCGGCGGGCAGCACTTTCAACCGACTTTTGTCAAACCATATTCAAGTTTATTTCTATTTCAATGTTACTCAGTATAGCTTAAACACCAACAAAAGCCGAGCGGCAGTTCGCGACTGCCTGCGGCGCCAAGCAGCCAAGTTGTTTTCAAAGTATTCTAAGTATTTTATAGATAGAAATAAGGGTAAATATAGACTGCCGATCGTGGCGAGCAGCCTGCTTTGCTGTCAAACCACCGGCGCGCCGGTACCGTTCTGGTGTAAGTTAAACCTAACAATAGGAATTAATATAAAGGTGTAAGTACCCTGTGCAAATGCAAGTGATGTTTGCATACTCAAAAGAACATTTGATGTAAAACACAGCCAATCACAAAACTAAAAAGTCTAATTTGGAATGTATAAGTTCATAAAGTTAATACATAATAACAATGCGCTGGATCTTAACCACTAATAAAAAAGCTAAACTGTAAGTACTTTATAATCACAATGAGCTTGCTGCACTATAAAAAGCTACCATAATTCATATCCATACGTTAAAATTATTCTGAGGGTGTTAAATCCTTCTCAGGCTCACCTTCAGACAAAATTTGCTGAAGGAGGTCATAAATAGGCTCAAATGCCTTGCGGCACGCAGCATTGCTAGGGATGAGGTAGTCATGCATGTCGTGGTGGCTGATAGTACCATCATTTTGAACAAATCCTTTATCAATGGAGACCATTTCAACCTTATTCATATTTAAAACCTTTTCCCGTAAAAGCTGATTTATCTTTGAATTTTTCTCCCTTAGCTTGTTAGGATGTTGACCTCGAGGGAGAAGACTCTGAAACAGGAAATTTATAATATATTTATTTACTTATACATAGAAACACTAGAATTTAACATTCACTTCTGATCCAAGAAACAGGTATATTTTTGTAACTAAGCTAGATTTTATAAACCTGCATTACTTGTGAATTTTGTTGTTAACACAACTGAGTTGCATAAAATGTACTATACATGGTGATCTTTTATTGGATTTGGCCACTTCATAAGAATCTTTAGGAAGACCTCATTAGCTAGTCAAAACAAAAATTCAGAACTAAAAAATTTTGACTTAAACTCAAAAGTATAATCGTGAGATCAATTAGTAGTTCCACCGCCAGGCGTCGTCGCCGGCCAGCCGCCTGAAGAACTTGGGGTCACGTGAGTTCACGCGACAGTTTTGGACGAGTACTACTTGGTCTTAATCGAAAATCATTTTTGTAACTTTTTTATCTTATGTCATACGCAAATTTGGATTAAGTATGTATATGGATAGAGTAATTTATTTACTATACAACATTTTTTTTTTCCAAAACCAATGAAAAGTCAGCGTGTATGTAGGCTTAGCGTCGGGGGCAAAGTAACGTAAAACAGCCCTGGAGTGCAAAAGCTAAACAATGTTCAAAAAGGATCTGTGGTTTGGTGGCTTACTTACAGGTAACACTATGTAAGCACTCGAGTGTTTCTCCCTGATTGTTCTAATTATTTCTAAGATTCCTTCGCACACTTGTTCTGGAGTATGTTCAACATTATTTGTGCCCACATGCACAACAATCACCTGCAAAGATAACAATGATCTATAACTATCAAGATGGCCTTAAAGTTAGGAAACTTAACCCACAGGTGCAATGTTTGATATGTATTGGTCTAATGTAGATGTAGTGGTTAGTCGTTCGGCTACATTACAGGACCAGCAGTGCCATTATTCAAATGTGGAGTCACTAAATGATTGATTTTTTAATGGAAAAACTATTTGTTTAGTAACCCTTGTTTAGTAAAACTAGAGTTTATGCCAAGGCAAACTATTGTTATAATGTCTATCTTTTTAATAATAGGTACCTACACTTGACTTACTTTTGGGTCGACATGGTCAAGTTCTCCATTTTTAATACGCCAAAGCACATTTTGTGTCTGATCTTTGTGGATACTAAAGTTAAGGCAGTGTAGAGGAGCAAACCACTGATTCCATACTTCAGTATGTTCTAGTGCTTGTAAAATAGAATCCCCTATGAAGATGACATCGGCATCTTTTCCTTTCGCATCGGAGAGGAATCTATTGTGCTGAAAAGAATACAAAAAAGTGATTTATACCTGGTTTTATAAACTGGCAGAATGTTATAAATTACTAATGTTTTTTAAAATTAAAACTAAACAATAGAAACTGAAGCGCAGAATTTACACGACCACATTATTGAAGAAACCTTTTAGCAGAATCGTGAACACGACACGAAATAATCAATTCATATTCATAAATATGTACTTACGATACTATTCCATCTACCATCCCCTTCCGAATCTAATTGTGGAGCAGGAGCTGAACAAGGATTCATTATTATTCAGTATATTGAGATTTCTTCGATGTTATATATCATTTATTCTTGCAAAAATATAAAAATATGTAAAAATTGCTTGGCGGTTGATTTATCTAACTAGCTAGTATAATTTTTTTTATAGTTTTTGGCAACCTGGCAAAGAAATCTGAGAAAAATTTGATTTGCTTGCTGCTGTCGCTGTCACTGTCAGCGTCAGCTGTCATTATATCAAACAAGGTAGGTTCTCTCTTCCCGAGATGGAATGGAACAAGCACATAAAGGTATAATTCCATGGGAACAAAAAACTTTGATACTTTCGTTTATTTATGGTATAAAAAAACAAGGTATTCTCTTTCCGTGACAGCTGATGACGTAGGTGGAACTTGACTACGTCATCAGTCTGATGTGTTGCCACTGTGTGAAATTGAAATACCCGAGCGTAATGCATTTTTGAACTTTATATAACAATTTCGAATTAATAATCCATTATATTAATTTATAAAATATTGAATTGATGAATCACGCGAGAATCACGAGATACTAAATAGCTAAGTTACATTATAAATTTAATATTCATGAACTAATAAAGAAAGTCCTTAAATTTACTGAAAAGAACAATCAGTGGCAACACTTTCGTGACGTAGTCAAGTTCCATCTCGGGAAGAGAATACCTTGTTTTATTGTACCATGCGTTTATTCTTTGGGAACAAGCTAGCTACGTCATCATAAGTGTGGCCATTGCCACTGATTGTTCTTTTCAGTTTTAAGGACTTTCTCAATGAGGGGTTTCCAAAGTGACATTTAAAAAAAAATATAGTAACTCTTTTTCTCACTAGATGGCATTGATGCCTTGGTCAAGTGTCAAATAGTGGTGGGTCGTACGTAACGGGTTTTGCAAAAAACGGAACGGGCTGGTTTCATCTGGCAAAGGAACTGGATTGAGAACCAGTTTCACGAAAAACTGCTTTCTCTATCCTTTAAATAAGATTTAAAATTGCTTAAACATTACGAAAGAAACGTGTTTGTAGGAGAAAAAACATATAAACGGGCGGAACGGAAGGAATGTTCGTTCATGTTTTGAATATCGGGGATCGTTTCGATTCGTTTCTTCGTTTCACCCGGTGTGGTCATCCGTTCTCGATATAACTATGTATATGAATCGAAAACCGTTCGTTCGTTTCTCTCGTAGAAACCAGTTTCAAAAAGCGTTTCATGAAAAAACGCCCAGTACGTCAAAAATGCTGTGCTTGTAAAATGTAAGCAATTTACATTCTACTAAGAATTTTCCCTTAATTCAGTAAATATATGAGAGAATTCTTATGAAAAGTTAGTCCAGACTTGATATTATGTCGTAAAGCTTGTATCCATTGTGATTTCGTCTTAAGAAAAACGACGAGTGCCAATATTTTGACAGTTTTTCACAATACATGGGCTAACCATAATTATAACGTAGTATATATATATTTTTTTTAGAATATTAATAAGCAAACAATATAAATGAAACAGTAAATAGTTATGTTTATATTACCTACATAGATACCTAGAGAGTAGACATGGTCGTTGAATGAACGAACGGTTTATTTCAACCGTTAACTGGCATGAAGTGCATGAACTATTAGACTAGTTAACCGTCGAATGATAAACCGAAGTGATCGAATGACCGAAATGATGAATCGCTTCGCTACGCCAACCGAAGCTAGCAATCTGTTTGCTTCATTCATACTTTAATATTTGCCGATATGACTGTCTCTGCCGCGCGTATGCGCGAAATCCATGAACTGAGTGGGCGCAGTTCAATTCTATTGTCATACGCATAGATTGTATTTTTAGTTTATAAACAGGTTATTAGACATAATTTACGTTATTTTTTTGGTCTCATTTGACTCTAGTCTAGTTCACGTCACGACGTTGATGTTGTCGTTGAATCGTGCAATAAAAGTTTAGTTTACGTTGTCATAGTTCCTCAATGTAGTTCCTAACTAGTCGAAAATTAGACTGTTTGATAAACTCGTTTAAAGTTGACGGAAAACGGTCTCGTTTCGTCGACGACAAACCGTTGACGACCCACCCCTATAGAGAGTGACAGGACATTCAATATTGCCATCTATGACATTGACACATGCGTTTTTATCAACGCCATCTAGACTTATTTTCTTAAATTTCTATTCTGAAAAGACCTCATTAGTTCAGGATCAGGAATATTAAGTAATGTCACGAGAGTGGGTTGGGGATAGGAAAGGAAACACCAATCCTATGGAATAGTGCCTTTATTTACGACTCTAGGGTACTCACAGTTGTCACAGGTACGTACGCGGCAATGTCACTGTACTGTCACACACACGGAAACGTCACTGCACTGTCACGCGCGGTAATGTCACTGCACTGTCACACGCGTAAACGTCACTGCACTGCCACGCGCGGAAACGTCTCTCGCGCGTATTGACTGCACTGAACACTTCACTTCACTCACTATTACACTTTACTTTTTACTCACTACTTCCACTTTTACTTTTCTTCCTTTTTCTTCTTCCTTCTTCCTTCTTCGGATTTTACTTTCAAACTAAACTGGCGTAGGCCGCGCCTTGTTCTGCTTATATACCCATCGGATGCGAACAATATCGCATCAAAGTTCTAAACTTAAGTCATAAATTTTCTTTTGTCTTCTTTTATTTCTGGTCCGTATTTTCATTTCAATTTAATCTAGAGTTATCTAGAAACTTCTTACAAAACTTCAAAAACACTATAAATGACTGTGATTTGAACGTGGGGTCTATGGATTCACAGTCCAACACCAAGACCGCTAGGCCAATCGTGTGCTGACGTGAGTGACGAAATTTCTCTTTAGATGAATTCTCCTAGTTTGAATTTGTGACGTTGACATTGTCATTATCACTTATCGACCTACGCGACAGTAACTTAGCATTGTAGTATCTTGATTCTGATAGATATTCGAATTTCCGAATCGGTTCCGTTCAGAATTCCGTATGTATGAAACTTGCTGAAACTTGGTGAGAGATTTTCAAATGATGTCATATCATACCTAATTCCCTAAATATTATTACAAAACAACCTTACCTTACTTTGGTGGAATCTATGATTTCACTAAAATATGCAAGCATGAGCATGTGAGGATTTTTCCTAGATGTAGGACGCTACAATTTTATATTTGATAAATAATACTTCTAGGCAATTTTAAAGAGTTGGAATATATGTATAACGAGGTTTTGCATCGCCAAGCATAAGGAACTGTAGACGGTACACATACCGGCTTTGGTTTGCGAGCATGATGATGCACTTACCAAGGTAGACCTCATTCATAAACTCTTGCAGCGTAACTGCTGGCTGGGCGGACTAAGAACAGAACAGAACAGACACGACAGTTTCAAAAATACGATCAATTTGTATTTTACGCGAGCGGTGAGTTGGAAAACAACACGTTTAACAAATAAAAATAGTACGAAAAAGCGGGCCTTCAGAAGAAAGAGGTGAACATTTGAAAGCCAGGGTTGTTACTTTCGATTTTGCAAAAAACAGGGTATCCTGTATCTTGAATCTTACTCTGATCTTACTTTGGTTGGTCGGCTTGCTTTCCTGTCAATAAAGTTATTATAAAATAATAATAATATAATTATATATACCAGAAAGATTAAAGTTTATTATTATCTTGGTAAACCATAAAAAATAATCAAGAATTTAATTTTTTATCGCCCATTTACGGGTACCCTTTTTAGTTGGAGAGTTTTTTTAGTAGCAACACTTATGAAATGTCAGAATTCTACGGAATTAAAAATTAGACTTTAGTACTCTATGTTTGCTGTCAAACTCCTGTCAATCCTCTGAGCTAGCGTTGTAACTATCGATAGTTTGACTATCGATAGTTGACCCCGAAAAACAGTCACAATATCGATAAGATTATCGATTGTATCGATTGGCAATAGTTTGCAATACTATTGATGAAAAGTAAAACCATTGTTAATAGCGATACCATTGAACTTAGATACTATCGATAGCTTTAACTATTAATATTACAATAATATCGATACATAATATTAACTATTATAGATAGTTCTTTATACATTACAAATAGTACCTTTGCTATCGATATTATCAATAGTATTAACTAAAAACTATCGAAACCATCGAGAGGCCTGTCTCACTCAGCGTGTAGGTATTAAAAATATACCTGCGCATTGCGGCCATTAGAACGAGGCTTATTCAGCAAGGACAACTCGCTAACGCGCAGTGAGTAGTGACGCGGTTTGTTCACCTGTATTCACAAACTTAATCGTCATGTTAAGAAAAAGAAAAGTTGTAAAAAAATACTCTGCAGTGTTTAATTGCTTAAACGCAGATAGTGATCCAAATTTAACTATTTTTACGCTTCCTTAAGACGCTGACTGGCAAGCTACCTACCTATTTAGTATATCATGAATTATCATTTATGATCAATATGTATACTAAGGTATATCGGTAACATATATTATGGTAATTATTATAAAAAAAAGATTTATACACGCTGATTTTTCGGGTGCGTATTGCTTGATATAATTACATTTTATATATTTACATTTTAATAACGTTCATAAGATATAATGTCAATTTGACATAATCATTATGGTATATATTTTTAATAGCTATAATATTCATATTTTTTTTATTATAAAAAGCATAAAATCATTATTATAACGTTTATGTACACTAAATATCACCTGTTATACAACTTGTGCGGCATACAGGCCAAAAAGTATATCATTAAAAAACTGTATTGTTGAAAAGAGATATCATTCAAAACATATACCTATCAAAATCATATTGTTTATAAGATATATGACTTAAAAACCATACCATCTAAAAAGTATAGACAGGCTTACAGAAAAAAAATTTGGTTACACGTAAAAAATGCGCACATTTAAAACGAGTGGTAAGACACTTCTATCTATTTTCTTAGGTTAGGGCAATCCTATAGGTTAGGTTATGTTAGAACTGCGACCAACACACGCACGAGCCTAGCGAGCGAAGCAAGCGTGTTGGTTAGCGGCCGGCGAGTGTTAAGACACTTCTATCCATTTTCCTAGGTTAGGGCAATCCTATAGGTTAGGTTATGTTAGAACTGCGACCAACACACGCACTAGCCGAGCGAGCGAAGCGAGCGTGCCACGGTAGCGGCCGGCGAGTGCTAAGACACTTCTATCCGTTTTCCTAGGTTAGGGCAATCCTATAGGTTAGGTTATGTTAGAACTGCGACCAACACACGCACGAGCCGAGCGAGCGAAGCGAGTTATTATGTGTACCGTTACATATTGAAACATGTTTTTATGAACACTTTTATCGATAACTTAATATTTTATATGAAATGTTAGTTCGATATACCGTTTTTCTATAAAAGAAAACCATTTTAAAATATATATATTTTTTAAATGTTGTTATTATAATATGAAACTGCGAAGATAAACTATTCGTTTTATTAAGAAAAAAATGTATTAAAAATCCTGGAATAGTTTTCTGGGAAATGAAATTCGATGTCAAAAAATCTGTATTCTAATAGACACCCATTTTTTATATATTAGCCATATATAAAAAATAAGTGCGTATAACAAACAAAAATTTGAGGAACGAAATCGTCTATCAATGTTAATACGTACATTATGTGATTGCGACATATTAATGTATTATTTTCAGCCCACCTGCATTGGCTTATTGTAATAAAATTATCCGCAACATACTGCGAGGCGCTATATCAAAAGTTTGTTATATCTAATGATAATTATATATTAAGAATCTTCTATTAATCGATTCATATACGTAATAATTATTATGTTTAATAATACATCTATAGAAAGTTTATTATACGTAACGACCAATAGATTTCGAGAACTTTATACGACTTTAAATGTATACGAAAGGTTTGTTAGATGGAATTATTATTATTTAAACGATTTTATGGGTTTGAAAAGTATGATTTACGATTTTTATCTTAATTGATAATTATGCCAACCAAAATTATATATTTCGTTGGTATTTATTCAAAATAATATATATTTAGTTGTTCTATCTTATATTACTTACCCTGATTTTTCATTGGTTTTAGAAATTCGGTTACATTTTAAATATTAACTACATTTTTTTAAACTTGTCTAAAAGCAGTACAAAATAAAAAATTATATATAAACTTGAACATAAAAAAAACAGAAGTAAGTCACCGAGTGGGATTCGAACCCGTAACACTCTTTATAGCGGTCAGCATCTATAACCGCTGAGCTAAGCGGATGGCGGCTGACGCGACGAAATTAGCGACCATATTCTGCGTGGAAAGAAAAACGAATGAAAATTCGAAAACACGCGTTTTCCCAAACATAAGACTAATCTAGATTGATTGTTTACCCCCAAAAACCCCCACTTACCAATTTTCAGCGAAATCGTTAGAGTCGTTTTCGAGATCACAGATATTTATAAATCAATATACAAGAATTGCTCGTTTAAAGGTATAAGATTGAGTATTTAATCTGTCTGCCTACACATGGAAAAAACGGACGGACGTGTGCTAGTCTAGTAACCCAATTTTTACCCGACTACTTAAGAAGGAAGGTTATGTTTTTCGATTAAGTATAAGTATGTTTGTATATAAATTTCTATAGGTCGTAAATGTGTCGAAAGTAATATGGAATGGTAATTAGGTATAACATTAATTCTGCGGTGTCGACACTGATTGTTTAACCCACAAATTGACGTGTACACGTATATATTTTTTCGTTTGTACCTAGTAGTAATAGGTATAAATGTTACTCCGTTTCTACAAAGTGCCATGATTTAGTTTAATTAAAGTTTTTATTAATTTACTATGATTGTGGGTCGTTATTTTTACATACAACATTTACACAATAAAAACACACTAATCTGTATTGAATCTGAAAAGGCCAATGCAACCTTTTTTATGGGCCCTCGGCACCACCCTTTTTTTCTTCCGCCAACAATGAAACTTAAACCATGATTAGGTTACTTCCTAAGATGCCTTTAAAAGAAAATAATAAGATCGTAAGTTGTAACATTCTCGAGATATGACGATTGCTCTGTTGCATTTATCAGGGGTTATTAACACTACTTGTTGGCTTATCATGGTGAATATTGTTTTCGCAGCACAATGAGGAATGGAAGACCTACTCTCCCCCCCCTCCCCTTTACTCAACCCCTACCACTGCATTTTATATTTTAAGAGAAAATATCCAATGTTACCTTGTATAGTAGGTATACAATTACCGGTTCTTTCTTCTTACCCGAGTACAAAACCTATGCATATATGTCATATTTGAATCATCTTGGCAACCCGTGACTTAAGTTATATAAAAACTTACCACAGATACTGGGAAAAGCTGAATGCCTTTTAGATCATTATGGAAATTGGGAGAGGTCTGTCTCTAGATAAAAAGCTGATGAAATGACGTCCGCGTGCATCAAATCTGTTAATATGGAGTTAGTAAAGTTGGATGAGAAAGAAATGTTTTTTTTTTTGTCAAATAAAAAAGGGTTTCTTGTTATTACAACATTTATTCAATAACGATATCGGTTTCATTTTCAATTTCGTTTTTTATAATTAAATCTAAAAATGAAGCTGGAGGGGTCAAGTCTTGTTGATGCCTCCCCCAGCCCATATACGATAATATGGACATTACGTGGCAACAACATCAAAGTGTCCTATTTCCTACTTTACAACTACAGTATTGCCCTATTATAGCATTTATGCCTTCACTTGCACCTTCAACTAATAAGTACACGAAGTATGTTTGTCGATTTTTACGATCAGCGCGGGACGAGAAGCATATTATGTAGGTACGTTATTCTAGTAGTTCGTTCGTATTTGATATTTGAAGTATTGTAAAAATGTATAGAGCTATATCCGCAGATAGATATTAAGAAGTTACAAATATGCACTTAGAGTGGAGAAAACATATCGAAAATCAAAGAAATATATAGTAATGTAAATAATCATACTTATGTACCTGTGCTGAATTGTCCACATGTTGAATGTATTCCAAAACAAAAATGTTTTGTGTAAGAAACTCATAATTGAGCAGTATTGATCTTCTTACGCGTCTGCCACCGATTCTATTAGTGCTTCGGTGACAAGTGATACAAGATCTTTGTAGTGCTGTTATTAGAATGAACCCCAAAATATAGTATCACTTTACGTTATAATAGATTTCGATAGGAAATAATCAAATTCCAGTAAGCACAGCCAGGTTACACATTTAAACAGATCCGAGTCCAAATAAAACAAGCCAAGTAGTAAAATATCAAAAGCAAATGCTGGAAGGTGAGTGTATGGGCCGCTATCATCCCCATTTTACATCTCTTTACCCCTTCCCCAACCAGTTACATTACAACACTAAAACTGCGCCTACGCAAGCTAGAGTAGTTCGCGGGACGCCTGATTAGTTTAGAGTAAAAATCATCATATCTCGGGTATGTTACAGTTTAGAAACCTGATTCTTTATTGCTAAGATATCTTAGAAAGTCCTTTAATAATTACCTAAGTTTTGTTAGTGGCAAAAGAAAAAAAGGGTGGTGCCAGAAAGTTGCATAGGCCTTTATAAAGTTGAATTATGAAGTAACATTCCACCAAGTGCTACTAGCTCTTACAGGATTATCATTCGTATCGTTACTCTACCGAAACGGCGCGGCGCGCGGAGTCTCGCGTCGCGGCGTTGGCCGCGCATTGCCTGCGATACGAGCGCAATGCGCTAGATGGCGATGTTAGTATCTTGACATGACAACCCTAGGCGAATTGCTCACTCAATCGGTTTTGTGTAGGTACCTACCTATGTTGAACCGTTTGTCTAGAATAATAAGAATGAAATTGGTTTGCAACTTAAATTCTTGGTATCTAAACGAGTAGGTGTCAAGTTCTGACGCGAGCTAAATTAGACCATAAAGCTAAAGCCGCTTATACACGATACAATTTTTAATACAATCTGCAGTAACAATCTGGTGCTGTGCTGCAGATTGTGATGTGTGTAGACGTGTTGTGGGCGTGTCCCAGCAAATTGCGAGTCGGCTGTATCCGACCGCTGCTGTACAGCAAGTTGTACCCGTGTTGCAACGTGTGCAGCGCGGTTGGTATGTTGGATGCAATTTGCCTCAGTCGCGCGCACACCGTTGAAACTAAAACGAAGTGATTATATACTTTTAGGTTGAAACGGCAACACGGCTGCGGTTCTCTAAGTATCTAGGTTTAAACTTTTATTGCATACCTACGTAACTTACGTTAAAATATGAACAGCAAGGAAAAAGTGTGTGGCTAAATATTTTAGAATTTTGTAAACACAAACATACTCTTTAGTAAGTTATTAAAATCTTCTGGTTTTAAACAGAACATTATATTCAAATGTGATTTTTATGTAGCCTTCTTTCGTCCAATATTTTCTTTTATTTCTCATAATAGTCATTGTAGTTAAATATAAGGTAATCGTGAGCCCCGCTTTTTGCAATTTCAAAAGCTAGGAGCCATTATTTATTACTGGCGTGCGCATACTATGACAATAGGGGACGCGCACTGAAGATGTGATTGAAATTGTGACCGCGACTCCAACATGCCGCAGCTGCAGGTTGCATGGCAAGTTGTGTCGTGCGTGTATAAGCCGCTTAACAATATTGAGTAGTTATTTCTTTGAATTTCTTTTTATGCATTTACATATTCGCGCGAATCGCTAGGCGAATGACGAGGCGAATAACGAACTCGTTATTCGCCTCGCGATTCGCGAGTTCGCGTTGAAGGCGGTTTTTCGGACGCGAATCAAAGGACACGAATAGCGAACACGAACTTGCTGTTTACACTTTCGCCTGCCGTCAGTTGGCAGCTAGCGCCCGACCCAACAGGACGTATAAGTACCCGTTGTATGACTTGTATGGGAACATGCGAATTGAAAGGTCTAAGTTAACATTTTTTGTTGGCCAATGTGTGTAGACCTAATTATATGTAAAAATAGGCAATCAGACATCAAACAAGATGATATCTCTATATTTAATATGTACTTATAGCATCAGTAATTTTAATCTTTGTTATTTTCTCTTTTAGATATATTCGTTGTTTTTTTTATACATTAAATAACCTTTTGATACATTTCTACATATAAATAGAGGACTCTCACTAAATTTATATCCTACTAATATTATAAACGCGAAAGTGTGTTTGTATATTTGTTTGTTACCTCTTCACGCTTAAACTACTGAACCGATTTAGAACAAATTTGGTATAGATATAATTTGAGACTCGGGGAAGGACATAGGGGGAAGGACTCTTTATCACGAAATTTCCACGGGGAGCGAAGCCCGTGGGTACAACTAGTCTGCGTTTTATAATAACGGATTAAGTCCACTAGTCTATACATATAAAACCGGCCAAGTGCGAATTGGATTTGCGCACTAAGGGTTCCGTACCATTATCTACAAAAATCGCGTTTGTTATATAGGAGCCCCCCTTAAATATTTATTTTATTTTGTTTTCAATATTTGTTGTTATAGCGGAAACAGAAATACATAATTTGTCAAATTTTCAACTCTCTAGCTTTTCTTGAGATATCTCGTGACAGACAGACGGACAGACAGCGAAGTCTTAGTAAAAGGGTCCCTTTTTTACCCTTTGGGTACGGAATCCTAAAAATGACATCTTAGCAAAAGTTGTTCAGACTGATGAGCATTTTCGCAGTCATAAATCTACGCGAACGAAGTCGCAGGCTTCGGCTGGTTTTATATAAACATCCCAATCTACCCACCCAAACGGATAGATACAGGTATATACCGAAGCGTGGGTAAATACCCGGGTAGAAGACATAATTGTATAAACTTAATAAATGTAGCGCGCATGCCGCCATTATGTCCATGTCCTCCATATTCGTGTGCGAATCTCATAATGAATCACTACACGAATGATGTGTAAACAGTAGTTCGCGTCGGCATTCGTACACGAATAGTTCGTGGAATGTTTCGTCGAATGACGAGGCGAATAGCGAACACGCAAGTGTAAATCCGGTATTAGAGTAAGACTTGTCAGAACAAAAATGAATTTTTACGTAAGCACTAGTAGGTAATTATTCTGTGTCATCGATACGATACTATCAATCATATCGATATTGTTACACGATAGTATCGCGCTGTACTATCGATATTTTATACTAATTATTTGCAACACTACTCATAAACAAAACAAACACGTAGATTATTTATGTAGGTACCTACCTATACTTGAAAAATATTTTATTGCTTCATTCATCGATATGTTCCTACATATTGAAAAAAAAAAATAGTCTGATATACATACATACAGCTTGTATTTATTTCTTCAAATTATAAAAGTTTTTAATAGTTTCTATATTTTCAACGCATCTTTCGGTTTACTTCTGTGGTTTACTTGCACATGACTTGCACTACGAAACTCTTGTAATTTTTTTTTTATAAAAGCAAACTTAACCTATATTATTTATAGAATAAATTTGAAAACTCGTAAAAGCTGTTCTTATTATGGAAGAAACCGATGTAATAGCTTCTTTGGAAAGCAAGCACAGAAAGGAGAAGAAGGAACTTCAAGCCCACATTCAAGCGCTAAAGAAAGCAGCAAAAAATGATAAGACGAAAAAGAAAGAATTAACTGCTGAAATAGCTCGGTTAGAGGCCGGGCAGGACAGTCGTCATAAAGCAGAATTAGATGCCGCACACAAAGACAATGATAACAGTGTCGACAGTGTTGAGCACACCAACGAGGGAGATATGAATGAAGTTATAAAAGCTAAAGTATCCAAAGCTCAAAAGCGTAGAGACAAAAAACTACAACAGGAAAAAGAAAGGGAGGAACAAATAAAACAACAAGAAAAAGAAAATATTAATGGTCCAAGAAATATGGAAATCTTGGCCATTAATGCTAGATTGAAACAAAAAAAATTGAAGATCTTTCCAATACCTTCTGATGGAGATTGTCTTTACAAAGCTGTAGCTCATCAATTATCATTGAAGAAGCAACAATCTATTTCCATAGATGAACTTAGAAACAGAGTCGCTGATTACATAAAACAGAACAAAAATGAATTTTTACCTTTTATGAGCAATTCTGAGACTTATGAGATGCTTACTGATCAAGAGTTTGAAGAATATTGTGATAAAATCCGTAGTACAAAAGTTTGGGGTGGCCAATTAGAAATAAGAGCATTATCAAACTCATTGAAATGCCCTATAAATGTCGTTCAAGCAACAGGGCCAGAAATGATAGAGCAGGGCAGTGAGTTTGTTGGGGACCCCCTCGTATTGACCTATCACAGACACATGTACAAATTGGGAGAACATTACAATTCAACTTGTTTAAATGAAAACGAAGATGTTGAAGATGATTAAATTGAATTGCAACTTTTCATATAACATTAAATATTTATTACTGAATAAAAAAAGTTATTTTTGAACCCCTAGAAAAAGAAAGAGGTTATAAGTTTGATGCTAACGTCTGCCATAATCACTTTGATGCTGTTTTTTTTAAAGTGAAAGCAAGTTCACTTGTGGTGGATCTAAGCTACGTTTGATGAAAATCAACTCGGCTCTTTTAAAGTTATTAAGTTAATACCTGGAAATCAGGGTTTTTGTAGTTTGCCTCTCAAATAATAGATGGCGCTACTAACTACGTTATGTTGGCTGTAGATTAATTGTACTATTAAGTTCCTCCGCCCATTACTAGATGGCGTTTACACCAACCATTGAATTATATAGCAAATAAACTTGGTTCCTTTTTTTTTTTTACCCTCTACCATCAATCAATGATTACTACGTAGTAATAATTGATTGATGCCTCTACAAAAACGAGGGGTCCCGATTCCCTTGATCGACTTCTATGACCTACACGTGCAGAGAAGCAGCTAGCTCATTCTAAGCGTTTTCTCCTAGACCAGCATAGAAGGATCTTAATTATTGAAGTCTGGGGCTGTAAACTAAGGACTCATAACCAGGTTGTGAGGGGTCTGCAAATGTGTTGCGACTGATTGGTTGGCACGCAATATTCCATACGCATCACATATCATGGCACAGGAGTTCATATTGTGCAAATATTTTTTTGCAATGAATAGGGTGTTCTTATAGATAAATAAAAATACATAATGTTAGTAAATAATAATTTATTGCAGCAATCTATATAAGACAGGTATTTGCACACCATTAAGCTTGTACCAGTTACAAATATAAAAATTATGCTCCATTTTGTACAGTTGTCTCATCTGGAGCCTTGTCATCCTCCGCATTGTGCTTGTTCGGGTCGTCGGGTTTCATCGCCGGGAACAACAGCACCTCCTGAAATAACACACAGTACCAGTAATTATACATGGTGTAACAAGAGTGAAACTGTTTTAACCCTTCAAATGTCGGCATAGCAGACACAATAGTAAAACAATACATCAGACGCCCGCTCCGGGCGTCCGACATTCAAAGGGTTAAACTGAATTCTAGAATTCTGAACCACTTATATCAATCAAAAATAATAACAACCTTATATACAACTACCTAGCTGATCAGAGTTTCTATGGAAAGCTTACAGACAAACTATCACGTCTTTATCCCTAATGGGGCAGACAGAGCAATTTGGGTCTTGCAGCTCTAAGCAGACAGCCCAGGGCGCCGCAAAACTAAATAATAAATAAAATACGTTTATTTCAGACTTCAAAGAAAACTCCTTCTATGGAAAGCTTTTTTTTCATATTTCGATACATTCCTTGTTTGAATATTATATTCTTCCCTATTTATATTAGCTGAATTGAAAATTGTGTTTTCGACGACAGTGCGGCGCGGTCTAGTCTGTCGTCTGCGTTAGGCCTAAAGCATCTGCATGAGTTGATTTGAAATATAAAGTAGTCTGCATGTTTTGCTCTTTGTTAACAACCAATTTTGCATATAATATTATGTCCCAATTTTTTTAGGTTTAAATAGTGCACCTTAATATTATTAGAGTCCGTCAGGAACATAGTAAGTCGGTCAATGCCCAGTCCCCAGCCGCCGGTGGGCGGCAGGCCGTACTCGAGCGCCGTGCAGAAGGCCTCGTCCGTCGGCGGCGCTTCGTCGTCGCCCGCCGCGCGGTCTTTAGCTTGCTGCTCAAATCTCTCCCTCTGAGTTGCCGGATCATTCAACTCTGTATATGCATTGCATATTTCTTTCTTCATGACGAACAACTCGAACCTTAGAAAAAATACAGCAATTAAATGTATATAATCTAGGATAAACCAAGATCACAAGGTATCTAAACTATAACAGAAATATAAAATAATATATTAAAAGACAGTGAAGTAATTTACTATGATCCTATGAGTATGAATAAATAGAGATAAGGAGATAATAATTGTATAATTATTAACCCTCACCCTGATAGCAAATACCTATTAGAGTATTAAAGGAAATCCCAATAAATAAACAATAGCACACGCTTACGAGTTGATGCAATAATTTTCATTATGAAATAATGTTAGTTTTACAACAAAGTTAAGTTGCTTTCGTGGAGTGAGTTCAAAATTAATGGCGCACACGTGTCGCCATTAATTTTCATAGTGCGAGTATTGTTGCATCAGCCGTGCGTGCGTGATCCACAAAAGCTATCTTTGATAGCCATAATTATATGAAACAGGGGGAACAAGACTTATCGATTTTTTATTATTTCAGGCAACATAATTTTACAATACAGATTGATTACATATATTTTCATATGTAGGCATATGTACATATATATCTACAACTACATACATTGATAATTTTATTTATGTAAGTAGATAATTATGATAATGTGACGTGACCTAATTTATAAAAAAAAATATTAGGTCACATCACAATGTCATCTTATATCTACCTCTCTGTGAGCCCAGGTACATTTCTGTGGTATTTAGACAGCGGACTCATGATTTGTGGGTGATCCAGTATGAATGTTGGATTGATGCACTTCTCTTCAAGGAATTCCCCAACCAGTTTGTCCAGCAACCTAGCTGTGGTTCTTGGTGGTGGGCACTCAACCTGTTAACCAAATTTCATAGTTCTGTCATGAATTGTACCTAATAGAAAATTAATATCATTGTGTAATGATTTGCATTGTGATTTAATAAGACGTTTGGGGGAACTGTATACTTTTTATAATATCATTATGAATTTATGACTTTTCATTAGTTTAAAAAAAATTATAGCAAACAAATTCCTCTATCCATACACATAATCCAAATTCGTGTATGACATAAAATAAAAAAGTTGCGGAAATGATTCACGATCGGGACCATGTGGTTACGCCCGTCCAAAACTGCCGCGTGACCTCGATGACCTCGACCGGCCGGAATTTTAGTCAACATTTCAGAATTTTTATTTTGACTTGATAATTAGGTCTTAATAACTATCCTTATAAATGAGCCTTCAGCACCAAAGCCATTCACGTGTATAAACATAAATTAATAAATTAAAGTTAAGTTTATAGGTACTTAACCAATGTATTTAAACAGTTGTTAAAAGATATATAAGTACCTCATGTTTTTCACATAGCTGACTAAGAAGAGCATTCACTTCAGGGGTATTAAATTGGTCAGCTGGAGGCAGTTTAACGTTAAGAAGTTTCTCCAAGGTTGCAATCATTGGCACCCGGGCAAATGGAGGAGTAAAATCAACCTCTACCTCTTCCCCATCTAGTCCATCTGGATGGTATTTAATCTGTAAATAAATCAATGCATTTAAAAACAAAAATTACTTTTCAAATTTTGTTAAAGGTTCTTATTTTTCATAACATACCTTATAAGTACCATGGATACTTTTCACCATACCAGAAATCATTGATTCGGTCATAGTGATAAGGTCATGATAGTCTGCATAAGCCATATAAAACTCACAAGTTGTAAATTCAGGGTTGTGAGTTAAATCAATCCCTTCATTTCGGAATTGTCTTCCAATTTCGTAGACGCGGTCAAGGCCACCCACTACTAGCATCTTGTGGTACAGCTCTGGGGCAATTCTCATGTAAAGATCCATGTTCAGTTCATTGTGATGTGTGATGAAGGGCTTGGCAGTAGCACCACCAGGAATCATGTTCATCATTGGTGTTTCAATCTCTAGGAAGCCCATGTTGTCTAGGAACCGCCTTACGTAAGCAATAATTTTTGCTCTAGTGTAAAATGTTTGTCGTACCTGTCAATAAAAAAGTTCTACATAAAGTAACATAAAACGATATTTTAGTTATTTTAAAAATTTATTTTCGTTATTTTTTAATTTCTGACCCATGGTGCACAAACCTGGTCTTTGACAGAGTCTCAAATGTACAGACTCAAGGTTTGCCAAAGTTCCACAGAGTGCAGTATACTCACCGTACAGCGAATAAGTAGAGTAAGAAATGACAAACTACACTCCAAGACCAAAATTGTCCATGTAGGTGTCAAGAAGGCAAAGCTGAAGTATGAGTGGGCTGACATGTTTGTTGTATGAGACTGGAATCACTTTAGGTTCCAGAACGATACCAGCATAGGGAAAAGCCAAGGAAAAGATAGAGGGATGACATTGAATGCTACATGAGTGGATGGCAGCAAGCTGCCTTGGATTGTAGCAAGAAGGTGAGGGTTTTGCCCAACAGTGGGATATTAGAGGCTATAAAAAAACTTTCTTACCTTATCATTTAAAATGAGATCTAGATATCGTTTCCTAAACCTAGTTTCTTTGTCTTTCAAACCGAAATGTAGATGAGGCAGCATGTGCAGACATGGTGACAGCAGTTTAATACTTTTTGGTATTATGGACAGCTCGCCCTTTTTGGTTTTACCTGGATGGCCGACACAGCCAATAATATCACCTCTCCTTAATTTATCAGTGTCTTTCTCAAATTTTTCTTCAGATTCATACATTTTTGCATTAGCCATCACCTGGAATTTTTTAATCATTAATATCTAAGATTAAACAATCTTTACATCTCAGCCACCATCATGCTCAGAGTTGCCTTTGGGTCTTGTAGTTCTCGGTCTGGCTGCTTAGAGACACAAGACCCAAAAGGCTGTTTGCTCGCATTAGGAATAAAGATCTGATAGTTTGTGTTTAAATAAAATGTAGATTACTATTTAACAATTTTCTACCTGCAGTTTTACTCCTTCACCTCTCAAGTCATAGAATATGAGTTTAGCACCAGACTCTCTGATTGAGTGCACTCTGCCAGCGAGTGACAAAGTAACATTTTCAAGAACTTCTCCACTACTTAAGTTATTGTACTTTTCAATAAACTCTTCTAAAGATATTGATACATTGAATTTATGGGGGTATGGATGTTCATCTTTGGGCCCTTTTTTTAGAGCCTCTATGGCAGATGATCGCAACTTAAAATATTCATTAGGGCTGATTTCTTCTTCAAGCTTGGTACTCTTTTTCTCTGTAGCAGCAGGCGCGGGCTGTTGAGCAGCTTTCTCCGCCTTTTCCTTCAACTTTTGCTCTGCTTTAAGTCGACGTTTCAATTCACTAAAAATAAAATATAAAATACAATGTGAATGAAATGTGAATAATCAGTTAATAAGTAAAGAACAAACCGTTTGCTCACTGCCGTTGATAAATTTGCACACCGGTGCACAAAAATCTTGTTTCTGATGAAACAAACTGGTACAGAGGTAAAGCTTTTTAGCGCGAACATTTTTGTTTCACACTATACTCACTTCTTGGATAGTTTTTCACCGGGAGCTTCTGCCATTGCTCAGCTGTATTTAATCTCGATAAATTATCGAAAAATGCAGGATAACCTACAATTTAGAAAACCATCCACGAAACGAACGTAGGTACGACACGGCAATGACGGCAAGCAAAGCAAGACAAATGTCAGATTTGACAAGTGATTGTGACAGTGACACTAGTGGTGTTCTTCGGCTACATTTTCGTAACATGCTACATGGAATATGCTAAATCTTTATATCATGTTACTTTTGACGTCATGTTATAACGAATAAAAAAATAAAAATTTCAAAGATAATTTTAAAATAATTCAAAAAGTTTCAAGAAAAAATTAAATCGAGTAAAGAAAATCGAAGACCTTATGTATTAGAATTTGCCATTATTTTGCTAATTTATAACAATATGAATAATTCATAACGTGTAAATTTTTACGAGATAGTAATCACGTAAAAACTTGACTAAATATAAAGATTTCGTAGTAAATCATTAAATATTTAATGGCGTCTTTTTGGTAAGTTTTATTATAACCAACGTGAATTTGTAACTGTGTAAACAAACACAATTTTCATAAAATAATAATTCATCAGTCAACAGACTATTTACATTAGCGCGCGAAATCTCCAAACGTCCTCCACCGCCTACAACGCAATAATAATAAATACAACGCGTGAACGCGGCGCAGCGCTAAACGTATAATGCTAATGCTATTTTTTAACGCCAAAACGATTGAACGAAACGTGCGCGCTCGTTGCGATTGCGAGCCGCGGTAGCGGCAGCGCCCCACTAGGTTAACGACCGCGCGATTCGTTTTAACGTAGCATAAAATAAATGTTTAGCAGGCGCTTTTCGTTGCGAGTACATAGCGTGTTTTTTTTATCAGCTGTATGTTATATTAACCACCACTAAGTGACACCTGTCACTGTGTCACTGAGTGAAGAAAAAGAATGACAGAGATTAAAAATATACTTTCGTGATACGAACAGAGGTGCTATTTTTCAAACGCGGAGTCACTAAACAAACGGTTCGCATTCAAAAATAGCACTTCTGATACGAATATACCACAGATTTGAATCCGTCTGTCACACACATCACAGATTAAAATAGCTAAAATCATAATCAATCGATTTAAATTAATATGTGATGTGACGAAAAATATCAAATATTTTTTACACTGGTAATATTTGTATTGACATCACAGCTGTTCGTTTTGCCTGTGGTCTGTCTTGCTAGGGAAAATTGTAATAATTTATTCTGAAAGTGAGTTATATTCCGTAATATTTGTGAATTTGCGTACAATTTAAGTCATATTAAAGTTATAAACTTAAAATTACATAGGTTTAGTGACGCAAAGCCAGGTTGGCAAAGGTTTTATAAATTTGTCAAATCTCATTTTAATTTTCTTGCATTCTCGTGATTATCAAGTCCAAGTGTTCGTTTTAACTGTTATATTATCGTGCACTCCACCTATTTTGAGTATCAACTGATTCCAGGTTCAATCTTATGTAGAAAGGATTACGTTGACGCCTTTCAATAATACCGAGATACTATGCCTCTTTTTGGTAAGTCTCAGAAGAGCCCAGCGGAGCTTGTGAGATCTTTAAAAGATGCAGTGACTGCATTGGAAAGAGGCGACAAGAAAGCCGAGAAGGCTCAGGAAGATGTGAGCAAAAATTTGGTAAGTCATTTGATGGTACCTACCTAATACATCGTCTGTTTTTCGGTGCTGAGATTTGTCATAAGCTAGGACGTGCAAACATCAACAGTAATATTTTTTGTATTTACTTTCCTTAATTATTTTTATTTAGGTATTTTATTTATTACGATGTGTGTATGTTACTTAAGTCGTAAGTTGGGTTTTGTATTTTAATTCAAACACACCTATAGGAAAAGTATTTGAATTGAGAGTATATTTACTGTCCTAATAAAATAAAATGTAGATTTAAGAGCAGGATTGTTCGGACTGCACAGTTGCTTATAAAGTGGCATATCTTATAAAACCATGGTGGGTGCTTTTATTCTATGGAGTTTTACTTGAATTGTTTGGTTTTTGTACACATTTAACACATAAATAATGAACAATATGGTCTTGATAAAAATCTTTTAATTAAAACTAACATGATTTTGATAACAAATATGCTGCCTTAAATTAGTGGAAGGCAAGGAACTGCCTCCGTGGTGTAGTGGTTAGAGCATTCGGCTCATGCCCGGAGGTCGCGGGTTCGATTCCTGGCGGGGGCAACGACTTTGTGTTGTTGTCCTAGTTTGGTTAGGACATTGCAGGCTGGTCACCTGATTGTCTTATAAGTAAGATGATCTTCGGAGGGCACGTTAAGCCGTCGGTCCCCGTCACTGTCTTTGACATTAGTCGTTACCTAAAACCATGTCAGAGGCCTTTAAGGCGGTTTAAAAACTTTGACACCAGTGTTAGTCACTAACACACACGATAAGAAAGAAAGAAGTGGATGGCAAATTATTATTAAATATTCATGTATTTTGTTTTTCTTTGTTCACCTCTGATGAAACTGTAGCATGTTCGTCTGCTGACCAGCTCTACACTCGAAGTGCCACTTTTGAAATGCGGACACACCTATATGAATGGTTTTTCCATACAAAAAACCATTCATTTAGTGACCCCTTGTTTGAAAAGTGTTATGATATTGTCCATTCACAAAATGTTGTCTTTTTTTTTATTGACAATCTGTAGGAAGAACTTTATATTGATCCACAGGTTTTGATCAAAAATATGCTCTATGGCACATCGGATGCAGAGCCACAAACGGATATCATCGTAGCACAGTTGGCACAAGAGCTTTACAACACAAATTTGCTGTTGCTTCTTATTCAGGTAAATTTATTTTTTTAACACTCGGTGGTTGCACCCCACAAACAATAGATTATCTATTGTGTCTGCGATTGTGGTGCTGAGAGTGTTAATAGACTTTTGTTGATAGAAAAATATTATGGCAGATACAATTTAACTATTAACCAAAAAACTAAATTTAATAATCTTAATTAGTATCTAAATTTAAATCTGTGATTAATGTGTTATATTATAAATAATAACTCTCAAGTTTGCTAAAATTATCTACTCATAAGCATCTTGTAGATGACCCCTACTTATACATGGCCTTACACTTCTGTAGATAGAGCCCAGAAGAGTATAATTAAGGAGATAATTCTTCTAATTAAATTTAATACCTATGTTAAGCTATGTTCTCATGTAGGTTGTGATACATAGGTATATATATTTTTTATTCTTATTAAATAGTAATACCTACATATGACTATTCCCTCAGAATCTAAATCGAATCGACTTCGAGGGCAAGAAGGATGTGGCACAAGTGTTCAACAATGTGTTGCGACGTCAGATCGGCACCAGGTCGCCCACAGTCGAGTACATATGTACTAAGCCAGAGATTCTCTTCACTCTGATGTCTGGGTAATTATATAATATATGTAAATAACTAGACGCTTCTCTATAACTCACTATATTGACCCTTTAACCGCGAGCGTCGGATATATGCGACAAACATTGTCGGGCCCATTCCGCAAAGGTCGATATTTGGGACAAAAAATAAATGCTCGTATAGCACATAACTTACGTATCCATATCTGTATGTATTTTAGATTTACCATGTCTCGCGCTGGGGGCACGACAACTGATATAAATTCTCGTCGTGAAAGGGTTAAACCAATTTCTTAGTTATGATTTCCTTATTATCAAATTAAGTCTTAAATTATTACAATGGCTTCTTGAAATGGCCACTATAAATACAGTTGCTTCTTTGTTGTGTATTATTAGAACACAGAAGTGCAGCCCTCATTGTGATTATTTTATAAATTTATAATTCTTCAAAACTAAAAACCGACTTCACCCCCAAATTACACAACCTCCTTTCTTTTAGAAGTGGGTTAAAAATGTTCATACAAGAAATAAATGCAAACTGTGTTTCAGAAAAGCGGCAGGTTATATTCTTTTGAAATGTTAATGTATGGATTAGGTATATCTATTAGATGCATAATGTAGCAGGGGCGTGTATAGAGATATTTGTTTGGGTAGACTACAATACAACTTACGCGATTTTACGTCCTCCAAAATCAGTGGCCATTAATGAATACTTATTGGTTTTGATAATAAACAATCACTATTCAGTTTGAACAAGCAATCACTTTGTTATACAACATTCACAAGTAAAACTTTGCACCAATTTATTAAGTTTTAAATAAAACTTTCATACCTATGCATTTGTAAACAAACTCAGTAACCAAACTAGGTACTTAAATCACCGAACGAAATATAATCCGGCAAAAAAATGTGTAACACATATCAATACAATCTTCGATGAATTACGCGTTTCTAATTTGGAATCATAGCACGATAAGAAACCCTATTGGTTAATACTACAATTAGCCAATAGGGTTTGTTGTCGTGACCTTCGTGACATCACAGGAACAAATAAAAATATTGATACATTCTAATTGGCCACAGCCTCGGTCTCAGCTCTAGTTTTATGTGTGCATTTGTTACGTGTGTGGTGTGTCCATGAAGGACGTTCATGCACACAAACGTAGGCGCAAAAGCCTATTCATACACATTAGCTACCTATGCATGTGTGTAAATTAAGCCATCTAGATATTTGTCTTCGGCGCGTACCTACTTGCGTTTGGTGCGCCGCGCCGCCGCCGCGCTGGTAGCGACACAGCGACTTTGAAGTAAAACGGCCGGAAAGAGCGCGCAATTTAAAAGACGTGTAGCGCGTAATCGTTTTTATATAATAATTTAAAAAATGCGCATATACTAGCGATCGACCGGGTAGACAACGTCTACATGTCTCTATGGAATGCACGGCCCTGTAATGTAGGCACTAATCTTACCTGAATTATGAGAACGGCTCCATATCGAAAAACTTACATTTATCGCTAGTATCCAACATTATATTAGGGTGTCACAGGGTAGACAAATTCTATGTGTCTTTATGTCATGCACGCTACTGCTTAACAGTACCAAATAATTTAATTTTAGGATACTACCCTATTAAACAAACGACTGACTCGATTGCATCTATGTTTCCAGCTACGAACACCAAGAAATAGCGTCCAACTGCGGCACCATGCTGCGGGAGTGCGCCCGGTACGAGGCGCTGGCCAAGATAATGTTGTACTCAGACGATTTTTACAATTTCTTCCGTTACGTAGAAGTTTCCACTTTTGATATTGCCTCAGATGCCTTTTCTACTTTTAAGGTGAGTATAACTTGTAAAAATCAACTGCTCGTTTTTACTAAACCTTATGTTGTCCAAGCATAGAAATTAACTTGAATGAATTGTCATATAAGAAACCTTATCACATACATTTTCCCAGAGATTGTTGGGCAATCACACTAATATGTATGTTTGTTACTTCTTCAAGCAATTTTGTTAAAATTTGGTATGCAAGAAACTCTGGTTTAACACATTGGCTAATTTTACCGCGGCTAACACTGCAGGTATAAAAGTGTTTCTAAGACAATACTTCTAACTACTCTTCATAAAAATCATTTGCATAATTATTTTTAAGATTTAAGACCAAGTAATTAAACTACCAAAACTCAAAGAAGCCTAGACAAAATGCATCTTGTATACCCCCATATAGATCAAACCACATCCTCGTTGCTTGCCATGAAAAAGCAATTCTTTATTTCTTTTTTTCTCCTAAGAGCATAATGTTATATTATGAAGCTGTGGTTGCTATCGATTAATTGTTTATTGATACGGGTTTGTTTTATTACGCTGATAAATAAGTTTGTGTGCACTTTTATCAGATATTAAAATCTATTGGAACTTGTCAAAGTAGCATTACGATTGTTTTGTGATTCATTGTGCGCGTCACGTTATGATTCATTTGCGTAGGAAATCGATATAGCAGAATGGAATCAATACCTCTTGATTTGATTTACGGTAATGAATAATAACCATATTAGATATGTTAAGTAAAGCGAAAGTACATTCTGTGTTGTGTACCCATCGACTGATGATCATAGTATGTGCCTTATCCCTTTGCTCTTTTGATTAGGAATGAGTACGAAAAATAAATGTAACAATTACATCTTTTAAGCTAAAAAGGTTTTTAAAAGACAAGAACTACCTAGATACCAGCCGAGTTTTACATTTGAACTCGCAAGGTCAATTCACATACCGACCTTTGCTGTATATTTCGTTAAAGCTTACGATGGTAAATTTTGAGATTGTTCTCATCTCTATATAGTCTCTAAGCTATGTTAGATGTATGGGAGTAATGCCCAACAAAAACTTTCGCCGGGAAAGAGAGAGTTCATCGCGTTCATATCGCTCAAACGCCCATTCCTAGATTGAGTAAAGCAGCTGTTACATTCTAAATTTTTCAGTGATTACAGTGCAACACAAAGGTTTTACTGTAATGTACATACCTACTTAAGATAAAATTTATTTATTGCACCAACTAAGTATGACAATAGTCAAGAGTACATTTAAAATGGTACAAAGGCGGGCTTATCACTAAAGCTTACTATAAGTTTCCAATTAAAATGAACGATATTATTTTAGGAATTGCTAACACGACACAAAATGCTATCCGCGGAGTTTCTAGAAGCAAACTACGACAAAGTGTTCAGCCACTATCAGCGACTTCTCAACTCCGAGAACTACGTGACTCGACGGCAGAGCCTGAAGCTGCTGGGAGAGCTGTTGCTCGACCGGCATAACTTCTCCATCATGACGAGATACATCACAAACCCAGACAACCTCAAGCTTATGATGAACATGTTGAAAGAAAAGTCACGCAATATACAGTTTGAGGCGTTCCACGTTTTTAAGGTAAGCTTTTATTGTCCGTGGTCTTTGGGTCTAAGATTTGGGTTATGTCGGACCCTCAGCGTCGCTTCACACTGTCAAGCCGTATTCTATACACGAAATGCATACGATAGCTTAAATTGCATTGCGAATCATTTATCAAGATCCAGTAAAATTGTTGCGCAATTTTCTATTAAAAAATCAGGATTATTCTCTGTCACAGGGTGGCACAAAAAGTAATTTTTTATGAAACCGAATTGCAGCTAGCTTTAGAAAATTGAATATTTAATGATATAAAAAGTAAATGTCAGAAGTAGATGAACTAGTTAGATATATCGTTGTATACACTGTAGTCAGGCAAAGATTGACACCTTACGCCACATAACGGCTATACAATCTACCTATATTCCTGCTATACAATCTACCAAATTCGATTTTCGCCATTTTTGTCTTTTATATCCCCACTAACTAATTTTAAACCACTGGACGAATTTTAATGTTATGTACTTCTCATATTAGCGCCTTGTCGGTTCTATCGTTAGCTATGCTACTTCAGAGCCTTGAAAAGGCTTTTGGGCTTTTTCCGAAGTGTAAGCCATTTTGTATGATTGTTTACGTCTTACTTTCAGGTATTCGTAGCCAATCCAAATAAACCAAAGCCAATCCTGGACATCCTGCTCCGGAACCAGGACAAGCTGGTCGACTTCCTCACCAAGTTCCACACGGACCGCTCCGAGGACGAGCAGTTCAACGACGAGAAGGCTTACCTTATAAAACAAATCAAAGAACTCAAACCGCTCGAACACTAACGATTATTGCATTTCATTGTATCGCCACTTCCTCCTCAACAAGAAGTTAGTTATAGATGCTATTATATTTAAACGCTTCTAAGTCACCAGAGGGTGTTGCGGCAGAGTTCAGTAGAAACATTGGAATTCTAAATGGATTTACATTTGGTCTGTGATGAGTCAGGGATGAAAGTATATTTGTGCTACGAGCAAATTAACATTTTTAATAAAGATTTGTAGGAATTAGTGTTACTTATGGTTTGACTTATATCCTTTGTAAGTTGTTAAAACCATTTTAGTTTTTATGACGTGTTTAGTGACATCGCCGGAGTCACAATCGAAATGTATTTTGTCACATTGCCTACTATCCCTAAGTTTAGAGCTTTTTGAAGAGAAATATCGAGAGTCCTAGATCTATAATGAAGATTTGTATATATAATGTACACATTTTTATCGAAACATTTTGTTCTTATATTTCTTTTGTATTCCAAATCACCATCAGAATTATAGATTGTTAAACGTGAAGCAAAGTATTTTGTAATATATATTGTCAGTATTGGTTATAACATTTGTATGTCATTCTAAAATATGTTTTCAGCCGTTTTTCAGCGTCATTGTTTATGTAATAAATAATATACTTTTTTAATATTTGTTGCATAAATGCTTCGTAGTCAGTTCGGTAACAGTATGTAAAATTTCACCTAATTATATTGTTTTTAAATGTGTTATGTCGAAATTTTTGTATGTTACAATTTTTATTTTGTCACGATCATTATTACAATTATATTATATGGAAACCGAATAAAATATTTATATCATTTCGTCTTTACCTCAACTGTATTTCTGTATCTTTTTGTTCCTCAATGCCAGTTCAACCTTTAATTCAAAGACTATTCTCGTAGTGGTGGAAGCATAGCACTGAGAGCACCCATAAGGAACCCTTTAGCTTCTTAATAATGAAGCTAAGGGTAAGGGATGATATTATGTTCTCTATGACTAGGAGTGCGACGGAACGCTATAGCACTGCCAGTGCTATAGTGTGCCGTCGCTATCTCTCGCTCTATCTAAAGGAAATTGCTGTAGCCAAACCCTATGAGCAATTAGGACGCAGTGGCACTACTTATTAGGAAGAATGTTGAAATAAGTAACACTGGAACTCAGAGATTTTTTTTTCCCTTCAAGTGGTACTCAAGAGGGTGTTACTTATCGGGAACAAATAGAAACCGAAATGTAGGCGGTACTCTGAACTTTCGTATCCACATTATTTTTTAAGTTTAGTGTTCATACTGCACGTACTGTTACAGTACGTATTTGCGACGTTTAGCTTCCCATAGGTTCCGACTCATTCAATAAGAGGCATCGTCTATAAAAGGACGCAGCGTCAAGAAATAAATAAAAGATCCAAGAGTGTTATTAATATTTAATAGATGAAGCATAATGTTATTAACTGTACATCTTTTCTTACTATAAACTGTACACTAATGCAGTAATTAAAACGTTCCTTTAAATTAACCACCTTAAGAGGACACAATAAGTAACAGTATTCACAAGATTCGAAAAAAAATAAAAAGCAGGTACATACCTATTTTTTAAGTATGTAAGTATTTTGTAAGAAGTAATTTCATATTAGTTACAGTTGAATTTATTTTGTGCTATTTATGTAAGTAGCCGACCATGGCTACTAAATGTCTATAAAATAGATTTAAAATAAAAACTGCTCACGAGTATATTTATCAGGGTCAATTGATCCAGGCAGGAAGTTCTAACTTCGAGGAAGAGGTCTTTCGACATATCCGACTCGGCTGGGCAGCGATAAGGAAGCTACGCAGTGCCTACTCGTCCAAAATACCTCTGTGCCTCAATACTAAAGTCTACAATCAATGTGTGTTACCAGTGATGATGATGACATAAGGCTCTGAAACGTGGTCCCTTACCTCACCAAAGTCGCTGGAACGCTGGATGCATGCAGTTCTAGATCAATCATTTCGGAAACCCCTGGGAGAGGTCTATATCTATGTATGAAATATAAATAGTTGTTAAAATGTAAATAGGTATAGCTAGGACGATTACTTAGCTTACAACTTTGTTTCTCGAACTTCAAGCATCGATTTATTTGTCGGAAAATCGTTGCCCTCTGAATGAAGAAAATAGACCACCTAACTAATTAGATTCGACGAGGAGAGCGCGAACTTAATTAGTATGCTTATTGTGTCCTCTTTATAGTTAACGCTAACCGAAAAGTAACTGAACTTTACCCTGGTATAAACAATCAGTCTCGAAACAAAAAACCGTCACTGAATTTTCGAATAACTACTAAAATTACATCAATAAATCTATAACTATACATACATAGTTTATTAAAATTAAATATACTTAAACGCATTATATTTCTTACATATATTGCCATGGCAAAACGTAAATAAAAGAAACATCTTTTATACAAAATATATAATTTGCGTTGTTAAAACATAGTGGAAGAACCAAACATAGGAAAAGTAATTTTAAAACTAATCTCACTGTCCGCTTAAGCTTATGACGTTTTAACAAAAATACGCAAAATACTTAATTGGGAAATCATAATCATCATCGCGTTAACCAAGTGTGTCCCACGCGCGCATACGGTTTTTGACTAATACGTAATTAAAATATTTAGTGAAAGACTATAAAAATAATCAAAATAATTATGTGCCTTTCAATGGCATAATAAGGTTAATTTGAATTGTATTGCATAATATTATGTCTTTAAATTAATATTGGGTGGAAAACAAACGAGGTCCCTTTCTTGCAGAACGAAACGTTGTATTCATAGAACAAGCATTGCATACTTGCAACTTTTCGGTGCCGTGACGTCGTCAAGGATGATAATCGTGCCAATTGTCTTATTAAATTAAATTAATTACCGATTTCTTTATTAACCGCAATGCAAATGCAGCAGTTACGGCTGCTCAGACGCTCACTGATAGCAAAATTCGCCGCCTAAACTGAAAGCGGGATAATGAACCGACGAGAAAACGTCAGAACCCTTGAAATTGTTAACCTTCCATTTGCACCGCGCAGGACTATTGCACGCGAGTGAAGAACGGGGTGACAGACGGGTGGCTGGGATATTCACGGACAGGTAGCGGGTGACGACGTAGCGGGGAAGGGTAACGTGTGCAACTGCGTGTAAGCATACAGCGCCTGCTAGACGGTTGCCAACAAGCCTTCCGACGTGTTGACCTTGGTCGGTGCCTCGTCGACGCCGACCGTCGGAGTGTTTCCGTGACCGCGCTTTGGCGTCAGTGTGTTTAGAACTCGCAGACTGACAATATCTCGTTAAATGGCTACCGACCTATTGAAATTTCAGCGCGGTCGGCAACAGGCGGCTACACGGTTGCCAACCGGCAGTCCCGACAGCGGTCGGGGGCGCACGCTCGACGACCAAGGGCGTTGGAATGTAAAACGAAATTTTGTTGGCAATAGCTGTCTACATGGTCGGACCTGGCCGGAGGTGCTTGTTGGCAACCATCTAGCAGGCGCTTACGGCAGTCTCACCCCGCCAACGTCTGTACCCCGCAGGAAAGTCACGCATAAAGTAGCCGGACTATAAATAACATATTTTCAATAATTTAGAAACAATAACGAAAAGACGTTTTACCACTACGTTAAATAGCATATTTTCGGAATGTATTTCTTTACAAATAAATTTTACTCATTAATAGATGCAGCAAAGCGGAAACAATTATCTTCATGGAGGAAAATTTAAATTTTACCGTGCAGAGCTTCACACTTATCATCGTAAATGATCGTTATAAAGAATAAATTCTTATACCGTGCAAACTTATGTGATTTGCTGTTATCAACATATATTTTCGCATGTTCGAAACGCTATTTCGATTACTTACTATCAAAATACAATGACAAATGCAAGACGATGCACTAATATCTACAAAATTAGTTATATATACTTATTCGACAATAACAAAAAATATCTTCGTCGCAAAATAAATATAACAGTTATTCTAACTATCGAATAGTTCTAATTTACTCAAATTTGATTATCACTTACATTGGGGTTAAATTAACTAATATTATTTTAATATAGTTTTTATTAGACCTACTCATGATTTCAGTTCATGAAACAAAATTGATTGTGATGAAGTACACCATATTTTGCACAGAGATTCTGATGTATTTCATAACTATACTCCATGGTTAAGGTAGGTACATAAATAAAGATAAACAATCTTGACATGTTATTTTACACTTTATAAATAAATCCCCCTGCAAATTCCAAATTAATTATTTTATAAATTATAAATTACATACCTAATTAATTTATTGTAGAAAGATATTAATTTGTAAAGTGTATATTTTAATATAAAGACATGTCAAGATTGTTTATATTTATTTCAGTACCTAACCAAATGGGGTACAGGCACTACATATAATAGAAAAGTTTCAAAGTTTTGCTTATTCTTAATTATTAAAACTATGGCAAATTAATATAGGAAATGTTGCATTTAAATTGTTACATAAAAAGTGATGTAAGGCTCAAATCTCTGAAGTGATATAATATATATTTTTTTAATTCATAATATGTCCTTACCAAAGTGATGATAAACTGGAGAAAAGGCTTTGCTTTGGTTACACAAACCAAGGCAAAACGTTTGAATAAAAAATACTACTTATAAATAACGAAACCTAACTCCAGACTGTTTTTTTAATGTTTCGTAGACAGAGTTGTAAGTGGAACTTAGATATGGCACCACTGCAACGAAAGCCTAACACGACGATCATATTAACCCAGTTATGAACTAACTTTTCGGTTTCAATACCAAAAGCATGCAATCTTGTTCTCGTCTGTCTCATTTCTATCGTACCTACTTTTAAGCCCAAATAGCATTCTATATTTTTTTTATGAATGATGAAATTATAAAGTATATCTCGTAACGTCTCATTTATTATATTTCCCGTTATCTATTTGAGATCATTGTCGTTACTATATTCAATAAAATGAAATCATCAGGAACACTAAAACGACAATTCTAAAAGTATCTACAAATTCGAAGTTATCTGATCAATAAAACAGAGATCATTATCCAGAGGGAACTACATACTTAGATTAAATGTTTGCATTTCTATGCATTCAGTCACCGTGGTTCACACAGCTAGTCGTGATAGTAAAAGAGAAATTTCAAGTCTTGTTTCTCTGGTCAAGCTTTGGCCACATCATTTTCCATTAGGAACGGAAGGCCAAGAGTTATACTCTGTTCATGGTTTACAAGTCTCTCTCTTACACCAACAAAAGTTAAAACCACTCAGCAATTAGGAAGTTTCCTGGATCAAAAATAATTTATTTGGTACTGTTAATAAAATAAAACTTCACGAAATAACGTCACTTGTCATTGATCATTTACTTTTTCAACGTGTTTTCAGATAGATTACTGAGGGAAAATTGAAATTAGGACGGCTATTTGACTCCAAGAAACTATGACGGCAAACTAATTGGTACGAAGAAAATGTCGCCGCACTCCTATGTGGAGACACCGCCTAAGCAAAATACGGAAGTTTCCAAACACTCAGATACTTTCTAAACGTCAAAACAATTATTTTCTATGGGATCTGTATGAAGTACAAAATTGGGACGTCAGTCAGTTTTTCTGCATATCTAAAATCAAATTGAAAATGAATATGCCTAACGAAAAGTGACACTATTTTGTGACGTTTCAGAATAAGTTGTTTTTGACCCAATCATCTACCAAATTGTTTAATCGTGACAATAGATATTCTGCCAACCGTCAGGCATTAGATAGCTCTTTAATAATTTTATGAACAACTATTGAAAGTTTTACGTTAGTCCGTCTAGTTTTAAATGTGTGTTCTAAAAAAGTGTCCACTTATAGATGTAACGCGTTTTGAATCTTGACGGATAACTTGATTCTTTTAATGGTTATTCATGAAATAAATTAAAGGTTTATATAACGCCTAAAGGTTATTTATTTGAAATGGTTAATTACCACCATATCTACGATTAAACAATTTATTTCAAACGAGGGCACGAAATTCGCCTTAAATAAGTATAAAAATTGGCAAAATGACACGTTGAAAACTCACAGGCTTTTCACACATAGGGTCAGTCAAATGGCAGTGACTGTGAATTCATTGGAATTGGAATTACACTTAACTCATGATTATGAGCTGTCCAGTGTTATTGGCGTACACTAGACCTTGTCCGGGCTGCGGCGCCCAGCGGATGCAGTTGAGGCTGGTCAGGCTGTGCGCCCAGTTCTGCTCCAGCTCTTTGATTGGTGATAGGCCGGTGCGACTTGAGTTTTCTGTAAGTAGAAAAAAAATGTAAGACAAGTTAATTCAGGTGTCAAGTAATTTTTGAAAAAATCTAATTCCTAATTAATCATCTCGAGGAATAGCCTAAGACCTTTATACCTGTGTTTAATAAGGACGTGATAGTGTAAAAGTAAGAATTCAACAATTTTCCAAGTGAGTAAATGGGATTGTAGTCAGCAGGAAAGCGTGTGGTTTCTGGTAGATTAGAATAGGAATACTCTAAGTCTTTCCGTGGTTGTCGTAGAAGGCGACTTATGAAATACAAGCTAAACAAAGCATATTAATATCATGAGACTTCTCCAACACGTCTGGCCATCGTGAGAGTGTAGGCCAAATCCTCTGGCTGTAAAAATATAGCTTTAGTAGTACACAGAGGGTCGTCCTCCTGAAGTAGAGACTAAAAAAGACCTGACGATGATTATGATAACTTTCAACAACGCAGTGTAAATAAATATAACAAACGGTACTTTACCGAGCGGTTCTAACTTGTACAGCAGCGCGATGACGTTGTTCCTAGCTCGCGGCGAGTTGGTGATACGCCGCAAGCCAAGTCCCACCGCTAGATGGCGCGCGGTGGGCGAGAGCGCCACAGAAACCGCACTTTGCTCGAGCACCGCCGTGTGTAGACATTGCCCTAGACGGCCCCACTCTAGCGAATATACGCCTGTGGGGAAGTGGAAAAGTTATGGTGTAATTTCGAATTTTCCTTCAGATAAATGATAACCAAAATCAGCATCTTATGGGCATAAGATGCTGATTTTGGTTATCATTTATCTGAAGGAAAATTCGAAATGCACTAAACATAAGAATCGCCTAAGTCCTTGCCTAACTCGTGTAGGCTGCTCTTAGCAAAAAAATTGATTGCACTAACCCTAAGCCATTCCTAAGTCCACTTAGGAGACTCTTAACTTTATGAGCCCGATTAGGAATCGCCTAAGAATAGGTAATGCTTATGTTGTGTTTTTTGGAATCTGTGGATCATTTGTATGGCAAAAATATTGTGGTTTGCTTGAATTTAGTTAGGTACATAATTTGTTCTTTCGGTCAAACAGATGTTTTTAAAAGTTAGAAAGATCGCATGACGCCATGCCAGAGGATACGCTATCGTAAAGCTGAGAAAACAACATATACAAATGCCTGGAACACAAAATGAGATCCTAAAAAAATAACCGGCAAGTGCGAATCGGATTCGCGCACTAAGGGTTCCGTACCTACTATTATCTATAAAAAATCGCGTTTGTTGTATGGGAGCCCGCTGAAATATTTATTTTATTTTGTTTTTAGTATTTGTTGTTATAGCGACAACAGAAATACATCATTTGTGAAAATTTCAACTGTCTAGCTATCGCGGTTCTTGAGATACAGTATGGTGACAGACAGACGGACAGAAGGACTGACGGACGGACAGACAGCGAAGTCTTAGTAATAGGGTCCTGTTTTTATCCCTTGGATACGAAATCCTAAAAAGTGCCTTTTATGCAATAGCCAGCTTCCCTTATGTTATTGGAACTATCGACTGCACCCATGTGAAAAATAAAATTAACCAAATACCAATTTTATTCAACGTATGTAGGTACCAAAACATTTAAATATACCTAATTAAATTTTTAACAAAAAAACAGACTTAATTTTTTTCAGGAGTTTCATCCATATCTCCAAAGTTCTTTATCGTGTCTTCATCAAATTAATATGGGACCAACTTGGGAGTAAGGGCTTTCAAATAAAAAAAGAACCATCAAAATCGGTCCACGGTTGCCGAAGATATCGCGTCACATACATACAAAAAAAACATACAATCGAATTGATAACCTCCTCCTTTTTTGAAGTCGGTTAAAAATACGAATATATATAACAGCCTGCCTTCCTGCTTGACAGTTGACATTGACTTTCGGCGCGGTTTGGTCCATGACGTCTAATATCATTCATTTCATTCTCTTAACTAGGCAATGCCTAAGCTAAGACATAGTTAAGACAAATCTGTTAGTGCAAACAAAAAGTTTAGCTAGGCTGTTCTTAGGCTTAGGTGTATCTTAACTAGGACAAGCCTAACTAACGTTTAGTGCAAACGGGTATTAATGTTCCTTTATATAGGGCGTTTCTTAGGTCAAAATAAATTATTTAGGACTGTAAATGGAATAAAACGTCACAAAATAATGTCACTTGATTATTGCAGAAAAACTGATATTAAGAGCGCTGTTTGACTCCAAGAAGTTATGTATAAGTGAATATGTCGCACAATACTTTGAGAACTTTTTCACAAACATTCCCCTAAATACAACTGCCCCACTAATGTCCTCATCTAGGAAATCAAAAAAGCTATTAACCAATTGCGTACCTAAATGTAAAGATAGGCTAATATTCAAATACGTCACACCTAAAAATATCATTGATACTTTTAAAAGCTTGAATAATAAAAAAACTGGTGATTTGTGGGACATTTCTGTCTCCGTTATTAGTAATATTATAGATGTAATTGCGCCTTACTTAGCTTCCATATTTAATAAATGTGTAGACGCGGGATCTTTCCCTGACATGATGAAGTTTAGTAAAGTTATCCCTCTATTTAAGACTGGTGACAGAAATGATCCAACAAATTACCGTCCCATTTCTATTCTGCCAGCATTGAGCAAAATATTCGAAAAGATAATTTTTGACCAATTATTAGATTTTTTCAACAAAAATAGTCTGTTCCATGGTGATCAGTATGGATTTACTAAGGGTCGATCAACAACGGATGCAGGTGTTGCACTTTTACAAAACATCTATGATGCTTGGGAGTGTTGTCAGAATGCAATTGGTGTCTTTTGTGACCTCTCCAAAGCCTTTGATTGTGTAGACCACAAAACCCTTCTATCCAAACTTGAGCACTACGGAATAAAAGGGAAGGCTCTTGAATTGATTAAATCTTATTTGAGTAGCCGAATTCAAAAAGTTAGTGTAAATCAAGTAAAATCTGAAGGATCAACCGTAGTGATGGGTGTGCCCCAGGGTTCTATCTTGAGTCCTTTGTTGTTCCTGATCTATATTAATGATTTACCATATTATGTAAAAGATTGTAAGGCTGTACTTTTTGCTGATGACACTTCCCTTGTTTTCAGCGTAGATAGGAAAACTGACACCTCTGATGAGATGAATAATATATTGTCGCAAGTGTTGGATTGGTTTACAGCAAATAATTTAGTATTAAATGCAAAAAAAACGAAATGTGTAAAGTTCTGCTTACCGAATGTTACAAAAGTTCCAACACGATTATTTATTGATAAGGAAGCAGTAGATATGGTTGATAACACAACATTTTTGGGAATAACGCTTGATTCAGGGTTGCAATGGGGTGCCCATATTAAAAAATTAGCTGGAAAACTTAGCTCTGCGGCCTATGCGGTTAGAAGAATTAGGCAAATGACTGACGTTGATACAGCGCGTTTGGTATATTTTGGGTACTTCCACAGTGTTATGTCCTATGGAATATTGCTATGGGGTAACGCTGCAGATATAAATACCATATTTGTTTTACAAAAACGCGCTATCAGATTTATATATAAATTAGGTGCTAGAGAGTCTTTGAGGGAACTATTTAAAGACATAAATATTTTGACCCTCCCTTCGCAATTCATCTATGCGAACATTATGTACGTGCGTCAGAATATACACTCATTTAAGAGAAATTGTGACATTCATAGTATTAACACGAGAAATAAAAATAAATTAGCCATCACAGCTTTGCGGTTAGAGAAAACAAAAAAATCTTTTGTGGGTCTCGGCTTGCGCCTCTATAATAAAATTCCAGATGATATAGTAGCATTACCATTAACTAAGTTTAAGACAGCCGTTAAAAATCATTTATTACAAAATGCGTATTATCATGTAAATGACTACTTATCATCATCTGAGAAAAATTCTTGGAAATAGTTGTCTGCAAATTGTAATTGTATAATTTAAATGTATAGCTTAAGTGTAAATCTGTATTGTAATTGTAACATAGCCCATCAGGCTGGGTAGGGACCAATACTGAACTGGGTTTCTTTCGGCGTAATCTTCCCAGCAGTGGTCGTTCCGAAACGCTAGTAGTTTTTAGCTTTTGCACTAAAATAATATTTAAAAAAAATGACCTTCAATAAGAGATAAATTTATCCTACATTGAATAAAAATTTTTGACTTTGACTTTGACTTTGACTTTATGACGCCATTAGTCTTTATTTCATACAAATTCCATAGAAAATGTTTGTTATGACGTTTAGAAAAAAGTATCTAATTTAAGTTTTTGGAAACTTCCTTATTGCCAAAGTAATGTGGGGTGGTGAATCTCCTATATACACCATCTAATAAATTAATAAACCTTATTGGCACATTTATTAAATAAATAAATATATAGGGAAAAAAATGATTTTATTTTTAAATTTCTATTTTTGAATAATTGCAGACAACAGTAAATCTGACATACTGGTGCAGTATGCCATCTCTTAAATATTTACTTCTCGCTCTACCCAAAGGTTGACTTGAAAGAGATTTCTATGCGATAAGTCCGCCTTTGTATCATAATTATGTCTTATTTATTTTTTCTGTTTTTTGTATTTCCTTTTGTTTATGCTGCAATAAAGAGTATTAATCCTTATCCGTTAGCAGTAGTAAATTTAACACATAAAAGGAGATTAAGGGTCCTCCCCGCGCTAACGACCTTGAAAACACAAAAAAAATAATTTCTCTTTCTGTAAGTGAGATTATCAGGAACCCTCGTACAACTTTTTAGCTAGTATCCTTAAGTTTCATTAGAACCTCGAAAATCATTGAAATAAAATACCTTGAATTTTCCTTTGCAAAAAATACTAAAAACTCTTTTTGTAAAGGTTTCTAAACCGGATAGTATTTCAATGACTTTCGAGGTTCTAATGAAACTTCAGGATACTAGCTAAAAAGTTGTACGAGGGTTTCTAATAATCTCACTTACAGAAAGAGAAATTAATTTTTTTGTGTTTTCAAGGTCGCTAGCGCAAGGAGGAGCCTTAAAAAAGGGTTTTACTCACCGAGCCAGTGGTTAGTGTTTCTAAACCGTGGCACTGGAAGTAAGGCCACAAGTAACCGTCCGTCTTTGGAGATGTCAATGCTGGCATCATTGTGAATTCTGCACCGTTGCACTACCACATTCTTCGTGCCTGAAAAAATAAGACTGTTTTCAAATGGTTATAAAATAGGAAAAAGCTGGTGCCACTAGCAACAAAAGGTAGGTTATATACAGGCTGACTGGTAAATCACCTTGCATATTAATAGAGGGCACTAAGTAATCGATTCTCGTTCCTAATATATCAAGAAATAGGTGCTTAAAAGTTGATCAAATAATATCCAATAAAAACAGGAAGTGTCTGATGAAAGCGTTTGACAAAAAGCAGTGGTAGGTAGTACCGAACACGAGGCAAGATCGCGGTTTCCAAACATTCCGAGACTGCGCACAAATTTAATAAAATTTTTCATTATAAATATTATTATATTTATAATAAGTATTTTGTTAGTTTTATATTTTTTGATGTCACGTGTGATCATGATTTTGTACATAATGTCTTAAAATAAGACGCGTGATTTACCAGTCTGCCTGTTTACAATAAACAAAAGAAAAAGGCCAAATTAAAGGACAAATCTATAAGAGTCCACTGGTTTTCATAGCCTTTTAAGTAGCGGACACCTACAGCGGGTTGGATCTCATTTGTCAGCACGGCACAGCATTTGTTCTGCCTGTGCTACCGCGTGCGATAACATGCTGCAGCATTCTATCGCGTGCTATCATTCAGCATTCTATCGCATGTTGAGTGGTGCGGTGCAGCACGCTTCAGCATGCTGCAGCGCGCTATCGCGCTCTTTCGGCCGGCACTGACAACGAGTCAGTGGTCTCATAACACCATTAAAGTTAATAAAAATACTGTTGTTTTCCAATGTTTTATTGTGTGAGGTCCGTTTTTAACCGACTTCCAAAAAGGAGGAGGTTATCAATTCGTCGGAATCTTTTTTAATGTATAATACCTATCCTACTAAACAGAATAGTTTTCATTTCAAAGACAGTAAACATACATATTATTATTTATTTATTGAATTATAAAAAAAGTCAAATTAACTGAAGGTACTGTATGTATTTATTCAGTGACAAGGTGTTTTCCTGAGTATGAATCGGACGACCGCTCGCACGCGGCGTGCCACAGCGCGCGTTCGCACGCGAAAGGATGCAACAGCATGCCGTTGCATCCTTTCGCGTGCTGTAGCGCGCGGCAGCGTACCGGCGCACGCGTACGCGTTCCCACGGTGTGCGATCGCCTTCCGGCGCGCGCTATAGCATTCCGCCGCCTTTGCAGCATCGACTGTGCTATAGCGTTCCGTCGTTCCCTCTCGCTTTGGCTAATGACGGCACTGAACGACAGAAACGGATAGCAGCATAGAAAAGTGCTGTTCCGTGCTGACAAATGAGATCCAACCCTAAGACGCTCACCACTCTGCGCAAATAAATATCATTAAAGCCCCACCATGACTGTCCACTTTAAACATTTTACATATTGACCATGAGAATGAGCATTTTTAACACCAAACTACACCAATTTCATATTATAAAGTCCATTACAACCAATTTGCAAAGGAAGGAAGCAAGGAAAAGCACTTTCACATGCTGCTATCCTTTTCTGTCGTTCAGAACCGTCATTTGCCAAAGCGAGAGACAGCGCGTGCCGTCGCTCGTCGTAAACTGTGCCGACACGACCGGTGCTATAGTGTACCGTCGCCCTCTGTCGCCTTGCTAATGACGGTTCTGAGCAAAGCAGCAGCTTAGGTGCTGTTTCGCGCAGATAGGTGTAGCCTAACCCTGACTTCCCTCCTTAAACTCGTACGATAAAATCAAAAACAATCTCACTGTCAGCGATGTCGGGCGTGTCACCGGTGGTGAAGTCCCAGGCCTGCACGCGGTGCGCGGGCGGCGCCTGCGGCTCGGCCGCAAAGCCCGCGTCCAGCAGCCCCGCGATGCCGCTCATGCGCCGCGCCGCGCCGCCGCCGCCCGCGCCGCCACCGCCGCCCGGCGGGGCGCCGCCGCCGCCGCCTTCGCCGTTTCCTTCCACGTCTACCACCATGGCATTCTGTGCAAGTATATTTCAATGTCATCTTCTAATTCAAGGATTCTGTGCGTCTGTCGGTCCGTCCGCCTGTCACAGCCAATTTGCTCCGAATCTACTAGACCAAATCAGGTGAAATTTGACAAGACAAACACAGATAGGAAAAAAAAATTATAAATAATTTTTTTTTAAATTAAATTATAAAAAATTATAAATAATTTTTTTTTAAATTAGGAAATTACAAAAAAATTTTGCAAACCTTACTGTGTCATATATTAAATGATATTCATTATGAGGATCCCAAATATATTTCTGTTATTAGTATAAAATAAATAGTTTTAATTTTATTCATGACAGAAGATAAAAATTTACCCCCGTGATCTACGAAACCACTGAACCTAAAATTAAAAAGTTCATTGCTTGTAAATTAAAGGAAAACCTACAAGAATTCTATAAATTAAAAATAAAGAGATAAACTCAATAGCTTACGTTCACTTACGGAAAATAGTTCACTAAAACACCACTAAATAGCGCTAGTAGTAAACTCGCGTCTTACTGTGAAGATTTCAAATGTGATTGACTTTGGCATTGTACGAAACCCTCTCCACGCGAGTTCAACTCGCACTTGGCCACTTTATTTTATAGAGATTTTAGGCATTCAAATACTACTGAAGTAAGGAAAGTGTTGATAAGTTTAAAGGCAGACTCATCATAACAAACTGGGTGCAATGCCTTAACCCATTTAGCGAACGATTTTACTGGAAATAGCAATGAAAAAATTCAATATGGCGCACGTCATTAGCAAACGATTTTACTGGAAATAGCAATGAAAAAATTAAATATGGCGCACGTCACGCACAAGTCGGTCCTAACAACATAAAAACAGCTCTTACCTGCGCTAGAATGATCGGTTGTAAATATTCATGTATCCGTGGAAATCTCTGCGGTTGTGGCCCTGGAGCCTCGGAGTTAGAAGGCGGGTCGCTCACTTGCATCAGAGGCATGGCGAGATTGTTTAAAGCAGCGTGGAAATCCTCTATTGCTTCTCCGCGGGGAGTTACTGCCCCGTAAGCGGCAAAAGTTCGCCTTGTACCTCCCAACTCAGAATTATTTTGTAAAGGCGACCGGTTGCCCGGTTGATTGCTGTCAGAATTATTAGTCTGGAGGGCGAACATTTCCCGTACAGACGATGGAGTATATAACCTAATGGTTTGTAGGCGTCTAAATCTATTGCGGGCAGCGTGCCTCAAGTTGGCCGCTTGAGCGTGAGCTATTCGTATCAAATTCACTCTATGCTCAAATTCATTCATTAGTGAAAATTCTCTGTTTAGATTTTCAGCAGAAGGGGACTCATTCGAAGGACCAGCGACTGGTTCGTCAGTGTTCGTAGGCCTAGGCCTCGGTGTTATCAAACCGGGGCCTTTAACTCGACTGGGCAAGAAACGCAGGGCAGGTATTCTGTAAGTTGAAGCAGGTGGTAATACTCGCTTTTTAATCAGCGGATGAGCAGTCGGATTTGTTCTATGTAGGGCTTTCAGTCGTTTGCATTCCAAGTACAAATCTCGTCTATTTCTTGCCGTAGCCGAGTGATTTCTATTAGCCGCAGCAATCTGAACAGCTAATCTGTTGCTCCATCGTTGCGATACTCTTGTAGGTGTTGGAACAACCGGTTCTTGCTGCATGCTTTCAGGAGCAGCGGTTGTGGCTTGCGACGTTGACGGCTTGGGTTCTTCGGTTGTTTTGTTTTCTGTGGTCTTTCTTTGAGTGTCTTCAGCTTCACTGGGCACATGAGGTGACGCAGGATCATCAGGGCCATCGACGTTGACAGGACCCGTATGGTCCACATTTTGAATGCGAACTACATTGAGGGAGTCCACGCTCTGACCAGGAGGTGTCTGACTCGCTCCTGGCCGTCCGTTATTTCTGTTCGTCATTAACATTAGACATGTCAACGCCAATGCCTTCTTGAGCGTGCGCAACATATCAATGATGAGCTGGCTGAGCCCCCGCTCCTCCAGGCACATCATCATCATATTGAACATCACAGAGAGCACTTGCATAGCTCGCATACGTATCTCGTGTCTAGTGGCACTAATTTCAATAGCTCGAGCGAAATCTCTACGACGGGCGGTCAACCGATTAGAAGTTGGATTCCGGTACCGCCGCCTAAGCTCGTCTTCCGGTCTCCACCTGTAACTCGACTGCAGTCTTCTTCTCATGGACGGCGAGGACCGGAAGCTGGACGACCTGGCCGGAGGCGACCGACGAGACTGGGCCTGTCTATTGTCGCTAACGCTGTCCGCCGAGGTGTTCATTTCACTTTCGTTCGAGTTTGGATTATCAGAATTCGTAGGTACGTCACGAGCCTCATCGGTATTCCTGTTGCTGTCCTCGCTTCTCTGATTACTTCTTGACATTCTGTTGGTACTAAGATTAATATTTTCCGACATTTCTGTCAACATCATGCATCTTTCTAATAACGACCTTGTATAATAACTGGGTACGTCTTGTCTACCCGTTTCCCTGTGTAACGCGAGCACACGACGTCGTAAGTTTTCCCACATGGTACGCAACTCGCGCATAGTGGTCCGGTTACCACGCAGCCACATATTCGTTAGCTGGCCAGCGTGTTTTTGTAATGCTTTGACTCCTCCTTTAACTTTTCTGAAGGCTTCTTCCGAAGAAACAACAGGGCTTCTCGTCGATCCACTATCGCTTCTTGACGGTCCACTGTCTCTACTTGTAGACGGACGATTAGGATTAAATTCCGGATTATTCTGCGTCCTGTTAGAGGAAGCTTCAGCATTGCTAGTGTTAGATGTGCTCGCATCTTCCCCAGCGGAATTATTTTGGGTCCTAACTCTAAACCTACATCTGGATACGGAGACGTTAAAACCTCCTGCGTCTTGGGACGTTCCCTCCTCGCGAGCGTCATTGTTCAGTTCGAACACCATCCGGTCAGTTGCGGGCGGGGCGTTGTCAGGAGTCGAGTCATTCGTGTTAGAATGCTCGTCATCCCTCGCGTTGTCTTCTCGAAACGTCGAGTTTCTCGTGCGAAAAATGTTAACTTCCAAAGACTGATCACTGTCGGAGTCGGAGCTAGAGGCGAGCAAATCTCGTCGTATAATGGAGCTGAAGAGGCGCACGCGCGGGCGCAGCTGCGGGCGCGGGCGGCCGCCGCCCTCGCTGTCGTCGGAGTGCGGGCGCGAGCCGCCGCGCCGCGGCATGCTGCGCTCCACGTTGGCCAGCGTCGACAGCGACATGTTCGTGATCAAGTTCAACAACCTGGTCCCAGAATCCCTTAAAATATCACGTATCAAATCGAGACTCTCATTTATACTTTGAGCATCGACGGGCGCCGTCGAGGGGCTTATTTGCGTCGACGAGTTTGTCATTGTCGGTCTATTAGATGATGTTCCTGAGGTCGATGGAGAATTACGAGTTGAAGATCCAGCTTGTGCGGTCGACGTCGACGGAGAATCTTCGGGGATCAGTGGATCTCTACTCCTAGAAGTAGATGGGGACGAATTTCTTCGGCGGCGTGCGAAATCTTGGCCGAAAGTTGGTCTTTCAGAATCTGGCCTAGATGAAGTAAAAATGCTAGTGCGGGATGAGTTGTCGAGATCTCTAAAGAACTGTTGAAGGCCGTCAGGGAAAATTCTCGTTGGGCGAGGAGAAGTGCCGGACGACGAGAATGGATTTGGCAAAAGCCTGGTCGACTGTTCACTGGATTCTCCGGCGCGAACAGTTCGTCGATAAGCATCGTTCAGCGGCAGGAAAGCTGAAGATCTTGATCCAAATATCGAGTGTCTTGGATTTGATGCAGTATCTTGATTTCTGTAACAATATAATTATTCTAACTAATCGGACTAACGAGAGAGTTTACAACAGCTTTGAGCATTTAAAGGAAATGATTTCTTACTATAAGGATTTCAGATACTACTTACCTGGTTGGATTGCTATTTATGGACAAGACGTCTAGATTCAACAAGCGACTGCTGCTGCCTTCACCACCACTGTCACCGCTGTCCGGCCGCTGAGAACTGCTTGCCGTAGCTAACAAACAAAATTAAGAAACCAAAGTGATTTAATGGGCGCACACAAAACACTTCCATAAGGTGGAACCTCGCCGGGAAAAATGAATTATGATATTTACTACTCGAACACAACAACAGTTGCGTAAATAACTAATATCTAATCTCATATCCAATATAATATTCGAATTCAAAGATTCAGCAAGATTTTTTTTATATACCCATTTATATATTTAAAAATAGAAAACTTCTATAACAGAACCAAGTTATAAATAGTTTTTATACCATTCCCCCTCTAAAAAGTTTATTTTATTCACTGAAAACAGTGAATAAAATGCACTTTTAATCACTATTTTGGTATTTGAATTCAGAACAAACAATTACTTTTAATTTGGTATAAGTTTCTGGAGACAGAAACTGTCAACACATGTTTTTCTTTTTTTTTGGTATACGTTTGATATTAACAGCCAGTGATGTTTAATAAACATTTGTATGAAATTGTATGTCATCGACAGTTATACTACATGGACAGTCTTATCGAACACATCTGAATGTACCTAGACTTTGACGTCATTTCCCTTTTCTTTGCTGAAAGTTTCCGTCCGATATGTGCCTATTTTCAATAAAAGATTTTAATTAATTTAAACCTTATGAAGAAAATTCATAAAATTTATATTTTCGATTAAATCTTTCTTTTTCTCGTAGTCATGGTATAAAGTATAGTATGCAACTCTTGAATAAAATGGATTAATATCGAGGGCCGTGAATAACTCGCGTCGTTCAGGATTCTAACACTTGTCAATCATAATGAATCACTTCACTTGTGCCTTCACCGTGATTCATCTATGGCCCTCGAACTAAATCAGTCTTTTATTCACTAATTGCATAATATACTATTATAGTTATTGTTATTTGATTACGATAAAATTTATGAAATTGGAAATGAAAGCAAAGTAAAACTCTTGAAGGTATCCGTACCATTGTCCTGCGAGGTGGAGGGCTCTGCGCGGGGCGATCGCGTCCACAGCGGGGTGCCGCGGCCGGGCGACGTGTCCGTCTCCATGGGGTCCGTGCCGCGGTCCGTCTAAAACGTATTGCGTACTCAAATCATATACGTCACGTGAAGTCTACTGCTGGACATAGGCCTATTCAAAACGACCGATTAGCATAGGTAGAAAAATCCTTCTGTACTTGTATAACAAACTGCGTTGGAGTCAATGTCGGAGACCTGTGGAATACCGGATGATTCTGGTCTTTAAATCTAATCTAATGTTGTTGAACTAGAGGTACGAGGTACCAATTATTTCCAGTAGTATTTTAAGTAGCTCGGCGGCTCGGCGAGAATGCGCATCACTAGTGCTCTCATAAGTAAAGCGATTTCGGGTGTGGTCCGCACTTGTACCACAAGTGGCATAAACAATTTTCGACTTTCTCTGTGCTTCAGAAAGCACGTACAGGCAGTTGTCAAGCCATGTCAGATGCCTTTAGGCAGCTTGAAAAATCTGACACTAGTATTGGGTACTTACAACTCAAAACAACAACAAACTCAAAATTATTATGAGAGATTCACTGAGAAACTAAGGTATTGCGGAAAAAAATACATACCGTACTTGGCGGCGAATGCGTGTTAATATTCACGAGCCTGTGTCGCACTCGAAACAACCGCTGGTAGTTCCTCACCAGGCTATCGTATCTCTGAACCAAGTTCTGATACGAGTTCGCCATAACGTCTTCCGAGTTCCCCGAGTTATCATTTGGTCTGTCATTGTTATCGTCATTGTCTTCTCGTCTACTGTTGCTATTAGCAGTTGGTCGCAGGGGCTGTTGCTCCTGCACGAGCAGATTGTGGGGACCACCTTGTGCGCATGCTATCCCAGTTATGAGTTTGTATCCCAGCGCATCGAAAGCCACGTACCTGCGAAACTTATGTCATTGAGTACATAATTAGTAAGTAAACATTTAAATTGCAGGCACGTGCTTTCCATAGAGACTCAAAGACATTGTCTACCCGGAGGTTCCCTAACATATGCGTATTTTTTTATTTAAAAATAAATTATAATAGGCCCTATTTTCAAATAAAAGCGCGCTTTCCTGTCCATCGCGCTATATGCTGGCTACGTACTCGCTTACTTAGGATAGGTATACGTATATATACGCAGTACTCCAGGCGCAGCTACCTAGAAGACAATTCTCCATAGTGTCTCGATTTACACACATTCACAGTGCACGGATAGGAATTTGCATTTGCAGTGTGATCGTCTACGTATTTCATCGACGCACACACACGCGAAATTTCCGCACATATAACTAATATCTAAGACAAGAGCTGATGCATGCCATTTTTAAAACGCGTCAGTCATATACAAAGCTAATTTTTGTATGGAAAAAACCATTAGGTTAGTGAAACGCTGATTTTCAAAAATGGCCCTTATCTTTAAGCTAGTTCTATCTCAATAATCAACGTTTTTTATCTCTTTTCACTTTTGACCAATAAGGAATGATATCGATTTCGAGCCTTTTCATTTGTTCCGTGATGCATTCCGTGATAAAGTTATTGGTTCTCGCTTGTGTTACGCTACCAATTTAAATACGCGGAAGATGTTCGAGGATAAAATGAAATTACGTAAACTTTTGTGTTAGTCGTATATATTTGATATTTTTTCTTGTCCAATGATAATTATTTGCATTGTCGCATTACAAATGATTACGATCTGCTCTGAACTTTGTTTGCGATATCAAATGAGATTAGGAGAAAAACTTTATTACCGCTTTAAAACAACGCTTTAATGCAATGGAAAGTTTTTCATGTAAAAGTTGTGCACCAGGTGTTTGTTTGCTAACTTTTGAGGACAAAAGAGCAATAATAATAAATGGCCGAGCCAGCCTATTTTGGATTTCATTCAAACAAGCGGTAAGCTAAAAATAACATTCAATAGTATTAAACAATATGACGCGTATAAGTGGCTCTCGGGATGTAAACACACTAATAGGGTCAATTCAGTCAGAGAGTTTTTTTGTCCCACTGCTGGGCAAAGGCCCCACAATTAGTCTATCCTGCAAGATTCGGTGATGCACGTCCCTGTTAAATTGGTAATAGAATACCCAAAGTATTATTGTATAGAAAGAAGAAACTTTTGTCCTTTGGGGTGTGGACTAAAAAAAATGTTTGGCTAATTATATAGATTATTAAAAAGTATGTCATCCCCCTCCGTCACTTTGAAGCGCTGTATTAAATTTTTTTGATAATCTAGTTGATGGCCTCAATAAAATAATATATTTTTTATCCAGTCCACAATCCTCATCCCTATTATTGGTATCGCAAAGTTGCAAATATCTATCTATACTATCATATTATTTTTGGGATGGCAGACAACCACTTGTCGTCGTCAAATTGTGACGTATAATCGATAGATCGATAAAAACTTGCTAAGTACTTTCTACATAGTAGTCTAGGCATATAACGTTGCGAATATTTCGAAAAAAGAAATTAAAAAGCATTTCTCACCTAACTTTCTCGGTAATATGATTAGTGCACACTTTAGTAAAGGGCTCTGGCCGGCTCCAATCCCAGAAGTAGAGCTCATTGTGCGTCGCGATCACCAGCAGTTGTTCGCGAGGATGGAATGCTATAGACGCTATTACAGTCTCGCTTCGGACATTCCATACTTCACTACCGCCCTGAAATAAAAAAGCTTTCATGTATAATAGAAGCTTCAATAGGGAAAATGCATGAAAAAATATACCTATGTTATCTAACCAGAAAGTAAAGTACTAACAGTAAAACAGAATAAAAATCGGTTAAAAAGAACAAGATATAATGATACTACGAAAATATGTCTATCTCACTCCGAAAATCGCTATTTTCTATGGCAAATGTATAGATGACATGGACGTTGACGTCACCAGTCCATATTGGACTTCTCTTTCTAATTGAAACTTTAAAGTATCACAAGTTCATCGCTGATTAAGATATTTTATAAATTCTTTCATATTTGTTTAATGTACTTCGATTTAGCTGGGCTTTAACACTAGTGGCAATGCTTTGTCTGTTCAATGTTCCTTGTATTTGTTTAGTGTGGTTAATAAGGATTTATTAAGCAAATAAAAATAAATACCGTGTATATTCTCTATTTCCTACACTCTTTCTTTCTTATTGAGTGTGTTAAAGGCATTATTTCGAATCCATAATGTCAGATTTTTTTCTACTAAAGTTTATTCCTAGGTGTTGGTTGTTGACATAAAACAAAGTTGCTTTAGAGTTTAATACTCATTGAAATCCTTACAAGCCTTTAAATGATTTTAATTGTAATTGAAATGGTTTATGTAAATAAATACCTAATCTATTTATGATGTGTAGTGTAAAGTGTTGTATAAACAAAAGTTCAATGTTTAAAAGTTGATTATCTGAGGTTCTGTTTTGCCTGAGAAAAAAGAAAAATCTCTTACACTTTCTATATCCCAGACGCGCACTTGGCCCCCAAGGCAGCCAGAGCCAATCAATTGTGGATGTGAAGGGTGGAACGCGATGCACCAGGGCGTACGAGGATGCCCCTTCAATATGCGTACATGCTTCCCACTAGCTAGCTCGGAAACGTAAACATTGTGGTTTCCGTGAGTCGACGCTACTTTGGTCCTGAAACATTAGCAGTAGAATACAATTTTTTAACAAATCATATTAAGATAAAGTTATTATACCTGTAGGTAGATAGAATGAGTGTATAAATGGAAATGGAAACAAGTGTAAACATATGATAAAATGTGAAAGTTTAATATTGCTAAGCATTTTAAGTGATAATCTGTTCACTAAATAAAGATGTTTTTTATTTCCTTTTAGCTTTTCATTTAATAATAAAAAGAAAGGAAAGAATACAATGAAAATAATATTAATCGCTGTTTTAGCATATTTATTCAGTTTTAAATGTAATCAAGAAATGTAACATACCAAAGTTGACAACTCACCCATCAGGGCTGAAGACCATTAAAAATGTTGATCTTGGATATCCTGGCAAGTCACACGACTGGAACATACATCATTATATCAATAAAAAAATTCACTTTCACATTTAAAGTATGTTTGTCTAGTCATCTAATTTAACCAACGCCAAATATTGAATTTGATGCAATTTACATTAATAAAGGGGGATATCTTATCTTATGAAAGTTTTTTATATGTCATACATAGCCAAATGTGTAGTGCATAATATATTTAAAGGAATCCCTTATTTTCTCCTAATTTTTAAAGCATAATATGGTTCCTCATTACGACTTTGTCACAATCATTCATAGTTTCTAATAAGTAATGTTTTCTATCAAAATGTTTCTGTAAATATAATCATTGATTTTTATATAATAGGTTGAGGAAAAAGTCTTTTCGCATTTTATATGAAAATTCAAAACATTTTTTAATATAGTTTATTTACATTTAACTCAAGTATGTAGGTACCATTTTGTTCGATAACTTTTTGCCATCTTATAGGTAGGGACATGATCCCATTGCTATAGAAATTTTGGGGCTTCTGATCAAAAAACTGCGTCAATTAGTTTTGGCAGTCCTCTCATGATGTTAACCTGACACTGCCTAAAGAATTCTGAAGAGACCGAAACAGGTGGAAATCTGAAGGTGCCAGGTCAGGACTATACGGCGGATGCATTAACACCTCCCAGCCAAACTCTCTTAATTTTCGCTGATTGGTTAAAGATGTGTGAGGTCTAGCGTTATCATGATGGAAAACCACACCCCTTCTGTTCATTAATTCCGGCCGCTTTCTCTCAACTTCTTGCTTTAATCTTATCAGTTGTTCGCAGTAGAGTTCTGAATCGATGGTCCTGCCTGGTGGTAACAGTTCATAATGAATAATGCCCTTCCAATCCCACCACACACAGAGCATCACCTTGTTGCGAGTTAACCTGGGAATTATCTTCTTTTAAATTTAAACTTTTAAATGATACCAAAACCAGCCAGGTACAAATAGTATAGCCAAAGTGGTTTTATTACAAGTTCATACATACTTTACCCTTTCCCCAACCTAATATTATTTTTGAATCCCGACAAAAAAGAGGGCTGTTATAAGTTTGACGCTAATTACTGTTTGTCTGTGTGCCTGTTTTCGATGTGGCTTTTTAGGGTTCCGTAGCCAAATGGCAAAAACGGAACCCTTATAGATTCGTCATGTCTGTCTGTCTGTCTGTCCGTCCGTATGTCACAGCCACTTTTTTCAGAAACTGTAAGACTTATACTGTTGAAACTTGGTAAGTAGATGTATTATGTGAACCGCATTAAGGTTTTGACACAAAAATAGAAAAAAAACAATACATTTTGGGGGTTCCCCATACTTAGAACTGAAACTCAAAAAAATATTTTTCATCAAACCCATATGTGTGGGGTATCTATGGATAGATCTTCAAAAATGATATTGAGGTTTCTAATATCATTTTTTTCTAAACCGAATACTTTGCGCGGGAGACACTTCCAAAGTGGAAAAAAGTGTGTCCCCCCCCCGTAACTTCTAAAATAAGGGAATTATAAAACTAAAAAAAATACATGATGTTCATTACCATAAAAACTACCAGCGAAAATTGGTTTGAATGATATCTAGTACGAAGATTTTTTTTAATACGTCATAAATCATACACGGCAATTTACCTTTCATTCAATCAACTCAAATATAAAATTTTTAAAAAAACATACTACAAGACTTTTATATTATGTTATTTGCTACTACGGAACCCTTCATGGGCGAGTCTGACTCACACTTGGCCGCTTATTTTACTTTTTGATGAAAATCGGTTCGGCCGTTAAAAGTTATAGCTTGAAATTCGGGGTAGTTTGCCTGTCAAATAATAGATGGCGCTATGGTATGTTGGCGAAACATTAATTTTACTATTTAGTTTAACTAGTCCGCTCCACTAGACGGCGTTTATTATTACTGTTTATGTTTAAGACGATTTAAAAGTTTTGAGTTTTTCAAAATTTGCCTGTCAATAAACTTGTTCATAACATGGTTTACCCATAATGGCTTTGTCATAACTTTTCTTTTCATAATCATAGATTAAAATAATGTTTTTTTTTCATATAAATATCTTTTTCCTTCCTTTATCCCGTTAGAAGTGGGGTTAACCATAAGATTATATAATATTTTCTCTCATTATGTCCGTCAACACATTATTATAATGCACACCTTTGGGGCAGCATAGCCACCAACAGCAGACTCAGGAAAACATAAATATTAATATCATAAATAAAAATAAAAGACCATGGAGACTTGTTTAACTTCTCCTATATAATAAAACCCTTACATACATACTATCACGTCTTTATCCCTAATGGGGCAGACAGAGCATTTTGGGTCTTGCGGTTCTTTGTAGAGCCCAGGGCCGCAAAAGCCACTTTTAGCGTCATGGTGGGCGAGAAGATGGAAAAGCAATCAATACAGTGATGGGTTGCTATCCGCATCGCCTGTTAACATGATTTGCATTTTTGCCCATTCCCTCGATCGGCTTTTACGATCTGCGTGGGAAGAGAAGCAGCTGGTACATTCTAAGTTTTTTATTTCTCCCAGACCAGCATGGGAACCCTTAGTAAATAAAACCCTTAGTAAATATTATAGCATTAATATAATAAGTAGATACATAAAAATAGATATGACTACACAAGGAGAAGTATCACTTGAATTTGCTGTAGTTAAGTAGGTAAATATTAACATATCTTATTTTGCCTTTCCTGTAAAAGTGTGTTATGTTTTATTCATTAAAATTATTCCATATCAAGCAAATACTGTTACATTTATTTCTTTTTTTGTCATTTACAGTACTAAAGTAAGTAGGTACATATATCTGGAATAACTACATTTGTGTTATTTTTGAGGTTAAAGCTAAAGCTATGCAATGCAATGAAGAATAAAAAAACTGCTTTTGAGGACCCCCCAAAAAAAGAAATCTCTTTGGAAGTTTTATTTCTATGAACTGCAATTATATAGACCGAAATAAGTCACTGAAAATCAGTGCTTTGCTCTTCGAGCAATACCTACATGCACTGAGTTGCTGTCTATTTGTATCACTGCATTACATATTCGCATTACCCTGTTGTAGATATTTTTATTTTATTTAGTGAGTACATTTACAATAAATAAGATAAAAATATGTACAACAGTGCTCTGTTTCATACAAATAAATCTATTTATCTTTCTAATATTTCTGCAAAAAATCGCCAGAAAAAATTATTATTTATTATGAAAAAAAAGTGTAATTATAAAATTATGAAAAAAAAAAGGTCTTCTATCAGTAGTTTAACAACTTAGTTGACAAAAACTTACTCTAATGTTAAGTGGTTTCCGCACAAGGATATCTTCCGCAGCATTCTCAAGGACAGTTTTGTTTGATGGACTATTGGAAGGATTGATGCCGAGTTCTCTCGACTGCCAGCTCCGGACAACATTGCCAACATTTCTAGTTTCTTCTATAAGCTCCTGCTTGAATCCTATCCATTCATTGTCCATTACTGGATCCATGGTCCTACAAGTAAAAGCAGTAAAATGAAGTAAGTACATACATACGTAATTCACATTAAAGAGAAAATAATATTTTGTAATCAATACATATAATAAAATCGTATGTTTATAAATGAGACTTACGTTTTTGTTATGTGACTGTTGTGTTAAAGAAATAACAATAAATCTGGAAGGTGAAAAAGCAACAGATGTATGTACAATCAATGATTTATAACAACAATAGTTACATAAGTAACCAATCAGTTGGATGTTTATGTTATCTAGAATTTACTACTAAGTAATGTAAGCCATTTCAATGTGCACATGTTATGCTCTTGTATAACTGACAGATTATGTACACCTTTAGGTCGGAGTTAGATAAATGCTCCATTTATATTGTCTGGGGGTGAGCCATATTGAAAATGCCAATAGGTTAACCTTTCGCAATTAAAATACCTGTATTACTGTATTTTGCATGTAAATGGCTATTATCAGTACAAATGCTGTTTTGAAACGTTCCTGTTTATTTTTAGTAGGCACAGAAACCGCTGATGGAAAACAAATAAGATGCTAAAAAACAATGTTATTTACCTGTATCATATTGCAAGAAATTGCAGCTATTGCTGTACCTAATATTACTTTATTGAAATAAAACTAAAATTCCACACTTCTATTCAAATAAATAGTACAAAAATACACTTCTACGACTTAGAAAACCAACAACAGAAACATCCAACAGCGCACAGCTGCGAACTGTCAAAAATATTTTGGACAGATAAAAAATTGTTTATTAGAGCGGGACAACAGTCGATTAAAAATGAAACATAATCGGTAATCTATTAACAAGTTTTTTTCTGATTGGATATTTTCCTAAGCCAAAAATAAATTATTTTATACTGATAACAAAATAAAACGTCGCAAAATAATGTCACTTGTCTTTTTAAAATATCCATTTTAACGTTATTTAAATTTATTATTGCAGAAAAACAAGCGCTATTTGACTCCAAAAAACTATGACGTCATCTGCCTTTATTTCATACAAATCCCGTAAAACTGTTTGTTTTGACGGTTAGAAAAATGTATCTGATTTGTTGAAAAATAGCGTATTTGAGCTACGAGAAACGGAAATATTTTTTGTAATTAATAAAATGGTCTTTTAATTTTCTTATAAAAAACACAAAATTATAATTCTGACTGTATGATTACGTATCTGCAGGCCTGTGTCCTGTGCCTGTGACACTCCCCGTTTAGGTATCGAAAATATACTTACCTACAATATTATATTACCATACGCGCGGCGACCACTCCAGAGTGGGAAATTGGTGACATTAATCGTTTGTCGAGAGTAGTAAGAATGAAATTGACTTGCCATGACTTTCTAGGTATCTAAACGAACATGTGCTTAGTTCTGACACGTCACACGAGCGATGGTTTAATTTAAACCCATATATTTTGATTTTTTTTGCTAAGTGAGACTTCTGTACGTGAGTACTAGTACTTAGTCTGTGGTAAGTAAGTATAGTATGCGTAGGATGCAAACAGGAACACGCTTAAATAAAATGAATCAGAATTAGAATAGCTAAAAAGACATAGGTATAATATAAGTAACATCGCTCCTCCGATGATGTTACTTATATTATTCCTATGTCTTTTTAGCTATTCTAATTCTCATTCATTTTATTTAAACAAGTTGTATATAATTTTGTAATCATTTTACATTTTTTTTATTTGGCGCTAAAGATCCACCAGTGTTGAATTTTTTGATACCCAGACGTGTCAGCCTAAGAAATTATGACAAATATTTTTATACAAAGAGCATATAATCACTATATGTTTTATACTTCAGTTCAAATTACATAACTACTAGAAGATTTTAAGGCGTTCGTAGCCATAGGGTGATATTTTATTTTGATATGTGTACTGAGGTGCTATTTTTCAAACGTGGAGTCACTAAACGAACGATTTTTTGTATGGAAAGACCATTTGTTTAGGTGACTCCGCGTTTCAGAAATAGCACTGCTTTGGCGTATCTTTGCCTGGGGTGATATGCAAAATTTGTGGCCCCTACTAAAGTATGTTCAGCATTTATTGAGATAGAAGGCTGGTGAACTAGCAAATCATTTTAGCTTGATATTTGATTAGACGAGCGGCTCCGACGGAAGTGACGCTATTCGCCTTCGATCAAAGATGTCTATCTTTTGAAAGCCTTCATTACAAAGTTCTTAACCTGTCAATAACTTATAAACTTTGCAAATTGTTGCTGTTTAATAATTGTGTGTTAATTAATGTCAAGTAGTTGTCTGACAAGTTTCCGGAAGCTTATGTCTAAGCAACATAGACTTAGGTACCTAACTAAGTATATTAATAAGTAGCGGAAGCCCATTCCATTATACATAACATTACTGTCTTACATTTACATAACTCACATATCAAATGAAGGGGCTCTTTATAAGGATCTCAAAAATATTTAAGTTATTATTGTAAAATAAAAAGTTTTGATTTTATTCATGATCATCCAGAAAAACAAAATATTTTTCATTGCTTGTACAGGAAAATCTAGAGTTCTATCAATTGAAACTTAAGTGGTAAACTCAGTATAATACGATTACTTACGGAAAATATTTTACTAAAACAGCACTAGATAGCGCTAGTAGTAGTCAAATCAAATGTGATTGACTTTGACATTGTACGGAACCCTCTCCACGCTAGTTCAACTCGCACTTGGCCGAGCTTCGCCGAACTTGGCTTTTTTACTAACAAGTCTCGGAGAGACAAGACAGAGGTATTGCGCTGACCCCAGATAATGTTAAATGGTATGAAGTAACTACTAAGCTAGAGACGACATATATGTATATGGTCTAAGCCTACGAGTCGCTACGAGTGCTACGACTAGATTTAACACGCTGATTAAGTAAATGCCAAAATAATACACCATTTGAACTTGATTCGTATATTCTAAATCTTTGATTTGAAGCATCTGCGAAGGTAAAATAAACATAAAATCAAAGAATGTTCATTCATAACCGAGAAATAAATATAAAACGAAAAGTTTTATTGCGAAGTGTTGTGTCACTCTCGCAAATGCGGCGTGTATTTTGAGAATGGGGCGGAAACAGCCGCCGATGGAACAGGACCTTATATTTGAGATTTATTTTATGGCGCTCTCGTAAATCTAAATTGCGCAAATCTTCATACCGCAACAACGAGGGAGTGGCGCTTTGTGCTTATGTTATGGTAGACTCGATTGCTTAGTTCATTAAGTAGATCTTACAGTAAATAATAACTGGCCAAGTGCGAGTCGGACTCGCATACAAAGGGTTCCGTACCATTATCTATAAAAATGATGTTTGTTGTATTGGAGCTTAACTTAAATATTTATTTTATTTAGTTTTTAGTATTTGTTGTTATACTGGCGACAGAAATACATCATCTGTGAAAATTTTAACTATCTAGCTATCACGGTTTATGAGATACAGCCTAGTTACAGGCAGACGGAGTCTTAGTAATAGGATCCTGTTTTTAAACTTTGGGCAGGAAATCTTAAAAATTGTTTAAGTATCTATTTCTTACTTTGGGTTGTGTGAGTTATATCTCCAAGCAATTACTTTGATTGTCACCTATTGCATAGCTTTAATAATGCAAATAAATGTTCTGACACTAGTGTTAGCTATTTAGGTCAACAATTAAGTTAATGGGCCTGAATTATACTACCGGTTGTTTTTTAATCTGTGTAATGCGGGGTTCCATGTTAAAAGATTCAATTTTTTTCGCAATATGGCGAGGCCTTTACTTAAATTCAACCGAATGGAAGAAGCGATACGAGCACAGATTACTTACGAAGTAGGAGTAAACTCTTTCGTGTCACGTATATGTAGTAATAGATAAAATTAGGTGCATAATCCCTCGTTTATCATGATCATTAATTAACTAAAGCAATTAGGTGTCCGCAAGATTTGTGCCTTTGTCTCACCTGGCGCCAATTGCGCTCTAAATCTCGCTTATTGCTGGAATATCGAGCTGCCGACTACCGACTGCCATCTGTCGTCTGTCAGAGGACCTTATGTTATTCTAGCTTCACCATCATATTTTCCTAGGAAGGTAGGTATAACAGTTACCAGAAGAAAGCCATCCTTGTGTCTCAATAATTAGTTGTTATTGTTAATTCTTGTCCTAAAGAACAAATTTTTGACACCTCTTGTACCTACTTGTGAAAATTATCAACATTCTATAGCCATCATGTAAAGGTCCAGTTCTCGTGAATTCTCACACTAATATTATAAAGGTTTAAGTTTGTGAGTGAGTGTGTTCTTTACGCGCAAACGGACCAATTTTGATAAAATTTTGTGTGCAAGAAGCTTGCACCCTGGATTAACACACTTTTTCCGCGGGTGACACCGCGGAGCGCAGCTAGTGTAAAAACCAAAACCAAATTAGCGTCGCGCCACCTTGTACCGTCAACATAGATAGACCTACTGAGAATAATAGAGAACAAATTGCGATTATTGTAACGTAACATGGGTAGTATTTTTACAGATAAGTACATAGATTTATAAATGCTTCTGTTATACAATCTGTCCAACGATTACAAAAAGAAAATATTGTCGTACTAACGATCAGTTCAAAATTACAGTTTAAGGCCATACCCAAATTTTCCAGGGTCCAGTGGCGCCGCCATTTAAAATAAATCATTTAAAAGGAAACGGAGATTTCATTTAAAATTGTGTCTTGGTCCATGAACCGCCGGGGTTTATGAACTACTGTTTATAATTTAAAGTGCAAACGTGAAGCTTTTCTACGCACATTAGCTAAAAGTGGCCGTTTTTCGCAAATGTGCGTTGAAAAGCTTCACGTTCTCACTTAAAACTACAAAAAGTAGTTTAAAAAATACTTTGAATGGGTATCTAGAACTTGACCAAGACACAATATTAAATGATATCTCCGTTTCCTTTTAAATGATTTATTTTAAATGGCGGCGCCACTGGACCCCGGAAAATTTGGGTATGGCCTTAAGGTCTACGTATGCTACGAGCTACGCCGCGCCGGCTACGAAACTCTACGACTCCTTCTGAGTAATAAGTTCTGCCCTAAGTTTGTACTCGTTGGGCGATTTGCTTGGGCAACCATTACCTGTAAATCTACGATGAATTTTCATAGATACATGAGCTATTTACACGTTACTCGACAAAATTTTAAACTCATGTTTTAATTAAAACTGTAGCTCCATGATTGCGAGCTGTTTACATTCGCAGTTAATAACAATTGGAAATTGAATATTTCGCTCGCACATCACTGAGCTCGGCAAACAGAGAATTCGTTGACAGACCGCTAGCCTGGTTGTCCCCTGAGATGAAATAGGTCATTCTGGCTCATCAAGTCAATATGAAACATCTTCTCACTATAAAAGTATAATTTGTTAAAACTGTATCGGTAAAAGGCAATTGCTTTAGATAAAATCCAATAAAACAAGTACTTAAAAAAATCTGTACTCCTTAAATTAGTAGTCATTGTACTATACCTTTATACATATTCAATGTTATTCTATCCTACTAATATTATAAAACGCTAAAGTTTGTAAGTATGGATGGCTGGATGTTTGTCACGTAGTTTACTTTTTCACGTAAAATCTACTGAATCTTTACAATAATATAGGTTATATATCAGAATAACACATAGGCTACAATTTATTAAGATATTGTGTGATAATTCTGCGCAGACGAAGCCGCGGGCATCAGCTATTTAGAATACACGCCGCATTATAAAGTACAATGCTAACGATAATAGGAGCGCGAAATTTTCAGTTAAAACTAAATTTAAAGTCTGCACTTTTTAAATTGGTTAATTACTATATGACTGATTTAAAAGGGGACACTTTTTATGAATATGGCATTAACTAGATGGTAGTGATAGGCACTTAAACTTTCATATTTTATCATACGGCGGTAAAGCCATAACAGATTTTTAAGATTCCGTAGGAATCCTTATAGTTTTGCCATGTCCGTTTGTCTGTCTGTCCGTCTGTCCGCGGTTTTATTCAAAGACTATAAGTACTAGGAAGCTGTAACGTGGTGCGGGTATGTGTATTAATCTTCGCCTTTATAATATTGGTGCGATGATTAATGTAATAGTGTGATGAAACTTCACAAGTTCTTCATGTTTCAAGCTTTAACCTGTACGTCTGTACAGGTCATACGAGGTTATACGAGGCGCACTGGAGAACTTCAATTTGTAATAAATTTGGGTCGAATCTATAATAATTCCTATTTCCTAACGTTTTCTAACTGCATTGCATGACACCGCCACTTACTGCAGACGAAGCGTCTGACGTGATTTAATTAGCGCCTGGCTTCGCAAATAGATGCTGGCAGCGTATTTTAGAAACGGTCACATCTTATTAGTTGTGCTCGTATTATAAATGACACTACGTCGATTCTCACTGGAGATTAGTTTGTGTACACGCTATAAGGTTCTCTCGATATCTGTCTGAAGAATCTGCACGTAAAATTTAATACAGAACTGCGGGGGTTTTTTTTATTGCAATATAATAAAAATCATTAAATTCTGATATTAAATTCAGACTTCTGTAGTATATTAGTGTTAATTTAAATAAGTAAGATTACTTCATTAACGCATATTTACAAATAAAAGACACATACTCGCTCTCTCTCTCTCTCTCTAATAACCACTTTCTACTATGAATATATCAACCGTGTCCAGTTGTAATGAATTTCTAAAGCTCGAATCAGCAGAATAAAAGTTTATCTACGTGCGAGTTGCAAAACGCAATGGATAACTGACAACAACTGAGCGCAGTGAAACGTTGAGTGCTACACGACGGGTACTGACAATTAGCGCACTGTGCGCCCTCAGACGAGTTCAGACGACCCTCCCGCGGGCACCGACACTAAGAGCTGACACTAAATGTCACCGAATCACTCCCCTGGCTCTTAGCACACCTGCGACATAAAATGAAACTTCTTGGGGCAAAAATACTCTTGAAAACTTTTACTTGATTTACATCAAAGGACCAAAAGTCTTCTGTTGGTTTATTAATATTAGTCGCATTAATAACTTCGTGAGGAACAAAGAATGTCTCAATCCAGACCCTCTGCGTCGTCATTGTCCTTTACAAGAACCACAAAGAACAAAAATATTTGATCTGCCATGCCTATTGTTATCTATGCATTTTAATCAGTGTCCCGGGACCGAACAATAAATTGGGCGCGGGCTTGGGTAAATTAAGAAATAATTTTACTCTTTCCCTCTTTTATTGTCCGCCTGAAGTGTATTTGATGAGAACCTTTACAACAAAGGGTAGAAAATCAATAAGAACATAAAACATATGGAAGTTCTCATTGATCCTGTTTCAATTTGAAGCATACTTCGCCGTCGACATCTGCAACAGCTATTTCAGGTTGAGATGAATATTTTAGTGAGTGTAAGACTCCGGCGTCACTTGGTAAGAAACCAGTGTCTAAATTCAGCAACTAGGAACTCCATTTCTCCTAATTGGACAGCTACAATGTTTGCTTGTCTAGCGATAGTAATTTTTAGAAGCACTGTTCTATCTTTCATTCTGTTTCAGATACTAAGGATAGCCATGTCAGTAATATATAGCTAAATTTGAAATTTCGTTGACTTTGTGCAGAAAATGTGTTAACACATTAATATCGTGGTCGTATCATGTACCCATGTACGTACAGACAATCTATGAGTAAATTCAGAAAGGATCAGAGATGCTATTTCACGCGCGATCGCGCTCAATCATATCGCATCAACAGAATTTTACTCAAAAATATCATTTTTACGCGGGTTTGACATCGAAAACTACACTTTAGAAGAAATAATGTGTTAGGGAAAAAAAGACCTAAAGTTTGTTGAAGTACACTACCTTAATTCTATGTAAGTATATTTACATGTTCAATAACGAAGAGTATAGTTTTGTAGTTAATGTCTCCGTACTGTTTTCATGCTTTAGTTAATTTTTTCCAATCATAGATCTTTTTTTTTAAATATACAGATACCAATCAGCGCCATAAATCTTGCGCAAAATATTTATATGGTGGTAGGGTTGATACGAGTATTAAATCACGCTAACGCATCACGTCTTCTCCGGAAAAATAATCCATTCCGCGAGCAAAATTTGCCAAGAATCAAATTTTCTGAAAAATCTCGTTACCTCATCGCTTTGCTATATAATGTATGGAAAGATATACGCATTTGCTGTGGGAACGAAACAGTAATTGTGACGGTTAGGGTAAGGCTCGTAGCTGTGGCTGTGACTGGAAATAAATTGCTTGAATTGAGTCTCTTTCTCATAGGGCTTTAAGATTGGCATTTCTAGGCATAACGGAAATAAGTATGCTACTGCATACTGAAAGGGGAAAGAAATAAAAGATAAGTATTAGCAGGTAAAAAAGTAATCAATCCTTTCCCGGTAAGATCATAGGGACTCTTTTCTGGGACAGCTATGGGGTGGTATTGATCGAATACCTTGATCATGGAACCACAAGGACTTTAGTAGATATTTTTTATGAACGATCGAAATGAGCAGAATCTGTCAGCTTTTGAAAACTTGCTGCCTAGAAAGTCATATAAGTACTTACTATAAAAAAAAGAAAGTACCACAGTACAAGAAATAAAAACTTAACTCAAAACAAAAATATGCTATCAAATAAAATAAAACGGCAGGTACAAAATTTTAAAAATATCCTTTTGCAAATCTGACATGGTAGCAAGAACGCTGGTTGCCTTCTCTTGCTGCATGGATTCTTACTACTCATAAAGCCTATTCACATTTTTGACAAGTTCTCACGCACTAACATATATGTCTACTAAACTTAAACAATGAAGTAAAATATAAAAATGTTATCGTCTATTTTACTTGGTAAGTATTCAAAGCTTTTAAGGCATATAGTCAAACTTATAATGGATGTACAGCCCTCTTAAGAGGTATTCAACTTACTGTAAACTAATAGTAATGTATAAATGGTTCACTGGTACCTACAGGTTGATTTAAATGTTTAGGGTAGGTAGTGATAAATGTAAACTAGAAAGTACTTTTATAAGTAGATATCATATCAGCCACAGGAAGTCCACTGATATGAATAGTCTAAAATGGGTATATTTAGGTATGTAAAAACTTATCAGATAGAATCAATACTTCCCTGCGATTATCTTATACCTTTAAACGAGCAATTCTTGTATATTTATATATATATAAATTTATTTCTGTGATCTCAGAAACGGCTCTAACGATTTCGCTGAAAGTTTTCGGGGGTAAACAATCGATCTAGATTAGTCTTATGTTTGGTAAAACGCGTGTTTTCGAGTTTTCATGCGTTTTTATTTCCATGCAGAATATGGTAGCTAATTTCGCCCTGCCGGCCACTGTCCGGTCCAGCGGGTTAAGACGCGGACGGCATGAAACGAGTATTATGGGTTCGAATCCCGCTCAGTGACTTACTTTTGTTTTTTTATAAGTTCAAGTTTATATATTTTTTTAAATATTTAGACAATTTTAAAAAATGTAGCAAAGCTCAGGTATTATTTGTTTATATAACACAAAGAGGTCTTTTATGTTTTTTGTACTTATATGCAGAATTAATATACATTAAGTAAGTTACATAGTATAGAGTCGTTGGTCTGGAATGTGTTGCCTAGGTGCATGTACATAACCCAATCTATAACTGCAAAAGGATTGACGTAAAAATTTAAAATTATTATCATAGTGATACACGTATAAAAAGATCACAATCATATTAAATTAATCATGTTGAAGAGTGGAAAAAAATATGTGCAAATATGGATTTGACTCTACTTGTCCCTACATGTTTATTTCTTTACACGTCACTTTAGTGTAGGACGGTTACGAATGTAACGAACAGCGAGGCAAGTATGGTGTTTTATCTGAGAAGTCTTTTCATATCTTCCCTCTGTAAAAATGTACATGATAACATAAAATTCATGAATGGACACGTAGTAAAATGAGTCGTCACACGCAGGCAGTTTATAAACAGAGTTTCTAATGTCTGCTAAGAAAATATAATAGTTTTAAATTTAAACACGCGTTTTGTAAGACAATGACGTTAGATAAAAGACTTATATAATTACGTACTAATTTATAGAAAAAATATTGCAATTCAAAAGTATTAAACATTATAAAACTGAAATGTTATTACAATAAATGTGCAACGGAACGTTTCAACTCATGTCGTACAGTACAGCCAACATAAAGAAAAACACCGCTGCCCAGGGGGTATATTTTTCAAACGCGGAGTCACTAAATGAATGATTTTTGTATGGAAAAACCACTCGTTTAGGTGATTCCGCGTTTCAAAAATGGCACTTCAGTTGACGGCGGCCAGCGGCGGATTCACCGCCAAAGTAGTTGTTGTATTCATCAAAAGATGGCGCTACAGTTACGTAATTAAATATTTTGTTAAGTTTGTAAAACTTCAATAATACCTTGTTTAAAGATGTCTGCCTACATTTAAATGTGTAATTATACATTAAGTGTTAGTTTAATGGAATAACTGTTTTAAATACGATTGAAAATAATTTAATTGAGTCTTAAGTGGGTCTAGCAAATCGGCGACAAATTTACACGATTTCACGTTGCCAACCGTCGAAATGTCTACATTGACCTGTCAAAACCATGCTCGCACGTGAGTTAGGCATGAGATAAAATACGTTTTATGAATGAAAGTTAATTTGTCGCTCAATTTTGTCTATGTTGGTTGCGGTAAATTACGCGTAATGCGACAAATTACAGGGTAAAAAATTTGTCGCCCTGACCATACTAGCCACGCTGGTTGTATTATAATTTATAAGTTAGTAACTATACTCGATTTATACAAAAGATAGAGCCGCGATCCGTACACCCACCAGCTTCACCCACTAGTACCCTCCACGGGGAATTTCTGTTTTCCCGTGCACTACTGTAACCTTATGCATAAAGCGGGGGAAATGATATAACAATATGTATTACTATTGTAACCATGATTTATTAAGTAATATACTAAACAAAACAACACATATAAAACAGTAAGGTTATTTCAGCGAGATTAATTGTCAAAATATTTAAAATTAACAGCCGAAAATAGGCACTGACTCAGGGACCTTCGAGTTTAAATAAATGGTAGTCTGAAAGTAACGGTACCACTTCAGGCGCACTTGTTGCACTTGGAATTTTATAACCATTTACAGCGATATTTACGGCTTGCATTGAACTACTAACAGTTTTATTAATCTTTATGGAATTATGAGTTATTTAGCTACGTATTACCTACGTCTCCAGCGATGCCGTATGGACTATCGGTATATCGAAGTGTTGAAGTGCTTATACAGCAACGCCACTATGTCAGTCCGAGTACAGGAGCAGTGCACGAGGGCAATTCCACTGCATAGAGGTGTAAGACAGGGAGACGTTATATCTCCGAAACTGTATCACTGGAAGAATTTGGCATCAACATCAATGGCGAGTGTATCACTCACCGTTGTATCTGTACCTAAACCGAGTTTCCCAACAGGTGGGTCTTAAAATGAACATGGACAAAACGAAAGTAATGTCGAATGTCCATGTTGCGCCCCTACCTGTTTGTGTTGGGAGCTCCACCCTCGAAGTTGTAGACCAGTATATCTACCTGGATCAATTGATCCAGGCAGGAAGTTCCAGCTTCGAGGAAGAGGTCTTTAGACGAATCCGACTCGGCTGGGCAGCGTTCGGGAAGCTACGCAGTGTCTTCTCGTCAAAAATACCTCAGTGTCTTAAGACTAAAGTTTACTACCAATGTGTGTTACCAGTGATGACTTCTGGCTCTGAATCATGGTCCCTTTCTATGAGTCTCATAAGAGGGCTACGCTTGGTGTTTCTCTACGTGATCGAATGTATTACAGAAATAAGGAAATTCGTAGGAGAACTAAAGTCACTGACATAGCCCAGTGGATTAGCTCTCTGAAATGGCAGTGGGCGGGACACATAGCGCGACTAACCGATGGCCGATGGAGCAAAAAGGATCTCGCATGTCGACCACTTATAGGCAAGCGAAGTGTAGGACACCCACCCACAAGGTGGTCTGACGACCTAACCACGGTCGCTGGAAGGCGCTGGAAGCAAGCCGCTCTCATTTGGAAATCTTTGGGAGAGGCCTATGTCCAGCGACGTTATGCGGCTGAAATTATGATTTAGCTACGTAGACGTAGCTGTGCCTGTCAGTAGCACTATAATTTGTAGAAAAAAGTAAGCAATTTATTTTTTATAAGGGATTTATTAAAGTAATAGAAATCTATAAGTGTAAACTAAAAGTATGTACTAAGAAAGTATAAGGCAGTAACTACCATTCAATGTGCGATCAATTTGGAAGGTTGTGACGCGTTCGTTGCTAACCTGTTCCCCATCAATCTTGAGCCAATACCCACGCCAAATGGATGGATGCCGATGCTATTGGGATTTCAGTATTACGTATTGGTATGTGTTAAGTCCACGCGGAAATCTGCTCACGTGTCGAGATGAAATGGGCGATAAAGTAGGTCAAGGAATGTTTTGATGTAAACTGTATACGTGAGCTTAGAAATTAACATCCCTAATGTAAATAAACTAAATTCATTATTAATAATGATCTTATTTCAGATTGATTCCAGATGCGAAAAATTTCTTACGAGTAGGCGAACAATGCTGCGAAAATAAGTTTCGGCGTTTCTTCTCAGCAGTAATTGTTGCGAAGAGGTGGTAGCTAGCTTTTCTTTTTAAGAAATAAATTAATTTTTTATATACACTACACGTAATGTCAATTATAAGTAGATACTTATTGACGTATAAAAGTGCCTGTAGAACTGTAATTATTGAATAAACATTTGAATATGATTTTATACTGCCAAAATAATTAAAATTACATCGTTACTTCGACAGTTCTGATGTTAAATATCAGAATTGCACGATTGGAACATCATGTCTATGTCTAGAAAATTTTCTTTTTCTTTAGAGTTTTAATTATTGTGTCGAGAATTGATAAGTAAAATGTTTTATCCAGTACTTTGTAGAACGGTTTTACGTGTGAACTGTATCTATCCCAGGCTGCAAAAAGCGTAATGTTGGACACTTTATAGAATGGTCACATTTAAGATTGATGCTGATGAGCGTGTGAAATGGTCCCGTACAAAATGTCGTATATTTTAGGTCCCAGGGATAATGTGTGGACGTCGGCTGGCGACGCAAATAGCTCGACCACTCGGTGCTCTGCCGACCCTCCGTCATCAGTCGCCATCGACGCCTGTCATCAAATCCTAAAAGAGCACAAAGAATGCATTTTACATTTTGTTTATTTGCTTGACCCAAATCTGTCTGAACTTTGACGCAAGAGTTTTGCTGGTGCCATAAATTGGAATCTCCATTTTCAAGTGGAAATATTTTTGTTAGTACTAAATCTACGTACCTAACAAGTCTAAATGAGACATAAAATAAATAATAATAATAAATAAATTAAATTTATCATATAGGTATGTAACCGAGTATGACTTAAACAAATATAATAATTTGATAAAAAATATATATGCGGTGGGATGTTCGCCAAGACAGCGATATACCTTATAAATATACGAGTACAGTAACACCTGGGCAGGGAGGTACCTTTATTATAAGCTGCAAAGTTTCTTTGATTTAAGTAATATTCGTTATCTAAGCTGCAAATTGCAGCAGCAATTGTTGCATGTTTAATGCAGGCTGCACCTGGAAGACTGCCAGATCAAGATCGGGCTGAGAACTAACACCGGCGAGACTTACTTTATTGGATTTTCAAGCCAGTGCAGTAAATATCCACCGTCAACTAAACAAATAACAGGCTCGACTAGGCATGCAATGCTGCTGTGTTTTATTTTTACGTAAATTACAATGATCTATTTAGTTCTATTTTCTATTTATATTTCCAGTCTATCTGTCCCACTGCAGGGCCAAGGCCTGTCTTCCAGCATTCCAAGCTCTAACTCGAGGTCCTTCCAGACCCAATCCCTGCAGACCGAAATTAAAGTCTCTAGTCAGGATTACACAAATTAACTATAAGAACATATTTAAGACAGTCTAGTTAGTAAAATAAAGGTTGACAGTTTTGAAAAGAAAAAACCTTCTGATTCCTGAGTCTAGCTTCTTCAAACTAGCACATAATTCTTTCTTAAATAAATATATTAAACAAGTACTCTATTTACATTTTCTTCTTCAACTGAGTGTAATTAAATGTATAGAAATGTACGTCGTATAGTGCGAGTGTGTGAGAGGCCGCAGTACTGATGTATTATACTATATTTTTTCAAACTGCTTAAAGACATCCTAACAAGGCAAGTGAATAGTGACACAAGCAAAATCCACTTTGAAACCACGAAGGTAAACAGAAAACCTGTTCCAAACTATATTCTACAACAGTGAGTGGTAACTACTGCTCTGCATCAAACAAACATTTTCAGACTCAACAAATTGAGCAACAAAATTTTTTCGTCAGTTCGGCTGACCCACATCCAGCAACTCTCATTCCAGTATGGATGTGAGAATTTAATTTGCTACAGGAATTTCCATCAACATTTCCAGCTAGTTGCTGGTTGCTCCATATTTTTTCACTCTACTCATTGAAACACCGAGTTTTTGCTTTTAGTGCAAATAGGTACAGCGGGCGTATCAATTCATATCCGAATTTCATTAAAAGACAATATTGGTTTGCAATATTTCAGTGTATGTTTCTACACCTGTCACAACACACTCAGGAAACTTACAATTATTGGATAGGTATACCTTGCTACGACATTGTTGTATTTGTTTGCAAGTTTTGTCCATACATATTTTTGTTTTGGGAGCTTCATTTTCATTTTCTTTTTTATTGTAACGAAACTTCATTCCAATAAAATACTCCTTTTCGGATAGTACGGGCTTGGCAGATGGGGTCTAGGCGAAAAAAGTAAAAGATTTTTCTCTTTTCTTCGACACGACCTTTTTTAGAAACTGGAAGTTTTTGAGGCTTTTTAGGGCTTCAATTGTCGTAATTTAGTTCCAACCGAAGGTTCCACGACACTCAGTTTTTGTTTATATCTACTTCATCTGTACTGAAACTTTGAAATTTTAAGATTGAAGCAAGAATAGTTATACCTGTTTTTATTCTCCTTTACCTACATGTATTCTTTGCGGAATACATTATAAGTATCTTCTTTTTTCTCAGATTAGTAAGGAAAACATATTGAAAGTTACATGAAAAATATGAAGTCTCGATTAAGTACTTAATAGAATTTAGTATGCTTACGCAAAACATACATTATTAAGGAAAAAATAATGAATTCGATGGTTTTTTTTCCAAAAGTTGTCCAAAAATATAGGTCTTTACTGCCTACAATTATATTACATCTATCGTCAAAAACATTGACTCAGTTTTCGCAACGCTTATTATTGAGGAGAAAATAATGAATTCGATGAATTTTTTTCCAAAAGTTGTCCAAAAATATAGGTCTTTACTGCCTACAATTATAATACATCTATCATCAAAAACCATGTTAAATCAACATTGACTCAGTTTTCGCAACGCTTATTTTCAATTACTCGAGCATAAAACTGGCCTAACGGCGAAGGCAGAATTTTGCTGATTTCGCAGGAATTCCTATCGCCAGTGCAATCTGCTCGACAAACTGGACGGCGGCAATCGCGTAATTTAATGAACACTTCCCTAATCGAGTGACGAGCTGAAAGCCGCTCGCTCGGACGAAAAATAACATTAAAATAGGATTTTCAATTTAAGTTGTTACGTACTCTGCTGTTTGAACTATACCAGCTCTGGCTGTGATTAACTCTACCACGCGCGAGTACACAAAATACGAGTTTGTGTACCTTGCCCTCGTTTAGATTAAGTTTTTCCATAAAAAAAACAATTATGAAAAGACAAAATTGTAATGCTCAGCTCATACTCACGACTGAAGAGTCTTACATAATTACATACTTATTTGCAATTAAGTAGGTTGTCATTCTTTGATCATTTATAGTCGTTAATGTACATACTCGTACTATCTCTAAACTCTAAATAACTTAAACAAATTCTACTGCAAAGCTGGAAGATCTAAATGTAGGTGGTTAGTAAAATATACAAACACGATAACCCAGCTGCTTCGTCACAAATATCGTATGAGGGAGAGAGCTATGCAACATATTGTAATGCTAAGCAGAGATTTGGATGTAGCTCACATACATAAATATTAGTTTCACATCACAAACAAGCGTTTCAGCTGTTTCGTCATGAATACATTTCCGTAGATACTATTAGTAAACAGGTCAGAGCCGCGATTTATCAATATGGAGATGACGTTTACGGGCGAGCCGACTGATTTGCTCCAGATCGGATGCGAATCCGATATACGGGTCGTAATTCTGGGAACAAGCTAAGCTAAGCTAACGTTGTTGTTTCATGTTACAACTTTTGGTTATAGGTATCAACGCTGTCGTGATAGCTTCTTTCTCATCATCATCATCATCATTTCAGCCGCATAACGTCCACTGCTGGACATAGGCCTCCCCCAAAGATTTCCAAAATGACCGATCAAGAGCGGCCTGCATCCAGCGCTTTCCAGCGACCCTGGTCAGGTCATCTGACCACCTTGTAGGTGGGTGCCCTACGCTTCGCTTGCCAGTACGCGGTCGCCATTCAAGAACCTTTTTGCCCCATCGGCCATCGGTTCGTCGCGCTATGTGTCCCGCCCACTGCCACTTCAACGAGCTAATCCGCTTGGCTATGTCAGTGACTTTTGTTCTCCTACGGATTTCCTCATTTCTGATTCGATCACGTAGGGAAACACCGAGCATAGCCCTCTCCATAGCGCGTTGAGCGACCTTGAGCTTTCTTATGAGACCCATAGTAAGGGACCACGTTTCAGAGCCATAAGTCATCACTGGTAACACACATTGGTTGTAGACCTTAGTCTTGAGGCACAGAGGTATTTTGGACGAGAAGACATTGCGTAGCTTCCCGAACGCTGCCCAGCCGAGTCGGATTCGTCGAAAGACCTCTTCCTCGAAGCTGGAACTTCCTGCCTGGATCAATTGACCCAGGTAGATATACTGGTCTACAACTTCGAGGGTGGAGCTCCCAACACAAACAGGTAGGGGCGCAACATGGACATTCGACATTACTTTGGTTTTGTCCATGTTCATTTTAAGGCCCACTTGTTGGGAAACTCGATTTAGGTCTCCGAGCATAGTACTTAAGTCTTCCATCGATTCTGCCATGACAACAATATCGTCGGCAAATCGAAGGTGAGTGATATACTCGCCATTGATGTTGATGCCAAATCCGTCCCATTCCAGAAGCTTGAAGACATCTTCCAGTGCAACGGTGAACAGTTTCGGAGATATAACATCTCCCTGTCTTACACCTCTATGCAGTGGAATTGCCCTCGTGCACTGCTCCTGTACTCGGACTGACATAGTGGCGTTACTGTATAAGCACTTCAACACTTCGATATACCGATAGTCAATACGGCATCGCTGGAGAGACTGAAGCACGGCCCATGTTTCGATCGAATCGAAGGCTTTTTCATAGTCCACGAATCCCAAGCATAACGGCCGGTTATACTCCCTCGTCTTCTCTATAACCTGCCGCAGCGTATGAATGTGGTCCATGGTGCTAAAGCCTTTACGGAAACCAGCTTGTTCGGGAGGTTGGAAGGCATCAAACCTGTTCGCGAGACGATTCGTGATGACCCTCGAAAACAACTTATATACATGACTCAGAAGCGTGATAGGCCTATAGTTCTTCAATAGGGTGTTATCTCCCTTTTTGAAGAACAAGACCACCACGCCCCTGTTCCACGCTTCTGGCGTTACGCCCTCGAGCAGAACGGAATTAAAGAGCCTCTGAAGGACTTTCAGTACCGGCGTTCCGCCCGCTTTCAGAAGCTCTGCTGTGATTCCATCCTCGCCCGGCGCCTTGTTGTTTTTAAGCTGTTTGAGGGCCATCCTAATCTCGTACAGGCTGATGTCCGGGATATCTTCGGTATAGTGTCGGGTTAGCTTGGCTCTTGGGTCTTTAACCATTTGTTTACTGGGTTGTGATACTGAGGTATACAGCTGTCCATAAAACCTCTCGATCTCCGCCAGAACCCCTTCCTTTGTCGACACCACGCCGCCGTCCTCCGTCTTCAGCTTCATCAATCGGCTTTGCCCAACCGACATAGCTCTTGCGAACACTTTGGAGCCTTTATTCTGCTCTATCGTCTCCTTAATACGCTCAGTATTAAAGGAGCGGATGTCGTGTCGCAAGGACTTTTGTATACGTCTGTTGAGCTGCCGATATGATTCAGCATCTTTGGAGGTATGCAGCGGCCTTGATCGTCGCTCTGCCATTAAGTCTAGGGTCCGAGCAGAGATTTTTTGAGGCTTTCGTTTGGGGCTGGGCCTGAATACTTTTGATCCCACCGCTTGGACAGCTTGTATAAACCCTTGGTTTATCTCGTCCACTGTAACGCAATCCTGAAGGCTATAGCTTCTTTCTCCAATTAATAAAATCCAGGTTGTAATAAAAAAAAACTGAAACGATTACATACTGATGTAGGTAAGGTTGACATATTTTTTTAAAACAATTTATGCATTCTTGTTTAAAAAACATATTTACGTAACTGTAGCTACCATGGTACAGTTACGTGATAGCTGTATTGTACTTATATAAAAATGAAAGAGCCCAGGCGAAGACGAGCTAAAGGTGTCGCCGTCGACGGATACGTCTGGGAGGACATCATCATCATCATCATCATCATCATATAAAAATATATCCACAACCATGAAAAGGAAAGCAAAGGAATTCCTTTTATTGTATTCATCACAATATTTATGGCACAAACGTTTTTAGAATATTTAGGTGTATTAAAAAGGACCAAGTACTTAAAAATAGGAAAAAACTATATTTTCTACACGTGTCAAAAATAGGGTCAGGCAAAGTCCTCATTATCCTTGTGGATGTTATGGTTTACATTTTAGGTACAGATACATTTATTCTTCTGATTCTGTAAATCCCACACATTCTAAGCAGACATAGAAACAAACTATATGTTCACAGAAAATAACTCTATGTTCTTCGCAAAGAAAACAATACTAGAAAGCTGCCTGTATCTTGCGGATTCTTTCTGAATAACGTAACGAACATTATTCCTAATTCCGAATGCTGACTTTTTAAAATTTTTACGATTTTTTAAATTAAGTTTTTTACTATCGAAATGGCGTTGGTAAAAAGTAAACATGGCTTTTGCTGTGTTGATTTTTTTATTTATAAGCCGTCTACTTCTAAAGATTGAGGGCGGGCCGCAAACGTTTAAAGAAAATAAAAATAGAAAAAATGATAAAATTGAAGAAAATTTCATAGGTATATACTTTTTTTTATTGTAATATAGCGAAAGTTAATCATGGAAGACGCAGGGTTATCAAGTAAGTTCATCCAGCTCGGCTGCCGGTGTTAGATAAGTTTGTTTGCCACTGCATTGTCTAGTTTCACGCGGCTTACCATAATATAACTACTAAGCACTTCCTTATTTTTTCTACACCTGTACTGTTATCTGTCTTTTAAATGGTTCTGAACACTAATATAAGAACATTGATAATATGATTGCAAAAAAAAGTCTATACTCTATGCCTCATAATAGCACATGTGTCGTTATTTCACTAAAACGATACTGCTAGCCATAGACCAAGAACATTTTTTTCTATAGATTTACCATACTGCCAACATAAGAAAAAAATGTTTTTTTAACATAGTCACTAAAAAGACGTCAATTAAAAAAAAAGTTTACCATAGATACCATATAGATCAGTACTTGTATATTCTAAATCTGATTTACCAAACATGTAAGTCAAACATTTTCATATTTTCTTTGTTTGGTTTTGTATTTTATTTAGTAAATATAGTCGTAGAAAAAGTATTGTATGCAACGTTGTATAAGTACGTCAAAAAATGCTCGATGGCGCCTCCTTACGATGCTCGCTAAAGCTCGCATCGTAACCTGCGCCACTCGCATATTTTGAACCCTCTTATACAACTGTTGCATAAAATACTATTGTATAGGTGTACTTATAGGTTTTATAAAATCAAACATGATACAAAGAATGAGTCTGTTGCACTTTGTTAATTTTACATATAAATAATAACGTTTTTCACCGTTATAGGTTTTTATAGAGGTGCTGTGTTCGTTGTCTTATATACCTTACTCCGTTACATGTGTATGTGTTTGAATCTACCTAAGTATATAATCTTAAGTTGCAGATTATCTCTAAAAAGCTTGTATAGAAAATACTTGTTCATCAGGCGTAGAATGACTTCCATGGAAAACTAAACGATATATTTTCTGCACTACGCGCCTTTCGATTTCGAACGATTTACGATATATTTCCATTAATTTTTCCACTGCCAGCACACGCTCCACGCAGTTTGCTAATCCGCGATTCTGCTGACTGCGTCGGGAGAGATTTTGCAAATCTATTACAATATTAATACGAGTACCTACTTCACGTATACCTATGTGTCCTGGATATACCTACCATTCATAGAAATTTGGCAGATTTTTCAATTTCTACTCAAAATTGATTTTCATGTTTGAGTTGTGGATTAGATTTTTTCTGCCCCAGCTAATCTGTCATAAAGAGAAGATATGTCGTCACCAATGAAAACAATATTTTTAGAAAAGCAGAAAATATCCTAGCGAAAAGATGGAAAAATAAAAAACCTAGAGGCAGAATTAAGATTTAGAAACTGTCAACCTAGAATGTCCCACTTTCCTAATCCATTGGGACTAGATCGAATCAAACCACGGTCACGCGCGTATAAGTTGAAAGTTTTCGTGCCACTAGAATCTAATAGAAATTTGTTGAAAAATTAATATTCACCTTTATTTCTGGGCTATTTGAGATTTATTTAAGTTGACACTTTTTTCATAATTGCTGTATTTGGGAAATCAAAGTCAAGTGCGTAAAATTGACGATGTAAGTACATTGAATAAAAAATATATTTGTACATTGAATATAGTTACATTAAAAAATTGGGGTAATGGATACATACTAATAGAGAAAGAAAAGAAAATTCTGTCTGTTTGTACACGCTAATCTCCGGAATTACTGAACGGATTTAAATGAAACTTTTTATGCAACATATAGTTATAGGGTATAATTGGTTTTGGAAAAGGGAATTAATGATGCAGAACCATACCTAATGGTCCAGCGAAACTATAAGAAATATAAAAATGACACCTTGGCAAAAGTTGTTTAGCCTGACGAGCATTTTTTGTTGATGTATAAAAATCGAAGATCTGGAACACCTGATGCAGAATCAAGTTAAATTTATATACATAAACATGTGTTTACAAAAACACGATGATCACCTGGTGAGAAATCATTAAGGAATCATAAGGCAAAGCTTAATAAGCAAAATAAACAAATATAAATCTATAAAACCGGCATTTCTATCAATAGAAGTAGGTAGGTTGCGGAGATGCAACCTCAATATCATGACAAAGGTTTCATTATTATAGACCCTTCCCCAAAAAGATTTTTACTTTGAAAGTACCTAATCTGAATTCGGATGGCGTATTTCGTACATCATTAGGGACTTAGTGATTTGTATTTAGCTTAAATTAGAGGTAGACGACGTGGTAGAATTCCCTCAACACGGTAGGCTATATCACTGTAGGTGTGGTTACATTGAAGAGCGAAGTTATTTTAGCCCCTTGAGATATTCTACTACGAACATCAATTTGAATATGTACCACATTCTTCTACTATTCCACTTTGAGCAAACAAAAATCGTGGAATTATATATGCGGGTAAGGGATGACTTGATAGAAAATCTTCAGAACGTATATACTTGTCTGCCTGTGTTTTTACCTTATAACTTTTAAATAAGTCAGACATACCATCAGATTATACCAGCGTGACTAGAGACATGCATGACCAAAAAATCACTTCCAATATAGGTAAGCGAGCTCTAAATAACAGAAATTAATCCTATTTCGTCATCATCATATCAGCCGCAGGGAGGCCAAACGGCGGATTGGAAGCGGCTACTAGCTTTTTCCTGCAACCTTGCAAAGATCTCGCCCACCTAGTTGGTGTATGTCCTACGCTGCGCTTGCCGGTACGTGGTCGCAATTCGAAAACCCTTATCGACCATCGGTTTTTCGTGCTATGGGCCTCGCCCACTGTCATTTCAATGAGCTAATCCGCTGAGCTATGTCAGTAACTTTCGCTTTACTACGAATCTCCTCATTTATAATTCGAGCATGTAGACAACAAACCAACATAGCCCTCTCCATAGCTCGTTAGGCGACCTTGAGCCTTCCTATGAGATCCATTTTTGAACTTTGATACTACTGACTGAGTCTGACCATAGTAAGAGAACACGTTTCAGCGAGCCATAAGTCATCACCGGTAACCCACATTGATTAAACACCTTCGTCTTAAGGCTCCGAGGTATATTGGACGATAGGACACTTCGTAATTTTCCGAATGCTGCCCAGCCGAGTCGGATTCGTCTAAAGACCTCTTCCTCAAAGCTGGAACTTTCTGCCTGGATCAATTGACTCACATACAAACATAATACTTAGAACTAGTGTTGCCCGGAATATAAAAAAATATTAACATTAGAAATCACGCAAACAATATCTTTTAATTGTAGCATAAGTCGCCGAAGACGCGTCACTGCGTTAGTTCGACTTTTTATTGTAGCGATCTTTTCAGTTACAGACTATATATTTTCTTAATCCGCGATATCTCCTACTATAGCCTCAGCCGTAGTCAGGTATAGTCCTTGGTACGGCGACATCAGTATGCCGCCGAAGCTGCGTCACCCCGCCCTTTTATTGTAGCGCGCTTTCCAATTACATAGGAGATGGAAATATTTTCGCCTCGATGCCGACGACTTGTTATCTCAGCCAGTGCAAGGGTTCTTCAAATAAAAGCTTGCTTTCGTAAATTTGCAGCCATAAAACACGCTCACTTTTATTATTGTTGAAACAGCACGATTCCAGATTGCCGTTATTACCCAAAGTGGACGGTGTGGGAGGGGACTTTATTTTAATATTTGTATGAATTGCCTACTTAAAGGAAGTTTTCTCATTTTCATTTCACGCACCAATCGCAAAATTTTAATTTTCTACTTAGTATTAAGAGAGAATGAAATTTTAAGAAACTGTGTTACCTATGCTTTGTGAGTATATCGAATAAGTCGGTAAAATTAGGAAGATACATACATACTTACTAATGCTAAAAGTGCTAAACCGCGAATGACCATTAACATGCATTGTGGTTGTAATATCTTGTTATTCGACTCGTTGGATCTAAAAACCTATCGAGAAAAAACAGTAGGCGAAACAGTAGACAGAAAAAAAACATGACTTAACATATGAACCTATTTCTTTATGTAAATATGTAAATGCACAACTAATACGAAGTGCATGTTGAAGTAAATGTGGGTAAGCGAGGGGAACATATTTAATACGATATAAAATAATTATTTCGGTATGGAGTACACAATAAAAGTGCGCAAGATTTATCGGCGAGTTTATCCGGATCATCCCACGGGGATGGCGGTAAATTATCACCGAGCAGGTTATTGCTATATTATTTGGCATTGCTAACCTATGTTTGAGAACCTTGTAACGATAGACTAAGATTGTTTTTATTGCTATCTTGTATATGTCGCAGTTGGATTGTATAATCCGCTGTTATTCAAAAATTCTAGCTGTTTGGCATTGCAGCTCGGTTTTGTTATATAGCTGAAAATCATCCAGCTAGATCGTCCAATGTGTTTCGTTTAACAAACTAGCTAACGTAAGATTGTAGAATGATTAGTTCGAAATTCTGCCACTTGTGGCTTGTGAAGTGTCAGTGACAAAACAACAAATATGGCCTCCCAATAAAGTAAATTCTTCGCCGCGATCCGGGACTAAGCTGTTTTTATCGAGAGACATCGGGGGCATCGTTTGTGATTTCGGAGTGTAAAAGATTGAAAAGAATAAAGCAGACCTTTAGCTAGGATCCCATATTGTTATTTGACGCCCGCCTTCCGGCAAGATGGAAAATTCACGTGGATCAATTTGCCGTAAGAAATCACTGCGCCATTAAGTTGTCGGGTTTACAAAATTTCTTTATTTCTAATCCAATTGCATCGAGCTGATTAACATTCTTCATAGATGTTTTATGATGTTGGAAACTGAATCATTTAGTAAGGTGTTGAATTGAGGTTTTATTTCCATCCCACGAGTAACATAAAAATAATAAGAACAACTATTGTCTCCTCATATATTATTTCGTTTGGTAACACAGTTTTATTTAATAATGGTAACCCTGTATGCCAGCTCAACGCTAGCTGTTTTGATAAACGTAATTACGTAACTCATTGACAATCGAGCTAAACTATTTTGAGCTGTTTTACAAAACCGAGCTGTATTGCCATACAGCTAGAGTTTTTGAATAACAACGGATTATACAATTCAACTGTGACATATATTATACATATCTAATACAAAAATAACAACAACGTTTTTTTACACAGGCCCGAATTATTAAATCTGTTTAAATTAAAATATGTATTGTGTGTATACGTGTTGTTTATCCTGTTATATCGCCTTTGTTATATTTTTTATTTGTAACTAGAAAAAAATAAAATAAAACAAATAAGGGTTGTTTGAACCTACACTTCGTATCCGTTTGCACTGTTCAATTAAGTATTCTTTTCAGATCGTTAAGAGTCGATACTCTCTTTTGTTTGCGAACGTTACATTAGCTGCAAATTAAGTGCAAATCTCTGCCTAGTTTTCTAAAGTATACCTACTTACTTTCCAGGTCGTTGCATGTGGGTCAGCATCAGTATCGTAGGTAGGTATAGTCCTTTAGATACACAGCCAGAAGCGCTACACCCGCGGCCGGCATTCTGTTCACTCGGTAATAAGGTTAACGATGTGGCTGAAGGCTTTAACGAGGAAAGGATTGCGCCTTTTCAATTGATTTAAAAAGGCAAAGGATATATGTGGTGAGGAAAATCACATTTAGCGTTCGGCGTTCCGTATTTGAACAAAGTGAAACGCCTTTCATGAAGTACGAGCAAGAATACAGAATCATATCATCGTATAAAATAATGTACAGCAACTAAAAATCACTCGCACCTATCAGACGGGTTTCAAAAATAAAATAAAGAATCATACAAATTCCAGGTACTTAGGTATTATATTGAAACCTACTTTGATTATCTATGTCACTCTATAGAACAAGATAGAACAGTTTATTAAGAGTTGCCGGTCCGTTAGTTTTAATAAAATCTGGAGAGGTTTCATAAACGGATCAAACAGTGATAAAATGAGCTCGAGACTCGTACAGATATCAGCTTCAAGAAAAACTTGGTCAAACTTGATCCTTGGCTATCTCGGCGTCGGAAAGTTTTATGAGTCGGATGAGATAGATTGGAGATCGGGATGCATTATTGGCTATTCAAGATTGAGTCAATATCTTCGGAAAGTTTTTATTGATTGTAATTTTCTGTCTATGACGTGGTACTGTGTCAATGTGGATGTGTGCGTATTTCAATTAAATTATTATTGTACTGAAAACATAACATAACAGAGATTCGCACCAAAATACTGGGAATGGAACCTTAGACCATCATTGGTGTGGCTTCAAGTGACTCTGTCTATATTAGCAGGTAGGAAATGTTCAATAAGTACCAATATTCACGAAATACTTACATTATGTGTTTAGAATCAATTTGTATAATTTATTACTTTATATTTTAGTTTATCTTACTTATATATTTATTTCATTCATTCATTTATTAATCGCTAACATGTTGCATAAGATGACAAATATTGGTGCAGTAATACATGTACCCATTTAGGGTGTGGCGATACAAACATGGGTAAAAATTATAGATATTATATGAGTAATCGTTAAATATTATTATTATTATTTTTTAAATTTTACAATAATATAATAAATTAAATGAAAAGTTTAATATATTTGTCATGTAACAAAAAAAGAAGGGTTAAAGTAGGTATTTCAAAAAGGGCTATCATGCAGTCAAAATTGGGTAGGTAAAAATATGCTATGTCAAAAATTTCAAAATGTCAAAGGTAGTTTAACAATAGGTAGGAAACTCATCTACGCAGTCAAATTGTATATAAGTCAAAATAAATATAGAACGAGAGACTAGAACGAATGTGAGCTATAATTTTATGCGAAGTAGGTAGGTATGTTGAAAGATGATTTTGCGAATGTGTTAAAGTTTATCATTTAGGTATTCGTCTATTGTATAGTATGCTTTTGATAGTAGTAGCAATTTAACTTGTTTTGTAAACAGGGTGTCCTTTTGTTCATTTCTTATTTTGTCGGGTAGTTTATTGTAAACTAGCCGAAGCCCGCGACTTCGTTCGCTTGGACTTTATGTCCCTGGAAAATGCTCATCAGGCTGAACAACTTTTACTAAGGCGACATTTTTATATCTCTTATAGTTTTGCTGGACCATTATGGTTCTGCATCAGGCGTTCCATTTTCCAAAATCATTTATACACTATATGTTGCCCAGGCTTAATAGCTATATAACAAAAAAAGTTTCATTCGAATCCGTCCAGTATTTCCGGAGATTAGCGTGTACAAACAGACAAACAGACATACAGACAAACAGAAAAACAGACAGACATTTTTTTTTTAATTCTTACTCTATTACTACGTCTCCATCGACCCCAATATTTTTTTTGGAAATATATTTAATGTACAGACACACTTTTTTTACTGTTTTATTATATGTATAGATAGATTTTGATGGACATTTCATACGGACTGGTTTGAAATATCTCTAGTCTAATTATATTTTTAGATTTCAAGAGGTCTTTTTGGCGGGTTTTTCTGTTGTGCGTGTCTTTAAGGGTCCGGCGGACCTAGACCAAAATACAACTTTCCATACAAACGTAGTCTACGTTTTATTTCAAAACGACATGTCCGATTTGGGCAAAATTTTGTAATTTCAAAGATATTGCAATTATCTAGGTTTATATTAAGTTTCCGACAGTAAAAATATGAACTTGAAATAGAATATAGTGTTTTATATCATTTTTGACCATTAGTATGGGAAACTTCTAAATCGTTATATTTTCTTTCCAGTTCATAATTTTACTATAGGAAACCCAATATAACCCTAGATAATTGCAATTTCTTTACAATTACCAATTTTTACCGGAATCTGACATGTGGTTTCAAAATTAAACGTGTACTACGTTTGTATGGAGAAGTCTAGGGTCGCCGGACTCTTAACTTGCTGAAAGAGGTAAAAGTTTTTTCTCACAAACAGACATATTTCTAAGATATATAATGAAGGCAGGGTCAATATATTTTTCTCAATGAAATATGGTTTGCAGCTATTTGGACGTCTAGTGTTTGTGAGGATGCGAATGCATTTTTTTTGCATTACAAATAGGGCGTAGGCATCCACACTATTTCCCCAAAGTATTATCCCATATCGTAACCACGAGTGCGCGTAGGCATAATATGCTGATAATGCAGTTTCGTAGTTAGTGTTACTTTTTAGTATGCTTAGGGCGTATACGAACCTAGCCAACTTGGTCTTAATATTTAAGATATGGTTTTTCTAAGTTGCATGACTGTCAATCGTTATCCCTAAAAGGTTGAAATGTTTTACTTCCTCTATAGTCAAGTTATTTATTTCTAAACTTATGTTTACCGCTTGTTTTTGATGGGGTCTAAATTGAATTATTTTTGTCTTTTTAAAGTTGATTTCTAGGTTATGTGCATCCAGATAATGGCTTAGTGTGTTAACCGCGTCTTTAAGTACAGTGCATGATTCTTTGCTATTTTTGCATTGAAATAATAATGAGATGTCGTCTGCAAACATAATGCATAGGCTTTTTTTATCTGGGAATAATCGGGGCAGGTCATTTATGTATACGAGGAACAGAATACATCCGAGCACGCTTCCTTGGGGTATAGAACAATTTGTAATGATATTGTTAGATTTAATGGATTGCAATTCATTTGTGTCATTATTATTGTATTCGATTTGTACGTACTGTTTTCGGTCGCTTAGGTACGATTTCAGCCATTTGTGTGCTTGTCCACGGATGCCTACGTCATACAGTCTGCGTAATAGGACTGGATGAGACACTTTATCATAGGCTTTTGTCATATCAAGCAAGAGTCCGATACCGTATTTTTTATTATTTATATGCGATTTATAACTGTGATATCACGATATAATTAAGTTAGTACTACCTATTCCAATCCTGTCACCCAAAGGTAGCCTGCCTGTTGATGCGTTTCTCAATACATATGCAAAAGTATATGCTTCGGAAGGCATGCACATTAAGCCGTTGATCCTTCAGTTATTATAATTGTGTTATAATAACACGCCTTCCTGCAGTTTGAAAAATCTGACATCAACTTTTTCCACCTCACACGATAAACAAAACAACAAACATTATATTATGGTGCATGGTAGAGGCTTTCGTGTAGATCTCACGAGTTACAAGAAATTATGAGTTGGTAACTATGCTCTGACATACTTACACAGAAAGTGATCAACTCGACTGCGGCTCCTCGTCAAAGTTCCCGATCGTATCTGGCGACAACAGCCGCCGAGTAGCGAACTTTGACAAATCACCACTCTAATCCGCCGAATGCAGCTCTGTTTACATTCAAACTGGGAGATTGGAATTATTAAGATGGAGCAGAGATTGTGCTAAACTTGTCGGAAGCGGGCACGGAAACCCCAGTATATTCCAGCCATAGGTTTCTTCACTAAAAGATTTTCAGGTAAATTTTAATGAGTATTTCTGGTTTTGTTTTAAGGATTCCGAACACAAAATGAAAAAAACGGAACCTTTATAGGATCACTCCTGCGTCTGTCTGTCCGTCCGTCTGACACAACCAATTTGCTTCGAATCTACTAAACCAAAATAGGTAAAATTTGGTAGGATGTTGTAATCCTATAACCCAAACACAGATGTATATAATTAAATGAATATTTTTTTTAAATATAGGTCATTTTCGGGGGAGATATTAGTTTTGCAAACCTTACTGTGCATATCAAATGAAAAAGCTCGTTATGAGGATCTGAAATATATTTTTGTTATGACTGTAAAATAAATGTTTTGATTTTATTCATAAAAGAAGACGAAAATTGACCGTGCTCCCTGATCTCCGAAACTACAAAATATAGGTAGGTACCTACGGTTAGTTTCTTAGAGAATGTAATCAATGTCATGGACTAAACATGCACTTTCTAGGTTTCAATTAGTATACCTACATTTGTTTATATTTTATGGAATCCAAATAGTGTTCTGATTAGTAAGAGCTATTTGTTTATATGAGAATACAATAAGCAAACTACTCCTTTAAAAAGTTTTTTTAAAGTCTGATAATGCCATGGTTAAAAAATTTTTTGGTCTTGAAACAGATTTTAAATAAAGGAAAAAGTTTGGCTCACATCAAATGAGGTTTACTATTTTGACACGGTTTCCGTTCCCTTGCTAGAAGAATTGAGCGGAGACCTCATTCAAATGCAGATTTAGGTCAGTTGTCGATTGACTCCGAACAGTGTAATTAAGAAAGACTTGGAAGTTTGATTGCTTAATTTCATTATAGTCATTCAGTAAAGCACCAAGTTAGAGATAACGTCATTTTGTCAGTCTTTGGAATGGGAACTGTTATTGAAGGTCTGTGATATTTCTAAAGATCGAAAAGTATGATAAAACTTGCCTAAACCTATGTAAACGATATTCATTTTATACTCTATATGCCATTTATATATTTAACCGTTATTTTTAATCCTGAGCAGTGCATTGTCTAAGCAACAATCTTAATCGCTTATGTTAAGTCAGAAAAATTCACATTTATAAAAAAGATAATAAAAATTGAGTAGTTACTTACATGAAATATTAGCTTAGAGGATATAGGCAATATTAATATATTTAATTATACATATTTAAATTTTGTATTATTTGGACAAATAGCCCACAATAAACAAACATTTAAACCCACCTTCAATAAATTATGCAAATAGTATCAAATTTCATTAATAGGTGGTACAATCCAAAATTATTTTTGTAAGTATACGTATAATGCAATGCCTAAACCGCTATCTTACATTTATATTTGCTTAATCGCGAAGGAAGTACGAGTAAGTAGGTTTAAATGACTATTAGATTAATTCTGCGCTGTGACTCTAATCAATGGACTATATAACTATACTATATAACTTTCAAGACATCGGGTTAAGTTTTGAGTGTGTTTTCGCAAAAGTTTTAACTGCAAACTCTACTTAGATTTTTTTGGAACGGACACTGGAGATGTTGCCAAAATTCATACGTTATCCGATAGATCCAAAATATTTTCAGGCACAAAAACCAATGTAAAGGAATTTTCAGCGGAAGTTCGATTGAAAACTGGGTCATAGCGGCTCATATCAAACTGTGAGGCAACTGCGCGAATGAAAGCCAACTTCCATCCTTTGATGAAAGTTTCTCAAAAGCGCCATGGTTATTTTTAGCCCTTCATATAAGTACCTAGTAAAATAAGATTTTAGTAGGTACTAGCAAGATGATGGTAAGTGGTTACTGTTATCCAAATATCGAAGATTTTGCTCCTATACATGTAAAGTTTGTAGAGGTATATTGTAGTTACCTACAGTATTGAGTTTTTTTTATTAATAAACTGTATTAAAAAACTTTTTGGAGATCCTATATTCAGCAGAGCAAAAACATAGAGTCAAAAATAATTTATTTTTCTTTGGATATTTTTTATCACTTGATGATTGACGTCAGATAATTTACTTACATCTAAGTTATATTATTGTCACTTTCTAAATGCAAGAGCTTCAAAACAAAGAAATCTAGGTGAATTTTGTAGAGATTTAATAATATACCTACGATTTTATCCAGCCTTATTTTTCATTTTTGTTTTAAAGCAATTACAATGTACACGATACACATATTAAAAACAAACAAAATTTTAGGTAGTACAGGTATATTTTTAACATTGCCCATTATGTCGGACATTGGATCAACAATGTTAAAGTACTTAGAACTTTTAAAAATAAGAAATGGCCGTAACATTTCCACAGCGTACACTGGTCCAGCCCTGCTAAGTCGCAGGGGCTCCCTAGCATAGCCTTTGTTTACGCCATATCGCGTTATTATATGCAAATGTGACTATGCCGGAATAGCAGCACAATGCCTACTCTTTACCTTTAACGAGGCCGGGCGGGATTTGCGGCATCAATAGATTTCCGAAGGGATGTGCGCCGGGAGATTACAGGCGTCTCCAGAACGGAGGAATCTGGAATGTTGCGGAATTTAAATTAGCCACTCTATTATATCATATCCGCCCATTTGTATTCAATTTTGAGGATATTCGTGACAGTTGGGTTTAGATACTAATTTAATATGCATGAGTGTTCGGTGTGTTTTCACATCGTTGTCGACAAATTTGTTCTATCCTTTAATCTTGCGAAATATATTCGAAATTGGTAACGTGCTGAATATTGCTTCTGATATAGTCTTTAATAGTAATAATTACTAGTGTAATTTCTTAAATCAAATGAAATATTTTGTGTATTTTCATATCAAATGGGCGGTAGAGCGATTGTAAACTGTATGATAGCGGAATCTGTGAAATGATCACATGGAGGTCTTGTGCTTACCTGAGAAACGATGAGCGGAACAGGTTGTCTTGCTAGAGTCCGAACTAGGAGAAAATTACATTATTTTTTTAATGGATGTTAGAAAAATAAATAAAGTAAGTAAGTATTATTCTTAATTCGCATATGTAGAAAGGCAATGACTTGATAAGCATATGTATGAGGAAAACCAAAATAAACTTACTGAAGTATTCATGAGATGATGTGTCTATGGCATGTCGCTTTAAATATTTCCATACCTACATATACGTAGGTATACCTAGATGTTGGCGCGTAAAAGAGGGAGAGGCAGAGGCGCCTTCTGATGAAAAATGTTGACTTTATATGGAAAAGTAGCGCGTGATACGCATACGTCTACGCTTTAGTCTGTAGTATGGACAAGATATACGAGTAAATATTTTTTATTGAGTTGATTTTTTCCTTTCCCTTATCCCATTATCATGTAAAGTCTGAAGTACTGAAGATGAAGCGAGCGCTGCAGTCCATTTGAAATAAAGAAATTAACTTTGACTTTGTTTAAACTTATCAATTAAGTCTATTTCAGATCCAAGAAGGTAGTAGGTGCTACTTAGTTTTAGTAATTTGAAATACTAAATAAATACCCCGACAACATTTTGTATGATTATTTTATTTTGGAAAAGGGTATTTTAATCAAATATTTTAATTATTCATATCAATAAGTAACATAATCCGAAACCGAAAAAAAAAGATTTTGTTTAAATCTGCCCAAATATAAGTAAGGTATAAGGTGAAACTGACAAGTAACAAAAAAATGATGCAAGTACAGCTCTCTTGAGGTCATTGCTACAGGTCTCGCGCCTACGAGATAGTGCGATGTCCCCGCCACGCTCGCACTCTATATTAATTTACAAATTTCCTTGCTTTATTCAATAAAAAAAGAATTGCGGTATTTTTCTTTTATATTAATTTCTAACCTAAAACATATACAGTAAAATAGCCTGTTGTGGGGGTTTCGACGTTATCGGAATTATCGCAATAGGTTACAGCCGAGTGAACAGATGGATATTATGTCATTCATTGTTTGCGGGAAACCTCTAATATGTTTAATTGAAACTCGGGCTGCGAGAAGTACCTATTTTGAAATGAATAGAACCAAAAAGGTAATGACCTATTTTTGATATTATTTACATAAAAGGAAGCCTTAGCCAAGTAACCTTGATTTCTAATTAGATAGCAAATACTTATTCACAAGAAATATTTTTTTTATTAATACTTCGGACCTAATGCCATATGGTATTCTCTCCCTGCAGTCAACCACTGGACCAAGCGGAAAATATGTGTGGAAATTAATCGCCAAATAACTAATAATTTAATACTTTTTAACTAATCTCTCTGTTTATCATAACAGTTATTTTTTATATTACTTAATACATACCTCGATTTATCAGGAAAAAGAAATTAATTTTTTTCACAATATATGTCAAATATCTTATTAGCAAATATTCATACTCAAACACTCATTGTGGGACCTAGATATTAACCTGTTGTTCGTCCTGAAACGTAACCTACATTCGGAAAACAGGCTGAATAATGAATTAATTAAAGTGCCCAGTTATGTATTTGCTTATTTTAGTTTACCTATCTCATGTCAGTGAGTGAGAATAAAGAAAAGAAGTAAATACTGCTTTTCATAAAATTTTATAAAGAAAATGGCAAGATGTATGGGGCTACCTGAATTTGCCGGGGTCCAGTGGCGCCCTCATTTAAAATAAATCATTTGGAAGGAAACGGTGATATCATTTAAAACTTCGTCATGACCAGTGGCGTAGCTAGGTAATTAAGGGCCCTGGGGCAAATCAAACAATGGGGCTTCACTGCCTAAACTGGTTAGGTTTTATCAAGTAAAAATATTAAACACGCAAATACTTTAAAAATGCTATGCTAAGTACTTTATCATCAGCTCTTTTTCGTGTACTGCAGGACATAGATTACAATGAATACTTGGTGTAGGTAGAATTGAAAGAATTGGGCAATGAAAAATGAAAATACATACATCATTATTTTTACGCCTGTTTCGCATGGAGGTAGGCAAAGACTATAGATTTCCACTTACTACGATCCTTGCAAACCCCTTTTGCTTCGTCAACACTCATAACTCTTTTCATGCAAAATTTTCAAAAGTTCAGTTTGATCGAGATTTTTTGGTTTTCTGAGAAGGATTCGAGGGCCCTCTGAGCTTGAGGACCCCGTGGCACTGCCCCGCCTAGCCCCTAGGTAGCTACGCCACTGGTCTTGACCAAACCCTAGACAATCCTTTTAACTATTTTATGAACTACTGTTTATAATTTAAAGTGCGAACGTGAAGCTTTTCTACGCACATTTGCGAAAAACGGCCACTTTTAGCTAATGTGCGTAGAAAAGCTTCACGTTCGCACTTTAAATGGAAATATTTAAAGCGACATGCCATAGACACATCATCTCATGAATACTTCAGTAAGTTTATTTTGGTTTTCCTCATACATATGCTTATCAAGTCATTGCCTTTCTACATATGCGAATTAAGAATAATACTTACTTACTTATAATTTAAAGTGCGAACGTGAAGCTTTTCTACGCACATTTGCGAAAAACGGCCACTTTTAGCTAATGTGCGTAGAAAAGCTTCACGTTCGCACTTTAAATTATAAACAGTAGTTCATAAAATAGTTAAAAAGTTATTTAGGGTTTGGTCAAGACAAAATTTTAAATGATGTCACCATTTTCTTTCAAATGATTTATTTCAAATGGGGGCGCCACTGGACGTAAGCGTAAGCGCTATCAAAGCTTCCCCTTGAATAAAGATGTATTGTATCTGTACTATGTCAACTCACGCTTGCTTCCAGCAGATAACTTATTTTATCTTTGCTCGTGCTGTTATTCATCATTTGTCATACACCTCGCCCGTAGCTGTCCATCTGAATAATAGATGGCCCTGGCTACAAGAAGTCTCCCGGGACAGATTTATGGTTCAGTGGGATCGAAACAACCCCTTTTATTTCCGGCGTCTTTAAAAATAAACTTCTGTTTTGCTTAGTGCGTTTGAGGATCCAAAGAAATACTTGAGTTTGTTGTTGTTTTCGTTGTTCCCCTTTTACATGTGCAAATGGGGTGCTAGTTATCATAGATCGCGTTAAATAATACATTACTGAAGGCGCTGAAGTGCAGGCAGCGTCTAGGGATGTAACATTATAAAATATTATTTATTTTTTCACACTTGTAATGTGACAAAATTTGAGTTTGCTTGGCATGTCGTCTTGTCACTGTTTTATTCATGATATACATCCTAAAAATAGATAAGTCACATTATTTTTGTAGCTTCATACAATTTTTCAAAATATTTGGTAAACAACCAAGTTAGTGGACCTGAAATGAAAGTTTTATAATCTGTGCTATAGGCGGTATTATATTAAATCTAGTTTCAATTGTTTCCGCAGTATGGGGTGGGGAAGGAAGTTCATATTTGTCTACCTTTACAATAAGAAAATCAATAATAGAAAAATCGTAAATAAATTCTTTAGAAATTAAAAGGTACGGTCATCATCATCATTATCTTTCCCGTTTTCTCCCTATTTGGGGTCGGCTCTGTATGACCACTCCCTCCATGAGTAATTTTGGAAATGCTTGAGAAGAATGTTATGCGACTGAAATTATTGTGAAAAATCAAAGTTAATGTACAATTATAATCGATTCGCCAATTTTCGTTTAATCCATTTATTTAGCACACCCCTAGCAGCGCTCGAAGGGTTCGTCGACCCCACCATTCCGTCCCCCGCTCCACATTTTTCTTTTCGGACACTAGTCTCTAGTCTACGAATACGCCCAGTGAAATGTGCTGCGTCGCCGTCTTGCTGAATATGCGACCATTGTTCTGCTTTTGCAATCTCATGTGTAATCTCGTCCCATCCTGCAAGTTGCGTTCCAACAAAAAAGATTGCGTCGACGAACACTGAAAATAGTTTTCCTTTGATGAAAGTTTCTATCTTCTTACGTTTTTACTGTTTTTATAATGTACCTAATACCTAACTGTCTTAATGAGATTTTTTCGGCATTTCTTCTTGACTTTGGTCTTTCCAAAACGGTAATATGTTTTATTACATTTTTTGATTTTTTGGAGAAATAAATGATTTTTTACCTTACCTTTACCTTACCTTAAACTTTAAAATAGCAATTAGTCATAATTTTAATAAAATTACATGATATGTCAATGCTTATTTATGCGTAGAAATTTTCATGCAAAGGTCTTTTTACCTACTGGATAAATATTTGACTCTTTTTAAGATTCATTGTTAGGTAGGGAGGCTATTTATGAAAAATTTGAAATTCAATTGAAGTTGAAATAAAACTACAAAATAAAACTTGGAAATCTCAAAAGTTTTGTTTTGAAGAAATTGAGGAGGACTTTCTAATACATGCATGGGGAGCTACATGTACCAACCGAATCTACAGCTGGCACCAACAATCTTGCATAGTTGTTGCACGAATGAAAAAATAATTAATCTTTAAGTATATGTCAGCCACGTAAGTAAGTATCTAAGTAATCCTGGTATTTATTAAAAAAAACCTTAATTTCTGTGTCTGTTAAATTTAATACATTTTTGTACTAAATTATCTTACACGTTGCGATGCATCATGTTACCAAAATACCGGTGAACAGAGCATGACGCCATACTTATGCCGCAATTATTTTTCATTTGGTCATAAATTGCGCATAGTCGGTGTTATTTAGACCATCAATGCGGGCTGGAAAGTAAAACAGGAACTATTCGGCGAGTTGTTCTTAAATGGAACGTTACATGTTACCTTATGCGATTATTACGGGTCTAGTTACCTAAATGAAGTTGTTGTGTTTTGTAATAGGTGCAGCTAAGTATACACTTCATTAGAGATGAAAAGAATATAACAGACAATATCACTAGTATTAGTAACTTAGATCAGTAGACATCTGCATCTATTCAAACAAAAATAGCTCGTTCATGAAGTTCAGGGACTGGGTAACTGACACATGCAAAATAAAAAAAATCTCATTCTTATGTGAATGAAAATGTTCAGTAAGCGGCCAAGTACGAGTCGGACTTGCCCATGAAGGGTTCCGTAGCAGCAAGTAACATAAGTCTTGTAGTATGTTTTTTATTTTTATTTTTCTATTTGAGTTGATTGAATGAAAGGTAATTTGCGGTTTATGATTTATGGCGTGTATTAAAAAAAAACTACTGACTAGATCTCGTTCAAACCAATTTTCGCTGGTAGTTTGCATGGTACTAAACATCGTATATTTTTTTTAGTTTTATCATTCTCTTATTTTAAAAGTTACAGGGGGACACACATTTTTCTACTTTGGAAGTGTCTCCCGCGAAAACTATTCAGTCTAAAAAAAAATGATATTAAAAACCTCAATATAATTTTTGAAGACCTATCCATAGACACGTATGAATTTGATGAAAAATACATTTTCGAATTTCAGTTTTAAGTATGGGGAACCCCCAAAAATTATATTTCTTTTTCAATTTTTGTGTGAAAACCTTAATGCGGTTCACAGAATACATCTACTTACCAAGTTTCAACAGTATAGTTCTTATAGTTTCGAAAAAAAAGTGGCTGTGACATACGGACGGACACGGACAGACAGACATGACGAATCTAAAAGGGTTCCGTTTTTGCCATTTGGAACCCTAAAAATTAATAAATATTAATCTAGATAAATTAATTTTCAGAGTTCAAGCATATGAAAATAAGAATTCGCTAAAGGCGGGACATCTAAATATTTCTACATCTATAGCAATTACTCAATAGAAAAGCGTCGTCAAGGATTGCCAGGACTTCTCATTTGCGGCGGCCGTGGTCACCGAGTAAGTAAGTGTAATTTTATGAAGAAGAGCCGCCTCAATTACGCGACATTCAGCAAGCACCAACGGGCGAGGGTGTGAGCCATTCGTCTCTAGAGATGGGTTTACGCCCGGGCATATTCGGCACATTGCATAAGTGCCGAATATATGTCCGTATATGCCGAATAAATGTCCATTGTCAGGGCAAAACATTAACTTAGTTTTTATTTACTTTTTCATTTAAATAGCTACATTTGAGTATGCACAAAACTTAATTAGATTATGACTAATACATTGACTGAAATGAATAACTAGAAATTCATAATATGGTTAAGGGTCCTCCCCGCGCTAGCGACCTTGAAAACACAAAAAAATTAATTTCTCTTTCTGTAAGTGAGATTATCAGAAACCCTCGTACAACTTTTTAGCTAGTATCCTTAAGTTTCATTGGAACCTCGAAAATCATTGAAATAAAATACCCTGAATTTTTCTTTGCAAAAAATACTAAAAACGGCCATTTTTGACTCTTTTTGTAAAGGTTTCTAAACCGGATAGTATTTCAATGACTTTCGAGGTTTCTAATAATCTCACTTACAGAAAGAGAAATTAATTTTTTTTGTGTTTTCAAGGTCGCTAGCGCAGGGAGGAGCCTTAATGACTTAGTCAAAGCAGGCAAAATATCACTCTTTCGGCTCTCCAGTTGCGTAGACGCAGTGCAAGCGTAAAACTAGAATTTATTTGGAGAAAGCTAGAATTTATTGTGATTTAACGTGATTATGATTATTTTATGATCAAATTATTTTAATACAGTTATGATTCACAAAATACAGATAAGTTCCTGCTTCTTTTCACTAAAGTTAAATTATTTGTTTCTGCTCAGCGATTTATTTGGGCGTAAACTCTTTTTTGCCCGCAATACGTTTATGCCCATTTAAGCCCAATTTGTTTTTGCCCTGGACCCATCACTATTCGTCTCCAACTTAACGACTACTCATCACCCCATACAGGCGAATCTGTTATTTATTGCTTTGAGCGTGCCCTTTGAAGTTATTACTTTCCTTTAATTTCATTTATTTTACCCTATTCCAAGATTGGAGACCTTTCTGCGAAAGTGAATGTGAGGAAGTTTCCATGAACGCGTTATCAAATTGCTAGCTTTTACATTATATACTTATATGATTTCAGGGATTTGAAATAACGAAAATTTATGTATAATACATTTTAGAGGCTTCTGTGGAAGTCTTATATTTTAAGCTAGGCAAGCAATAAGCAAAAAGAAATATTTTTCAATAAACCTACAAATGAAGAATACTACACTTATTTTAACAAAATGTAAAAAGAATGATAGCCTTACTTACACACATCCAAAATTGTTAAGCCATTTCGAAGTTATGGATGAAAAAGCAGAACTTACATATACTTTTTGCACCCTGATAACATTTCTCACCGTTTTTGGTTATGTAAATATGATTCAGAATGTACATAAAGGTACTTACTTGTATTTGCCTTGTTGTAAATCTTGTGGACTGGACTCTGTATGCTTAGATCCGAAACACTAAAAATGCTCTGTCTACCCCATTAGATTAGAATTTACTTGTGTATAGAATTTTAAATGGTAAATGGGACATTCAAGACGAAGAACCTATCAAGCTGTATATTTAATCACACTTACAATTTACAATGGACTAAAGAATCGCAATGCACGTCCTTGAATAACTCATCGCGGCTTATAACGAAAACGCCGTGAAAATGTAAATCGCAACAAAGCGGTTTTCGCAGCTAGAAATATTTTGCAATTTACATTTAATGAAGTTTTCGCTACACTTTACACAAATATAGCAATAGGTACACAAAGTCCTGAATTCATAACGAAAAACAATTTAGTGAGTTGGTCGTCCGTTTCGGAAGCATTTGCGGCGGGTGAGGGCAGCCGCCCGTGCGCCGTGCGGCAATCTAGAGCAAATAAAATGTTATGCTCTGAACGTGATTACGCCTTAATTATAGCGATAGAAACAATCAAATAAAAGCGCAGTAGATAATAATATGCCAGCGAATAATTTAAATATACCTATTTAATGCTTTCTAAAATCGTTTTTAAATAAAGCACCTGACTCCTGAGCATTGTAATGTAGGTACTTACAGTTTAATCTTTTTTAAAACTATTAAAGTGCTGTTTACGGCCTTTAACCCTTTGCTTAAAAAAGTCAAACTCTTGACTTTATTAAAAAGGAATTAAGCAAGACAAGTAATACTTTCTAGATAATGTAAGTAGGTAAATACTAGGTACCTACCTAAATTATTTTATGTTGTCCTACATTTTCTTCAAAAGTCTTAATACTAATATATAAATACATAAGCTTGACAAAGTCAAAACAAAACAAAAGACTATATCTACACCAGCCATGTTTGACCGCGCCTTACATAATTATACTTCAGCCGACCCTTCACAATGCCGGCCATTTCAGCGACTTAACTTCATTCCATTCAAATGGCAATAGAGTCATTATTTTTTGCCTTTATCTTGACCCTTCGTTTAATACAACATACCTAAATAATTTAGTAGCTTAAAACAGTATAAGTTACTCTCAAGCGATAATTGCTTCTTAACAGTGAAATAACGTGAGCGATACAAAAAGTATGGCGCGCAGAGGGCCGCCAGAGGCCGTAAAGTATTTAATTGATATAATTGGCGTTTGGGCCTGCCATTAGCGGGGCTCCTCGACCCTACCCGTTCCAGAAACAGTCGCAATTTTTCCATCTCCCCACCAAACGAATTTTACTTGTGCATTTTTACAGAGATCCTTTTCCGACTTGTTCATTATTCAGGCTGAATCCCTTTTTAGGATTTTGGGCAATGAGTGGAAGTATAAATGTAATATATTGTCTGTTTCCCTTGAGTAAAATAATTGGATGCCTACCGTCCATAGGGAAAATTAAAAAGTTAATCTACAAGATTTAGTCCTGACTATTGTAGGTATCTATTTACGAGTATTCGTGCACATTTGTATAGCGATAGATTTGGCAACAATATAGGACAAGGGATCCTTACCTTATATGAAAAATGATGTTTATAAAATCACCCATTTTTTCAAGATTTCATTTTATCTTTTTGTCGGCGCGATGTTGTACATACCTATGCCAAATTACAGGTTCCTAGTATCTATTGTGAGTCTATGAGTAAAATCGCAGACAGTCAGACAGACAGCTATGGGGAAACTATAAGGGTTCCTTGTTAACTACGGGTCCAAAAACTGGTGGACTCCCTGTTTTTGATGTAATGACATCGAATGGTACTTTTATTACGGAAATCCCACCAAAAATAGAATAAAAAGTGATGCGTTCAAGCACACTATAATCTATATAAATACTTATAATCAAATTCCATTTCCTGAAAATCGTTCATAAAATATGTTATGTTCCAATAATATAAAAGTTCTATATTTAACTTTTATCAGCGGGTCGGTTGTATTGTACCGCAGTCGATTTAATATTTCCGAAGGAACGAGGTATTTTTGTGTGGTGAACGTAATAAAAAGTATTCAATTGATTGCGGCAGGGTTGGGTAGACTGGGGTGAAATGCCCTGCCTGGCCCACGTGCTGTACACATGAAAAATGGCTACTAAATCACAGCCACTGGCAGAGGAGGCGATTTCGCTCAACTACGGGGTATAAACAGATAGTAAGTACCTACGTTCGTGCAACTACATCACGTGCCAGAGCCGTCTCTTCCGCTCAATTGCAGCTTCGCTTGTTTAGGATATATTTTATCCCGCTGGAATTGGAAACGATTCTTAGTTATTTGTTTCCTTTGCGATGTAATTGGATCGATGAGATATACATACCTACATACGTTATGGTTATTGGAAAATATTGATTTTGATTATGATTTATGATCACTCCCGTGCGTTAAATATAGGTAGCACCAAACGTCATCTTATCCTAATAATCATGCCGTGGTTTAAAATAAATAACTGGGTATTTCTTAAACACTATATCCAACGCCTTAGCTTAAATAAAATGAATCTTTTATTTCCGATTTTTTGATACCGCTCTTGTAATTTATACGTTCATATAAAAATCTTATAATCTTCAACGTGATGAGTTCCTTTCAATTCCCAAGTTTACGATACGAGCGGGGTCTGTAAGGCAGCGATAACTTGGACACGGAAATGAAACGCCGATGAAGATAAGTTGTTATTACTGTTTATGTTACCTTAGCTTACCCTACGTAGGGGACGATGCCCACAAGTGGTGACAAGCAGGGGATCGCTCTATGGGATTTTGTTGGTTATACATAGAAGTATTACTTATATCTAAGTAAGTACGCGTTTTCCGGGGATGCATTTCCAGCTTCACGATATTAACTTCTCTTCATTTAAGCGTCTCCCTCGTTGTATCTTTAGCTATGCTGCTTCAGAGTCCAAGGTTTTCTTTCCAAGATTATATTTTTTTATGATAAGAGGATATAAGAACAATAAAAAATCATTAATACGAGTTTGGCTATGTGTAACCTTCCTTGAGAAAGCTTTATGATATTACGAGCACATCTAATAAAATTATATTTATTGGTTGTATTTATTTTACGCTGAATTACGCAAGATCTACTCAAACATAAACATATCTATGTATTATTATTATTCACTATCCAGATATAAGTTTATAAGTCTTGCATGATGCAAAAAGAATACAATGTTCAGGTATTTCCATGTTTACATAAGCACTAGTAGGCTAGATGTGGACTCTGGCTTGTAATTTTTGGTTTTATGTACCTCATGTGGATGAGGATGTATATGCAATATTATTTTTTCTGTCTAATTTTTTGTATCCCCGATACAAAAAGAGAAGTGTTATAATTACGTGTCTATCTATGTGCCTTCTTGTTGTTCATGTTGTACAGTAGTTTTTTTTTTTATATTTATAACCTTGCTTGGCCGAGAACTCCTAGCTAAATCGGAAAATCTTTTAGCCGAATAGAGTTTTATTTGCAGTTATAGAAAAGGTTTTAAAGCAAATATTTGCAGCTTTATTTATAACAAAAGTTTTTCAGGAAATAAAATAACCTCTGAAAATTTATATTTCCTGTTGTATTTTTAGACGGGCAGTTATTGAGCAAATCGCTGGCTGGTACGCAGTTGAACGTGTCCCAGTTTACCGAGCAGTAAACGGGCCGTTTAATTGCCAGGCCCGACGTACGCCATGATTTAGTTCGCGTACATACACTAAATGTTTACGTACTTTTCATCTACTCTCATTCGTCTGAATTACTGAATATAACCGGCTAATTAGCGAGCGTCCCCGCCACCGTCATTCGAGTATTTTTCTTTCAAAAGATTATGGTTTAAAAGGGTTTACATGAGCCGTCAAAGGTTCACAGTGTTCGCTTATTATGCAGCACGGTAACACTGGATAAATACCGAGTCCGTGGAGCTCCAATGCAAATGAGCGTTTTTATATCTCCCACCGCGCCGCGTCTGCATTCGTCTGGGCGAGAATTAAACCGTGCATCTGAAAAGGTTTAAGATGAATGAAGCCCGTGCACTCACAATGCAACAGAGTTTAGAAACAACTTATTCGTGTGCAGCGCATGTAAACAGTCTGCGCTTTATCTGCACTATCACAGTTCATAAACAAGCGGACGCCATGCACCAGACCGTTATTATGGTAAGTAGGTTTTTTACTCAAATGCAATATGTATTTTCCCATATAAATAAGAATAAAACTAGTTTAGAGGAATAACATTGGTAAACGGAGATTTGAGTATTGAGATTAGACTTAAGTATACTTATTCTATGTGAAGTGATTTATTTTGTGAAGTAGCTAGTTCCCAACTTCAACATTCCATTAGTCTAACATGTCGTATCATTTAACATCAGTTATCTTATGATGTATGATTAGGTACGTTGTTGGTTGTTGACATTGCAATGCAAGCTAATTCCGTTTGAATTTGTAAAATCATATGTATGATTCTCGTACCTAAATGCCTTTGATCTTTACAACAGTTAAGTATAACTGTAGTACAAGTAGGTACCTATTGAACTAGGAGCACGCGGCGGGCGGCGTCTGAACCGAGTCTGAACAGGAAATGGCCTGCAGATGAGTTGTGACGTTAGCTTTGCTGACTTGCTATTTACGTAGCTACTACATTTACTGCCGCTACTGTTTCTGTTTGTATTGATTGTATAGTTTAAATAAAGCTTCCTTTTTCTACGTTGCACTCGTATTGGCTTTGTATGTGTTTGTAGTTGACAATCTCGTAAAGATCTACTATTGTAATAATTTTGCATCCATTTTTACTTTGACTGATCTTTAAAAATTTCAAAATCATAATCATTATTATTTTAAGTAATAGTTCTCCAAAAGTGAAAATTCGAAATAATTTTTATATGCGTATATTAATCTTGGTACTGTAAATTTAAGCGTACAGACATGGCAATAATAGTGCTGTTTTTTAACAATTTAATCGAACAGAGAAAGTAGAATTTGACCAAAAATATGAAGAAGAGAAAAGGCAGTTATTAATAGCTCAAATATCAAAAACAAATACAAGTAAGCGTATTCTAATACAAATCCACAATCTAACAAATGAACATAAACAGCAAGAACGTATGTTCTATATATGCCTATCGCGTCTTGCGATTGCGAAAGTTCGGCCGACAATCACGTCTCGAGAGAGCTAGATGACCGTGAAACTTTGCGTAGGAACTGTGGCTCAAATGGTGGATAAATAGCTACGACTAACTCTGAATGTGCTTTAGCTAACTCCGAGGGTGTTAGATATATTATCACTGGGTAACTATACGACCTAAGTTTAGCTGCAGGCAGTGGCTTCACACAATATTAATAACAAAATGATATAATGTATTGATGCAGTCTTAGTCAATTTACCATCGTCATTGATGACAAAAAATGGTCCAAGAGCCGCACAACGGCAAGAAAATACTGACACTACTTCGCACACTACTGATTAGTGAAAAAATATGAAAGGTCTGGCAGTTTTGTGGTCTTTGGTTCAACAATTAAAAACAAAGACCATAAAGGAGTAAATAACAAAGGAAAATCACTTTTTCCTTCATTTGATTTTTCCGGTCCTTACAAATACTTCAGTATTTTCATACCCATTTATTTTTTACTACAAATTATATCGATTTTATAAAATTTGTATCCGTATATCAGTAATGAAACGAAGGCCAAAGAATATTAATTATTATTCATAACAATTAGTTCCAATAACTCAAGGACACCAATTTCATTTATAGCTTTACCACTTAATAGCTTAATAGTAAAAATAATACATTTTAGTGTTTTTTGTGGTACATACGACTTGTTGTATATGAATTACTTCTTTTCCGAGGTTCTTGCCAAATGGTTGCGTGTCCAATAACTTCGAACTACGAACGATTCGACGTCGTATATTATATCCACGTTTATAAAGTTAAACGACTGCGGCGGTGAGTGGCCGAGACGGCTTTCTTGGAATCGCGGGTTAGTGGGCTACAGAGTCTTCGCTTCGATACCGCTACCTGCCTCCCTGCTATTTACCTGCCATTACCATTCATTCCGCACCGCAATCAAACAAAAGTTCCAGAGGATAGTTCCTGGAATTCCAATTTCAAATTTGTTTCCTAACAATTATGTCAATTCATCATAAATGCAATTCTGATGATGAAATCTACGGCTGGAGGCAATCTTTCTTCCAAGGCTTTCCAAAACGACATACATGGAAGCGGTCTGCATCCAGCGTTGTCTTCTACTATTTTGTGAATCCATTTGTCTTCTTTGCAATATTGCACGTCTAAGGTTCCCATCGACACTTAACTTTTCCCCCATTTCTTACGATACATTGAGTGGGTGTTCTTCGCCTACCTCTCAAAAGTTCGCTCTATGATAAATGAATGGGGCTGTGGCAGTGACATAGACGCAGGTTGCACCCTCGGGTTTCGGCGCCGCCGCTGCGATAAAGACTCAATCACCTGCCCCTGACAGCCGCAAGTGGCTCCGCATGCTCACTGATGTGTCGAATATGCTTAGCAAATAATATTTAACATCATTATAATGCAAGGAGTGCGACGTCTCGATAAGCCTAATAATTTTGGAGACATCGATTTAGATTCTGGAAAAATATAATACATACAAACAAAACCTACATTATACTGTCGATTTCGGTTTGGGTTATTATGACCCCCAGAGAGCGGTTTTTGAGGTTCAGTGATCATAATCAACTTTTGTAGTGGAGGAAAAGGGCTTTTTTCTACAAAGTACGCAATTTAACTTTCTTGGTTTTTCATATAACAATTTGTATATTTTTGAGTCTGAATATGCTCATGATTTTAAATTTGTGCAAAGAGGTTTTCTTTATATAATCTTGCAAGTAAATAGGAACTTTCTTAATAAGAATTTAGTAAGAAGGCAACAATATTTTGGGGAAGAGGCGCGCGCAGTCGGGAGGCAGGCAGAGCGCGGTGCCGGCGGGTGGAGGCGCGGGGCCTCCATCATCCAAGCCACTCGGCCAGCGGCGCCCTCGCGACTCGCGCCTCGATCAGTCAGCGTCTGCACGCAATACACGAGTGTTGTTCCGTGCTAGATCTTACGACGACTGCAATGATAGTAATGAATAAACATCGCATCTTTCGTGATACGCTATAGAACCTTTAAAAATTTTAATTTACTTACAGACATTGAAAAGAACTCTAACATTTTCATTGTATTTTGTGGAAACCGGCTCCGAACTTGACCTGTGATTGTTTGTCCGAACTGTCAGTGCGCGTGTTGTGCTTTATCGATAACATAACCTGTACAACTTCAAGGGCACACAGTGGACTATTGATGGTTAGTGCTTTGTATGCATTATTGCTGGGCTGTATGAATGGGTCTAACTTAGTTAATTCTGTAAAATGTAAGTGGGCGTATTCGAAAGTTTGAAAATCGATCGGGTGACGTGCGTGCGTGGGATTGCGTTTACGTAATCTTTGTTTACCTTGGGAATATGCACTGTGGTTACTGCTCACTGTGATTCTTGACAGTCCACAACCTCTAGGATCAAAGCAATACTTATATCGGTAAGTCCTTTAACAAAAACTTTGGTTTTATGTTATTGTCTCTCTAAATTGTTCAACTTACTTTGCAATCCTTAGTTAGTTGTTGAGTATTTTGTCTTAAGTAGTAATATTTGTGTTTTTTCTATTTTTAGATTAATATTTAATATCATCATCATCAGGTCTTTTAGTCTCCACTGCAAGAGTACGACCCTCTCTGTACTACCAGACCCATACTTGGCCTCCACTCACCACGCTGGCCAGATGGCTTGGAGAGGTCTCACTGATGTTTTTAAGCTTTGTTTAGCTTGTATTTCCTAAGTTGCTGCTGGAAACCACACAGCCTAGAATTTAATATGTTGTTTTATTATTTTAAAATCTTCTGTTTTGCTTCTCATGATTTATAATAGGGATCCATTTTATATTTGTAGGAACAGGTCCTGAGGATTAGACATGGCAGCTGACGATGAGTAAAACATAAAGCTACATGAGTACAACATAAAACATTTACCTACCTATATAAAATAGTTTTGTCGGTGATCAGAATTGTTACATATATGGTACCTATATATATATTGTATTTGCACAGTGAAAGTAATTTAATTTTGGCAAATGGGCAAAGATTCACTGCGGCCCACACATTGGAGAAACCCTAAACACTTTCTTTGAAATGCGTAGGATGAATAGAATCAATCTACGTAGAGACAACAGTTTGGAAGGTTATATAGTTTGTAGAATACTGAGATTAAAAGAAGACGATATTTATAAAGAAATCCAACCAATACTTATTACCTACACTAAGTAGGTGTAAAATCACAGCAAAAAAAAGGCACTAGATTTGTTACGAAAAAAATGCTAACAAGAGGGCTTAAAAATGAAGATGGACTGTCGAATGTCCACGTCGCGCCACTGCCTGTTTCTGCTGGGAGCCCCACCCTCGAAGTTGTAGACCAATATATTTACCGGTGTCAATTGGTTGGAATTTTCAGCTTTGACCAGGTCTTTCGACGAATTCGGCCTGACCAAGGTCGCTACTACGATAGGTAATTTTAGAAATCTTAGGGGAGAGAGGGGCTTATGATCAGCAGTAGTCAACATGGTAATAAAATTACGATGATAATGATAAGAGACCTTAATAAAAATACCAAAACAATGAATATTTAAGTACATAAGAAAGAAATGTTTAAAAAAAAAACAAATAGATTTCATAAATTCATCAATAAAAGAAGATATAAAATTATGTTCATGGATGTTCAAAATAAGTTTCATTTTTATTATACCTTAGCTTAAAGTAGTATTGAGACGAGAGTCATGAAGACAAAAGTTCTTGCTTTAATACGTGAGAATTTACAAAGAAGACAGGTTTCGCAAGATATCTCAGAACTATTGAGGGGCCATTTCTATAAAGAGATAACGGCCCCTAATTTTACAACCTGTTTTTATAAAATGTTGAACGGTAAATCGCTGGACAGGACTTTATTATACCTAACCACTGGTAGTGAGAATGCTAAGACTGGTTCTTTCAGGTGCTCGTTCATATTTCATGAGCACCAGACGGCCCCACAATGGCGTCGCGATGAGCTCGTCTGGCGGCTAGCTTTACTTAGCGTTACTACGGATCCATAATGCATTATTAGTGCATGAAACATGATCTTTTAACCTGTCTCTAGCGACTCTTTGAATGCAATTTTTTGTAGGTAAAGTCTGTTTCATTTTAGAATTTATTCGCTAAACAACTACTAGAAACTACTACTACTACTCCGTTGATAGTATAACGCAATAACATGTTACTTTGGTTTATTATCATCTACAAGATGCTCCCAGAATTGACTTTATTGAATTTCATCTTAACTGAAATAATCACTCAATTTTAAAACGAATTACGTCCTTAAGTACAAAATTTAAAGTGAAAGTGTCTCAAGATGTCGGAACTGAAACAGCTCTCAAGGATATCATTAGACCCTTGGGAAATTAGAATGAATTACGAATGTAGGACACATTACTTGACTACATACAGTATATATCTGAGCACATATAAATGCATGTTCTTTGCTTGTTACAAGGTGACTTAATTCTTAATAAGTTGTAGGTACCTAAGTAGATAAGAAGCCGAACATGACTAATTATTTTTCGTGTTATTGAATTATACGAGAATATCGACAAACTCACTCATAAAATGTGTATTTGAAAAATGAATCCCAGTTTTTTTAGCTTGGAAAGTTGGAATTTCTGTAACTACAATTATACTATAGTTACTTAGCTTGTTTATAAACAACGAACACGCGGCACGAACTACAATCGCTGTACTAAGAAATAGGTAACTAACTACTGTAGCATGACTCATCTCAGCGATGGCATCATTCATGGCCTGACATCGGCGTTATCTAATTATAGTCTGCACTGCGCAATATTCAACATTAGCATAAAAGATTTGACCTCTTCTCAATCAGGAGTATATGTCAGCGTGTTATCCAGTTTAATGACTACATTAATTTGTAACAGAGCCCCTGTCACGTTGGCAACCGTGTCCCGGCTAATGTACGCTGAATGCAAAGACTACTAACGTCCCACATTACCGTTCCCGAGGGGCTGGGAGTACCTACCCGGTACCCGCTCCCTCAGTTCCCGTCCAGCCCTCCATCTACGTACGCTATGTATTCCGAGCATGAATAGCCCTGAGCTGCATTGATGTCACACGAGGATAATGTTTGATGGCGTAAAATTTTACAGGTGTCACACAAAACCTACAAAACGGTGTAACGATGAATCCGATGATAGAACCTTTATATCAACTTGTTTATCCATTTTAAAAGCAAACACTATTTCTTTATGCTTTATTCTAATTAGAATAAATAAAAATAAAAGAAATTATTTAAATTGTATGTATATAACGTACCTTAAACTTACATAGTTATCATTCTTGAGAGTCATCATATCTTATAACCATCAAGTCATTCAGTGCAAGTATTTCATTTTTTATCTAAGAACTGTTTTTTTTTTTTAATTAGGCTAATATGACCCAAGCCGTAAAGTGTGAGTGTCTGTGTAGTTCCAAACAAAGTGTGAAAAGTCTATATTTATATAGTTGCCTAAATCAGTAGTCCTATCCCATATTGTAAGATTCTTGTTTTAAAGGAGATTTTAGAATTGGAAAAGAATATCAACATCCGAGAAAAGATCATTGTAAGTTGTACTCATTCTATTAATAGCTAAATGGTACATTAAATAGATTAGAGATAGTGTGCCTGTCCTGTACTTTGTTCATCATAGCGTAATTTTTATTAATTACCACTTCATTACCTCGAAAAGTGCCATTTTTAATGTTGGTCATAATAAGTATTGCAATTAATAGCCTCTAAATCAATGCATTGGTCTGGGAATGACCAGCACCCCCATTAGTAGACGCAGTGTTGTCGCGACGAGGGTCCTTGCTTGCTCCATTAGTTTCATTAGTTTAATTGCCAGATTTTATTTAAGCTAGCTATACACATAGCTAAATAGCGGGAAAGATTTGGTAAGTGGAATTTGCAGCCTCCATCATAATGAAGATTTTGTGTGGTTCCTAAACTCATTTATTTTATGGCACATCTCTTTCTTTTTAGGGTTCCGTACTCAACGTGAGTCATATATTTCTCATATAATAGAAATAATAAAAGTAATAACTCTCTTAATGGGTATCCTTTTATATATACTCGTAACAGGTACCAGCAAGTAGACGCCTGTATCCATCACCATAAGTTGCGAGATAAAAAGGTTGACCCCCCGCCGTCTAAATCTCATTATTTATGGTTCAAAGCGCCCTTTTTGCTTTATCTTCTTCAATCGCAGCTACTTTCCCCTTCACCTCAAGGCTTTACATCAACGGCCAAAAATACATTTCTTTTGAACTGTTCTATATTTTTGAAATTGAATAGTTAATTAAATCAAAGTTAACGATATGAAAGTAAAGTGAACAGGTCAAATTAGTTTTCACAAGACTTCTTTCTCTTATGGCACGACACAATGGTCGTGGAGGTCGCATTGGTTAGTGCGTTGCTCGCCTATTGTGCGGCTTTAAAATTTCATAATCACTACACATTGGAACAAATTTCCACGACGGACTTGACGGATGGGCAAAAATGTGTAAAATTTTACCGTCACTATCTATTCTAATATATTATTAAAAAATAGACAACAGATCTGAGACTAAAGAGACTGTTGGCATTGCCTCGTTGTATTGCCAGAATTAATCTTTAGTCAAAATAAACTAAAAAATACTGAATATATTTAATGATAGTGTACCATTGAGATTTATTCATTGTAGGTAGGTACTTCTTTTTTTATTTTCAAGAAAACTACGTATATCCATTTACAAAAGTTTTAAAAGCATATGTACTTAGGTGTAGATAATTTTACTTATCTACCTAAGTACACATGCTTTCAAAACCCATTCTAGTTTTGTTGTTTCTCACATAACTTGGAATGATTATGCAGATAACTAGTCAAATAGAACGACACGGGGCGAGACATCACGTGTACAGGCGAGAACTCTGCTAAATTGTATGAAATAGGGTTGACTCGCGTTTCACAGCTCTCAGTGGGATATGAAGCAGAACTGACGACGGCGAGGGTTGCTATGGGGTCGAGGCGAGACGAATAGCCGCTGTTACACGGAGTCAAGTGGATAAACCGGTCGGGAATGGAAGCAATAATCCATGTGGCCTCGCGTAGTCGCTTCCAACGTAAAAAAGACAAAAGAAATGTTTTGCATTAGTTTCAATATTGTGTTATGGTAGTCTTTTATAACGCAATGTGAAATAATATCTACGTTTAAAATTTTGCTGCAGTATGTTAATATGAGTCAAGTAATGTAGAATTTTTTTTTACTTTTCCTCTCCTAATAAGTAAGTCGTCTCTGTATTTGCAAACATCAGTACCTAATAAAGTTAAATGTAACATAATATTTAGACGATATACTACTGAATCAAGCATACCGAAAATATGGAAAGTATCAATAAAGCATACAATTTAGACACAATCTTACCTAAATAAAGGTAAAAATGTAATATAAGGCAAACTCATTTGTTATTGCATATGCTTATGAGACATATAGTGTAAGATTGCTAAAGTGTATACCTATACATGTTGCAGTAAAGATAATCAGAAATACTGAAAAGTATAAAAAGTACGATATTTTTTATAATGTTCCCACGTGACTTAACTTCAAGTTTAAGGGCCCTTTGCATAATACTGATTGCAACACAGAACGCAATGTCAGTAACGAAGAAATAAGGTCTGCAGTAAGTAATACATTTTTCCCGAGCGAGACAGACCGGAACTGGAGAGTGCAGCGGACCGCACCATGCTCAAGGTCGCTCACTAATTTATTCAATTAATGTAATCAAGACACCTTCTGTAATGTATTATGTCATTGGTAAGATATGACTGATTTCGTTACCAATATTCGACGTTATAGAAATAACTCAGAATCAGAACAACATATTTCTTGACAATTTGCGGCCAGTTGGACATAGTAGTACCTACATAAAAACAAACATTGCTCACCACTGAATGGTCGATTCCAATTAAGTGCAGCTGTGTGTTGTGGGAAACGAATAGCGGATGGTCATATATGCGACACTTCAACATGTATCGAAATAACAAAAAAATCTTGATAACATACGACACACTTTTTGTGTACCAGTTACGACACATATTCTATGTTATCCGTGTATGCATATATATTTTCTATAAATATTCGTATACATAGGTATATCAAGTCAGACAAATGTTATTTGAAAATTTTCATGCCAAAATAACAATAGTTTGAAGGATTTACATTTAGAAGCGCTATTGCAAAAAAATTGTGATAAAATAACTAACAAACATTAAAGGACAAAATTTAGAATTTAAATGTTTATTCAGCAAATAAACCTTTACAGGCACTTTTACACGTCAATACGTGTAGTGTACTCATTTGGTCTGAGGTAGTGTATAATAAAATTTAATTTATTTAAAAAAAAAAAAACTACCGATACCCGCTCTTTGCACTATTGAGAAGAAACGCCGAAAGAAACTCATTTCTACACAGTACTAATAATAATAAGTCATTTATTTCTGGCAGAAAACCCAATAGGCCTATTGGTCATATTATTATGTAGAAGGGCTTCGTCATGTTATTATGTCTTTCAATTAATCTTATAATTTTAAACGAGCTATTCTTGTATCTTATACCTTTAAACGAGCAATTCTTGTATGTATGTATATATATATATATATATTTATTTATAAATTTCTGTGATCTCGAAAACGGCTCTAACGATTTCGCTGAAAATTTGTATATGGGGGTTTTCGGGGGTAAACAATCGATCTAGATTAGTAAGTTTATATATTTTTTTTTTATTTTGCATTGTTTTTAGACAAGTTTAAAAAAAATTTGTTAATGTTTGAGATGTAACCGAGCAAAGCTCGGTCGCCCAGGTACTATTTATCTATATGTATATACATTTCTGTGATCTCGAAAACGGCTCTAACGATTTCGCTGAAAATTAGTATATGGGGGTTTTCGGGGGTAAACAATCGATCTAGATTAGCTTATGTTTGGAAAAACGCGTGTTTTCGAGTTATCATGCGTTTTTCTTTCCACGCAGAATATGATCGCTAATTTCGTCGCGCCGGCCGCCAGCCATTTTGGCTCAGCGGTTTATGATGCGCACCGCTAGAAAGAGTCCACTCGGTAACTTACTTTTGTTTTTTTTTATGTTTAAATTTATATATCATCTTTTATTTTGTATTGTTTTTAGACAAGTTTTAAAAAATGTAGGTCTTGTTTGAGATGTAACCGAGCAAAGCTCGATCACCCAGGTACTAAATACTTATAATACAAATATATTTATTAGATTCACAAAGTAAAATAATCAGAAACATGTCTTTAAAAAAATAATAATTACATATCAAAGTAATAATATGCGCGTCTTTTAGTCAAAAAGTCCGCCCCGAATCGCACCTTACGCAAAAGTGCCTATAACACTTGCAGCATTCCCTCGCTGTTTCGCGAGGGATATGCGTTGCATTAGGTATGACTCGGCGCGAGGGTCAGCACCACTGCTCTTTAAGCGCCCTCCTAGCTGCTGCACAAAGACCTTCGCTTCCGCCTTCTTATAATATAATTCAACGTTGACAAATTATATCATGTAATGCTTGCGAACGACATAACAATATATATGCAGTTAGTTCAAATCGATAATCAAATGTTTTGTCATAGTGCAGTTAGACGACACGGATACGTTTTATCAGAAATAAGTACCTACCTAAATTCATCGTCAGTTCGAACGATTTTTACGGGTCAATTGAATGCTCAGCGACTCAGCGTGTCTATCGGTCTTGCTCCAATTTATCGGTGCAGCTATTTAATTTTCAAACAAACCTTGTCATCTTGATCAGGTAACAATTGTTTGAATCTCAAATTTGAAAAATATCGTAGACATAGGTAATTTTCAAGAAATAAAGCGTGTTTCCGTAGACTATAATATTTTTAGTCTTACTTATCTACTCCCCTGCCAAATTATATAAGAAAATAATGTAAGGGATGCCGAAAGCCGAGATATGGTTATAGTTCTTAAGAATCCCCTTACCCTAGACTTTTCCATACAAACGTAGTCTACGTTTTATTTAGAAACCACACGTCAGATGCCGGTAAAAATTTAAATTTTGCAGAAATTGCAATTATCTAGGGTTATAATTGGTTTCCTACAGTAAAATAATGAACTGAAAAGAAAACATAAAAATGTAGAAGGTTTCCATACTAATGGTCAAAAAAGATTTTGAAGTTTCCTATACAATGGAAAAACAAAATACGTAATGGTCAAAAATGATATAACACAATACATTTTATTTCAAGTTCATATTTTGACTGTGAAAACCAGTTTTATGCTAGATATGTGCAATATCTTTGAAATTACAAAATTTTGCTGAAATCGGGCATGTCCGCATGTCTTTTCGAAATATAACTAAGACTACGTTTGTATGGAAAAATGTAGTTTGTTCTAGGGTAAAAGGACTCTTAAAACAAAAAGATCCGAGAACGAAACGATCAAGTGTTTACAATTCGAGGCAAACAACTAGTAAAGCAGTTATAATAATATACATGTGCATAAAAAACTACAAGCTCTTGCGTTAAATTAGCAGAACATAACAACAACTTGTGTAAATTGTGCAATTTTTGATGAAACCGATAAAATTGCTAAAAACGTATCTCGCAGTCGCGTGACCGTTGACGATTGCGGTAGATTTCTCCGCACAACTTTAGCAAAAACGAGATTGTTTCAAATCACGGGCATTACGCGATAAACGCCAAAATATTCCTTTTTTTGCTATTTCTTAGTTATATTAGGGAAAATAGTCGCCAGACATGCGATTTCAACATATAACCTGTTTCCTCAATCGTCTTAATATACCTTAGTTTAGCTATTTTTTTAAAAGAATTTAAGTATTCAACATTCAGAAGCCTTTTTAGCGTATTTGCTGCAATTCTGCATACTTTATGTAAATTCCAATTAATGAATGGAATTGTACACGACTTGTGTTAATAAACGAACAATCAACCTAATAATTAAAATTTTATTACGTGGAGATATACATTTACACAAATCTAAATATATTAAATTGATGACTGACTGCACAAGCACAACCCAAACCGCTGGGCCTTGAGACTCCAAATCTGAACCCGGGAACGTACCTTGGAACGTCAGGCAGGTGGCTGGTAGTAAAACTATAGTCAAATCATTAAAACCGTTTTGGGTGTAGACGTAGACTAATTAATAAACTAGCTGCGCTTCGCGGTGTTGCCCGCGCCTGGTGTCAGCTTCCTGCATTCCAAATTTTAGCAAAATTGGTCCAGCCGTTTGCGCATAAAGAATTAACAAACAAACAAACGCACACACTCCCAAACGTTCGCATTTATTATATTAGCATGATTAGTGTGACACATAGATTACTTATATAATAAACACATCTAATATACATATTTAAATAATTGGCGATAACTTTAACTTCCGTGTCGCATATCGAAAAATATAAATGAATACCTGAGTATTTACGTCTATATTGAATCATCGCGAAAAAAGAGACGACTCATCGATAAAAGTTGCGACGCGCTATAACCTTTTATAGATTGCGGTACCTTTGCTGGCAGTTCGTTAAAGAAGTGGAGAGCCATTGTTTATTTTTAGAAAAAGTGGTTTCTCGTGGATAAATAATTGAATCCGGCCACGACGGCATTCAGAGCGCGGTGTGCGTATCAGGTATCGATCTGCAGGACGGCTCAGCTACGTCGCCCCACATTTCACGCAGTTGTAAATCGCTATGTTGGTGGCGACTGGCGATTGCCTGTGCCATCCAGCCACTCGGATCGTGCTTCTCCGTCACCCAAGAATAATTTATTTATAAACCATAGTAACAGAATATGCTTACTTCAAAACTATACCTGAATTATCTACCTGAAGGACGAATATGACATGGAAATTCCGTATTTCACTTTGAATTGGGATTTATACTATGAAATAAAAAAAATAGGTATCATTATTTCGATACTAGGCTTAGTTCACTATAGTACAGTCTTAGTAATGAGTGTCATGAATGACTGCTTTTATTATCAGGTTTCCTAGTGGCTCAATGCTTGCACAACGCCAGATGTGCGTTAAATGTTGACTCACAGACTTGCCATACACCGTAGGTGTCCGCTTCTACCGTGATTTAATCCTTTAAGGTTTCTATTGTTATTAATGAATACTTGTTGGCATAATCAATTCATGATATACATGCTCGTACCTATTACGGTTTATGTTGGATATATAAAATAATAATTGCATCAGTAAATTAATCGTTGAGATTTTACAATTTTTTACGTGAAAATTTTAGATAATTTTATCTAAATACATCTTTTATTTAAAATTTTAAACATTCAATCCAGTCGTAAACTCTTTCTATTTAAATCAATGTAAAGAAAAATTAAGATTAAAATATTTAAGTATATTACCATACATATTGGAAGGTGGTAAAATTGTTCAACTCAATCTAGATACGTTTACGTTGTGTTATACAAGTCACCTCACCTTGCTCCGAATTTCTTATAGCTAAACGATATGTCGGTACAACCTAAATCTGTACACTAAAATGCTTGAACCAAACCAAATGTTTACTACCTATTTACCTTGTAACGGAATAATGTTTGTTCACACTAATCTTCGAAATTATTGAACGGATATTTACGTTGAGCTCAGAACATCATAAAGGCTTTTCATTGAATTCTGATATCAAGAAAAAAGTTGTCATTTTTAAATTTTAGGCGAAGATGTTGCGGGCACCAGTTAGTAATCAAATAAGAGAGATATCACAATCTAATCTTGTATCAAGTGTTTCATAAAAATGACAAAATACATAAGTCTGAATTTGAACAAAAAACAAAAGTTAGAATTTGAACGAAAGGCAAAAGTTTGAATTTTATCGAAAGGCATAAGTTAGAATTTTATCGAAAGGCATAAGTTAGAATTTTATCGAAAGACAAAAGTTTGAATTTTTACTCAACACATCATTCTTAACATAAATACGTATTAAATACCAGTTTTCTGCCCCCATTACAGTGGTGATTTACCGCCTATAACGCTTAAAATAGGAAGTTGTAATAGTATAACCATATGTTGCGAACGAAATAACTACCTACAGGGCTATCGTCGTGATATTATGGCCTGCAGTAATTTATAAGGTCTGCTCGCTCATGAACACCGTGAGAAACATTTCAAGCAAATTATCTTTCCGCCATTATTGTCACGCAAGAAAGAATACTGTGCAGTGTTAGTGGCATTTCTTGCATTACGTTACGTGTTGCACATAATGATGCGATGTACAAACGCTGTATGAAAAGTTTCACGTACATAATGATGCCGATTATCTGGGTCATTGAACTAACGGGATTAATAAGCGAATGTAGTGACGTGGCTGTCGTGTGCCGTGTCTATTGTCGTGACCGGGCGTTACGAAATACGCATTAGCACGCAATGTAGAGTGCGAGAATATTGACGTGCGCTTGTATTTCTTTATCTCGTATTATTAAATACCAAGGATGCACTATTACAGACACAAACACGAGAGAAGACGAAATTAACATCCCCATCCAAATTGCCCTACGATGCAGTGCAGTCCTACATAAAGTTTGGACGTCCAAACTTCTTAGCAGGAGCACCAAAATCTTATACCTTTAAACGAGCAATTCTTGTATATTTATTTATATATATATTTATTTATAAATTTCTGTGATCTCGAAAACGGCTTTAACGAATTCGCTCAAAATTTATATATGGGGGTTTTCGGGGGTAAACAATCGATCTAAATTAGTTTTATGTTTGGGAAAACGCGTGTTTTTGAGTTTTCATGCGTTTTTCTTTCCACGCAGAATATGGCCGCTAATTTCGTCGCGCCGACCGCCTTGTTTTTAGCTCAGCGGTTAAGGATACCGACCGCTAGAAAGAGTGTTACGGGTTCGAATCCCACTCGGTGACTTACTTTTGTTTTTTTTTTATGTTTAAGTTTATATGTAATTTTTTATTTTGCATTGTTTTTAGACAAGTTTAAAAAAATGTAGTTATTGCTTGAGATGTAACCGAGCAAAGCTCGGACGCCCAGGTACTACGGATTTATAAGACCATATTCCGTCCGATAATAATGTATGGTTGTGAGGCGTTGAAGAAGGCTTCTTGTGATCTTGGGACCAGTAAGAGGACAGGATAGTGTATGGAGGAAAAGACCAATGCCGATAAAGAAGACCTAGTGGGAGAGCCTAACATTATAAGCGAAGTTAAATTACACCGTCTTCGCTGGGTCGGACACTTAGAAAGAATGGAAGAGGATCGGAGGGTAAAGAGAGCATACCAGGGCCGGCCGATCGGTCGCAGGCAGGTGGGCCATACCAGGTATTACTAGAGCGACAGTTTCAACTTGCAAGAGCTGGCACAGGACCGAGAGCGCTGGCGTGCTTTTGTGCTAGAAGGCCAAGTCTCTCTTTGGGTCGCTGAGCCAGGATAGTACTTACAAAAGTATAATATTATCCTCCAACACCAATTCAAACTACTATTAAGTAACTACTCTTTGTCGATTCCGTTTTCTCTCACGTCAACTTCGCCTAGACCCACGATTGATGCTGGCATCCACGAGACAAATATACATTACATATACCTGTATCTTTATACAATTAGAAAGGAAGACGTTTCAATGACGACAGCTTTAATATCCTACTGGAAATATTTCAGATTTCAGTTGTAAGCCGCATTATGCCGCCATTACTATGTTCGGCAGATAAGAAGGTCCTTGCATTCTTCGTTCGAAGGAATAAAATGGAATGAGCACCGATAAGGTCATGGCAAATAAGATACGCCATCACCGTGGATCGCGAAGGGCGGCGGCAACAATTGGGCTCCGGCTTTACCGGACCGAATAATGGCATCATTGTTTAGACGCTTTTAATTAAAATCGATTGTTACCGACATACGATATCGTTGACGGACGGATTAGACCTGACCTACTTAATTGCGGATAGAATGACACGATGTACATCTCTAATTTGTGGTATAATATACCTAGTATTAGTTTTGTTCAAAATCTACGCAACAATAACGTTTGTTAAAAAACTGAGTCATATTAACTATTAATTTATAGGGAAGGGACTGCCAGTATAAGAAAGTCAAAAGGTGTAATGAATGAAAAATTAAAATAGGAGGAAATTTACATTATTTTACTTAAAAGTGATATACAATTAACTAAAAAAAAACATGAAACTGTATGTTTCATACCGATAAAAATATTCTCTTGTTATTTACAATCGCAACCTGACATAGCCTTCTAACGGAAACTTTACAACGAGATTGAGTTACCTACGAATTGAATACTTGTGATGGAAAATATACAGTAGGTATAATATTTGTATAATGCATATGACCTGATATGTTATCATTATCTGATTATACTGATACTGGTCACATGGGAATGTTACCCTCGTTCACAGCCGTGCGTAATCACTCATAACATGTATAATGAAACATATCCGCTCTGCGGTGTGAACATTGTCTTGCCTCGAGTTGACAAAGTAAATGAGAATGCCATAACCACGAGATGATTTATATCTAACACATGCTTGAGTATGTGGCGTAAGCCAAACCCGGATATAAACAATAAACAGTGATAAATAGGCACAGATACGTTTCAGTGAAATAGGGAACTGTGTTAGATGACATTTTGTAAAATATGTTGCACGCGAGATTCCAGTAAAATTGCAATGTTTGTGTAGTTTTTTGTGTGGCCTCGAAGCTATGAAGTAAAGTAGTAGCAAAAAGTTGAGAGAGGAGTTAATAGTTTATTTAGTCTGAGGATTTTTGGTTTTACGGTTTACGAAGTAAGACCAAAAATCGCACATTCAGCAAAATAATTGTTAGAACTACTACAGAGTCTTTCTAAAAGACTTTTTATCTCTAATATTTACTATTGTGTTAACCAAACATTCATATATGCTGTTTATTGTTTGTCAGGTTATTAACAGTCTATGAATTAGGTGTGGCAAGGTCTCAGTCAATGATATCATGCTGTCAACAGTGACGCTTGTATGTAACCCAATCAAGCATAAATTGTACAGATCCGTATATGGTTATAGTTGGCGATGACGCGTTTCTATCCTTTGGTTTATGATCTGATAAACGAAAGATTAAGGAACTAATATAAAATGCACTACGAGTATGCAACAGTTTGATTGTAAATTCAAATCTAGATGGAAATTACAAACGTATTACTAGTTGATATAGAAATTAGTGATAATTTTGAACATCTTAATCGAAAGGGAAGCTATGTAAAAATAATAAACGTACTTACATATTCTTACTATAGCATGCTCAAGTAAATATAAGACGGCAATACTACAGAAAATGATTAATATTTTGATATTTACGGCAAATGTTAATGTTATGCTTCATGTATTGTTTTGAGCTATAGTTTTAGTACTCGTAGCTATTATATTTATGTCGTTCTGTTTCCTGCCACTAAAAGCCTGAAAATGACTAACAAAATCCGTGTACCACATTTTATCGATTATTGATCATGGAAGCGTTTATTGAAAGCGGTTGTAAGGGGCATTCACGTGGTGATTGACGAATTGCCCCTGATCCCTGGGTGATGGAGCACGTCACGTTGGCAACATTGATTAACCCAGACCCTAACCGACCTCATTTCTTATGTCATTTTTCGATTCTTAAATTATAATAAGGTTTTGTACGGTTGGGAAGGGAGTGAAAGGAACCAAAGAAACACGGGGGCCTCTTTGATCAAAATGATTTTCCATTTTTGAAGTACGAAAGGACGTATGTTAGGGTGTATATTTTAATATTATACGTGACGTGTTGGATTTAAGATATGACAGAGACGGAAGCCAAGGCAGGAATAAAAATAAAGCATGCACAAGTATAACATAAAAAATTGAGTTTAAATTATTTGTTTTTTTTTGTCAAGCCCAACGACAGTGTGAAACAATGTAATGTATGTTCGTATAATGTCGGGCAAACTCTCAGCGGTCCAAAATCCTTTGATCTCAAAAAATGCCGTCCATACAACTACACCTAGGCAGGTTCAGTCAGGGCAATTCAAAGTTAGTTCCACAAGTCCACAAGTAGTTAAAGTACACATAAGTAGTTATTATTTGTTTTTTTTATTAATTTTAAAGGATTGTAATAAATAAAGTATGGGTTCAAATAAAATACAATAAACTGATTTGAAAGATACTTTTTACTAAATTTAAATCGACAATTTTTTTAAACTTTATAAAAACCTTAAAATTAACCATGAATTTTATGTAACTGCCTTAAAGGAGAAATGGTCACATTTGCACACTTTACTTATTTTGTCATATGGAAGCGACATCCAAAAAAACTCTAATTTTTAGTTTAGAAAATATTTTATTAATGGCAAAAAATATATTTAAATTCTGCAATATGAAAAATTTATTATAAATGTATTGCAATCTTAAGGAGATTGCAATACACTTATAATTAATTTTTCATAATTTTCATAAGCTTAATATCATTTTATGAAATCTAAATTACATGACGGCTTACGAAAAAATAAAAATAAAAAATTAATGTCTACTGTAATTATCATAATATTCTTGGACCCGCTGGAAGCATTTTTAGGGTTCCGTAGCCAAATGGCAAAAACGGAACCCTTATAGATTCGTCATGTCTGTCTGTCTGTCTGTCTGTCTGTCCGTCCGTATGTCACAGCCACTTTTTTCCAAAACTATAAGACCTATACTGTTGAAACTTGGTAAGTAGATGTATTATGTGAATTATGGTTTTGACACAAAAATAGAAAAAAAGCAATAAATTTTGGGGGTTCCCCATACTTAGAACTGAAACTCAAAAAAATATTTTTCATCAAACCCATACGTGTGAGGTATCTATGGATAGGTCTTCAGAAATGACATTGAGGTTTCTAATATCATTTTATTCTAAACCGAATACTTTGCGTGAGAGACACTTCCAAAGTGGAAAAAAGTGTGTCCCCGTAACTTCTAAAATAAGAGAATGATAAAACTAAAAAAAATATATGATGTTCATTACCATGAAAACTACCAGCGAAAATTGGTTTGAACAAGATCTAGTAAGAAGTTTTTTTTTAATATGTCATAAACTGCAATTTACCTTTCATTCAATCAACTCAAATATAAAAATTAAAAAAAAAATACTACTACGGAACCCTTCATGGGCGAGTCCGACTCGCACTTGGCCGCTTATTATGGAATTTATATAATTGGACTACTTGGGGCCCGCTGGTGCCGAAATTTTTGAAAGCTGGTAGTTTGTTCGTCGGCCTCTCATAAGCGTGTAAATATGGAATATGAAATGTAGGTATAACTTCTAGCATAGTGGGGTAGTTTTCGGATTAATTAAGATACAGAGTCACTGAAGTAATAATTAAGGCGATACTCGTATGTAGTTGATACAAGATAAAAATGTTTTATCTCCATATTAGTAAAGCAAAAATGCTATTTTCGGAATTAACTACGTTGTCTCGCAAAACTTTTCAGTAACTTTAATTACGTAGCGTATGAAATAAATAAAACTTTAATTTAACTTTTTAACTGCTGTCTGACTGCTACTCCATTGTCCGTTGATGTAAACTTGGAGTACATTAGGTAGCAAATTATTACGGTTCGTGGAGTATAGCCATAAACTGTGCCATAAATTATAATCCTACATGTACATTTATGGTGTACTGTGAAATTAAAGTACTAAATGAAAATCATATTCCTATAAAGTTAAAGTTCCCGCTAGCCTCTCTAAGATATTTTTTTTAAGATACATAAAACAGTAATGGACATTTAAATGAATAGATAATAATATGACAGGATAACAGATATCAATATTACAAGACGCAAACATTTGTTTTGTACTTTAGAACTCTTTGTTAATCTTTCTATCATGCATGTTCGAAGAAATTCCTCTAAAAGTTCTTTAAATAGTTCCCTGTTTAGCGAGCGTGTGTTAGTTATTATTTCACGCTATTATTGGACGATCATGGCTCGTAACGCGGCTAACAGCCTCGTCTCGTGTGACAGCCCGACAATCATTATTGATGACGACATAATGTTTAATATTCATTATTACACTATGTTTAAAGCATACAGTGATTTCGAAACAGCGTAGCTATAGTTAGCATGTGTTCATGCTGTCCGTTCAAGACCGCGCCAGCAAAGTTGCGAGATTTGAACCGGAATGAAACTGCATGCATATACATACGGAACGTTCGCTTGCTGAATAATAAAGGCCCTTGTGCTGAGGTCACGTCCACTGCCGGCTTACCAGTTCGATGCCCGAGCAACTAGCGCCGATAAAAACAAACCATCAGTGCATAAAACGAACCTACATAAAACATACCTTTCAAATGCAAGTCACTTCGCATTAAGTAGGAATTATCATCAATTACCTGCACAAACAATGCCATGTCATGAATATTGAAGGGGAAAGTCGGTGGTAACAACACTAACAATGTCAACGCGTGATAAATAAACATTTTATTTCGTTAACAGCATTTTACTGAATTGAAACGTGCGTAGTTCCATTCATCCGCTACGAGATTGCCTCACCTTATCCTCAATTCTTTTTCTCTTCCTGTTTTGTTCGACAAATCCAATAAATTATTTCTAATTTACTGTGTAAAGTTCGGAAAAGCCCGTATATTAAGAGTGTAATCAAAAGCAGGAACAATGAACAAACTAGCTACTATACCTATAGGAAATATGAATGTACGAGTATCTACCAAATAAACAGTTCCATACAAAGATGTAACTTTTCTTATATTCATTCTCAGTATTCATTGTAATCGGATTTCTTTTTAATAAATAAAATATACTTAGAATTTTTCTTTTAGGTACAATACTTAGATACTGAGGATACAGATTTAAAATTCACGCGTTTATTTCAAAAGAATCGGGTTAACTTATTACTTAAGGTATGAGTATCATGACGATATTAAATTATACTTAGTACAAATACTTAAGAATGTTACTTTCTCCATAATTTTTGCTCTTTATATATAAGTGTTCTTCTTCTGCAAAATCCAATTAACCGTGTCAGAATAACCAGCTATGGACTTGTGCTCTTTTAAGTCGAATTTGCAACTGTTATTGCTATTGCAGCTAGCAGACTGTGAATGACATTTTCGTTTCTGTTTGGTGCACCCATTGACTAGGCAATCGTTAACCGGCTAACCCGCTAGATCGACCGCTATGGAGCCGGCATCATCAATTCGACGGATTGGCCCGGCCACGAGTGCGCTTACTCAGCTTTCTAATTGATATACACTCGACAGCGACCCCGTTGCAGCTCTATGCCCAGATTTATCGATACTTTAGTTTATTCAAGCGGCGTAATGTATTGTATGTATATTTGATCTTATTATGATAAGTTCTTAAGGCAATGTTCACTGACTTTAGGTAAAAGATTTTTATTATCAACCAAAACTAACTTTATGATATAATTTAGATATTTACCACTTGTAAATATATAGATAGTGGACTATCAGGCGGCATCACTAATAAATAAAACGGTTGGAAAAAAATGTAAGTAAGTATTCTTTTTAACTAATGTACTTATAACAAATTCTATGCCACCCAACAAATATCAGACGTTTTATCTGCGTTAATCCGATTTTCGTAGAAAATACTCGTTCTTCGTACAGAGAAAACAGTTACTTTATTCTCATGGGGTTTTTGTAAGTCGGCACTCCATCTTCGTCTGAGCAAAACAAAAAAAACTTACCTCGGTAATTATCTCGTTGCAGCGAAGGGCCCGCGTTCGATTGTCTGTTGCCTCACCGCCGGATGTTTCTATTCTATTTGTACTTCTTTGTGTTTTTGCTCGTTTGCTAGCTTCATAACGAATTTATTACATGGTGTATCGGGCTTTGTTGTAAATTATTTTCATCTATCGTTCTATCATCAATCGTTTTTTAGAGCTCCTCCATGAATTTTACAATACAGATTTCACAGTATATCTATGAATTGCAGGATGACTACGTTATGAATACCAGTACACATCAAGTGTGTGTATTCAGCATGCCTTTTGGCTTTTATTTCCAAAATATTGTTCTGGCTTGCTGTTTCTCATCGTCCGTAGTAGCAATCTATCGGTTAAACAAAGAGAAGATCATTTACTTATAAAACAAGTGTTCGAGTTGGAAAACTTTTGCTTTTCACTTAGAGCTTTGAACTCCGACGGCGCCGGCGCTAGACAGTTTGCGTATCTCGTGTCATCTGGAGCTTTCTAATTAAATCCTCTTAGATCGGACCTCGCGCGTCCAGCCGTGACCACGCATTCAAATCCGTTGCTGCAACATGAGACGAGTCGTATTATAGGATTAAGGATCTGTTACTTCCAATAGTTTAAGTTACCGCCTTTCTATTCAAGCCGTCATGCTTACACTAAAGTATAGAGGGTGTGATTAATCTCTTTAACGCGCTTTTATGTTCACGGATTTGTAACATTAGTACGTCCTGCGGCGTCACGACCGCGCTCGCACTTTCCTCACGACTGACCTATTCTGTACACAGACAATTCATACTTTTTTATCATTTTATTTTTATTTTAGTAACGACGAAAGCGGCTTTAGCTAGGCTTTGGGACAAATAGTGTTCCACGAATTGTTTCGGTCATGATTATATCTAAATCCATCGCGTTTTGCCACATATAACAAAATATATGGTGGAGTTTTGGGTGTCACGCATATATTATTTTGATATCAGTATAATTTTAAGTTGACGTTTTTGGAGAAAATGCTGCAGACAGTTTGTTGCCGTTTGTTGAAGCGGTAATAAACTTAGCTGTAAGTAAATGATCTGACGTAAACAACTACCCTCGTATTGTGAAATCAAAAGAAAAATTACAAATATCTATAGATAAATAAATTATTTTTGACTTTGACTTTGTCTTTTAGTTATTATCATGAAGTTAGATGGTTATTATCAATCAACGACTACGGCCTACGGCATAGCCACGTTAAATTGTAAAAACTGTTAAGGTTTGTATTTATTATGATACTCGTACTCGTAACATTGTTTGCCATTGGATTTACTTGTCTTACTATTTGTGGACATACATTTTATCTAAGATAAGTAACCCAAGTCAGTGAACTTACGGGTGAGAAAATCGAAGCTAGCAGTTGAGATTTATCGACGGTGTACAGAATTATCAAGTCAGGTTGTATCTTCTGTGAAGTGTACTCAAAAGCTGCAGCGTGCACATGCGCCGCATGCAGCCGCGTGCAGCCATGCAGCGCGAATCGGGTGAGAGGGGTTTATAATAATCCTCCCGAGCCTGCACCCATATAATTATATCCAGCTTACATATTAATATCTTAGCTTAGACAATTAATAGGTTTGTGCGTAATAATGATCTCATATGTCATGTTCAATGTGCGTAGCTTGCATGGGAACACTTGCGCTTTCGCCCGCTACAATTAATTGCTGATGTTTACGCACACATGGTGCATTATTTCACGGTTCGCATAGCCGACAGTTTTCCGGTGCAGCTTGCGGCCGCATGCGCTCCCAAGGCGGAATACGACACGAATTTGACATTTTTAGCTCGCCTACGCTTCAGTTGCGTCACTCTGCTTTACGAGTAAAATACCGCGAGACGCGTGGCGCAATATTGTTTATATTGTAACTTAACCTTACCCTTTTATAGCAAAGCTGTTAGTCTTAAGTACAAAAAGATACTTAGATTTAAAATGAATGGCTGGTATATAGAATTACGTTCACGGATGTAGAGTGGCTGTTGTCTGATGTGGATTGTTTGTAGCTTGGAAACTGAAGAACTGATACGTTCCGGCTTCTTAGTTTAGGCATATTTCTTCCTTGTGCATAATTCAAAAACTAAGAATTATTTGAGCTTCATACACTGTTCGACTTTAAACTTCATACGAGTAGAGTCAATACATGGCTATTGACTCTACTTTTCGTACGAAGTTAAAAGAAGAAACAGTGATGTTTTCTTATACCTACAAAAGTAAATAAATGCCGTACTCGTAAACTCATAACCGTTAGTCCGTGTATCGTGCAAACCTAAAAAGGAGTGTTTGCTATAAATGGATACCTTTCCAAGTCCCCGAGATCGAATCCAGTGTTTTTTCATTGCATATCACATACGTGTACACGACAATGTAGCTCAATAATCGTAAAAGCCGTCCCCTTGTTGAGAAGTGCGCAAACTGTCCGCAGGGTGATAAAGAAAATGCATTACTTCCTGGCGAGGGCGAGCAGGGGGTTTTCCTCAAAGCAGCCCTTCAAAATGGCGGCACAGGTCATTAAAGCTTGGCTCAGGAGCTCAAATTTTAAAAGTCCTATTCCAACTTAGTTATTACGGAGTAATAGTGACGAGATAAGGATGAGGAATTCGTGACAAGTATTTTTATGTCGAGAACTGGCACGGATTAAAATGAATATCTTTTTATCACCATTATGCTAACTGTGACGCGGACGACCTCTACTCGTTTGGCTTTTGGCATTGATATTTTATCTAATGTCATTTGAAGGGCATAATTTCTAACGTCGTAAAAGTGACTTAGAAGTTAGCGGCGACAGAATGTTTCTTGAGGTTCTGCAAAAGTTGACATTTTTTATTTATTGTTTTTGCAACTTTTAGAAGTCATTGTACTGAACGCAAGGCAACTTATTTGAAATAGGTCTTTTGCGTTTTTGTAAATGTACAAACTTCTTAAATATCTTACGTTGTTATGAGTATTTATTTATGCGTTTTATATTTTATTGGCGTTCTAGTTAGAGCTTGTTCTCTTGCGGTTGTGCACCCTTAAGGTAACTAAACCTGAAATACCAAATGCTTATTTTTTACCAATTGTGCAATATAATGTTATTATTATTAATTGTAGTTAGTGTAGTCTTCTACTCGTGAGTTTATTTTTACACGGTTAACTTATAACAAAACGTAATACAATACTTATAACAAATCTCACGTAATTAGAGATTTTAAATAACTATCTTGAGATGTGACTTTGGAAAAGTGAACAGAATTTTTCACATGTTAAAAAGCATGGTCACAACGAAGCTAAATCAGGAGTGGAATAGGTTCGAAAGCCAAAAAATAATCGTACAATTAAATCATGCGAGCAGCTCGCATGCGCACGCTCCTCATTTGTTAGTCTCGTGCAACTTTTTACTTTTTCGACTCAAATTACATCGTTTGTTTTTACGTTGAGTAAAATTACCGACTGCGGTGTCGCGGTAAACTTGTTACGTAATTTGGGTTCAATACCCTGAACATCGCATCTTTCACAAATTCGTTTATGACTTGTGTTATGACTACTTAATAATCCTAGTTTATGGCACCGCTAGGTTCTTGCAAAAATAATTACCTATTTCCAATGATTTTTATAAAAATAAATAAGTACCATGTGTAAATCTCTCTTACAAAATAATCATGAAATCAACTCATGATTGTATCACTAAAGTAAAATATTAGGTACCGACTCTCTCGTCTCATATAATCTAACAACATTATATAAAACACAGCAACGAAAATGTAATTTTCGTGGAAAGCAAAACAATAAATTGCGTGTCTGTTTGGGTCCCGGCTGTTTCACAAAGTTGCCGGCCGTATATTCCGGCGTACGGTGTCATACATTCAGGATTCAGGGTTACAGGGCGGGACGTAGTGTCGCATCGCATCGCATCCACCTGCCGTTCCTGTTTTATCTCTTCCAGACACTTGATTTACCTACCCGTCATTCGATGAGCCAAATGGGAATCGACACTGCGTGCGTATGGATTTTTTTGTAAATATCACAGGCATTATGTTTTTAGGGTTCCGTAGTTAACAATTAACCTTATAGTTTGGCCATGTCTGTCTGTCTGTCTGTCTGTCTATCCACGGTTCTGCTCAAACCCAATTTTCTCTTTCTTCCCATTTCCTCTCGCGCGCCTACTGTAAGATATTTTTTTGGAACTTGTAGCATCTATGTACTATGTTTACTGTTATAAGATTTTATTTGTAAATTTTTCAAGTGTACATGAACCAATAAATGTAAGCACTGGAAAGCTGTAAGTTGGCATGGGTGTTTGTATATTGATCATGATGATAAAGTGGTAAAATAAAATATCAAAAGTTTTTTTTTTTTGTGTAGCTCCCATATAAGACTTACCCATAGTGTGGGGTAACGTTGAATAGATCTTTCAAAAATATTGTGAGCCTATAAAACTGTTTTTCGATTTAGGGATCTGTTACTGAAATTGGTTTTTGCTGCAATTTTTTGTTAGAATCAAGTGTTTTTGTTAGAGTAGATCTATCTGCAAAACGGCTGAATATGGACACGAGAAAAAATTCACGGCAGTAGTATACATAACGAATTTAAAAAAAATACTATGAAAACTAAGTAGAATTCAAAAATTAAAAAGTTATATGGACGGAAGAGGAAAATTTCATACATATTTAATAGAAAAATAATTTTCAGACGTTTTTAGTCGCGTGAAGTAGGAGTTTATAACTACGGAGCACTACACTGCGCGTGGACCGACATGCAATTGCTTGGCCGATTTTTTATTAGTCTTAAATCGTGAGGCGTGAACTCCAAATCGGCATTCGCAACCTACGGTACCCTGTTACGCGTGGCCCGAACGCACTTGACCGGTTTTTTCTGTTTTATTTCAAAGTTAAATAAATTTTATATTTATTTACGTACACAATATTGCATCATTGCAGAATATTTTCACGTCTTGATTTGCACATAGCGTGGCAAATACGTTCAAATTACCTCACATCGCCCGAGACGTCGACCTTTTTTATGCGCCCATTTGAAACGGTTGTCAGACGCTCTAGGCCCGTCCATAATATTCGTAATAAGTAGGATATAGCTACGGATGTCCAGATATGAAGTTTTACCCAAAGATTCGCTGAATTTCGCTTTGGGAAGCTTGCCTCAGGTGGGGTGGGGGAGATAAAAGGGACGTGATGCGTTTTTATGATGAAGACAATCAGGGCCCACAACGCTTCGCTCGGGCCACGTCCGCGTTTGGCAGCTAGTTTGATACATTTCTTCCTTTCATCGTAACAATGTTAATACACTGCATAACAATAAACAACACGTTCAGGTTATTTGATTTGATTCTTTCTTCGGACAAAGTGCAGAAGTGGCGCCCTCATTTTAAATAAATTGTTGAACTGTTAATTTATATGGTGAATGATCGCCACTTCTATACGATATTCACCAATCCGACAAATTAGATCAATGAATCATAGGCACACAGATGCACTCGTGATGCGTATTGTATGCTTACTGAATATTATGATCCAAAATGGGTCATGTTTAAAATAGATTTATTACTAACAAAATGCGGTAAGTCGCAACATTATTCTTAATGTTAAGAATAGTCGTAAATATTGACTTAATAAGGTACTTATTCATTGAAATTTGTGAAAATATTGCATTGCATTAATGAGTTACCGCATTATGATGGAAACTAGAGGAAAGTATCTTATGTTTAAATATACAAAGTAATTCGGTCGTGTTCAGCGAAAATCGCATCGATTCGATGAACTCGTTTGCGCGTTGCGTGTATGCTGCACTCGTCTCGTGCGAAAGTGATTAACGGTGCCGTGAAAAGTGAGGTCGACGACCGGCCCTTACCTCCACGTGTCAGCGACGCTACTCATAATGTTAGTAAACATTATATCGACCCCCTTCAGCATTAGACAAACTTTTATGAGTATGATTACCATGGCTTACGCGGATGGCGCTGTTTCGTAATGGGAAACAATTTCCTCCCACTCGTTAAATAATGCAAAAAGTTTTAACGAATGGGGCGTTTATACTAAACTGTCTAAGTAATAATTATTTATGTATTTTAAGCCCCTCTTGAGTTTGTCTTGCTTTATCTTGAAAACTTTGCAAATATTTTGGGTTGGCATTGACGATTTAGGTACCTACCTACTCGCTTAATTTTCTGGCCTGAGGAAATCAATTTATCAAAGGAATATTCTTATTTCCAGGCGACTGATGTAAGGGTCTCAAGTTATGGTTAATATATTCTACATATTTAATTATATGTATATTACTGTTATATGAGTTTCTTTGCGTAATAAAAGTAAGTAAGTAATGGACTGACCAAATAAAAACTAAAGTATAAAGGTTGTTGCCACGGTAAAAGCGCAAAAATACATTTCATGATTTTTGTATCCACGTAATAACAAAAGCATATTGCTATGTAGGTGTTTTTCTGAGGTAAGATGGTTAACGAGGTGAAAATTTTCTGTCCTGCTAGCGGTCAAAGTCACAGTACTATGTGACTTTGACCGCTGTCAGGACAGGTTTGGATATATTTACTTATTATATTAATGACTTAATTTGTCGGTGGCATGCAGCCAACAGTAATCGCTTAAATGGCTGCGAGGCGGAACACATGGCTGGCCTAATCTACCAATTAACTTTTATGTATTACGGCAGTCTAATCATGAAATTCGTGAATGGCTTAAAATAGAAATTCCTACTTCCTATTCATATTAAAAACTATAAAGATAAGCAGTGGATTCTATAAAAAATACGTTATTCTGCCTGACCAGTTACAATATGAACTAATTATTGAGGCTCATATAGACTACATAAACGAATATTTCAAAAAACCTCGTTAAGACGTTTACCATCTTGCCTCTCAAAAACACCTAGGTATATAGCAACATGTTTTGTTATTACGTGTATCCATAAATCATGCAATTTATTTTTACGCTCTAGTTTTTTTATTTGTCTGTCTTCATAGTCATATTTTATTTTATTGTTTCATTTTACCGGGGCAGCAACCTTGACACTTTAGTTTTTGTTTGGTCAGTCCATTACCTACTTTTATGAATAAAGTATATGTTATATATGACGTGTATGGCAATTTCACAACTTACTACAAGTTTGACTGTATTTAAGTATATATTTGCTATTTTTGCTAACCATTTCTATGCGATTCCTGATGGCAATATTTGGTATAAAGTGCAAAATGAAATAAAACGTTTGACACAGTTTCCAGAAAACAGAGTCGTCGTTTCCGGGGAAAATGTTTTTGTTTGTCCCACAAATAGGAATATTTGGAATTTCAACACGCGTCTCCCAGTTCGGCGATATTCAACCGAAACAAAGGAAACTGTACCTATACAAAGAAAGATTGCGCGCACTTTCTGCTCAGAATCTTTCAGAACAGAATTGGATACTGAGTATACAAATTTTCTCCTATCGCAGCACGATTCTACGTAGACCTTTTCCTGTCGTGAAATATCCTTAAATATTTTATTAAATTGTCGATAGTAAAATGTCGAAAAACGAATTCTTTTTTATTGCTATGATAGATTATGTAGAAAGAAAACTTTTCTATTGTTACCTGTTTAATTTCTTTAAATATAATTGTAAGTTCCACAGTTGTGAGATAAATCGTATGAAAATGTTAAAAGCTGGGCGCTTATCGGTGGAGTTCTTTTCATATCTCACTTTTTGATATTGACTTTAAAATATTATTTCACCTTTTGAAACACCTTATACATATAAGCGAAAAAACTCATTGACCGAGCGAGCGAAGCGAGCGAAGCGTCTCAGTTTCGAGATTAGCCTAAAATTCTTTTGTCCGTCTGTCTGTCTGTCTGTCTGTCTGTCTGTCTGTTCTCGCCTACAGGTCGCATTTCTTAACCGATTCTCATGAAATTTTGTAAGCAGGTTTAGCAACTAAATAGAATTTTTTTGTCGAGCCAGTTTTTCGAAATTTTTCAAAATGGCGGAAATATGGGGTTTTAAATTTTTTAAACTGTCCTATATCCGCCATTTCAAAATATTTTCAAAAATGTCATAAAACTTTTTTGTTGCCATTATAAAAACGATTTTTTTTTATTTGAACAAATTTTTTGTCTTAACAACTTTTTTATACGTTATACTTAAACGGGTATAAGGTGACTCGCGAAGTCTAGCTGACTAAGCCATGATGGATATACAATACAAATCTTTTTACAAAATATACTGAAACTATTTAAGGGTGAATTCAGTCCGGGTTACTGAACAACTTTCTTAAAAATACATTATCTCTCCTGGGGTCCACGAAGTAATTTCTCTGAATAACTATTATGGTTATTATTTTAAGTTTCATAAGTAGTTCTATAATTTTTATCATATTTAACCGACTTTTAAAACAGGGTTTTGCTTATTTTGATTGATTGTTGGCTTGTTTATTAAATTTAGCAATTTTGTTGAGCGAACTTTCGTTCAATCGCAATCGCTGCTTGTCTGTGCTTCTATAGTAGTATTGATAATTATGCTACGAACTAACAAGAAATCAGCGGCAACCAAAGCCCGCGAAGTAGCTTTACGAAGAGAGTAAGAAACCAATGAACAGCGGCATAGAGCCATGGCAATACAAATAAACATTTAAACGAAAACCCATTAATAGTTTTCTGTTTTTTTCCAACAACGAGCTCGGTAAAAGACAACTGGTACTGAACTGAATTTCAGCATCACGGTAGACCTCATATCCATGGGATTGTATGGTTGGAAGGTGCTCCTGACATTTCAGAGCTAGATGGAAAGTCATTTGAAAGAAAGGGCTGTGATTGGCAACTATTTTGGAAATTTGGTCACAACCATGAATTCGCATATCGTTAAACCTGCACCGATAATTCATCCAAATCAGTTACATTATTCTGAAATAATAATCGCGAGGTCTAAGTTCGTGGCGAACTACTAGTATTAAGGGAATGTATTCTGCATTAGATTCATAGATATATTATATTTAATACATTACACGTTTTTAAAAATAGAATACAATAGAAATGCCTGTAAAAGTGCATCTGTATTTAACTTTTTAGTCAGCGTGGGCTCTAGGTAGAGCAAGTGGAGCGCTCACGCATTCCTGTTTGTTTGTGCTCCACATTATAATAGCACTTCTAAATACATATAAGTATATATCATAAAATATTGAAAAAGATTTTACCAAATCAAAAACACATTAATGAATCGTCAATAACTTACTAATAAATACCCATGTAAAAACACGATTTTTTTATAGCGACTTTTTGAAAGATACTGTTTATTTTGTTATGACACTAAAATACCACGCGCAGTTAGTTGGAGTCATAATCATACAATTATATTGGTTCATATTAATATTCGTTTGTATATACAGCAAAAAGTGACAAGCGGTGACTTGAGATCCATTGAGGCCACACTCATCATGATTTCTTGTAGTCACAAATCATTAAGAGATACGCTAGTTCGTATAGTGGATGCTGTGGATGTGTACTTGTATACTTTTTGCATCATTCCATTCCAACGGGCAATTCTTACGAACTTTCACTGACCTGGAAGGTAAAAATGCCACCAATGCAAGCAGATTAGAATAGGTAGGTACTCATCAAGGAAACCTATAACCTCATTGAAAACAACACTTTACCTATCCTACCTACCTATCTAAAAGCGACCAGAGGATAGGTACGGTGAACATCGTACTGATTTTGATGCATTAACAAATTTTCGTTAGTGATTTCTTTATGTGCACTTCATTTCAACCAATGCGTATGTATCCAATACATATTTGGGTCGAGCAGTAATTTTCTAGAGACGATGAAGTATCGAATTCGGCAATTCATTGTTATTTCACTTCTTTATTCAATATGAAAGCGACAAAATTGGAACTGTTGAAAATTTCCATTCTTCCGGAACGGCTGGATCTTAATGTGGCGTATTTTGCGTTTTCATAGGAAATTTACCGTTTACCATCCTTGACACAGTTGTGAGAACGCAGCGCCGGGACCGGGCGCGCCTGGATTAGCAGCATCCTGAGAAAAGGTACAAACAAAATACAACGTGTTCCTTTAAATGCGTAGCTTACTAGAGATTTCCCTGCCTGTCCGCTGCCAACAAGCGTAAAAATACACGAGCAGCTAAAGGAAACAGAAAATAACGTTGTATTAATTTACGTATTCGATTCTTTATGTTTCATCCCTCTTATATACAATTACATATATGAAGTATATAGCACAGCTCAATTTAATTTTGTATAACATGCAAATTCAACTGTGAATAAATAGACAATAGACAACATAGAATGCTTATGATCAATCAGAACAAGAGAATAAGACAAAGTTTTACATGTGAGAGACATCCTAGAGCAATATGAGTAAGTTGAATTTCGGTCATCTATTCCCTTTTCCCTAATCTCCCCAATGACATGACACGAGAAATATTTTACGAATTAGGTCATCTCATGTAATATGAGAGCGAAACGGGAACCTTCACGTCATCCATCCATAGGCATTCATAATAATTTTATTTGGCTACTCGGTGATTGATGACAGATATTGATGGGGCCAATGTTGCTCTCAGAGACTCCCTTGTAATATCTGTCGGGGATCGAACCACGGAGCTAATGGTGTGGGAGTTTTATTTATATGACAGCTCAATAAAGAGGAGCCAAAGATAATATGATTGAAATTAATGGCAGTATTCTTATAACTTAGTTTCCCTCCAACAGAAGTAACTAAATTAAGTTTGTGTATTTCTTTGTCTGAGCCAGTCGCCAGTCGGAGTTGTCAATATACCAATCATGTTTATTGATTGCGTGATCAGACAAACTTTTGTTCGTTGTTGTTCCGAAAAATATTGCAACTTATTAATAAGAAAACCTCCCTAACTTTTTGGTTTACGCAACCTTTCTTGAAACAAGGTTTCGGTGTCAACGAATATTTAAACCCTCGAGCTTGACGCGGAACAAGTAGGAAGGGTGACAATGAAACAATTAAAGCTATCCGAAGCTCTCGATCACGAACAACACAAAGGGCTTGCGCAGGACATTGTCGAGAGCCTAAAGAGTCGCACACAATTTTATTATTCAAGGCACTTGAGGAAAGAAAAAGTGAAGCCGGCAGGAGGGCTATTGTAGCAGAGAGTGCGTGCCGAGGTCCCACCAGATTGCTCGATATGGCGCTGCTGAGCTGTGGAAAATTGCTGCTTCTTAATTAGGTATCCCAAAGGACTTCCTTGCCGCTTATTGCACTGTGCTTGAATAATTCTTATTATATGCAAATATAGTCTATTGTTTTGATTTAAGTTGTCGTATTTCACTTCCACTATTGATGATATAGGAATACAGTGCTCATAATAAGTATTGTCATTCGTATGATTAAAGTACGATGGCATATTATCATTTAGTCATGACATCAAGAAATTAATACTTTAGTTACAAAATATGTTTCTGTTTTATAAATAAAGCTTTCAGTTTCCTCTATAAGGAATTCAGGAAGTGCTTTAATTTAGACATCCGCTCTACAAGAGGACTTCTTTAATAATTCCTTTGTCTAAAAATATTTAAAACTTGTTCATTTTGTTTCAGATTGTTTTCGGCATTGAATCGAAGGTATGTTCCAATCAATTTAGACATTCTGTTCGAAAACGTTATATCGAAATATGGAGTTCGTGCGCTACGTTCAGCGGGCATGGTCTACTATCGCTATTTCAACGTGATTGGAGCCGTACAATTTTTCTCGGTCTCTTATAAAATTTACAACTCGCAGGCAATATTATTTCTCTTTCCTCGCTGGTTAACTAGGTTGTAGAGATAATGGCAGACAGGCTGCAGTACAGCTTTGTGCGAAGTTCCCCACCGCACTCGTTTCCGAGTATAAAAAACTTTGAGTTTAATAGGTGAACAATGTTTGACCCTATTGGACAATGTGCGGAAGTGGTACGCACAACTTTGTTATTTGTCCTTCTCTGTGTTATTGTTATTTGGATGTAATACAGAGTGGGTGCTGAAATTATTTAAGCACGGAAACTACATACGAGGAGGTTCTTATACATGTTTAGAAGCAATCTTACCAGATGTATGAAGTTTAAAATCTCCCTACTTATCGCCAGAAAGAGACGTTAAAAAAAGGTGCTAAATAATAAGTGATTAATGGACGACTTATAAGATCGCACAAAATTTTCTATGTAATAGAAAAGCTAGTTAATTTTGTCTAGCTAAGGCTAATATCAACGAAGATCTTTAGATATTAACACCTAAAATTTTAAATTTATTTGCGTTAAGGCTTTTATGCCAATGAATAATGAAAATATTCCAAAGTAGGTAACTGTTGTTTGAGCTCTTCCTTCTAAGAAATTCTGAAGAAGTGCGGCACTGATGGCGCGGCGAGCTAAATTAAAGTTTGTTTGTTGGCCGTGTTTGCAGGCGCGGGACACCGCTGACTCCGCTGATTTGGGGGAACTTTCCTTGTTTTGCATTTTACGGGAGCGCACCAAAGTCGCCCCCGAGATTTAAATATTTTACAAGCGGCGCAACTCCGCTAAGGTGTGTCCCTTTATGCTTTCCAGGCAATTGACTCCAAGGGACATAAATTGAAACACACCGAAGAATGAAATAGCGTCCTAGTCACTCGCATTTCGTCAGTCATCGATGGATCAGTAAAAGTGATTTTGCTGATACATGTATCGATGACTTAAACAGTGAAATTTTAATTATTTATTGCTAAACTGTAAAAACATAATACATGATTTTTAACTAGGTCTATCTATACTACTCTATTTATAAGGAAGTTTAGTCTATGTATAACCTCTTCATGACACTTTTACGGAGAGTAGGTTAGTATCATACATTGGACCTATTCAAAAATATTTATAAAGTCACCTTGTATTCAGCCTGCGGTACAATATGGCATAGCGAATGGCTGTGACATGATATCTATTGCAAATATCAAAGAAAAATGTGAAATAGAGTCGGTCAGCCGAGCCCGCTGTGACAATCGTTTTTCGCTTTGTCCGCGCAGCAGCGGCGAGCGCGGATTTGTCCGGAAACGGGTTAAGTAAATAACCCGATCGATGTTCATAATGGACGAATGAAATTTCCACGTTCTGAATAGAGTTTGCACTCTATATCAGGTTCAGATTTTAATTAACATCGTATTGTACGCTTTTGTTATGGCTCAGTTCCATTTCAATAATTCTCAATAATTCGAATGAGATGTTATCAAGAATGCAAACTGATTTCGTTTATTATGTGGAACGATATTATTTATTTTCGGTTATTGTATGCGTTCGCTCACGGCTTTTGGCTCATTGGCTGTAATTAATCAAACCTATCAACTGCAAGGATATTGTATTGCGTTACGTAGGTAATCTTCTATCTATACGTAGTCGTGTAATGTCCCTCCACCCTAATATGTTACTTTGTACGGATTCCTTATTTAGAACGTAAACCTAAGTAAAAGAATACTGACAAATGAAATATACCTGCATGTTGACCTAGTTTATTACATAGCTATAAACTGTTAAGTTTTAATAATTCTTAAGTGCTTTCTAGTTCTTATTCCGTTTCATACCTATAAAGCTTTTGCGAAGAGCCTTTAGATCTATACTACTAATAATAAGTAGGTACCAGTTTTGCGTGGCACTTTATTGAAGTAAACGTATTTTGATTCGATATCAATACCTAAAGTATTTTTTTATTTAAACCATGCCAGGCTTCAAAATTGAAATGTTACTTCGCCGTTTATCAATTTCCGCGCCGCTGCCGTTTGTTTCTCTCGCTAAATAAACTACGGCCACAAAAGCGTAGGTTTCTCCCTTTTGTTGAAGTTCTTTGTACTGAATAATACTGATTGCTGATACTTGGTACTGCGATTTTGGTTGCTTAACGGAGTAACGGTATGACGTACATTTTTGTTTTTTTAGGAAAATCCTAATGACTTTTTTTCCCTAGTAAATTTTACTTTTCTATTTTTTCATTTATCAGAGACATAAGTTGATGCCTGCCGACTGCCTCCGTGGTACTGTGGTCAAGGCGTTGCCTTGTGATCGGAAATCATGGGTTTAAAGCCCACTGGGAAGTATACTTTGTAAAAAGTTGTTTCCAGTCTGGTTAAGATATTGCAGGCCTGAATCACCAGATTATCCGAAAAGAAACATGATTCCGTGTTCCGGAAGGCACGTATAAACTGTGGGTCCCGAACACAGTCTAGCGTTTGATCATCAAACTACCCAAGGATTGGTTCTGGTTTACCCTTTGGGTTGCGGAGGTCAGACGGCAGTTGCTCTGTTTAAAAACCAGTAACCCCGGGCTCTGAAGCGTTACTGCTGAGGATGCAACCGGGAAAATGCGCTCGTATGATGATGATGCCAGAGAGTCTTAAATTAAGATAGATAAAAAAAACGGAAACTATAAAATATTTAGCTTAGTTTATAAGGTTACCTCATCAAATAAGTTCCAGAATTTACTTCCCAAAGTCGTCGGTTATGCCCTATACCGGACCTAGTGCACTAGGTAGATCTACGGAAACACGGACTACCTAACCTATAAAGCAACAGCATTGCTAGAATAAAATTTTAAATAGATACAGATGTGCCTACTTATTCCAACAATCGAGTATAGTATTTCGTTTGAGGATTATTTTTACGGCCTGTTTGTGTGCTTCTAAGGCAAGGATTTCGACTCACTTATGAAACATATGATTATTGTTGATCATAATTAGCTGGAGCGCTGTCCGCCTTAATTTTATTTAGCCAAGTCAACGTTCCTGTCATTCTGCAGCTGAATGTGGAGATGACAAGAAGTGTATATGCACATGGGCTTCTTATGAATCTTCAATTTGTGTAAGGACGCGTTCAGATGTACGAGCACGCCAAGCGCACGAGCACGCCAAGCCCACGTCTAGCGCGCTTTTAGTTGCATAAAATTTGAGTCCTATCACACATTAATTAAGCCATGTGGTTTCCGCCAGAGTAGAATAGGACCCTCCAAGTCCTCCCGTGAATGTCGTAAAAGGCGACTTAGGAATTACAAGCTAAACAAAAGCTTATAAACATCAATGGGGCCTCTCAAACCCGTCTAGCCAGCGTGGAGAGTGTAGGCCAATTCCTCTGGCTGCTCTGGCCAATGTAGCTCTGGTGGTTCAGAGAGGGTCGTGCTCCTACAGTGGAGACTAAAAAGACCTGATGATGATGCTGATGATGATGACACCGAATTTACCAAATTTTCTGAATTCCATCGCATGGCGTAGGCGTAAGGCGAGCGCGTGTGGACTTCGGTAACTGCAATTTGAGTTGTATGGATGTGTGATAAGACTTAAAATATTTATGCATAAAATTTCAAAGCGCTTTAGGCGTGGGCTAGGCGTGTGTTTAGCGTGCGCGTGTCGTCCGAACGCGCGCTATTGCTTTTGAACAGCCAAACAAAATGCGTTTATCATGTCATGTCACTTACGGGACATCAATGCTTAGATGTTAATATAAATAAATTTGCGTAAGAAAATTTGGAAAAGCTACGTACATGAATAGGCAGTACAATTAAAAATAATTCAAATAATGATCATAAATATAATTAGCGGGTGCGCTGTCCGCCTTGATTTTATTTAGCGAGGTCAAAGGTCTTGCCCAGTCTGCGGCTGAATATCGAGAAGCTGATGAGACTGTATCGAATTATGTGGTAGGTGGCGGTAGGTCGTCGCACCGCAGTAATCCGGTTAGGCCGACCACACGCGCCGCCGGCACTCGTCTGATCGAAACGTAATTGGGTGTGCTCACCTGTCGCACCGCAGACCTATTATAAACAGTTTTCAACAAGCGTTACTTTGCTTACATATAAGTTTAAAATATTTATTATTTCAGGAATATAAACATGAGTAGATAGTTTAATTTAACTCTATATTGGTATCTATCTAACAGATTGTTGTTATTTTATGTTACAAAGTGTATTGCGATTACTTATACTTTGATTAGGCAATCGTTAATAGCTTTGGTTTCTTTTTTACTAGAATGTTGAGATATGTTGTCATTGTATTTTATAATATTTCAGAATCAAAATACCTATTGTCTATAAAAAAAATATAAAGTCAATCGTGTATGTACTTGAAGTCGTGCAAACCCACCTATCGAGCCATATCCACAGATTCAGAGATGGAATGTTCAGGGAAAATAGAATATGGACGATCTCATTTCGATTCGTTTACTTTGGTTTACTGTCAGATTTGTGATATCTTCTGGCTACCTTTCTATTGATAGTTAACAAGTGTTAACTAGTGCAATATTAAAAGTAACTCATGTAACTATAAAGCACTGGTCAGTATTGCCGCCTACTTTTGGTCCTATACTAAAGTTTCCTTCCGGGCTTATGTGAGTAATGTATCTCATATGTACGTATAATCTTTCTCATATGTATGTATTTTTAATATACTTACAATAAATAAGAATAAAACATGTAAGTACTATTATGTTATGATTGTTTTCATACCACCACCACCACCATCAGCTAGGTCTTTTTGTCTCCACTGCAGGAGCACGACCCTCTCTGTACTACCAGAGCCATACTTGGGCAGAGCAGCCAGAGGACTTGGCCTACACTCTCCTCGCTGGCCAGACGGGTTGGAGAGGTCTCATTGATGTTTATAAGCTTTGTTTAGCTTATATTCCTAAGTCGCCTTTCACGACATCCACGGGAGGACTTAGAGTGGCCCTATTCTACTTTGCCGGAAACCACACGGCAATGGTTTTAAAATCCTTCTGAAAAAATATAAATAAATTAAGAATTACGTTATTTCATGACCGCCCAGAACGACAATTTTCTGCGAAGTAGAAAATTGAAGCAAATTGGGAGACCAACGTCGCGTAACGAAATAAAAGGTTTTAGCACCCGGCTGCTGCAATTTGACTTATATCTAAAAAATTGGTTGTTTGTAAAGTAGGTTTACGATCGAGATGTTTACGTGATAACGTCTTATTGGTATCTCGAGATGAGAGGGGAGATCGGTCCGTCTCTCTCTCGTTATACCTGCGATCGCGCTCGTGAGGTTTTGGTGTGACACAAGTTTCTGAACATGTCACCCGACTAAAACGATTTTAAAGACGTTATCACGTCAAAATTAAACATAAATGTGTAAAAATCTGAGTGTCGTGGAACACTCAATTGGAATAAAGTTACAATAGGAGCCTCTTAAAGCAACCTTGTGGGTGCCAGAAGGGCGCAGGCGTAGATGAAGACCACGGAGAAGATGGCGCGATGACATCAACAGCTTTAAAAAGTAGTGGCAACAGGCTGTTATGGATAGAGATTTGTGGAAGAAAGGAGGGGAGGCCTTTTCCCACTAGTTAGTGGGACACCCCAATAGGCTAGAATAAAAAATTCAAAAAAAGGAGCCTCTAAAAATACCCTCAAAATATTTCAGCCTCTAATACAGTTCGTGAAGGAAAATCTTACATTATTTTTCGCGTAGCCCCAAGCATCCGCCAAGACCATCCCGCCCGAAAAGGAACTTTGTTTAAAATAATTAGCCAAGTGCGTGTCGGGTCACGCGCAGTGTAGTGTAGTAGTTGCGAATGCCAACTTTGAATTCATGCCACTAAAAACGTTTAAAAACTAATTATCTATTTTCTTTTTCCGAGTACATTTTATAAGTTGATCGTCTATAACTTTTTAATTTGTATACCCTACTTAGCTCTGATAGTTTTCCTAAACTAAATTATATATACTATAGCTGTAAATTTTTTTACGTGGCCATATAAAACTGTTTAGCAAATAAAGGGGAGGACACTTGCCTCCAACAAAAATTTGCTTTAAACCCAAATATTTCACAAAATCGGATAAAAGTGTTCACAAGCTCACAATATTTTTAAAAGACCTATTCAACGATACCCCACACAATGTCTTTGTCGAGAAAAAAATATTGACTACCTCTTTACTTGTATGGCAGCTAACCTAAAAAAATCTTTTTCCAGATATTATTTTACAACTTTTTTGCCATGGTATGATTAATATACATGTGCATGCTAAATCACAGCTTTCTAGTACCTACTTATAGTTTCTGAGTAGGGCCGCGGACAGACAGACAGAGACATGGCGAAACTATAAGGGTTTCTTGTTTACTACGGATCATAAAAATTTCATGTGTCTATTTTGTTATTACGATTCAAGGACAGAGAGACAGCGGAGTCTCAGTTATAGAGTCCCGTTGGTATTATTTGGGTACCCTTAAAAATATATAAAGATATTAAGCACTTTGGCGGAATTCTGGACTGAATCACATACATGCGTTACCTACATATAAATATAGGTACTTACCCGTAACTTAAACAATATCTAAGTATGATATTTCCTCTATCTTTAGTTAATATTCCAACTACATTCTTTTTCTTTACAGCACCCGTCAGGATAAAAAAAATAACAAATAATAATTGTATACATTGTGTTGTTAATTTCATACGACTCTGTGTCTGAAAACTGTGGTGTTTATGTTATTAACTGTCGCGAGCATTTCCCGCACGAGTATGTTTTCCTACAAAGCTAGTTGCTGCAGCGTTACCGAACCAAAGTCAAATTGAACCGTCACTTCCCTCCACCAGCCAAGTTTCAATTAAATGCATGTAAGTTCATTTAACTGAGTATTTTGATTTCGTATCAACATGGTAATGTTGTAAATTATTTAACAATAATTATAGAAATCTTGGTTAATATTGTCCTTTTGTATTTTGGATTATCATCATCAACAGGTCTTTTCGTCTCCACTTCAGGAGCACAACTCTCTCTGTACTACCACTACCAGAACCATACTTGGCCAGAGTAGCCAGGTGACTTTGACCTACCCTCTCTTCGCTGGCCAGATGGGTTAGAGACCTTAGAAACACAAATAAAACTTTTTTTGTTTTACTTTATCTACAATCTACTAATTTTATATAGCAATTTCTTCTAATATAATATTTGATTTATATAATATGTATATTAAAGAAATAAATATTTTCATCACGGGATGTTCTGTCGCGTCACTTAATGTCTTAGTCAGACTCATAAATACTCATAATAACTAAAATTTCAAATCATGCAACAAAATATGCAAATATTTACACGTGGGGACTGGAATGTACTAAAATTTACCGTCGCATCCTCATGTTACGGCGGTGACGTAAATCTTGTTATATGCTGTCACGAAAACGTTGCAATTTAGTTAAATGCAACGTTTAGACACTTTGTAATTAAGTTTTAGTCAAATAGGTTATATGAAAACCGAAAAAAAACTATTAATATAAAATATGAGAAGAGCCACATGGGCTACCTGCATTATCAGGGGTCCAGTGCCGCCCCCGCATTCAAAATAAATTATATGAAAGGAAACGGAGATTTTTGTCTTTATCAAGACCTAGATATTATATAGGGCTTATTAGGGTTATCTAGTAGTTAACCTTTCAAACTATTTCATGAAATACTGTTTATACTTTAAAGTGAGAAAGTCAAGCTTTTCATTGTACATTAGCCAAAATTGGCCGTTTTTTAATCTCGACCATTGTTCGGAGATAAATAAATATAAATATAAATAAATATATAGGGACAAATTACACAGATTGAGCTAGCCCCAAAGTAAGTTCGAGACTTGTGTTATGGAATACCAACTCAACGATACTATATTTTATAACAAATACATATATAGATAAACATCCAAGACCCAGGACAATTTGAAAAAGGTCATTTTCCAACTTGCCCTGACCGGGGATCGAACCCGGGACCTCTAGGTGGCGGACCAGCATGGTGACCACTACGCCACGGAGATCGTCAAATAACTATATAATTAATAATGTCTTAATATATAAGATTCAATATAAAAATCAAATTAATTTACCAAAGCAATATGAGTTTTTTAACTTTATTACACAATGGTAAAAAACTGAAATGAAAAGATGCATTGTGTTGATTCACACAATAGTTTAAAGACAGGGTGGTTCATAATTGTCTGGTAAAAATATTAGGCAAGTAAATCCTTATACAAGCTCTTCTTCTGAGTTTTCAATGTTGGATTTGCAGAGCAAAACTCATAATCCGCGGTTCAGTGCGGCTTGTGGCGGCTGCCATTAAAATATGGATTATGTCTATTCATTTGAAATTCAGAAGAGGCACCCATTGCTTTCAGATTCGTTACGACGGAGTAATTCTTTTAATAAAATAATGATATGCTATTTTCTATATGCAGTCGTATTTACTAACAAAACGCAGACTTATAACTACGTTTCAATCATTGATTTTAAGATCATCTATCAGTATCACTTTATTTCGGTTGAAAGATTGTTTTAGAACAAGTACTAACTAAATCCTAAAAAGAAGAGGAATGTTTGAACTGTAAACTAGCTACGAAACTAAGTATGCACAGATTTTCCGTATTTTTCTTTAAAAATAAAAAGAAAAGCAAATCGTTTCTCATTTTTAAACATAGTGAAAATACAAAAGGAAAGTAAAGTAATGCATGGGGTAACCTTGAATATGTCGTAGATACCGCTAAACAAAAGAGGTTAGAAATTAATAGTATTGTTTGTTAGTGACAGACACAGCGGCGGCCGAGAAATGTCATTCGATTCCGGGACGCCTGTATACAGCTGTGTGGCCTTGTCCAACTTGTGCCAGCAGCTTGCCTCGTGTAACCTTTTACCTTTCACAGGAGTTTCAATCGACAAAAAAACAAGGGGATGGGTGTGGTAGTAAACCCTTAAGACGAAATTCTTAACTGCAAAATCGAAAACTTTATGAATACTTAACGGAAAATTTGATTCGATTATATTTTGTAGAAAAATAATTTAAATAAATATTTCTAGACGTCATCATGGATTCCAAAAAAGTTAAGATTTGGATCTATGACCGAAAAAACCCTGAGCACTATGTTTCAGCCAAATAGGCATGCAGTTGAAATTCACCATCGATTTTGGATTAATGAAAAAATAACAAGAAAAGGTCCGCCTTTGGTGGCTAGGCCTGCAGCCTCATAGTACACACTCGATAAAAATTGTCCTTATAGGGCAAAATGGCAAATCGATATAAGTAAGTTTAAAAATACCCGACTACGGGAAGTTTGAGCTACCAGCTAATAACATATATTTTTAAATATTAGCAAGTATATTTTTAGATTTATTAGTATAGTTCAGTTAATGTAAATCAATGAAAAGGGAAATCTTTGTAAAAAGCTATTTATTTTGTTAAGATATTTCACCTGCACGACTTTATTACCCTGCGGTCTTCTTTGCTCTCTTTGAATTTCTCTGAAAATAAATTAAGATAGAATTACTTATACATACACTACACTAGTGGTCGTTCGCCGCGAATATACACCTCGCTATTATTAATCTATTAGTTTGTTTGCGAGGAAAATTTATAAAACCGCAACTTTCAAGCATTTACTCCCCTATAAAATGTGATTCACCCCCACATAACTTTTAAACCGCTGAACCAATGCCATCAAACATAGCCCAAAGACCACCGCAAGGAAACTGGCTTTCACATAAAAAAATTCGCCTAAATCTATAATCTATCCGTTCGAGACAGACAGATATTGGTGTCAAACTTATAACACCCTTCTTTTATGACAGGGGTTAAAATACGAGTACATAAATTTACTAAACCAGTTTTAAATGTCTACCTACTTCCTCTACACCTTCTACCGATTATAAGTTCAGTTGCATTCGGTGTTTTCTCTCCCGCTTCATTCATTTTAATATAAAGTAGCTTCGATTCATCCCCTGTCTTCTCACCATTCCCTCAGTGTCCAGTTTCTCAACACTGAGCGATGCCGCATTATTTCCTTTTCTAATCTAAATAGGTGAACTGCCCTCGGTACCAACCTCAACTGCATGCGGTGCGCCTTCACGTGCTACCTTAGCTTTCTGTTCTTTCTCTGCCGCCTTGTCCTCTCCACTCGTTTCCCTGGGATTTAACTTCGCGACGTTCAATGACGCCGCGTTTAGTTTCTCCATACTGTCCTCCTGAGTATCCGGCACTCTGATATTATCAGAATCGTAATCTCGACCTGGCATAGGTGTCGTACCACTTTGGGGTCCTGTAATAATTGACTGAGCTTACTAACTTAGGCAGTTCCTCTCAGAGTCAGTGCATAAAAGATAGAAGGATTGTTAATTCAAGTTATTATTTTCACTACTTAAAAATTGTTTAACCATCGAGCATAAGGAGAAGGGCCTTACCACCCTCCTGTAAGTTCATCAATTTTTGGAAATATTCAGACAGGCCTTCTATTTCTTGGCTACCTGAAAATAAATATTTATGTAATTAATTAAGAAGTTTTATTTCTAAAGGTAAATATTTACTAACAATTTTGTTACATACCCATATTTTCTGGTTTTATCTTCAGTACTCTACTTTCAACTGAAAAAATATGTGTATTGTTTAGTAATGTCATCATCATTATCACTTCAGCCGCATAACGTCTACTGCTGGACATAGGCCTCTCACAAGAATTTTCAAAAAGACCCGTCGCCGCCGGCGGCGGTCTGGTGCTCCGACGCGCAGTTTCTTGTCTTTGCACACCATTTTATTGAAGCAATAAATGATTTGTACAAGTTATCTATTGCTTTAATAAAATGCTATGCAACAGGCAAGAACCACCTTGCACCGTCTTTTTGAGTTTACTGCGCCGGCCTTTTCAAGTTTACTTAGTGTGTGAAATAGGAAGAGCAATAGCAATCCCTCCTTAAAATAGGCACTGTGTACCTACATCTCTTTTTATACAATGACTCCGACAAGAGTCAAACAGGCATTTTTGCATTTGTTGCTTGAACTCTAGACGAATCATCGATCCAGGGCAAAATGCGAATAGGCCTCTCCCAAAATGTAGATGATAATAAAGATTTGTCAGTTATACTTACTTATCTTTTCTACTTCTTCATCCAAAGCATTTATGGATACTGTAAAATGATAGTTTAAATTTACACCTTCTGATATGTGTCTAGCTCGAATCGACACGAATTATTTCCAACAGATATGTGTAAAATTAAGGCGTGATTCGACCAAGAAATTAACAAAGCTGACAGGGATAGAATAAGCTCAATTTTTAAATTATGAGAAAGTGGTTTCCTTGAAAAATAAAATCAACAAAAACACAGAAAAACCTTTCGCACGTTATTTAAAAAGGAATATATAAACATAAAAAAGATAACAAAACTTACACGATTTACGAAAATGTGCAATAACCTTTGGATCGATGTTCTCTAGCATTTTAACGTTAATATCTGCAATAAAATGATTTTGCTATGAAGTGCACGTGCACATTTTAGATTTCAGTCAACTTACTATATTGGGGTGATACTAAAAATGTACTTACATTCGGCATGATCCACCTTCACATTAGACTTGCGTGGGGCACACTTGGCTTTCAGCCGACAAGTGTCCAAGTCTGTGGGGTCTTTGCACTCATAACTCCAGCGGCATGAATTTTTGCTTGGACTTGTTTTATTTTGCATGCTTTTGCGATGCACTACCAAATGTCGATTCTTGCCCAGTCTTTTGAGTAATTCACTATTTCTATGCCCTTAAAAAATTATTATATTTAGGAAAGTCAGAAAAGTAGGTATATATAATATACATTATAGGTACTCAATAATATTAAACAAATGATAGTTCACCTCTACGTCTTGCATGTCTTATTCCATTCTGTACGTTTTTGCCCAATCTTGCATTTTTCTTAAACGCTTGAAAATTTTTTTTAGTTAGATAATTGAGGATAGTATTATATTATAAACAGTATAAGTACTCAACACTATTATAAGAATGATACTGTACCTTTACCTTTACCTTTACGTTTTACATGTACTTTTTTTGGCGCATGGTGTTTGGAAGCTCGTTTGACGGATTTTTTATGTAACACTGTAATTAAGAGTTTTATCAATATTGTACATTTATTTATTTGTTAAATCTTCATTGACTATAATGGTAAAAAAGGTAGACTTCATGCTTATGCATTCTTTATAAGTCAGCATTTAGGAATAACAGAAATATAACAGCGATAGGCGCTTGAAAATATAATAATCATAAACATACATTATTTGGTCGGTAGAGTAAATGAAGACTAAGTTGCTACAAAATGTCTGCTATATAGTGAAGCTATATCAAGAGTTAGTAATCTAATGTTATAGGATATAAGAGTACTTAAGTAAATAATTATTAATTTGCTTAAATAATCGAATTTTTTACCGATTTCAAAAACTTGAAGTTACCTACCTCTGCTTTTATACTCCGATTTAAAGAATTAGTTACGGAAGATTGGTCCCATTGACATTTTATGTAAATTGCTTCGGTACAAAAAAACAATGTCTTCTAATTATTTTTTTTTTAAATTTATAATATGTTTTGAACATTTTGCTAAACTATGCCTTTTCAGTTGTATAAGGGTCTTTTTTAAAAATAATATCTGATTAAAATTAGGTAAGTAATAACTAGTTTAACTTCACCATACTCCTTGATAGTACACATAACAATACTTATTGTAAGTTAGGAAAGATGGTTTTACTAGTAATTATTGTACAAACCCAACAAATTTTTAGGTTAATTTACGTAAAACACGCAGCTTGTCTTATACTTATTCATAGTTTTCATAATTATTACTAAAACTGTTTTTTACTTACTATTATACCGAGATCTCTTGCCTGCTTGGTTGTCAACTTCCACTATTTGTCCTATTACAATTTCAATATTAGTAAGTACATACGAGTAAACTTTTAAAAAATCAATAAATTATTAAGTGTGTTTACAATTCCATACCATTAATAACTATCTTGTCTTTTTTCTCATTTGTCCGTTTGACAAACTTTTCCGAGGTTACTAAAAGCAAATAGAAAAACAATAATAAATTAAGTATCTTAAAGAGTTTGACTTTATTTTTGGGCTATGACAATAAGACATCTAATCCATAAAATGGTAGTTCTGTGCCTTTTCTAACGTCGAATTGTTTAAGACTTAGTAAAGTGACATAAGCTATGTTTTCTTATTTATCAAGAGATTAAGTTCTCCAGACATACGCGTGAACTTACTTTACTGATCAAAACCAGCTTTACGATAAAGTTTCTCGTAAAGGAAATAATTTTAACAAAGTAAAAAAGTAAACGTGATAGCTTATCGGGTCTGAATAATTGATTACCTACCTGGATCTCCAACAAGAGCTAAACTTTGCAGTGCATCAAGTCCAGTTATGTCGAAATCTAAAAAAATAAATACAATCATTCAATAAATAAACATTATAAATAATTTCATATTTACATTATACGAATTTTCAAAATGTTGATCATGTGTAAAAACGTTTGTACTCTCGTAGCTCGTTACCAGTTAAAGTCACTATACGCCTCGAAGTCATAACTGTAAAAATAATGTTGAATAATTTAACAATCAGGTGTGTTAATAAAAGTACAATAAGGATGAGAAACGTTTTAAACAATAAAAAAACTTACAAAAAGATTGGAATATTTTATCAGCTAACTCCTGAGGACTTCTTGCCGATGAAACAATTCCTTTTCCTCCTTAAAAATATATCGTATATTTAATAAATAAATAAACAAATATATAGGGACAAATTACACTGATTGAGCTATCCCCAAAGTAAGTTCGAGACTTGTGTTATGGGAGACTAACTCAACGATACTATATTTTATAACAAATACATATATAGATACACATCCAAGACCATAATCTATATATCTATATACATATAATAAAACAGTAAAAAAAGTGTGTCTGTACATTAAATATATTTCCAAAAAAAATATTGGGGGCGATGGAGACATAGTAATAGAGTAAGAATAAAAAAAAAATGTCTGTCTGTTTGTTTGTATGTCTGTTTGTCTGTTTGTACACGCTAATCTCCGGAAATACTAGACGGATTCGAATGAAACTTTTTTTGTTACATAGCTATTAAGCCTGGGCTAAAACATATAGGGTATAAATGATTTTGGAAAATAGAACGTTTGATGCAGAACCGTAATGGTCCTGCTAAACTATAAGAGATATAAAAATGTCGTCTTAGTAAAAGTTGTTCAACCTGATAAGCATTTTCCAGAGACATAAAATCCACGCGAACGAAGTCGCGGGCTTCGGCTAGTAGACAATATTTAGATAAGGACAACTCTCACATTGATCTAGCCCAAAAGCCCAAAAGTCAGTATAAAATGTATTGTGTACTTATATTATGTATATTATAGACCCATTTTGTACCCCCTACTGCTGGAGCAACGGGTAGTTTTATTTTATCTTCAGAGAAGAGACTAATTGCGTTACTAAACATGCCAAACTCCCTATTTATTTATTTATTAATAAGGCTTAATCGGTCCACAATTAACAATTGTTTACAATAAGTGGGTTACTAATTCAACAATCTCTAGTATATTTTATAAAAAATACATATAGAAAATAGATATAGATAAACAGCTCAGACTCAGGACAATTTGAAACGCCTGATATATTTTCCAACTTGCATTGAACCTAAAACTTTACTAGCGTATGGTACAAAATAACAATACGTCACGGAGGTCATCCACATTACATTTATTAATCTAAGACTTCATAAGCAGCAAGTTATTATGTATGTTAGCAATAATTTTAAAATTATTTATTTTTGCCTAGCAATAGGACACGTGATGGCTCGCTTAATAATCTTATACCTTTAAACGAGCAATTTTTGTATATTTATTTATATGTGTATAAATTTATTTCTTTGATCTCGGAAACGACTCTAACGATTTCGCTGTTTGGTATATGGGGTTTTTGGGGGTAAATAATCGATCTAGATTAGTCTTATGTTTAAGAAAACGCGTGTTTTCGAGTTTTTATGCGTTTTTCTTTCCACGCAGAATATGATAGCTAATTTTGTCCTGCCGGCCACTGTTCGTCTGGTCCAGCGGGTTAAAACGTGGACGGCAAGAAACGAGTGTTACAGGTTCAAAGCCCAGTCGATGAATTACTTTTGTTTTTTTTTTTTTGTATGTTCAAGTTTATATTTAATTTTTTAATTTTTATTGTTTTGGACAAGTTTAAAAATGTAGTTAATGTTTGAGATATTACCGAGCAAAGCTCGGTCGCCCAGGTACTAATATTATTATTTATGTAATATAGGTATTAAATAGCATAGGCACTTACTTCCTGGGTTGTCGACTGAAATTCAAATAAGTATACTAATGATTACTTTGATAATGAAGTTATTCAACGAGAGTCATACATATGTTTTATATGTTTTATGAAAGCTTTCGCTTACAATTAGACAGAGCTTTCCAGTTTTCCAGTCAGAGTAACAGATAAGAGAATTACATCATTAGATTTAAATTTTAAGGTTAACTATAAATTTATTGTATACTAACGTTTCTCAAAAAGTTTTTGGGTCACAGGTAACAACTCTCCAGCTGTAAAGGTGTCACCTACAGAAAAAAACAAGCATCTTATATAAAATAATGTTAAAAAATACGTAATAGAAAACTGTGATTTAATGTAAAGTAGATTTTACCGACAGCTAGCGGCTCGATGTAATTGTCTGAAATTATTGAATCAGGTTAATAAACTAGATATTTTTAATTAAGGTTATTAAACTAGATATTTTGTCCTGGGAGCTCGATACTTTTACTAATATTGATTTGTGTTATTTCTGATCTAATTTTATTATGGAAAACTAAAAAAAATGCACGTCTTGGCGTAGTAAAAATGTTTATCTGAAAACATTAAAGACATAATTACAAACTTGCCTTTTAGCGTTGCCTTCTCATCAGCTTCAGATTCTACCGTATCAGTCGCAAAAATTTTGTCAGCATGGTCATCTTCAGGAACTGACTCTTCATAAATCGATGTATCAACGTTTTCTCTTAGTTGAACTTTCTGGTCATGGCTTTTCTTTTCTGGTATTATGGAAGAAAGCATGATACGTGATGATATATGATACGTATAATAAAATTACCGGAGATCATTTAGGATATCCAACCCGTACAATTTCTTCTTGCACGTATAACTTTTATCATTTGAAAATGAGAGCCGTGGGCGTACGCTTTTATAAGATATTAGGATAATAATGGAAAACACGCTTGCATGCTTTACATTTGGTGACCACAAGGGAGAAATAAAATATCGAGCATTCCTTCCATGCCTTAAGATTTCTTCTACATTTAACATCAAAAGAAAGAATCCATTTAATAATAAGGTAACACTAAAGAAAACACTTAATAATAAGGTAATTAAACTAACGTATATTGTACCAGTAGGTAATATTTTGATTCCGTACTCAAAAGACGATGACAAACAACGATTTAGGCAGCAGCGTATTTATCATGTATTCACATATCATAATTTCGTAACATGGCAATTTTAAATTTAGTAGCTCTGACTTTTAACAATTGCTAGGCTCGACGTCCTTGTCCGTGACCCTAAACTTAAAATTTTAAGAGTGTTCATTAAAAATAATTTTTATATTTATATTATACTAGCTGTGCCCCTGGGCTTCGTTCCCGTGGGAACTTCGGGATAAAAATCCTGGATATCAAACTATATCCTTATCAGATTTCATCTAAATAGAGAAAACAAACAAATATACAAACTCACTTTCGCAGTTATAATTTTAGAAGGAAGTAGGATTTTAAGCGCCAGAAAAGACTTCCAAGACTTCCATAGACTTTTTTTTCTATAAAAATAATCGGAACTTACTTTTATCCTTTCGCAGAGCTTGAGATTTGCTATTGGATTTGACACGTGGATTAGCACACACCTGTTAGGTTAAAGCCTTTTTATAGTTTTCGTTATGTACAAGTATATTTTTACAATCACTTTGCTTAGTGTGATGTGATGTGAATCGGGATTGCTGTTTAGTTTTGCTGGCAAATGGCGTCGACGCCCTGATGTTGTGCTACCCCAAGTTTCCAAATCAAAGGTCTTATATATCTATAGGTATATGTATCAGAAATAACCTCCCTCCTCGTCTGACTACTTACGCAGGTATATATAGGGCCTTTGATAATTTTGTAGGTATGTCTATGGCTTGTACCTACACGCCATACACACACATACAGAAAGGCAGTTATTATTACAATGCTAATAATTTAAAACATATAAAACTATAAAGTGACTACTGACTGCTGTTGCTCTAATATCAGTATGCCATTGATTGCCATGGAGGCGTCAAAGATGGCGATCTTGTTGTTTTATATGTGTATGTATTTTTTATACTGTTTTTCCCAAAAAGGAGTGTGATGTTTTCAATTATCAAATATGTAAGTAGGTTAGTTCTTTAGCAAAAAGTTGAAAGTATTACAATGATGTCAATGATACTGAACGAACATGGCTTATCAATAACTTACTTACGGATTACTGAACTGCTACAATTTGTATGGGATGTCATTTTTTAGGTTCTTATTTATTTACACATGCATTACAATTCACAATGTCTTGTATAGGTAAAATTTGTAAAACAATAAGACCCTTTATGACAATGTAATGAAATGTGCATGTGTACTTGTTTAAGTAAATACAAATTTAATGTGAATTCGCGAATATGAATATTCATATTTTTGTATCGATTCACTTCGAAAAGTTGAGAATGGTGGACTGTAAATAAAAAAGAAGTTTGTTTTTTTTTTCAAATTAAAACATAGTCATAATTAAATACTCACAGATTCCAAAAGAATTATAGCTAGCAACAATATAGCGATATACCCCTTCATTTCTCACTGTACATCATTAAGTTTTGTGGTGCCTATAGAAATTGCAATCATAGGGGAAACAATTACAAAAGTTAATCAAAACGCATCAAGCGTGTAATTCATCAACTTCGGGCTCAGTATGGCCGAAAGATTGCGACGCAGGCTCCGATGAAATGGAAGCCTGCCCCGGGGGATCGCGTGACAAGTGGGGCCATTGTTGGCTATTTGTTATCTTAGTGATAAGATTGGAGGTGGTCACTTTCTAGGACCTTCTTGTTACAGACTGTCCCTTTCGTTAGTTTATGGAATTCAGTCAAACCCATTAAAAATCTATTTGTCACTATCGAAGTTTATTATCAGCATAAAACATCTCTATATCAAAGTATTATCATGTCACCCATCCTTTGATTTTAAAAAACATATTTTTCTCTCTTCTATACCTTCTAAAAATCCCTTTTCCAAATTCATTCCAAATCTACGGCTTTATTTAATAAATTACCCAATTAGTAACTAGATACCAAACTAAAACTGGATCATGATTGATGAGATTACTTAAATTACAGGAAATAATCAGTACAGCATTTCCCAATACTCGATTACACTAACAAAGCATCAATAAATTTGAAGTATCTAAGTACGTATCTATTTGTGCAGGATAACTAGGTTCCTGTGTATTTTTTTTTTGTGAAAATATTTCAGAGTGTGTTTCTTTATTCTTATTTTCAATTACTACAAACCAACCTAACAATTTTCTTTTAGAGACAGATTCTATTGTTATTGTTATGGTATGGCTTTACCCACTAAAATTATTTGCAATAAGTTTTTTTAAATATTATTTTCAAGAAAACGGAACAGTGAAAACGATCGGCTCATATGACGCGCTCTCGACTTGATCTGAAAAGGTTTATGATTACAATCAGCTAATCGCTCGAGAGGAGTTGATCACTCGCGGCGTTTGTTTTGAGATTTATATCTACACTAATATTATAAAGAGGAAAGATTTGTTTGTTTGTTTGTTTGATTGTATTGAATAGGCTCCGAAACTACTGGATCGATTTTAAAAATTCTTTCACTGTTGGATAGGTATGTTATCCCTGAGTGACATAGGCTATGTATGTACCACGGGCGAAGCCGGGATGGACTGCTAGTTTAAGATATTTTGGGCTCCAAAACCATAAAAATTTACTGTATACAATACAAGTACTTGAGTATCTGAAGCACCTTATTAGTGTATATACTTTTGTATCTTTGTATGTATCTCGACCAGAGTAGCTTAAGTGTATAGATATGCCTATTCACATATATATGTGTATAGGCACCTATTACAATAACATTAGATATCTCAGCGATTAACTATTGCCGAATGCGAAATTTGGTGTAATAGTGGTAAGTTTTCATAACCTGTCGCCAATGACCAAAGCTGGCCTGGTAAAAAAAATCATGACGAAAGTCTTGTAGTCATAATACACCCTCATCTCGTATGGTATACTCAGCTTTATCTCTGGTACAATTACAGTGTTACGCAAACACTTGGTGGTTGTTCCACAGGATTTGGGATGGCTGTTCCATCCGCTTACACTTGGGATGGCTGTTCCATCCGCTTACATATGGGATGGCTGTTCCATCCGCTTACACCTGGGATGGCTGTTCCATCCGCTTACACTTGGGATGGCTGTTCCATCCGCTTACACTTGGGATGGCTGTTCCATCCGCTTACACTTGGGATGGCTGTTCCATTCGCTTACACCTGGGATGGCTGTTCCATCCGCTTTCACCTGGGATGGCTGTTCCATCCGCTCATGTACTAGCTAATCCAGCGGATTCTCTCTCTCTATGGGGACGCATCCCCGTGTGGCCTCCAACCTCCCCTATAGCCACCCCGAGCCTCGCTCATAACTCCTACTCTCTTAACTCTATCTCTCGTAGAATCTCAATAATCGTCAGAAATTACAATTTTACCATCTTATTTTGTCCTTGCCGCTGTTTTCCATCTGCCACAGATAATATAACCCTCCTCACGCCGCAGAGATATGGGACTAAAGTCACGCCGCGTTCACTTCTTCTGCGCCACCATCTGCGCACGCACGAAAGAATAAAATTGCTAACAGCCAAACATTGACTTTTAGGTACCTTGATATTTAAATAGATAATAAAAATATTTAATAATACACACTGGCTTCGCGACATAACCACAATAACACAAAAAATTGTATTCTATAATATATAAATATATAAGTATTTAGTAAAGTTTATAATCCGATATATTAGAACAATAAAATATCATTGATCCGTTGCACGCCAGTGAAAGGTTGCAGCGCGATGACCCGCGATAGATATGCGCCCGCGCCGGCCCGGTAGCGACGTTTGTTCCATTGTTGGCCCTCGGTTTCGCCATTTAGCACGACTCTCACCACAGAGAAAAGATGCTAACACCTCACAAATTACTAACGAGTTTCGTAAAGAGCGCATTGTCGGTTGATCTAGATTCTTTTGTTGCATCGCTTACGTTTTTCATCTGGAGGTTATCTGTGATCTCCATTGTATCCACACAATACAGAACAATCATTTTGATAGGTAAACATGAATTTCACTCATTGAAATTCGTGTGTGCACTTTCAATTTCGACCACTCTTACCTATTTCAAAAATATATCGCCTCAAAAGGTAGGTATAGGCATGGCAACATGTAAACCAGCTTTTCTACTCTTATACTGTTATTTGTCTTATAATTGAAACGAACACTAATATAAGAACATTGATGATAATATGATTTCAGAGAGTCTGTACTGTATTCTCCGTAACAGCACATGAGCTCATGTATTGTAATTTCGCCAAAAAGAAAACGCCTATACTATAGCCATTAGACCTGATGCTTTTCTTTCGATAAATGCGACTAGCTGCCTATGTAGGTAAGGTTTTACCATTTACCACTAACTTGAAAAAAAAGCACAACTACCAACTCAATAAACAACTATTTCCTGAATTCATACAGAAGTGTAATTCGTTTAGTGGCTTCACGTTTTAAAAGATGGCACCAGTTTGTGTTAAAAATAAAACTTTCTGAGATAAATTATTTACTGCCAGCCTAAGAAAAACGTTTTTTTTAACATAGTCACTAAAATGACGTTAGCATCACTAGAAAGTAAACGTCAATTTAAAAAAAGTTTACTAACGTGTGTTTATATTCATATATTTCTTTGTTTATTTTTGTTTATTATTTAGTAAGTATTTCATGGTAAGTATAGTCGTAGAAAAAGTATTGCAACGTTGTAGAACTATGTAAAAAAATACTTTACGGTGTCTCTTTACGATGCTCGCTAAAACTCGCACCGTAACCTGCGTCACCCGCATTTTTGATCCTTCTTATGCAATTGTTGCACAAAATACAATTATTTGCCAGCCAAATTTAAAAAAAAGCTACTTTCGAGCGTTCACCTCCAAAAACTCAGGACCGCTTAACAGATTTCCATCAAATCTAAGAACCATCTCAATCAAGTCAGCCTTAAAAAAACACACAGACACGGGTAATAAAAACATCGTTTTTTAATATATTCTATGAGAAATACATTTAACACCCGTCTTTTCAAAAATATGCCTACAATATAACACGTCAATACATCACGCAGATGAAAAATAGCACGCATCTTGCCCTGGACAGAAAAAGGACATTAGATACTTACTTTTACCCAAGTTTTCTTTGCGCGCTCAAATATTTGTCCCTAGAGTTCCATACACCGCAACTGCCGAAACTCGGAAAATACAAAAGTAACAAACGTTTATTACCTGTCTGTCAAAAAAATAGTTAAGTAAAAGAATGCTTTTTTTTCGAAAATAGATACCAGTATTTCATTTTTTAATAGGTACAACAAAAACGTTGATTCGTCATAGGTATTGGTCCAGGTTTTCACCTATCAGATGCAAGGCCGGATTCAGCTTTCAACTCGCAAGAAGTAATAGATACAAGTAGAAAGTAGGTATTTTATTAATGTATGTAAGTACTTACTGTACTTTATGTACCTCTATTTTAGAATATTTTTACTTGGTACATTATTAACTACTAAAATAATAACATTTGAATGAAGTTTAGTCATTTCGATTGAAGTGAGGTCTAGTTAGACGTTAGTAGTACGCAAGCGTCATTTTGTCACACGAAATGTGATGTGATCCGATGAAGGCGCTTCAAATTTTCGATGCGTTCGTTCCCGAATAATGCGTTTACCACCACACAAAATTAATTAAATATTGAAGGTACTTACATAAAATCTGTATTGTGACAAAAAGAAACATGTTAAACAATTTTAATTAGTGTTCCACCTAGGTCCTGGACCCAGCCCCAGTCATGACCCCATGAGCCCCATGAACCCTGGCTCCACCCTTGATCAGATGTCAAATGGAATAGGCACCATTAACTTTGATATTGTTAGCAGTCTGCTCATTAGTTCTTTAGAGACAGGCTGACTCTACCTGGCCCTCAAACGACCCCGGCCACGACGGGACGTGCTTAGATTTGCTACGGAACCAAACGCAATTGGATTTTTTTATTTTCTTCGATTGATCATACCGTTCAAAGAGTTACGTTTTAATAACTAAGAATGGTATCAACAAGAAATGAACGAACAAGTACAAAGCGAAGTTATAGAGTCGCTCGAGCGTAGCGAGTTTTGCGTTCGCGTGCATTATTGCTAACAAAAGAGCGAAGCACAACAGACAACAATGCCAGTCCCATGTAACCCTTCATTTGTTATAGAGTGCTTCGTGCATGTCTAATAACTTCGACAAGTTTGCAATAAATTAAACAAGAGAACGAAGATCGAATCCGTCCCGGTAAGTCCGGATATCCTAGAGCGACCACCGTCGCCGTCGCATAATTTTACGGCAGCCGATAGGGATCCACGCCGTCTAGACTCGACTGATGCGCTAGACTAGTACTGCGACTACTCTGCCGAAAACCAAAAACGCTTAGTAGTTTTACCCGGACCGATCTGCCAACAAATCCTACTAGAGTCTATGCGGTTGAGGTGCGATTTTAGGAGCTTGCAACCGCATCTAGGGGCAAGCGATCGGTGGTGATATACCGCAGTGAGAGCACCTTAAGTGTATCTAAAGTAGATTGACATGCTATCAGCCGCTCAGAAATAGGTACGATCGATTGCAGGCGGCGCATGAAATATCCCTACGGATTTACTCGGAACGGAGAATTTTTGCATTTGCATATCTGAGTTCAATACTACATAGGCTGATTTTACTAACGCTTCCACACGTGCTAGAAATAAAATACCAGGGTGAGGGAGGAAAAACAATTTCTTTCAAATAATATTATACAACAAATATCACTATAGCATAATAAAATTAAAATAACAGTCAAGAAACAAAAAAAAAACGACCTTCCCATACATATTGTCCGGGCGGCTTTGTTCTTTTACTGTTATTTTAATTCAATTAAACTATAGTGATCTTATAGCCCGCGGTTCGATTTATTACGGGTCCCTTCTACGTTGTATACTCTCAAAATAAACATTTTCTAAAAATAATTCTTATAACTTTTCAAAGCAAAGCTAAAGCCATTTTAAACCATATGTACATAAAAAATATAATTGTACATAAAATACTTGGAAAAGTTGGAAAAGTATTTAGTTCATAAATAATAATTTAAATAATCAGCAAAACTACAGTTTACTTGTTAAATAGTCTACTGGTAATTCTTTAATGGTTCACAAAAGAATAATCTTTACAATGGTATCACAAACACATCAATACTTATTTCAGATGTGATCTAGGATATCTAACTACTAAGGTATATATGGTTTATATGTAAACAATGTTTTTTGTTCCAGTTTGTGTAATCTCAGAGCACTTACCTCAAAAACAATGAACCATTACCACAGAATAAGCAGTAATATTTCCGTACCATTACACCACAGCACAGCAGCACAGGGAAAGGTCACATTAGCAGCAACAATAGATTACTCATATAGGTGAACAAAATCCAACCTTACGTGTCTCTTTTGGCATGCACGACTATAGTTTAACACTAAGCTATTCATAATAGACGTACATTCTTTCAGAACACTAAATCCATTACATAAACATATAATTAAATAAACAAAAAAAATGTATTAGGTGAAGTTGCCGATTTAGTTAGTGTTCTTTTCTTTAAATCTCCAAAGGTATTCACGTCTTGCTCCGCGTTTGACAAAGAGAATTGAAATCCGCAAGCCGCGTGTTGACTGTCAAGTGGCTCATAGTGGCTTGTCGAGTACTAGTACGTGGTGGCAGTTGCGGATTTTTATTCCGTATTCGCGATTTTGTTTTAAATTACCTACGTTAGACATACCCCGACTTTGCACATTTGTTTGGCATGTAAACTGTGCAAAATCCTGTTTATAGACAGTAATAAAAACTGCATTAAAATCGCCTCCTTGGTTTTCGAGTACGCAATAAGTATACATACAAACACAGAAATAAGTGCCGAGCGAGCGCGATACACAAATAAAAGGTTAAGGTTATCTATTTTGCGATCCACTGTTTACAGTTTGAAGTAAGACCGTAAAGCTTTTCTACGTACATGCTCGAAAAACGGCCACTTTTGACTTATGTGCGAAGAAAAGCTTCACGTTCTCGCTTTAAACTGTAAACAGATTTCATAAAATATTTTGAACGATTAGAAGGGTCGAGACAAAATTTTAGACGAAATCTGCGTATCCTTTCAAATAATTGATTTCAAATGGGGCAGCACTGGATCCCGGAAAATTAATGTACCTCAAGTTTATAACGATATTTTAAAAAGATTCAGTTTTCTTGAAGCGTAGTTAAGATATACGCATTCTCGACGTCTCAGTCCGCGCTTGTCAAAGACAATTGAAATCCACAAGCCGCTTGTTGACTGTCAAGTGGCTTACAGTGGCTTGCCGACTTCTAGCCGTATGTGGAAATAGTTGCGGTTAGCCATTTTTACATTCCGTAAATGTTACTTACCTTCACAGAGTGCTTTTTCTTAATGAAGCAAATAATCATTAGTTACTGATATGCCTGTCTAGACTTGTTGTTACACACTTAATAATCTATAGTAGTGAGATTGGTTAGTCATCATCAATACATCATCAATACGTATAATAAAATCGTAATCTACATGTAAGATAAATGAAAATGTTGTTGGGGGCACAAAACACATAGGCTACAGGCTTTTATCAACGCAATAAACATAAAACAATGATTTTATTTAGAATATTTGTCTGTGCGTTTGTGCACGCTAATATTAGAAACGGCTTAACCAATTATATAAAATGATAAAGTTAATAACTGACACTATTAGTGACACAAGTACTGACATATTTTTTTACAGTTTTATTATATGTATAGATACTACTTAATGGTAGAATAGTCTATTGTTTTTACCGAACAAAAAGCCAAGTTCACAATCAACATTCACATGGTCACACGTTCGCTTGGCAACAGTGGGATCCCGCCCATGGTTTCCCAAGCTACCTAGCTGCGACATGCGACAGCTGCGTCCGTGGATGTGACGTCACAACTCGCACTGCATTCAACACGAGGATTTCCTCCATTACACATCATAAATCAATTAACGATTAATGGGTTTCGCTAATCGTTGCTTTCCGATTTTAAATTATTTAAACAATTTTCGTTTTCAATTAATGATGAATATTAAGAAACATATTGTCAATAAATTCAAAACAAAGCATACCTTGCTGGATCGATGGCATTAATCAGTGAAAACGAACTCTAAAATTAGAAAATGCATACACGATTTATAAATATAAGTAGATTCGTACCTACCTACTTTACATTACGTCTTATTATGACCTCTGCTACAGTTTATTTGTTTTTGAAACACGGAATCATCTTTCTTTTCGCATAATCAGATGATTGAAGCATTAAGCTTCAATCACCTGACTATCCGAAAAGAAAGATCCTAACCAGACTGGAAACACCTTTTCACAAAGTATGCATTCCAGTGTTATTCGAACCCACGAACACGACTGGACTATGGAGGCAGTCTCTCATTGCTGAGGATCATGACTACTTATGTACTTTCAAGCTGTGCTTTATGGCTTTTTATACCGAAACATGCTGTTTCAGTTCCTCTAACAACCTGATTCATACAGTCGTCGGTCCATCTAGAACTGATTTTAAAAACTGTATAGAGAAATCACAATTAGCTTTTGCTACTAAGCACCGACAATAAGTTAGTAAGTACAAACAAAAACGACATCATTGTTATAAAAAACATTATGTAAATTTGTAAATGTTTTTGAACGAGAAATCAAGTTTTATGAATATTAATGCATATTATATCACCAGATGAGGTGGATTTATGTTTATAGTCGAGATGGCTTTCTTAGAAGTGAAAAATAGTCGTTTATCATGTCGTCGTCGTGTTGCACAAGTTTATGAAAAGTGCAAATTGATCAACAGGAATATTGGACAACATGACTTGACGAAACGCCAGTTTAACAAACCAATAAAGCAAATAAGTGATATTTCTTATGTAATTTGCAATTCATCATTTACCAGGTTAAATAATTTATGAAAAGATCAATATCTTCAAAATAAGGAAAGTTTGCAAATCACCAAGCAAATTGTGTATTTGAGGTAGAAATAATCAAGTCATCATATCACGACGTGGTTGCGTGACTAGGGACACTGTTAACTTAGGCCTAATAAACATTACTAGGTTTACTACCTAATAGTCTGCCTAATAATTTTGTCTACCGATGACACCGTCACTTCGTCATATTTGATATTAGACGACACGTCTTGATAACATTACACACAAAATATCTTATCTATTCAAGAAATTCATACTGTAAAGGTGTCTTATAAGCATTTTGCCGAATATAGGGAGACATGGATAACACTCCACTGACAAGAAACGATTTCATAAATTTATTGGTGATGGTGATGTACGAGTACAATTTCTTGCACAATTGCAATTTGTAATAACCTTCTATTTTTGCGTGGGTATTATTCGCAGAAAATTGGAATCATTGCACAAGCATGCAAATTTAATTTATGAGTTACTGAAATGTTGTTTTTAAAATAATTTTAACAAACTTACACCAGTATTTAAAATTGCAGCGTGGTGTCACAACACATTTTATCTTTTGTAGCTATCGTGGTAATTCTTACTCACATCGAATTAATTGCGTTTGTCGAATGAGTTGCGTGATTGTATTGAACGTTGACAAATTGTAGTAATCGATAAGTTTTGGTGCAAGTATATTAAACCACATTGAAATTCATCTGTAATTATAACTACATTTTTATATGGAAGTACTTGCTTATATATAAATGCTTTCAGCTCAATAGTATTATTAAAAATATAATATAGTAAGAAGTCAGTCTATTGAACACTCAAATAACAATGATGTTTGTGGATTAGAATCCCTCCTGTGGCATTTTTATCTATACTTATAAGGCAGTTATTTAGCTTATATTTTTTACTCTGGGCTTAAGCATTGTTTCCGATACTCGTTATAAAGTTGAACAGCTCTTAAACGCTTCCTACTCTAGCGGATTCTGACAAAGCGGATTACAATCGGCCCTAGTGTCTTGGAGGACGCTTGAAGCCCCAGCTGTAGCCGAGATCGCAACACCCTCTCGGGGACCCTGCAGATATCGATATATATTGCAATCCCAATTTCCAACTCCCTTTTAGTTTAGTATCAGAGCGCTGTCAAACTGAAATTGCCAACAAGAATAAAATTGAACGTTTATCACTTTATTTTTAACAGTACTTGTATTGTAAGAGTTCTTTTTTCAATAGCAAATTTTATGTTATAAATAAATAAGTAATGAGACAATTTAAATTTAGACGAAATGCTACAAAAACTGTTTGGGTTTAAGATTATTCGAGAATGTATTATTAAATATTAATGTAAACTTCGTTATAATGAATGATATAAGTACCTATTTTACGAAAACGCCAAATTGTTTTGTGCAAACGTCGCTGTCTGCGTATGCTTGTTATATATACGTAAGTATATTTATGATACACTAATAAAATCTATAAGTTATCATTTCTATTCGACATGACTATAGTTAGTAATAATAAATTTTCATGGGATTTTTACCCCACAATTTCGGAGAATGGTTCTCAATGAAGAAGCCTGGCGCAACGCCAAAAGACCGCAATCCTGGCTTGGAGTCAGGACATTTTGATACTGCGCGCGCCTGCTTTATCAGCCATTGTGTACATACTACTGGACCGTATACGAAACTGAGATTTATGATCTAATATTTTTATCTATCTCTAAAATATACTAAAACTATTTTAAGGGTGAAATAAGTCCATGATACTGAATAATTTACCCCAAGGAACATGTGTCGAAATAGAATAGCCGATTCGAGTTTGTATGGATAGCCAAAAATTTATTTTTCATATTTCGACAAGCTCCTTGGGGAAAGTTGTTCACTATCACGGACTGAATTCATCCTTAAAATAGTTTCAGTATATTTGTTAGACCATATATGCTGTGGCCATTATTATATTCCTTCGCGTACGTAAAAACTTATTTTACTTCATGAAAGCTAATTCATAACTTTTATGAAATAAAATGAGTTTTTTTTAAGTGCCTACTTGCATTCTTGAAAATGTTACTTCCAGTATTGAAAACAACAATATTTTCTTTGCTTTACCGATACAATGCTGAACAACCTGACTTACGTGTAGGTACAAAATACCCCTAACACGTGTTGATATTTTAACTACAATGGCATTTAGAAGCAATTTATTCCTGTGACAGTTTGAGCCAATCTGCCGAAGCGCTTCGTGCATTCGGCACTCAGAAAAGCCCCACGTGACACCTGCTTATATCAAATCTTGCGAAAACGGCCTTTCGCTTTACGCGTTTCCATGTGACACACTTCTCGATTTTGGGGTTCCGTAGTAAATAAGGAACCCTTATAGTTTTAGCCATGTCTATAGACCCTTTATAACCCGCGACTTCGTCCGCGCAGACGTCGAAACATAGATTTTTACATTATTTTTATTAAAAGTTTATTACATATAAATTATTGTGTGCCTGGCGAACTTTGATCGACCCGTTCCTGTTCTCGTTCGAGGAACCTTGTGCTAAAGGAGTCTCTAGACCTAGCGGTTGGGCTGTGCGTTTATATGTCAGTCAGTCACCAATCAGTCAGTCATTCCGTTTTTCAACTTCTTTATATGTTTGTTTAGATGTAGCCCGTCTGTATGTTCGGTAAATGATACGACGTGATCTAGGTAAGATTGTTAAATCCCGCTGGCGCGGATGTGGAGATAGCAGAGTGTAGACGCGAGAAAAGATGCACAAGAAGGTAATATTTGTTACTTAGCACATAAGCCAAGTAGTCAATACAAATAACTTTTCGGGAACGATACTGAGATCTCGCGAAGTTTTTACTGTTTAATTTTCTGATACAAAAGTGACCAGCCAATTTAATGGGGTTTAAATATCGATATTTTGTGATCCCAGCAGTCCGAACAATATACAAATGCACGGTTTACATCAATTTATAAATTAATTTTAAGTATAATTTAGAAATCGTATAACAATTTAACACAGGCCGGCATTGACTCTATTTTAAATTATTCGCTACACGATAAAAACTATCCTATGTCTTCCCTGGGTACCAAACTATATTCATATCAAATTTCATCTAAATAGGTTCAGTGGTCGAAGCGCGAAGTGGTAACATACAAACAGATATACAAGCTCACTTTCGCATTTTTAATATTAATTAGGATAAGGATTATTGAATATTTTTCTTTTTGATAAAGAGAGTTATGTGGTACTACTACATGGTAATACATTGTTCAGTGGAACGTTAGCAACAGTAGATAAAATAACGATTACCTATTTACCTAGAAAGCGCACTAATCCTGCCGCCGTCGGCCACGAAACAAGTCGCTATTACTTCTTATGGCCGCGGGATGTCTCGTTGGCAGTTAGGTTCGCTCAACTTCGGCTAATGCTACAGAACTAGCTAAATCTTTATTACAATGCCAAAACTTTCCCTAATTATATTATACATTAAGTAAGCGAGGATTTAACTATTCGAATTAACTTTTATTCGAATTAAGTAGGTATTGACTAACTATTTCGTATGCAGAATCGTACGCACGCATGATTTGTGATAGGCAGAACATCATCATAGCATCTGCAGCAGTAGCTGCATATTATTATGCCGTGGATTGCCTTTTATCATTATGGAACATCCTTTAACTTTTCTAAAGATTAAGTATCCGTTGAATATGGTGCAGTTAAAAGCGGAATCAGTATTCTATCATGTCATGGTTCTAATACGGCTTACTTCATCAAAGTATGTACCGGAGTCAAAAACAAATCAATAACTACCTTATACATAGGTACATCAAATGTATTTGCTTGAAGTAGCTACCTCTTAATCTCGCGTTAAACCTGCTGATTTATCCCACAAGTTTGGAGCGATTGCGAGCTCTTACTAACCAATATTCCAATCGATACACCGGGAGTGCACTCCTTAATTGCTAAATTTAAGCTTCGACCCTCATCCCGAGCTCCGTTTACATCCACGTAAGGCGTTTAATGACGATGTTCCTCGTTCATTAAGGCAAAGTGGAGGCATTTTGTCACACGACTGTGAAATGCTAATTTTATTCCTGTACACTCAATATGGGCCTGTCATTGCACCTTCGCTTTGCTTTTTCCCGCGTCAGTATTGTAAACAGCGTTGTTTGTTTATGTTGATCCCTCAAAATTGGCCTTTTTCCGAAGCCGGTTTCTCCGGAAAGGCATCAAAACGCAGCAATAGCGAATTGGGTCAGTGTTTTCCATGAAGATTTTTATCTCTCTGAAAAGAGTGTTGCGTTATTTGGCCGGAACGCTGTTGCAGAGAGATACGGAGCTGACTGACGTATTGAGCGCTTTGCTCGCACTCGGGTGAATCGAACGTTTTGTAATCCAATGATAAAATACGAACTCTACTGAAATCTTTATTTTAATTTATTTTGGTATGTTGTAGCTCTTAAATTATAGTTCTCAAAAATTTTTCTCATATCGATTAAAACAATGCTGAAATGTTTGTGCTAAATGTATTTTTCAAGATCTATCCCAATGGTACCTACCTACCTCATTTGTTATTTCATTAAAATGAGACAATTTTACCAGTTCCGAATATTCAGGTAGAGCATGCTTAGTCAGTAGAGCACCGATTAAAAAGACAATGCAATTTGATCAAGTACAATTTCGATCAGCGTTTCTTGTAATGTAGCAATTTTGAAGCGTCAGCACTCGCGACTGTAAACTTTGGAACGTATAAAATCCAAACTGGGCAGGGAACCCTCGTCAAATTATAAAGGGAGATTAACCCTAAACACTTGCCGTCGCGTTTCAGTTTATTACTTTTAGTTTGCTTTTATGTGGACAATAAATTGTAGCATCAAAATTTTATCACTACAATTCCTTTGAGAAATAAACTGGGGACTATTGAAAAGCAATTAAGATTAAGCGATTTCGACATCTAAGTAAATTTGAAGCTTCTGTAAATTTATCTCGCAATAAATGAATATAGATGGCTCTGCGAAAGTGATAATGAGAGTTTATTGACGATTGATCTTCAATTGTTTCAGGTTATGGCTGTTGGCAACATTGAGCACAGCGTATAAAGAAGTTTCTACTGAATATCCAGGTAATTGCTTGAGTATTTACATTTACAAAAACTACTCAATTTCTTTTACAAAAAAAGTATATCCATGGAAAATTGGAAATCCCAAAATAGAGTTTAAGAACTTGAAGTAAAAGATACTATTATGTATTCTGTGGTAAAGTCAGAAGGTGTAAGAAAGAAAATTAATATTAAAAAAGCGGTAAAATATATTGTCGGACACAACCAATATATACGGGGCAGTTAGATTGCAAAATCCGCTGTTTGACAAAAACTGTAGCTGTTTGGCATTACTGCTCGGTTTTGTAAAACAGGTGAAAATCGTTAAAAGGATTACAAAACTGCAACAAAGAGGTTGCGTCAAAATATTACCTAGGTACCTTATCTATGCACTTAAGTTATTGCATTATTAGTCGATCATGATCTAAACTTTAAACTTTGAGAGCTAACTTCGTGACATACATTTCTTAAAAGTTGCAAACGGTCCCTGAAACAAATTTCAAAAATTTGTTCCAAGGACCGTTTCAAGTAGGCAATATATTCCACGGCAGGGAAGAGGCCGTATTTAACGGGACCTTTAATGACGTAGTATTTTAAAGATTAAGTAGGTTTACTAGCATCAGAATTGCACATTTTAGGTATTTATCGTGTTTCATGTTAAACTAATCCTAACAAAGGTCGAGACAGTCTAAGCGCAAATTCCACCTCGGCAAGTTTATCAGCCAGCTCGGATCTGCTAAGCTGCCAGATAACATTACCCCTTTCATGACAGTCACCTGGATCTAGGTCATACTGCAGTCTGTGCTATTGTTGAATCAATATGTCGACAATGCCCATTGAATCTATGCACCTAGTTTAGCCATGTTCCAAACAGCCTATTTGCAGCCGCTACCTTGTTGACACGCTTTGTGTAATATTGAAGGGTATTTAATTATGTAACTGTGTGATTGAGTTGAATTATAAATTAGAAATAGTAAACACATTTGCAGCGTTTTATACATATCCATTGCCAGTAAATAATATGGGCAAATAATTAAGTACCTAAGTAATAGCAATTTTTGGAGTCAATAACACACCGTAAAAATGCGTTAGATCTAGAGAGCCCAAGAAACATTACGTGGGGACTACTTTAGGTACTCCTAGAGTAGACAATCTTTATTATCATGATGACCCTAAACCCGTTTTAAAAAACTTGCAGATAGTAGCATTACGCTTTATATTTTATTCTGGAGCAGTTATTTAGTTTCTAAACAAAAGTAAGTACTCATTTGGCCAACGCCTTTTTAAGATATATGCAATGAGTTAGTTTTTATATTGCGTAGATACTACCCGTACTTACATAAAAAATGTGTTATATAAATATAACTGTAAAATATTTAAAATATAGCATTTTATTGAACTAACCCCTCTTTAGTTAAATGTTAAATTATACAAAATGCAAAGCAGCACTTTGCTACGTCAACGTTGAGACAATAGCGTCCATTTATAGCACTACAGAAGCCGACGTTTCTACGTTAGGTATTTATAATAAATAATATTTTACGTTCCCCAAATTCTAAGCTTAGTTTGGTCTGAGAGTTTTTATGTGCATTACCTTCGTGTGTCAAGTATCCTTTCTTTCTAAGTAAATTTATTTATGAATACTACTTTGGAGCATTCTTTACCTGTGTACATCACTATAAATAGTTGGTAACTTTGTATAACAGCCGTCAAGATATGACAGATGTCTTTAGGCAGCTTGAAAGATCTGACACCAGTGTTAGCCACTCACAGACACAAAAAAACAAACAATAGTGTCAAAGTTCGAAGATATACTTACGTAAAATATTTGGTGTATTTGAGTGAACAATGCACGCATTGTTTCGCAGCACGACTAACGTTTTGCAGACCACTTTCACTGTGGAAGAAAGTCTTGGCGGATTGAAATACGATCGGGCGTCGGAGCTTTCGACAGTAACTGGAGTGCTATTTTTCAACCTGAGAGTCAGAGAAACACAAAACGTGTAGTTTTCCAAACGTGTACTGCCTGCGTAAAATACCATTTGATCGTATTTTTGAAACGGTAGTGTCGATTTGGAAATCCTTCGAGGAGGCCTATGATTAGCAGTGTACTTCGTGTGGCCGATATGATGATGGTACAGAATGTTTTGAAAATTTGTATTCTAAAATATTCAACATGATTAAAAAAGCAGCGTGAAATGGAACGGATTCTCCATGAGTGGTTTCTTCCATGGCTTACAAATGTCAAAGACACGTCAAAGACGCGTAGATAGATAGTTAACATATTAACATTTACGTATTCACCATTTCTAATTTTAATATGAGATAAAAAACTAATAACAAAATCTTTGAATTTTAAAATTATACAAAAAAATTATTTAAATTGATACTTAAATAAATGCTCCGGTCGGCAGTAAAATTAATGAATACTTTTCAAATTCATTAATACTTTTTTATTTGATAAGCGATTATTCCTTGCCGTCCTTCAACTCAGTACCCATCGTGGAAATTCCTTATTTATTATTCACATTGAATTACTCGAGTTCTACATTTTTTGCCCCCAGAGGAGCTCTCATGTCCTCTTACTTATTCAGAGGGACTCCTTATTTAAGACGTCCAATAATTCCTGCCCATTAAACTAAATACAAAGTGAGAGAAGTTATTTTATTAATTAAACGGCATCGATGCATTTTCTCTTTTTTGCTATAAACAGTTTTATATCTTTTTTCCTTTTTTTTTACAGACCACACATTTTTGCAGTACTTGCAGTAAACGCATTTTTCAGTATACAATTACATAATTTTATAGGGAGTGAATAGTAGTGAAAGAATCCCTGAAGTTTGAACTGCATCAAGTAAAAACATGCGAAGACAAAAGGATTTTTTTTATTATAACGCGCTAGTGTCAAATCTATTAATACCGTCATCATACCTAGACTGCTAGGTAAAAATAAGGTTTTGATAGATACCTAATATTTTAGCAATTTTAAAGGATTTTATGCTACTTGATTCTTGCAGATTCTAAATTCTTGCAAAAGATCTCGATAACGAAGCGGCATGGAAGTTTCAGAAACATTCCACTCTTAACTGAACGTCAAATAGTTTTAATTAGACTACGAATAGTTTACAATGTTCTTTCTCCGGTTAATTTTTCATGATCCCAAGTCAAAATTTAAAATATATAAATAAGGCGCTTTACTAAAAATAATTCAACGCAACAAGTCACCCACTGCTGTAAATTATTGTGATATTACAACAATAATATCGCTGATATCTTGCCATACCAAGTACAGACTTCTTTATCAATTTTGATCCTTTATCATTATAATTGTGTTTTGTTAACAGAATCCTTATCCTTTAGTTTCTAAATGTATAATGTGTTGAAGTAAAATAAATCATATACTTACTCTTCTCGGAGCTTGGTTGTTTTTTCAACGGTTTGTTTTGTTTACATTTTCGTAGAGTTCCATAACAAGGTACATTTTCGGCTTGGCATGAGAGTGGAATCACTTGTAAAATTTGAGCTAGCTGGCGCCCTCATATTGAGGGGAGCTCTTTCCCTGTACATGGCAACACTCGTCTTTGATATACGCCTTTTGATGTCTGCTCCGCGCTTTACAATGCCAGTGTTTGCCTTCACCTGAAACATTTCGCTTTTCCGTCATAAGAAGACTTTTTAATGAGATCTCAGGACGGAACAATAATAAGTTTGTAATTAATTGTGTCTGTGCTAGCATATTGTTTGGATTGTGTGATGTTTTATTGTTTACAGAATATCATTTTTGATAAAGGCAAATGGACTGTTCTCTGCCAAGCATGGTTTTTTTTAAATATTTTTGTTCGTTAACAAACTTTTCTAGACAATATTGGAAAGAATACTTAGCACTTAGTAATTTGTAATGTAAATGCCGGAGCTGCGCAGGCAAGGAAATAACCCAGAATCTACACATATTAGTAATAGTAAACATACTTACGGTATCTAACTCTGTCAGTTTGTTGATATAAATAATTTCAATAATGTCTGTGATAAGTACCGCCTTATTATTTAAGTACCTAGACAAAGTTACGCTTAATTTATTTAAAGTTTAGTAAAATTAGTATGAGTTTGGTAGCCATATCATTGATTACAATTTTGCTCAAGACTCCGGCGGCGGCACCAGTCTCCTAACATTTCGTCTGACTTGAGCTAGTTTCTTACAAAGTAGTATTTTTTCCTCTGTGCTACAAAGCAGAGCCATAAAAAAAAGAAAGTTAAGAAGAATAAACCTATATTTTCTTATTTGAATATACTCAAATAAGAAAATATAGGTTATATATCCCATGCTGGTCTGGGAAAAATAAAAAAACTTAGAATGTACCAGCTGCTTCTCTTCCCACGCAGATCGTAAAAGCCGATCGAGGGAATGGACAAAAATGCAAATCATGTTAACAGGCGATGCGGCTAGCAACCCATTACTGTATTGATTGCTTTTCCATCTTCTCGCCCACCATGACGCTAAAAGTGGCTTTTGGGTCTTGCGGCCCTGGGCTCTGCATAGAACCGCAAGACCCAAAATGCTCTGTCTGCCCCATTAGGGATAAAGACGTGATAGTATGTATGTATGTATGAATATACTCGAAAAATGCATCATGTATATCTAGGCACGTTATGTTTATTTTATTTTTATTTATTTATTCATTTAACTTTATTACAAAAATTGTAACGGGCGGACTTAAGGCCCAGGGCCTTTTCTACCAGTCAACCTGCAGGTGAGAGGTTTATTCATGTGTAATATGTATTGCGCACTTTGCGAAAGTTCAGTTTACCTAGTCTAACTCTAAACACTTGCCTTAGAACTTGCCCATTAAGATTGAATATACTATACAACTTAAATCCCTGTATCTATATTGATAAAAACATCATTATTGTTTCTGTAGTCCATTCGGTAGTCCTCTATTTCACACCATTCAGCCTATTCTTTACCTTTTTTAATTTGGGCAACCAAAGCATAGCGCCCCACTGACGGCGCCATAAAAACTTTTACTATCCATTCCATGATGCCTCCGAAAAGTTTATAGCCGAAAGCTCGCTTTCAAAAGAAATGTTATCGCGCGCAAATCAACATACAAATCTGAAATTACTTCTCGTTTCATTTAAGCTAGTTATCAACTCGAAATAACAATGAAATTTCCTCCTCATATCATAATGGAAGATCTATGAAAAAAAAATATACAAATTAGGCGAAATTAGTTCTCGCGAGCACGACTGTATTCAAACAGCTATAAGTAGAGATTCATGGACTCAGGTCCTTGTTCCAAACAAAATATAGTTAACTAAACTAAACTATACTAAATTTTGAAAGAGAAAGAAAGAATACTAAACTATACATGTATACATAAGACTAAACTACGGAACTAAAATAATAATTATATGTAAACTAAAACTAAATTATGTCTAAACTTAATACTTGTTAGATATAAAGAAAAAGTCAAATTTAGAATTAGTTATTAATTACAAGCCGAAGCCCGTGACTTCGTTCGCGTGGACTTTATGACTCCGGAAATTGCTCATCAGGCTGAACATCTTTTGCTAAGGCGTCATATATTTATATGGTTCTGCATCAGGTGTTAAATTTTCCAAAATCAATTATACCCTATTAGTTGTTTTCATTTGAATCCGTCCCGTATTTCCGGAGATTAGTGTATTTAAAGAGACAAACAGACAGACATTTTTTTTCTTATTCATTATACTATGTCTCAATTGCCCCAATTTTTTTATTATTATTGATATTCAATGTACGGACATATTTTTTACTGTTTTATTATACGTTAAGATAATCATTTGCAGAAAAAACAGCTCAACATATTCATTGCCTGGGCCAAAAGAAAATAAAAATTCGTCAGGCGTACATACTTACATTGGTAAATTATTGAACTTTTACGGAACTGAAATACATGCAGACCTCATACGTGGTGTTATTTACCCGTTCTACTTATCTTGAGTTTATGACCACTGCAAACTCCAAACCGCCAGTCCACCCTAAAATAAATCATTAGGTAATTCAATACTTAGTCAATTAATTATTTTATACACTACATATCACAAATGTTATTGCTATGGTATAAAATTCTATCTGGGTGTTTACCGATTAGACCGCCCACTTCAATTGTATATAAGAAATTGAAAACTTCCTGGTCTGAAGAATTGAAGCATGAGTAATCGATTATCTCTACGTTCCTCTTATGAAATCTTTCAGTGTTAAAAATATCTCTATTTTGTTTGGAAAAAAGATAACCTGAAATCATACTTGTAAACTTAGTCATTTTGATGCTAAATTTCGAAATTGATGATTGTTATAGTTTGGAAATGACCTTTTAGTTGTTTGCGGGTCGTCGATCGATAACTACAACTCAAATAGCATTAAGCAAACTCTATCCTTCAGTAGTAAATTTGTATTTCTATCGCATTCGCATTCGAGAAAACACGATAAGCCTCGAGCTTTGAACTGGTTATAATAAAATTATATTGTGAGGCTAGTTTGTTCGCCTGAATTTGTCAACTTAGCTTTGCGAGTGGAATTTCGCAGACAATATTCTGGTAATTCTAGTCTGTTATATTTCGAGTTGGCGGTATTATTTTCTTGGTCTGCTGATGTTATTTATCAGTGTTCTTTGATGTAAATAAAATTTTGCATTTTCAATCGTTTTTAATTATACAAGGTGTTCAATTGTTGAAATTATACAAGCTGCATCCATCTCAATAAGCGGCTCTCAATACATTAGGATAGCCATTATTGTATGTACTTTGTTGATGTACAGCACATGAAGCTTTCATACAAAATCGTGGTAATTCGAATTATATTTAGCAAAATGTCTTCTATCATTGTCAAAGGAGTTTCTGCGCAATTGGACGCCGAGCGAACCTGCAATCTGTTCGCGGCCCCTGCACCGCCTCTACAAGTGGCTCCGTGCATCAGAATGGCCATTATTGTATTTTATCGACTGAACATCAAGCGTTCGTATGAAATTACAGATCAAAAGGGAGTATTTTATCATTCGAAGGTTTGTTTATATCCTTCAGCACAGCTATGTTAACGATAACGCCGCCGCAAATTTTCTGTAAGTTAGATACGAGTGTAGCACTTACTCTAAGGTTGATTCAAGGATGATTGTTTTAACAAAAATAGTTCTGTCAAATTATATTTATACGACTACTTGACAGAACTATTTTTGTTATCACAATCATCCCTGAAACAACCATAGAGTAAATGCTACATTCATAACTAACTTCAAGAAGTTGAGTTCAAAATTAATATAGGTCCATATTAATTCTCAAGTCCATGTCCCCGTACATTGTAAAATATAGGTTAGGGTCTTATACAGATACAGGGAAAAATTTTTTACGACTTAGTAGATATACTAGGTAACTCATATAAGTTCTGTGAAAGCAGCCTTCCCTATATTTTATTCTGGCTTTAATTTTATTGAAACGATCAAAGAAGTCACGCACCTGTCGAGTTATTATTTATTTCCAACACACACGTCGTTTGGTTTTATTATTCTGCTGTCGTGAATTTTGTAGTTTTATCACCTTTGTTCCGAAAATACATAATGGATGTTCGGTAACGTATAATGGCAATAAAAGGAGATAAAGACCTTGACCTACTTTCCGGATTCTTTGTAGCTTAATAAAATCCTCGAAGGGCAGATCCCCAAAGCTACCTAGATTCCTTATCTGGTATTTTCTAGATTTTTTTTATTACAAGTTGAAATATTTATATTGTATTTATCTACTTATTCATATTTTTTGAATGTACATACTTGTTGTTCATTTATTTATTTTAGCTGCAAGTGGTTATGAACATTGCTCAATAAGTCTGGTGTTTAAAATGTCAGTCTCTAAATTTTATTCAATAAAGAAATACGTATTTGTCCATGTTTCATACTTATTCTGGAAATAAGTCTTTATTAATTAAAATTAAAAATCTCTGAGTAATTTTCAGAAATTCGAAATGAAATAAGTATGTATTCATAGAATAACCTACTCTGAACTAACAACATATTGGCAGCAGTAAATTCACGATGCTATTCAGTGAAGCATTCTAGCATAGAACAAAGCCTTGTGCTCATTACAGCACTCGAACAAAGCAATAGTAATATCACAATTCATTGAATTCATTTATAACCTCGCTGACCCGATTGCACTTTCCTTTTGTTTTTCATCCCGCTCAAAAACGAGCAACAGGAGTTAAACTGGTTAACGGGTTAGCACACATGGACGGCTCTAATAGCTCTCTCCATTGTCGGCTGCTAACTGGGACGCTACAGCCGCTACAGCACGTAACGCCGGGTAAAACACCTCTCACACTAAGCCGTATTGTTCCAGGACTATTTATTCTACGTATTGTTCTACGCTTCTGACCCCTCTGAGAGAAATGCAAAAACGTTGACAGAATCCTTGAATTTCCTTAATATTGTATTGTACTTTTATTTTATTGCCTATTGTTGTGCTCTAATTTGTAGAGCAGATACGACCACACGGGCGATGCTATTGTTTTAATGAGATGAATGGCGCGAACAAGGTATCATTGGTGGTAATTGTTCATGCGGCTGTTGTTGTATTAGCAGCGTTGTGCTGAACCAACATTGTTATGCGCGGTGCAAATGAAAGTTTATTTCGATTTGCATAATACTGATGTATCATGATTTGCTAGTTATTATTAATGTGATACTTTTTTTCAGAGGTAAAATTTACTTTATAGGTGCCAAACTCCAGATATATAGAACCTACGTCTGATTAGTACGAGACATTGATACCCAATAGGTTTTACTATAAAGTTATTATATCGAATTTATCTCGAATAGAACTGGATGTATGTCGCGTGCCGGGAATGCTTTGTTCCGAGTACCGTAAATTATCTACATTCTTGCTCTCCTTCATAACTCTGTATCGAATCTGACTATATCCGACATAGGAACAGAAAAATACTCTCCATTGTTATTTCCGCGAATTCTGAATACCATTTTATGATATCCAGTTTTTGTTATCAACGTTCGGCAAAGTTGGATCCAAACTTCTCTTTGTTCTCCATATGTTTTTGAATAAGTCATGCGTACTGCTAGATAAGGTTTTTTCTTTATGAATCTTATTATTTCAGTAAAATCTTCGAACAAAAACAGACTGGATAATTTCTAGCAACATAGTTTATAGGGCATTCCCGTAAATGATTTACATCCTGAGAGGCCGAAACGTTCAAAACCTCGTGTCTCGCATATTGTCAGCTATAAAGCGCTTTATTACAGCCACAGGTGCGGCGTGAAAAGCCGCAATTCTGGCCGATCGTAAACGGGCTTTTATGCGGCGTATCCCTGCAACTCAAGAGGACTCCAAACAGAACTTAACAGTCGACTGGTTCATTGTTCGGCCGATCAGCTCATCGATCACTCCTATGACCAATCCGAAGTGTACAGTTTCTCATATTAGTCAGTCAAATGATCCGCCAACGAATCGTTTTCCATATGGGTCGTCGGTATCCGTGTTACTGGGACGGGTGGAACTAGATCACTCGTCCTCCAATAAGGACGTTTTTTGCATGTTTATGCGACTGAACAAAACGTGTCATAAAATGGACAAATAGACGGACACCTAAACTATCTTTTGTGTGCGATGTTTGAATATTTGAACAGAAAACGAGATAGTTTTATCTACATAAATCTTGCAAGTGACCCATAAATTTCCGTTCTTTTAAAGTATATTGGCATTTCTCGGAGCCTGTGTATCTGTATTACCTTTCATTCCAAATGTAAGAAAAACGTATTTATTTTAAAATAAAGCTTAATTTAATTTTAGTATTATCGTATACTTAAGCATATAATAAAAGCTAAAGCAACATTTTTATATTAATTTTTCTTTTATCTAAAATAACCAAATGCATATTTAGCCTCACTAAATTATTTTCTCAAATTTAATTTGTAGCATGAATTGTCTTCTTGTTTCAGGTGTCTGGAATGACCCAAAATAACAAACAACATTACCGACCGCCCGATCGAATGTATAGGTGAGTGCCTAGGTATAGTTTGTGTGTACCTACGTAATTGAATTTTGCTCCCTGCGAGTATTTTTGCAAAATTTGCTTTGTTGTGTCACAGACTCCCTGTGGCTGCCGGTTGCGCAAGCGCAATGCAACGCACAACGGAGAACGATACCACGGTGGTATGATCACTTGATCAATCGTGTTTGACTAAATAATACGTCTTAATGGGAAAGATAGAGCCAAGCTTCGCCAGGCCTTTTGTTTTTCTTTTTAGCAAATTGTTGGACCTATAGACAGAAAACAGGAATCTGAAATATCGAAAAGATATCAGGTTTCCACCCATTTCCTTAGCCAATGTATTATTTTACTGACTAGCAGTAAAGTAATGTTTTCTTTCGTGGCGTGTCAAGTTTTATAGTTACTCAATATTAAAGAGAACCATTTTCGCTTTCATTCAAGCTAGCATAACAAAATAATTTTTTTACCTACGTATTTAAATGAAGAGGTAACATCGACGTATGCAGCCCGATGATGGCATTGGGTATGGACCCTGAATTATAATTATAATATACAACCAAATTAGGTAGATAGTAACATTTATTTTGTAGAAACCACATTAATGCCATTTGCTATTATTATCAATTTATTTATATTTGAACCTGTTTCTATAATTTTCATAACCGATACCACTCATTAATTACTAGCTGATGCTCGCGACTTCGTCTGCGTGGACTTTAGGACTCCGGCATATAAGTATGGTCATCAGGCAGAAAAACTTTTGCTAATGCGTCATTAATGTATATTTCTAACAGTTTAGCTGGACCATTATGGAACTAATTATGGAACTATTATGGAACCAAATTATGGTGTTATGGCATCAGGTGGCCCAGATCTTTGATTTTTATAACTCAACAAAAAATGCTCAGCGGGCTAAACAACTTTTGCTAAGGCGTAATTTTTATATTTCTTGTCGTTTAACTGGACTGGCTCTGCATCAGGTGTTCCATTTTCCAAAATCAATTATAGCCTATATGTTGCTCAGGCTTAACAGCTACATAACAAAAAAAGTTTCATTCGAATCCGTCCAGTATTTCCTGAGATTGGCGTGTACTAACAGTCAAACAATCGCCCATAAAATATTATCTTTAAACTTTAAATGATGAAAACTTCTTTATTTGACAACAGATTTCGATGAAACAAAGCCTATATGTTGCTCAGGGATAAGCTTAATCTTTCAGTAAAAAACCGCGTAAAAATCTGTTCAGTAGTTTTAAAGATTAGCGAGTACATACAGACAGACAGACAGACAGACAGACAAAAAAATCCAAAAAATCTTTTTTGTGTTCTGTTACTCTTTTCTTATCGCCAACATCCATTTTTTGTAATTTTTATCAAATGTGCAGACACGTTGTTCCTACTGTTTTATTATATGTATTGACAATAGGTTCACAAATTAAAAAACCGGCCAAGTGCGAGTTGAAGTTGGAGAGGGTTCCTTACAATGACAAAGTCAATCACATTTGGTATCGTCGCACAGATAGACGTGAGTTAACGTAACGTTACATATTGAATGTATGATACTGAGTTTGCCAGTTTATTTTCAATTGATAGAATCCTAAGAGTTTTTTTTTGTAATCTACAAGCAATTAGAACTATAAACTGTTTTTTTTTTCAAAATTTTTGGCTCAGTAGTTTCGATTCGAATACAAGTGGTAAAATTTCGTCTTCTTTAATGAAAAAAACAAATCTACTTCATACAACAACAATAACATGAATATATGAGATCCTCATAACAAGCCCTTTCATTTGATATATATAATAACTTCCTAATTTGTCCCCCGATAGTGACACTTATTAAAAAAATATATTTACTTTGCAAATCTGTGTTTGGGTCCTATAGGATATATCCTGCAAATGTCACGTGATTTGGTTTAGTAGATTCGGAGAAAAAGGCTGTGACAGACAGACGCACGAGTGATCCTATAAGAGTTCCGTGTTTTTCATTTTTTGCACGCTAAAATGAATCCCTACATAGAGCAAAAACATAAGTCTATCTGTATGTATGTTCACGTTAATCTTCAAAACTACTGGAAGAATATTTGCGAGGTTTTCAATAATAGATTAAGCTTAGTTTTAAGCAACATATAGGCTTTGTTTCATTGAAATCAGGAAAATAAATTGTCGTCATTTTTAAATTTCACGCGAAAGAAATTGCGGGCGCCAGCTAGTAATCAATATTTATAGAAGATACACGTAGTAGGGGTAAATCAAGATAAATGAAGGCAATAATACGATATGTCGACAAGTGCACAGGGGTAATGGTAGGATCGCGTGTTTAGTCGAATTATCACAAGCTCTTTATACGATACCACACACCAAATAAAAGCCCGTTACTAATATTAAGCTTGTAATTCATTTAAAACACCATTCCCCTACAGAAAATACTAATAAACACGTAAACTTTATGAATGAAAATATTTCACTCGAGGAAAATTGCCTATAAATAAATATTTCTACCAAAATATCACACCTGAAGATAAATTTGAATATTCTTTGCTCAATCATATGATGTGTCTTCGCCGGCTTAAGGAGAATTTAAATTCATACTCCCCTCTTTCGAGAGACGAATAACTTGAAAGTGGAGGCTAATAAATTTCCATCGTGGCTCATTGTCTACCTATCGCAGGAGATGTCGCAATTTAAACGGTACAACGCTTTCAGCTGAAATATTCTCAACTGGGCATCTATCAAGCTCTTTCCCGAATAGATTGCTGATTAAATTGATAAATTACCTCCTTTATTCCGAATAGAAGTGTTGAAATACTTCTTAGTTATTTGAGATTATACAAGGTGTTCGATTTGACAAAATGAATACTAAAATAACCATAATAAATAAAATAATCGGCCAAGTGCGTGTCGGGCCACGAGCAGTGTAAGGTTCTGTAGTAACAAATGACTAAAAACGTCTAAAAATCATAAATTATAACAATGAATAGTTTTTAGATTTTTTGAAATATACGTTTTTTGCAGTATATACTAGAAGTTTTATTTTTTTACAGCTTCGACGGAGTATATGGTTATAATTTGACCTCTAGTCGTCCTCTCTGCGTCTTGACAGACGGACAATAAAGTCATCTTAAGGTTCTGTTTTTGTCCTTTTGAGGTACGGAACCCTAAAAAGATTATTGAAGTATGTATTTGATATTTTTCTTCTAAGTTTTATCTAATTATCAAAATATCCCAAGATATGAATGAAGCCTTGACTAATATTATAATTGCGAAAGTGAGTTTGTATATTTGTTTGTTCGTTTGTTTGTAAGCACTTCGCTATTATATATATTTGTTTGTTCGTTTGTTTGTAACCACTAAACCTATTTAGATGAAATTTGGTATGGATATATTTTGATACCCAGAGACGGACATAGTAAAGATTTTATCCCGAATTTCCCAAGGGGAGCGAAGCCAACGGGCACAGCTAGTTCATTAAATTTCGGAACCTTTAAAGAAATATTACACAGATTATGTTCATTCCTGCGAAAATACAAAGACTCGAGACGACTAGCAAATAACACAATTTTGACAAAAATAATTGAGATTCGCTTCTGAGAATCTCAACACTACGTCTGCCGCGTAGAGGGCTTGTAGCAACTGCTACGCAAGCGTAGCGGACCTATATTAAAAAGCTTATAAATAATAAAATATATATTCTATTAAAAAATGTATGCGTTATTTCGCCAACGCTTTTTAAAGCTTTACTTATATATAATAAAGTTATTACATCATTTCTTAGTATAATTTAGACATCAATATGGAACTACTTACAATGTTACACTCGACCTCTTTTCATGAACCGTGACAGCTATAAACAGTAAAAAAAATCACAAATGATTTATTTCTGTTGCCGCTATAACAGCAAATACATATAAAAACAGAATAAAATAAATATTAAAGTAGGGCTCCCATACCACCAAAGTGACTTTCAGTTTACATGTCGTAATACGACATGTAAACTGAAAATCACTTTGGTCGTTGACCATTTTTCGATTTAGGAATCCGTTTCTGAAATATTTGGTTTTATAGTGCAATTTATCAGAGCTAAGTAGCGTTTACAAATTAAAAAAGTTATTGTCGACCAACTTATAAAATAAAATTAAAATTTTGATACCAATTCAGTACAAAACTTGTTTTTAGACGTTTTTAGTGGCGTGAACTGAAAATCGGCATTCGCAACTACGGAACCCTTCACTGCGAGTCGCCTGTTAGACACTTAGCCGCTTATTTATAGATAATAGTAGAGAACCCTTATTGCGTGAGTCCGACACGCACTTGGCCGGTTATTTTATTATTTACAAACCGCTTCTACATTATCCTTCCACCATTTTAGTAATTAATCCATACTTATATATAAAGCTGAAGAGTTTGTTTGTTTGTTTGTTTGAACGCGCTAATGTCAGGAACCACTGGTCCGATTTAAAAAATTCTTTCGGTATTAGAAAGGCTATATTGCATCACGCCCGCGACTTCACACGTGTGGTTAACGCGGGCGAAGCCGCGCGCTGCCTCTAGTCTCTAATATACGAGTTTAGACTTAAGCGGTAAAATTTTTTTATTTTTCAAGGAAAATTAAGTAAATGAGACCGCCAAACATAATTTCGTGTATCATCCATCTAATAATAAATAAGGTCGTAAACCGTATTTAGTAAGTAAAGATGTGGAAACTTGTGGACGTCCGACGTTAATGGATGGCCTGTTTTTTCCAGGCCGTGGTGGGCGTGAGATGGCACGCGCGGGCATGCTGCATAGGGGAGGAAAAAACGGAGCAGAGTGAGTACTTTACTTTGTACTACAGTAATTTACACTGCAGATGCCAAGATTAAATTATTTTCTTAGATTTTGTTATAAATTAAAATATCTATTTCTAGGTATTTTTGTAGATTGTACATCTCGCAATGCTTGACCTAAGACCTGTACTGTACCCATAACACCAATACAAAAACTGTTTCAATATTTCATGAATTTCATGATTATTTTAGTTGTCATCCTTTACTAAATCTTTGAGGTACAATTTACATAATAAGTTGGTGTTCGTCAAAGGTAGCCTACATGAGGAAAACAGTGCCAATAAGATGACAGTTGTGTTTCTTTTTCTTTTGTTTCCTTTGTTGCATCTGGTTTCTTAATTCTTAAATCTTCCGACTTCTTACTTCATGTCGCATTTACACATTCGCGCGAATCGCGAGGCGAATGACGAATTCGCATATGTAGACAGTGCAGTACACGAATGTTTCTAGGAATGTTACGTCGAATGACGAGGCGAATAGCGAACACGCAAGTGTAAATGCGGTATCATACTTCTAAAACTAGCAAGGGTTGCCCTGCGTTGCCAATTTAAGAAGTGACTTCTTTTTGAGGAGAGAAACATTGTTAACGATATTAAAATGTTTATTGTCTTAGCCTCCAAAGTAGAATACCATAAACTTTATTTAGGTACTTAGAACTATATAATAACTTACTATTGCTAAAATACATTGCTTACACTTCACTCCATGGTACACCTGCCGCAGTGTCCTAATTATTAAGTACTAGCTGCGCCCGACGTTGTTACCCGGGCCTAAAGTAATAGTATGTAAGCCTATGTGTTATACCAGGGTGTCAGATTCCTGCATACCAAATTTTATCAAAATTGATCCAGCCGTTTGCGCGTGAAGAAGTAACAAACATATATACACACACACTCATAAACATTTGCCTTTATAATATTAGTGTGATAGTGTGATTTTGCAATGAGTGTAAACTGTAAAATTGTAAAGTACAGTATACCACAAGATATCGTTGCACTAGTGTTGTGCTTTTCAATTTAAAACTTATCTGGTTTGGTAAACAATAAGATATTATTTATGTGGACAAATCTAACAATGACTCGTACTTACATGAAAAGTCCTTTTATTTGATTGTCTACAGGCGGCAAAAAGGAAAAAGGACCAGGAAAACATTGCCCATGTTATGCTGACGGGTAAAAATGAACATTCGAATATATTTTATTGTTACTTCTCCTAAAGAAAAGCATTATTGTCCCATCCTTGACATAAATAACACTTATATAAACACATATTATGTAATGTATTCTGCGAAATTGTCGGCCTACGTCCGACTTTCTCAGTGAGACATGATTCAGCACTTTACTTAATTGACGTATTACTTACATGCAGAGTACATTCCAGCCTCTTAGGTTGACATATTTCAGAGTGGCTTCAGTCTCCTCGTGTAATAATTGCCAGAAGATGTCGGAATTCCTAATATTGTTAGAAATATTTTCATGTAAACACATGTTAATCTAAATGTTGAGACGACACGTGTCCCTCGCGTGGTTTATTATTTTCTTCCCGGCATAAATAGACAAGAATAAATATAGATTGCCGCGCAGTAGAGCGCTCGTAGGATTGCCCTTATCGCAATATGCTTAGGTGAGGGCGCAACGGAAAGGGCGGTGGCGCGAGCCGAGCGGCAGGTGCAGCCCTTATAGAGCAATTACTTATTTTAATATTTTTAATACCGGTCCCCGAGGGCAACGCGCTTTTTCTCGCCTTCTCATGAAATTGGGCTTATTATTCATGCACCACAATTGGGTCATGAAACGGCTCTTGAGGATTAAGGATGGGACTCGCCTGAAAATTTGATGTTTAGTAAACTTTTAACAAGGGAATGCTATGGTCGGGTCCCTTTGGGGTTTCAAAAGAATTTCAAGTGAGCGGCAGTAAATAGAGCAAGTTTGTTAGCAATGCATCCTGTTCGAGCGGCGTGCTGCGGTCCTATACGTCTTGTCGTTTCACGTCGAACTTCGCAGACAGGTCCCGAGAGAATTGGAATACCGCCTTCCTTTGGTATGGTTTACATTCATTAGAGAAGTGCTGGCAATTTGCAATATCTAAGTCAATAAACATGTTTTACTTATTTAATAACTCAAATGTTATACAGCCGACGGCTGCTGGTCCCTTGTTAAGACGGCAGGGAACGATATCCGGATTCCATAATTGTGTTATGTAAACAACTTCAAAGGTAGAGCTGGTGTGACTGTATGTTGTATTAATAGATTTATAAGAGCTTATTGTGAACAATCTTGGTACAGTGGTAGCGGTGCGGCGTGGGTAAGTTACTTACCTTAGTTTACCGGAACTTTATCATTGTTGGAGTGCTCGTGCCGGCGAGCCGGTCCGGCGCCCGACCCCCGCAGCATTTTCTCACCTCGCCTGCACTCAACCGCCTAGCCTAACTTTAAATTGTTAGCTGCAACTTCTCTTCCACTCGACTAAACTTTATTTGTTCATTGCATACCATCCAAGTTCTAATGACAGTTTATGGAATATGTAAGTATCTACCTATTTCATTAAAATGGTTATTACAACAGGTGTTTCCCGGCTCTATAAATTATTTTTGGCAAGCTTGATATTCTTTTTCAAAAATTTCGCCAGTAAAGTAAAAAGGCAACTACCTAAATAGAATCAAACTTAAGCCACAAGGGAGTATGGAAATATTTTAATATAGAATGAAGGTAGTATACGCGAGTTATTGTTCTAGCAGGGCGGAATACTTGTACGAAGGAGGCGTCCGCCGAGAACGCGTTATTTGATTTCATATCCGGCGTGATCCGTCACGCACAAGGCCTCCTTCACATGACTTATGATAATACATATTAACTACACCGCAAAATATTTACTAGAAGCAATTATATTTGACACAAGCTCGATTACTTAATGAGATTTCTGTATATGTATACACATTTATCATATATTTAAGAATTAGGTATAGTTAAAAAAAATACTCTCCTAATGTCCCATATTGTCCCTTTTGATCAGTGTAAACTAGATTTTTTTTTAAATTTAATCACCTTTACCTTTTTGAAAATATATGTCACGTTGACAATAAAAAAAAACATCTGTTTAGTTCTCAATATGAGCGATGATAAGATAAACAACACAGCACTTCTATATAAGTTGCTTCTTTGGCAGTTTATTTACTACTTTACTACAAGAATATATTAAGAACACCGCAAAAGGTCGGCATTGTATGGAGATATTCACGGCCGAGCACATCCGTCGTAAATCAGTATCTGGCTTTTACACGGCACGGTAATAGCTCATAACCACGGGCGTAGCTAAAGGGGCAAGTACTTTAACCTTTTGGCCCACACTATAGTCAAAAGTCTTTACTGAGAATTGGTTGGTGTAATAAAATACACTGAAACTATTGCAAGAATGCGTTTAGATAATGACGTTAATCAACATTCCCGTGAAACACACCCTCAAACATACCTAATTTAATTGATCAATCATCCAAAAGTTTTATGAAAGCATTTTTTTGCATGTTACAATATGGAACTAAATCGAAATCTAATAAGCGAGTTATTCTGTAACATTCACAGAGCTAAATCATCGAAAAATTGTTTGTGAGACCTTATACTTATGATAACAATAATCCAAAACATAATCATCACATTCACATATATCTCTTATATGTAACAAATAAACATTTGCAAAACAAAAAGAAAAAAATAGTGTGATAAATAATGCTTTACGTATTAGAAGGAGTTATTTGACAATCCCACCGGAATTTCACATTTTTTTCAGGACTGACCTTCGCATTTAAAAATATACTGAAACTATTTTAAGGGTGAATACAGTCCGTGATAGTGAACTTCTGTTCCCAAGGAACATATGTCAAAATATGAAAAATATTTTTGGCTTTCCATTCAAACTTGGATCAGTTGATCGGTCAACTTGGTATGGGAGGTCAAAAATTACTTACATTGACTAAAATTAACCCTTTAAATACATTTTGTTAGATCTTTTATATTTTTAGTTCAATAGACGTACTAGTTTATTTGCCACTGTACATATACCTATCGATAATGCGGTAGCCGTAATTCAATTAATTTAAAGTCAAATGACTAACCCCCCCCTCCCCACTTCACCTCAAAAAAATCTCTAGCTGCGCCAAAGCTCATAACTTTTTGATTGGCCTCTCCGACCCGAAGGTCTCACCATCGCTCGCTGTTCTGGGTCAATGCGGAATAGTCTTGCAATACGTACACACACATGCTATTTTATTCAGCAACAATGCAGTGTTTGTGTGCATTCACTATCAAGCGATCAGGTCAAACAATAGCTTAGGAATATATTACCTAACGGAATAATATCTTTGAAGGATACTTTTGAGTTTTGAGAATGAAAAGTGATAATTAAACATAATATCTTTAATATCAGGGCAATGCATTCATCATTATCCTTCACATAAATGAATAATCCTTTATATAATATAAATTAAAAAGTTTGTGAGGGCTAACTTTTCATTAACCTATTTATTATATTACAGCAAAAGGGTCTTAGACTTCTTCTTTTTAACTTTTTTTTTCTTTAGTGTTACTTAAACGTCGGGGTCTGGCGCGTACGTATATTACTCGAACCTCTGTTCTACTATGGTTTACAGTAATAAAACGTCGATACAGATATTCTGACATTGCATGATTTGCATAAACAAAACAATACGTGTAAGGTACCTAATTTGACTCCATTGCCAAAAATATCTCTTTTATCATGGGTACAATGGACCCTCCTAACTCTTGTGATGTGACGATTCTTAAAGAAAAGCCGTATCCATTGGCTGTCGTTTAGAAGTGGGTCAGTGTCCCGTAAAAGTTTCCGCGAATGTGGTCCGCCAGGTCATTACCGCAGCTGATCAAAGCCACCGCTCTAGCCACGAGGACCCTACACTCCACAAGGGCCCTCGGAAAATCATGCGTTGTTTTTATCATCTGTATCTACTCTGTAGTCGTCACTGAATCATTCAACAAGACCGACGATCTGTAGGATAATTTATTTGCTTTGCATTCATGCACTAAGCCGTCTGCATAATTATTTTCAGTGTTTACTCCCATTAACACGGCTCCCAGCTGCTCCGGGTGAAATCTGCTACAGCTTTCTGTAATCCACCACGAAACATGGCTGCACAGTGCATAATTTAACGCTTAATTACAGACTTTAACTTCAGTTTTCACTTATATGAAATTAACGTAATTACGAGAAACGTTTGAATTGCACTACTATTGTGAAGGATTTGTATGAATATTGGGTGAGCATGGTACCTATGACCTAAACAGTGGCCGTCGGCCAAGTGCGTGTCGGACTACGCGCAGTGTAGGATACCGTAGTTGTAAATGCCGACTTTAAATTCACGCCGCTAAAAAGGTCTAACCTCTCATTCCATTCATCGACACGGACGAACTTCAACCTTATTACATTATTGACATAAAATTTAGTTTATCAGGCAATTCTTGAAGGTCTTCAGCTGTAAGTAAATGATATGACGTTAATGACTATTATGCAATAAAAATAAAAATTGAGAATTATTAAGTGATTTAATAAGTAAATAAATTATTTTTAACTTTGACGTTGTTATGGGCGGCAAAAAGATATTTACGAAATACGATGAGTTCAGTATATTTAGTTTGTGTACTACTTACAATAAACAGATATCATTACGGATGTACCAGATTCCTGAATTAATTATTGCACTTAAGTTATGGTATATATTTGTGTGAGATCTAAGTACCTATGTGCAGAACAAAATATTATAAGATCGAAAAGGTGCGTAAAGGCACACTAGCTAGAGGCAACCGAATATACCGAATTGTGATGACAATATATTATATTTGTGCCTTTCGCAGCACAAATGAGGTAACCATCTCCTACGTGTTATAGAAACAGCGGAATATGCATATTCTGTCATCTCTCCTGAAAGCAATTATTGAAGCAAGCACCGCTAGCTGCTCTATGGCCCTCGATAGCGTAGCGTAGTCTATCCCTTTCTTAAATCTTCATAAATCAAAGAGAACCGCAGCCTTTTAAAAGTTACCTGAAGACAGGTCTTCCAGTTTGAATGCTATGAAAGGTTCTTAGTGCACTACACACAGCTACATTTATAGGATATCAGCACGTTATGAATCTCTACGTTGAATAATTCCACTTCAAAATTAAACAAGAAAACCTAATTAGAGATTACATATATCTTCAATTCTTTCCTAATCTAACTAAACATAAGTTCGACTGTAATTGTAATATTGTATAATAAAAATTGATAAAAACTGTGTGAGTTTTATTATTAACTAGTAATACTTATTACTTTTATGTATTTATTATTTTTTAAATGGGATACTGTAAGTATAGAAGCAGGGTCGCCCGCGTGTCGTCGTGACCGTAATGCGTATAAAATGGCCGGAATGTAGACACAGCGTCCGCAATGGGGAAATACAAGTAAATAGGACGAACATTTGCTTTTGCTTAGGTTTTTATATAGAATAGTCGTTGGGAGAACGCGAAATAACGTAAATGCTTCTATTACCGCCAGTTTTAGTCTGTCTTACGATTCACTTTAAAAAAATAGATTTAAGCTGTCATGTTAGGAAAAATATTATAATTTATAATTAGTCTCAACGAAGTATTCTTTGAAATTCAGTACTTAAATTAAATATTAAATAACACAATAGTTGTTAAATAATTATTTTATCCAAAAGAGTAGTTTATTCTATTACCGACCCAAAGAATGCGGCAAGATTCTATTACCGTTTTTTTGGCTTCTTTTACCGACCGCAAGAAATTACTCACTTTTTTATACGATAAAATAAGATAAAAAATGAATTGCCTGATTGACATGACATGACATGTATATTAATAGAATCGAGTTTTGAAATATGGATTCTATTGCCGCCTTAAATTAAAACATGATTTTATAACATAAAAACCATTAAAAAGAATAATATTTATAGTTAGTTTAGAAAACTAACATATTTTTAACAGTTGTAATGTGATAGCAAGAAGACAAATTATTTTTAAGTATGTTACTTTACTTAAGTAATATTGAAGTATACTTATGTGGCTGGAGACGCGTCACTATGAAACGTGCGTCCGCTTCGGGCGCGCCCCACTCAGTGTCTAATTATTTATTTCACTGGCTATTACGACACGAGAACTTTACTCTATTTGATGTCCAACAAAAGTACCTAACTAATTTTTAAGGTACGAGTTTTCTAAAATCAATATTATGTCTGATATAAAAGATTTAAAAATTAGATCGTTAATAGAATACAATTTTTAGGGGGTCGTTAATAGGAGCTTTTACGTTAAGCTGACAGTGAAAATGCAAAAGTCTTTCTTATTAAAATAATCTAATTGTAGACATGGTTTATACCGGTGCCGAACCCGTGAGAAATGTTCACGCTTCTGTTGAATTCTTCTTCGCATATTTTAGCATTCCTTTCAAAACGGAGGCATATTTTTTTTCCCTAACTGTTAACTCCGTTGTTGCCTGCGATATTTGTACGGGTTATATAATATCATATTCCGGCGTTATGTGGTAAAAATAGAACAATTAGAAAAGTGTGTGTCGGTCCACGCGCAGTGTAGGGTAAACATTTCATACAGATTTATTTAATTCCCAAATACATTTTACTAGTTGGTTGGCTATAACTCTTTGATTTGTTAACCCTTCTTAGCTCTGATAGTTTTCCTTTTAACTTCGATATACTATAGCCGTAATTTTTTGTCAAAATCACTTAAACCAAATATTTTTAATGGATCCCTAAATTGAAAAATAGTGTTCACAAACTTACAACTCAATATTATTGAAAGACCTACTCAAGAACAGCCCACTCCATGTGTTAGATGAAAAAGAGAATAAATCCCACTTTACGAGTACATGTACGGGAGGTACACTAATAGTACTTATATTACTGTTGAGGGCGGGAAGTAGGGTATTGCCGGACAAGTAGTTTTCTACTACTAGATTTTTTAAGTTACCACTTTTGTCAGCGTGGTTGATATTGATACCCATGTCAAATTACAGAATTTTAGTAGTTAGATTTATAGTCTCTGGGTAAAACCAAGGGACAGACATGGCAAACTATAAGGGTACCTTATTTACTACGTAACCCTAAAAAATTTAATAAGACAAATTCTTATGCCAACCAAACTTTAATTATATTATTAAGTTTCTTGCTTCTAATTTGCGGTAAATTGAAACCGATCTTATATTTAGCACTGTACAATCAGCGTTTTACCTAGCCGCATAAAATTTGTACAAAACATTTAATAAATTGTAAAGGCCATCTCGAATCACAAATCCCACGCAACTGTGTTGTTTCAAATTGCGTAATTACGGGTCATGACTTCAGGCCATACTTTCTATTCAAGAAGTATAGCTATTTATTTAAATAGCTAACCACGACATCAGATTAGAAGGACTGTTGAACAAGCGCATGAATAACCAATAATTAGTTTGAGATAAATAAAGAATTAATACTTTATTCATCTAACAATATCTCTTTCAAGGGAATACATATTATAACCATGAGTCTGATTAAACACATGTTACGTTAAAAAACGTTTTTCTGTACTGGGTCATGAAGACAATACTTAACATCAACATTTATTTTGGTAAATTTATGGACAGACCTCATGAAATCGAAAGGATTTGAAAAATTTCTGGAAAATATTAATGGAATTGATAATAGTAATGAAGCCAAGTAGTATTCTTTTCGAAATCGTAGCGTGTAATGTGTAATCGCCGTGGATCATCGGTGTCCGGACATTTCAATCTCGCAGATTATACACGAGCGCGTTGCACTGCGACGGTAATATCCAAGTAATATCCGTCATCAATTGCCAGCATTTTCATTGCATTTCCACTTTAAAATTGCCTGAATATTTAAATGCAAGCTATTCTTAGAACGACTTAAGGACATTTGAAATGGACAGAATAGAATTCAAACATGAACGGGCACTTTACTTTTTGCTATTGCAAAGAGCTATCTTTTCAATTTAGCCAAATTTTGTCAAATGGCCAAATTTATCCGTCAAAAGTTTGTTCTATGTCAATTTATTATTAAACTTTCAGCCATTTTCTTTTGTATTGCTCTTAAGCATAAATATTTAATAGAAAAACGACAAAGCATAGGAATAAAATGAGAAAATTGTATTTACTTCTTGAAGAAAAGAGCAATAAAATATCTAAATATTCGATGGTTGCAGAGGACTGGTCAATTTGTTTAGGATGTCGCCTCGCTTAGCTGGAATGTTTTTTCGTTCTCATTTTATAGGTTTAATATTTACTCTCATGACTCTCATCGAAAAGTCTACCATTTTGCTTTTTATTTATGACATAGCATATTTCTGCCTACACAAGCATGTTGCTCATGCATGTGCGATATGATGAGCAAAAAATATGCGAATATTAAGTAGCTAGATGTATATTAGAACGAGAACGTTCCTAACGTAACATACACCTATAAAGACGTAAGCATTGAAATATTCATTAAGTCACTTGTCGATTACATGATATATTTGCTTCCGTTTGCATCGGAAGTTACCTATTATGCAAGAACCATTAGTTTATGCTCGTCATTTCGTTAAAGTTCCTATTTATATCATAATATACGTACTATTGAATACTTTCAGAGAGTATTTATGGGTAGCTTAGGTTAGGTACTCCCCGTACGGGTATACCTGCAGCCTGGAGGCAATCAAAACAATTATTTTCCTCAAATAATAAAAATCGTCGAAAAATAAAATACCTAATTCTCAAACATACTGTGTTAAACACACAATTTTGAATAAGATATTTTCTTTACTTTTACTTCCCGTGTTACTCGAGATTAACTTATTAATTCTAAAAATAACTGTTTGCCATTTAAAAGTTTACATAGGTTAGGTACGTAGTCTTAAAGTATGTACACAATTTTCAATAGCACGCATTATATATGTATTGTGTATCATCTACCTACATTTAAGTACATTTATATGTTGTGTGAAGATCTTCTTTTCAGTATGTTACTGAATACCTCAAACATTTAGGGACATTCATTCATAAAACCAGGTATAAAATATCGTCGCTATATTTGATTGACGGCTAAGCTGAATAGGTAATTTATCACAATATCTAACGTATCTTGGACTCGTGGATAATTTAACAACATACATCACCCAGCGACGACGGCGGGAAATCTATAAAATTGCGGTAAATATGCGCATAGTCTAGCCCCCACCTCCGCACCTGTCAATTTCCATAATGGACCGATGTCGGCTTTTCGCTGACCAGATGTTATTATACGATATACCTGCATAAACCTTTGTAAAGCACCACATGGCTGACGCGAATGATACCGGACTATTGTTTTACAGTTTTACTCAAAGGATTAATTTGTGAACGCGTTTCAAAGTCCTAATTTGAATAGGTACTACCGTTTTATCCTCTATTTGCATTGATAACCAATTTACCGATATTCATGGTAATGTGGTTGGTTACTCCAAAAGTGGTACGCAAGACGGACGTTACTGCGTATCAGTGTTTCAGTGTCAAGCAACATTGAGCACTAACGTATGATAATAAAGTCTAAATTGATTTAAATAGGACGTCACTATCGTACGAATAACGTATTATTTCATGAAGTAAACCCCCAGGTCTATTAAAATAAATACATTTTGTCAGTGATATCAACGTTTTATTTCAGGGCATTTTAAAGCATGGGTAAAAGCTCGTACATTAAAATAAAGTGCTCATTCGTCTCTTCGCCTTTTTTTTAGCTTTTATTGGAATCGATCGGGAAAGTTGTGCTCTGGGGAAGGTCGTCAGCTGCACCCGCCTGGACGAAAGTGAAGGTCCGTCGGCCTCCCGGCCCCCTCGTCTGCACCCGCCGCGGCACCCAGGAACCGCAGACGAGGGAAAGTACTCGACAGTTCTGACATAATATTGATGTTATTATGACGGGCAGTGCTCAGACCGTCTGTTTTTAAAATATTAACTTTCCTCCCCGAAACAAGTATCTACTGACACGTGTAAGCTCAATTAGTGGGTAACAAACATCGCAGGGTTTCATTTGGTTTATGTACACTTGAAATTTTTTCAAATCTTATACCTTTAAACGAGCAATTCTTGTATGTATATATATATGTCGGCGAGTTCAATATAATCCCCTTTATTATTGGTTAAGTTGTGCAAACAGAAAGTTGTTTACTTCAAAACATAACTGTTATAATTTCAAATGTTTCGACAAGTATAAAAGCGGTCGCCCTAGCGACGAGCGGCTCAGTCTTGTGCGGACCGCCGTACTGTGAACATCTCCTTTGTGTAGTGTGCTGTGGGCTTGGCCATAACTTCTTTAATTGTGATTGTTGTAATAGATGAGGATTTGGTAAACCGATTTATTACAATGATAGTTGTTTCAGCTAGACGATAAGCCCGGGTGGACACAGGTTCAATAACTGTGTGGGCCAGGGGTATTCAGACACATGCGGTTGGAATCCATGATACAGCGCGAGGCGGAGCGCTGTATTTATCGTCACACTTTTAGTGAGTTCGGCGTAGGTCATCTCCTGCTCCGTCATCAGAAGTGGGATCTGAATCTTTTGCCCACTTGAGTGAATCCATGGGAGAATAGGGGTGAAGAGTTCGACAGGATCCAAAGAGCGTGATTATAATTGGTCCGTCTTTTAAATTGTCCAGAGATGATGGACCCGTATTTTCAGTTTGCCAGAGGGGTAAAAATTCACAAGGATACTGAGCGTCAAGGTTCTTGAGTGAGGGCTTGCGGAGTCACAGTAAGGTAAAATCGTGCTTGAGTGTGACGTCACGCAAAATTTCAATGCCCTGTATTTTTGTCATTTTTAGTTCCTCAGAGAAAGGAAAGAGTGTGTGTACAAACTACAATGTTGTTTGATTGTCTAACCGATGGACCAAAAGTGTTTTTCCATTCGTCATGCCTATTCTGGATAACAGGAACCTGTCTATTTATTTAATAATCGTATGGCTATTATTACAGTCGTTATTCTGTATCTATTGTATTGCGTCTTTTTGCAGGGTGAACCAGTCTTCCGGCAGTCTCGAATAATGTGGTCCATGTCCTATTCAGGCGCGCCACATCCGCAAGCTGGGGAGTCAATCCAGTCACACCGGAATTCAAACCATCTAGTTCGTCCTCATCCAGTTCTTATTCTGTGGAGCTGGCATCTGCGTGGGAAAAAGAACCCTGAGAGTTTTTCAGTGTGGTTGATGGTTGTATCCACATAGGTGGATTCAAATTCTATTCTTTTTTATGGTAAAGTGGTTTTTCAACAGTCAATCCTATAGAGCTGGTGTCGTGACTTTAGTCTTAGCTTTTTAAATAGTTTTTGGATGGAGTTTAGCAGTGCAATGTGTCCATAACTTTTGGGGTCATTGACGGCTCTGGTTTTAGTATCGCAACCCATCCTGTGTTGCATATGGTCTGTGTGACAAATGGTCTGTGTGACAAGCGTCTGTGTGACAAACGTCTGTGTGACAAACGTCTGTGTGACAAACGTCTGTGTGACAAGCGTCTGTGTGACAAAGCGTCTGTGTGACAAGCGTCTGTGTGACAAGCGTCTGTGTGACAAGCGTCTGTGTGACAAACGTCTGTGTGACAAGCGTCTGTGTGACAAGCGTCTGTGTGACAAGCGTCTGTGTGACAAGCGTCTGTGTGACAAGCGTCTGTGTGACAAGCGTCTGTGTGACAAGCGTCTGTGTGACAAGCGTCTGTGTGACAAACGTCTGTGTGACAAAGCGTCTGTGTGACAAAGCGTCTGAGTGACAAGCGTCTGTGTGACAAACGTCTGTGTGACAAGCGTCTGTCTGTCAACCGTCTGTCTGTCAACCGTCTGTGTGACAAGTCTATCTGAATTGCAGCCGGTCTGTGTGACAACCTTGAGCGCCAGTAATGGTGCTAACGAGAGTGTAGCGATCAGTATAAAGACACCTAACGTGTGTTTAGTCTCAGCTACTTCTGCAAAGTTGCTAAAGTGCTAACAAGTGAACCATAACTGCTGGCCACGTATTGCGGCCGAGTTGGAGTCAGCGGCAGTGCCGCAGGCGCTGGAGATTCCTGGTAAAGTGAGGTGAAGTGAAAAAGCGAGTTGATATCGTGTGTATTTCTGTGTCGTAACCTTATCTGCTGAATCGCAAAGATAACCTGGTGAGTTTTTATATTTTTTTCGATTTAAGAGTATAGCAGAAAGCAATTTATTTCAAAACCTTTAGTTTTAAAACATAAAGTAGAATAATGTCTAGTCTTTTGACCACTATGCAAGCAGAAAATAATTATGATTTCGCTATTTTAAATAAGAACGTGTATTATTTGCTAAGCTTAGTGACTTGATCTTATCGTCATGAATTGATAGATGAGCTTAACATCACTGAAGGTGGCATAAGTCACTGTTAGTCGGAGCTGGCAGTGGCGCCAATTAGTATCCTAACAAAAAGTCTAGTTTGAGTATTATAAATTATAATTTTTAGCGTCTTATAAGCTTACGTGTGAATACTGGTGTAAAATGATAGTTATTAGGTACGTTACGTACTTCATTATTCGTAAAGTTGGAGAGATAGGTTCTCCTAGCCTTTGCCTAGTATTGGACTAAAGATAAGCTAAATATTATAATAACTTTTATAAAGATTATTATGAGATAATGACCAGGGTGATGATGATGATATTGGTAATGAAGAGATATTGATGACGATGAAGATATTATTGATAAAGAGGCAGTGATGATGAAGAGGTGACGGCGAGCCTACCATGATGATGATCATATGACTTTATTTAAAAGGACCCTTCACCGTTTACTATGTGAGTAATATTTTACCATTAATTTATTATTCACTGTGTTTTAGGTTAACTGAAGTAAAGTCCCGTTACTTGAGTAAATTTTAATCTGGATAGTTAAAGTCGAGTAAATATTGTGATATTGTAGCCAAATTCAAAAATATCGTACTGATAAGCATTGTTATTTTTATTGTTAGGAAGTCCGTAGAAAAAAGATTAAGTTGCAAACGCTTTAACTGTATTCTAGCCACGCTTTAGTGTCACAAAAGTACTGTAAACGTTTGTTTTTGTTGACAGTTGGGTATTTTCTTGAGCCAAGGATGAATTATTTTGTGGTGTTGGCGGGGTTAAGTGTCGCAAAGTAGTGTCGCTTGCCTTTGAACGTATTCATTTTAGCGTAGTTTTGGATTTATTATTGCGGAAGGGCTGATGGTGAAAGCGTCGTTTGGCTCCGGAGATCTGTGTCGTCATCTGCCTGTATTTCATACAAAGTCCCAGTGCAGTCAAAGTGCAAACAGTGGAAACTGTTTATTTTTACGTTTGGAGGAGGGTGTCTGATTTGACTTGTTGGAAAATAGCGTATATTATCTACCCAGTTGACATTTATTTTCACTTCTTCTTCTCATCGTGTCGGTGGCTTGAATTTTTAATTTTGTTCTTCGAGAACGTTGCCACTTTTATGCTTCCCTCCGAGGTAGAGTATAGGTCTAGTACGGTACAGCTGGTAGGGCATAGAGGTGATCTAATGATCTAATCGTCATGTCCACAATCGCCCTGTACTTCTGCTTGGTCTATCGGCCTCGGAGGCAATTCAAGCACCTCCAAGTAGCCCATGGCAGTTTATGACCTGGCGGTAGCGCCTCTGATGGTTGGATGTAATCGGGGGGTGGAGCATACTGTACGCACCACATTCTAAACCTAGATAATTCCGGTTGTTCTTACGTATAACTACTTGAATCATTATGACGATTTTTCACCTGTTCAATTATTTGAAAAATCGAGATGCTTTCCGGGCATGAAACTCAAAGAAAATACACAAGTGTTTCCGTGATAGGTTGAGAAGGATGCGGGAGCCAGAGAAGCTCATTAGGAAGACCGATAGCATAGCAGAAGGCTTTATTGCCATAGGTAGAGTGATGAATTGCATTGTTTGTTTTGTTGTGACCGTACTAGAGTTGACCCGTAGTCCGTGAGTGGGCAGTATGCGGTCGGCTCTTGTGGAGGTCTAGTTTCTGGATGAAATCATAAGGTCAAGTGGACCTGGTGATCACAGGTGGTAATACGCATTATAGTGTGAGGACAACGATGGCAATTCTGATCTCCGATGATTTTGAGCTAATGATTAATGTTTTGTTAATATGTCTTGGTGATTTCTTCTGAGTTCTGACTCAATTAATAATTACTGTATCTTTTTTTTTTAACATCGTGAAAATGTAGAATTTTTATTAGTTTTGACTCAATTTAATTGTCATAACTGGTAAAGGGAACATGTGATTAATAAAAAAAATTTAACATGTGATCGCTGAATATTGACATGAAGTTTTTAGTATCCGATTCAATGTAAAGATTTATCGATGTTCATTGCTTGTTTTGAGTTTATTATAGATTGTTTAAACCATTATAAAAGGTTAATTATTGCAGAAAATAAATAAATACAGTACACAATAATTAATTTCACTAAAAACTAATTAACCTACCTAAATTAAAATAATAAAACAAGAACTAAAATATAACAACCCAACAAAAAAAAACTATTTAAAAAAAACATATTATAAATAAATAAAATAGACCCTACATCACCACGATCGCAGGGCAGAATAACTAAGATACGGGCAGCATTGCCTCGTTGTATAGCAAGACTTCTAACAGAAACAGAAATTAACTAAAGCTTCGTTTTGATCAGGTTTGGCCGAACGGTGTACCATTTATGCTTTGTGTTGATCTTAAATATGAAACCCGAGGACGGGTTTACTGTCAAGATGGCAGTGTCGACGAGTTAAAAATTGATTCTTTTGAATTGATTCATGAATTTTGTTGATTCGAATGATTGAATACGTAAGCAATGCGCAAAAAATCCCTTAGTCATGATTTCTTTATAATTATTCCTGTACGAATATTGGCTGAAGGACAAACAAAAGACCGGTTCAGAAAAGTAGTATTGTGGCACTCTGGAGTAGAATTTTGGCGAGTTTAAATTTTGTTATAGTTTTGTGAGACGCTTATTGTCAAGCTAGATCAGAATCATTTTATGGTTGTTTCTAACTATGCTACTTACTAGTTTAAATTATTATTGAAAGCGCGTACGAGGGCGTACGCATGTCAGGTTGGCCGTGTCGGCGAGTTCAATATAATCCCCTTTATTATTGGTTCAGTTGTGCAAACAGAAAGTTGTTTACTTCAAAACATAACTGTTATAATTTCAAATGTTTCGACAAGTATAAAAGCGGTCGCCCTAGCGACGAGCGGCTCAGTCTTGTGCGGACCGCCGTACTGTGAACATCTCCTTTGTGTAGTGTGCTGTGGGCTTGGCCATAACTTCTTTAATTGTGATTGTTGTAATAGATGAGGATTTGGTAAACCGATTTATTACAATGATAGTTGTTTCAGCTAGACGATAAGCCCGGGTGGACACAGGTTCAATAACTGTGTGGGCCAGGGGTATTCAGACACATGCGGTTGGAATCCATGATACAGTGCGAGGCGGAGCGCTGTATTTATCGTCACACTTTTAGTGAGTTCGGCGTAGGTATCTCCTGCTCCGTCATATATATTTATTTATAAATTTCTGTGATCTCGAAAACGGCTCTAACGATTTCGCTGAAAATTTTTATATGGGGGTTTTCGGGGGTAAATAATCGATCTAGATAAGTTTTATGTTTGGAAAAACGCGTGTTTTCGAGTTTTCATGCGTTTTTCTTTCCACGCAGAATATGGTCGCTAATTTCATCGCGCCGCGACCGCCTTGATTTAGCTCAGTGGTTAAGGATAGTGTTGAGGGGTTTTATGATTTTTACTGGGATTTTATAAATTAAAAACTGGAGACGCTGTTTGTATGTGCTTTGTATTAGCAGAAGGTATTGACACAGATTAAAAATAGCAAATAAAGAAGATGTGCGTAAGTGCTATTCAAATTCCGTCAGGCGTTTGAACATGCCCCCGGGCGTTGAAAGCTTGAAGGTTAGCTTTCAACCGAACTTGTAGATACAGGCAACGGGCATATCTTGCTAAATGCTCTTCGGATCACTCCAGTCGATGTCTTGATATCGGCGACACGGGCGATGCCATCAAGTCCAGGATGAACTGCCACAACTCTTCCTAACCTCCATTTTAACGGCGGAAGGTTATCCTCCTTTACCACAACCATAGTATCCAGTTTCAAATCATCCTTGTTGGTACGCCACTTTATACGTTGTTGGAGCTCAGCGATGTATTCTTTACTCCATCGCGTCCAAAAGTGCTGGCGTAGTTGTTCAATGCGTTGAAATCTTGTTAAATGATCAATGGACTGAGTCTGGTAATCTTGTTGTGGTAAGGATGTTAAAGGCCGCCCGATGAGAAAATGACCTGGAGTCAATGGAGAAAGATCCGCTGGATCCGACGAAAGGGGTGTAATGGGTCTCGAGTTTAAAACTGCTTCTATTTGAGTAAGCGTGGTGTTAAGTTCTTCGTAAGTTAATTTACAATTGCCCAACACTCTGTTTAAATGGAATTTCGTCGACTTAACACCCGATTCCCATAATCCTCCGACATGTGGAGCTCCCCCAGGTATAAAATGAAATCGACAGCCTTCAGCGGCTGCGTTTTCACCCAAAGAATTACAGTTGCCCTTCAGGAATTTGGAGATCTCATTATAGGCACCAACGAATGAGGTGCCATTATCTGAATAAATGTCAGTTGGTTTTCCTCTACGCGACATAAATCGACGTAAAGCGAGTAAAAAATTGTTACTTGTGAGGTCACCAACCAGCTCTAAATGAATGGCCTTGGTAGTAAAACAAATGAATAGTGCGATATACACTTTTACTAGCCTACAACCACGACCTTGACGACTAGCACATAAAAGAGGACCTGCGTAGTCCACCCCAACACTTTCAAATGGATAGCCGTCTGGAAGAAGTCGCTGACGTGGCAAATTTCCCATTAAAGGTGTAATAATCTTACCTTTCATACGAGTGCAAACGACACAATTGTGGTAACTGGCCTTCGCTAAATTTCTACCACCAATAGGCCAGTACATTTCCCTTATAGACGCTAACAATAATTGAGGACCAGCATGCAACAACCTATTATGTTCAAATTTAAATAATAATTTTGTAAACTGATGTGTGGACTGTAAAATAATAGGATGCTTTTTCTCTTCTGAAAATTTAGAGTTGTCGATGCGACCACCAACACGCATGATATTGTTCTCATCTAAGTAAACATTGAATTTTAATAGCTGACTTTTCTTAGGCAAACTATGCTTACTTAAAAGTAAATGGTATTCGGGAAATGATTCACTTTGAGAAACTGAAATAATTAAATTTAAGGCCCTCCGTAATTCTTCTTCTTCTAAGAAGTTTGACGCTACTTTTTGTTTTTTACATGCCTGAATAAATCTCAAAGCATAAGCTACGGATCGAACAAGCCTTGAATAATTTGAAAAACGACTGAAGTCAATGAACTTATTGTGACTTGCGTTGTCGATAACAGACGTCAAAGATACGTCTGGTTTAATCTCGGGTAACGTTTCTTTGTATTCGTTGGGCTGAGAAGGCCATTTAGAACAGTCAAGACGGAGGAAATTGGGACCTGACCACCACAGTTCTAAATCTTGTAGATGGCTAGTCTCTTCACCACGAGACAACAAGTCTGCAGGGTTTTTATCAGTTGGAACGTGTCTCCAATTATAGTTGCTTGTCGTTTCTTGGATTTCAGCGACGCGATTACGCACAAAGGGCTGAAGTCTAGAAGGATGCATGTGTAACCAACCCAGAACTATTGTGGAATCAGTCCAAAACCAGACTTGATTGACCTTGAGCCGAAGCGAATCGACTACCTTTTCATAAATCCGAGTTCCAATCAACGCGCCACATAATTCCAAACGAGGAATTGTTGTATGTTTGACGGGCGCCACACGACTCTTTGCCATTAGCAATCGAACAAAGGTCTCACCTTTACTATTGACGCTGCGCATGTATATGCATGCGCCGTATGCACGTTCTGATGCGTCAGTAAAGACGTGTAACTCCAACGACTGATACGAATCGCAAATAACGTGACGTGGTATGCGAATGTCATTTAAAAGCTGTAAAGTATCACGAATTTCATTCCAGCGCCTATCGATGTCATGCGGCAATGGCTCATCCCATGACAGCTTTTTAAGCCAGAGGCTTTGTAACAGAATCTTCATGTTAATTATGCATGGAGATAAGAGTCCCATGGGGTCAAAGATTCGCGCAATGACCGAGAGGATTTCACGCTTCGTATTGCATTTAGAAGCTAAAGCACTTACAGGAAAGCGAAGTTCGTCAGTGCTAGCATGCCAACATAAACCTAGTATTTTTCCTGGATTGTCACTGCCAATATTTAAATCAAGTGATGTCGTCTGACTATCTTGAGATAGCAGTTTAGGCTCATTTGACCTCCATTTTCTAAGTGGCATACCAGCAGAAGCAAGCACATCAGTAACTTCCCTTTTAATGTTTTGAACTTCAGTAAATATGTCACCTCCTGTAAGTAGATCATCAACATACATGTCATGTTTGATGACTTCAGCAATTTTATCATTTTCACATTCAAGACCTAACTGTTTAAGGCAACGGGTTGCCAAAAATGGAGCGCTAGACGTACCGTATGTTACGGTGTTTAAAGTGAATGTTTTAATTGGCTCACCTTGATCGTCGCGCCACAGTATTTGTTGCAAATGCCTGTCAGAAGGATGGACGACGATTTGCCGGTACATTTTTTCTACGTCTGCTGACAGAACATACTTATGCTGTCTGAATCGCAGCAAGATTGCCAGCAGATCGTCTTGTACAGTTGGACCAACCATCTGAATGTTATTAAAACTTACGCCTGATGACGAGGGTGAACTGGCATTAAATACCACGCGGAGCTTTGTCGTAGTACTCTGCTCACGCAATACCCCATGATGAGGAATGACATAACCATTCGGTTTTAATTCATCGGCTTTACTTTCAGACATATGGCCCATTCTTGCATATTCTGACATGAAATCATAGTACATACGACTCAATTCAGGTTTGCCTTTCAATCTACGCTCTAAGGAAATTAAACAATGCTTAGCTCTTGAATGTGAGTCCCCTAGAGAATTAGGACTTTCTTTTAACGGTACACGAACGCAAAAACGACCGTCTTCAAGACGAGAAGTATTTTTAACAAAGTGTTCCTCACACAAGCGTTCTTCAGGTGAATAATTAGGTAATTTTGCACATACCTCCTCTAACTGCCAAAAACGTGTCAAATCATTTTGAATGTCTACTAGAGACTGAGTTGATTCTGAATCAACGTGACTAAAGTTACACTTTATATGACACGTTTGCATACGATTAGTGATATGCTTACCAAAAATGGGACCAGAAATTACCCAACCTAATTTTGTTTCACATATAACTGGCATGCCCTTACCTAGCCTTAGCTGTTGTGAACCTAATAAATCCCAAAATAGATCACAACCAATTAAAATATCAACTTCAGCTGGTTTGTACCACATAGGGTCAGCCATACAAATATTAGGCGGAATTTCAAAGTTAGAAATATTAATTTCATGACATGGCGTGCCACTAGTTATCATTGGTAAAACGAAGCAATGAAGTTCTGAAGAGAAGCTATCATCTAATGATGTCATGTTTACATGACACGTTTTACTCACACTTGAGACAGCATTGTTGATGCCAAGGATCGATCGATTCACTTGACGAGTCTCTAAGTTCAACTGCTGACACAGTCTTTCAGTCATGATACTAGACGTACTTCCGCTGTCTAACACCGCTCGGACAATATGCTCCCGATTTCTGTTGTCATATAATTTAATTAACGCGGTGGACAGAAGTACATTACACTGATTATGATTGTAAACATTCGCTGACAACGCGACATTGTTAGTACTAGTAGACGTAGGCTTTGATAGACAGACGGACGATGAAGAAACTGAGGGAGCTGTCTCAGATGAATTAATATTTTCCTGTCGTGCCTGCTGACCTATATTACTGACGTGAATAAGTGTGTTATGCCGTCGTTTACACACTTTACAACCTGGTTTTTTGCACGAGTTAGCAAAGTGACCTGTCCGGAAGCAATTAAAACATATTTTATAAGTAGGTAACAACTCCAATCGAGCTTCAGCAGCTAACGCAAGAAACTGAGAACAATTAGCTAAATTATGATTAGCTTTGCACTTAGGACAAGGTTTTTGAGTCGATTCCATGTTCGACTGCTGATTAGAGCTACCTGGCACTGACACCATAGACTTAAATTTAACCGTAGACTTGTTACTTGAATGGTTACCGCGTGACAACTCTAATGTTTCAATTAAGTCAGCGCGATTGCGAAGAAATGTTAAAAAATCGTCAAATGTGATTGGATTATTTTGATCCATACGCCCCTTGAATTCTTCCCATTCTCTGTACGTCTTTTGATCTAATTTTTGCGTAATAATATAAATTAATAAAGTGTCCCACTGCTTAACAGGTTCATTCATAGACTCGAGTGCCCGTAAGTTTTTGTTTACTTGGTCAATCAGACGTTTCAATATAGCAGATGACTCTTTTGTGACTGGTTCGATATTGAATAAAGCTGAGACATGGTTTTGTATCAATAATCGCTTGTTGTCAAACCTATCGCACAAGAGTTTCCATGCTATCAAATAATTGCTAGCCGAAAATTGTACTGACTGGATCACCACAGCGGCGGTCCCTTCCAGAGACGTTCGTAAATAATGAAATTTATTTATTTCATCAATGTCATCGTTATTGTGTATAAGGCTAGTAAATGTGTCACGAAATTCTAGGTAATTATCGTAAGATCCACTGAATTTGGGCAGCTGAATGGTAGGTAACCTCACAAGACGGCGATTTGCATGAGAACCATCCTCACTACCTGCACTCAGCAACGGCATTGAGTTTGGTTTTGAGACTTGCAAAAAACCCTGAGCACAAGCTATAGCTTTAAAATATCTAGCCTCGAACTCCTGACGCTCTGAATACTGTTCTTCAGTATTTTCAGCTACACATTCCATTTGCAACTGCACCTCATCGTACTGCTCATATAACGACTCCATTTTTCCCACACGCAACTGCAACTCTCTGGTAATAGACTCATCTATAGTCATGCCACTGAGCATGTCCAAATATTTGATAAAAGAAGTTAAACGCCCTTTGAAGCTAGCTCGCTTCCTTACCAGATCCTTTTCGTCAGACATTTTGGAAATCGAGTGTTGTCAACCTTAGAATGTACTTATACAACTCAAAACGTAAATATTACCTACCTACTCTTTATATGTACTTACTAACTAGGTATTCCTAACTTAAATCCTATTTATTTAATCTATGAATAAAGTACTAGGTAAACACAACAAAACAATGCACCTAATATATTAAATTAAGTTTTATACATATACCTTAGTACTTGAGGGAATTACCTTATTATAAAAAACAATGTACGTAAAAGTTATGTCTTACCTATAGATACGGTTAATTGCAAAAATAAGTGATAAGAATTTTATTACAAACAGCTAATAACTCGACGCTTCGAAAGTTATTGATAAAATAGGCCTATATAAATGCAACAAGATGCTACACAAGTAGGTACCTACGCATGTTATCAGTTAATTACCTAACATAAACAATAACACACATTCGCACTTTTTATTATGAATTAAGCTAAATAATGTTGCACTGATGCATACTATACTTACATTAAGTACGATTTAGACTTAATCCTTACGAAATATATGTATTTATTACTTTACAATAAGTGTTGATTGTTCACAATGCAATGGGTACCTATCTATACAAATAAAATTAAGTAGGCCTAATCAAATATTGTAAATAATATTTTTTACAAACCTGCTCAATAAAATTACCCTGGAGTGTTGGGTTATATACCTATTTTTATATATAAAGTTTTACACCACATAAATTGTCACTCCATGCAGTATGAAAATTGGCGGGCTTTTTGGCGGGATTTTTCAACACGTCGATTTCTCCAATTTTAATGAGAATATTTCTTGAAATATTATCTGGTTCTCTCAGTTACACATCCGGCTTCGGTCTAGGACCAAATGTTGAGGGGTTTTATGATTTTTACTGGGATTTTATAAATTAAAAACTGGAGACGCTGTTTGTATGTGCTTTGTATTAGCAGAAGGTATTGACACAGATTAAAAATAGCAAATAAAGAAGATGTGCGTAAGTGCTATTCAAATTCCGTCAGGCGTTTGAACAGATAGCGACCGCTAGAAAGAGTGTTACGGGTTCGAATCCCACTCGGTGACTTACTCTTGTTTTTTTTTATGTTTAAGTTTATATTTTTTTTTATTTTGCATTGTTTTTAGACAAGTTTAAAAAAAATTAGTTAATGTTTGAGATGTAACCGAGCAAAGCTCGGTCGCCCAGGTACTAAAACCTTATAAAAGTAAACATAGTACATAGTCGCTACCATGCTATTTATTTCTAAAGACATTTTGTAACTTTTGTAAGTTGGATAAAATTTTGTAACAATTGAAAAGGAGGACGGTATCTAATCAAATATGAAAGTACTACAAGTTTGATCTAAAAAGTACTCTTACTAAACTACTAAAGTACTCTTTGATCTCTTTAGTTATGTAACTAGATTTGTCGTAAATCTACGATAACTCAGTAGTGCCTGAAACTGTGTAAATAATTGCTCTAAGTACCCTACATTCTTACGACATGCAATTCACATGCAAACACTGAAGAGTGTTCCTCACGTAAATTGAAACATTATTGTTTGCATCTGCCACGTTTTAAGTAAGCTCCGTATGTGCTGGTGGCAGTACAGTTGTGTTGCGTTGCGGCGTAATTTAAAGCTCTCTCACTAACGAGCAGGCACTCAAGTGAAGCTCCCTGCGCAGCCGTTCCCAGACTATGATATTGTGAGATTTGTAAGCGCATTGTTTACTATGCGTGTAAAACAAACGAGTTGCGAGCTTCAGTATGCTACATCTGCCGTACGCACCCCACTCGCAAAATAAATAAGTTTTCCTCGATATTTTGCATAATACTCTCATTCGAGCCTTCTCGGGGATATGCGACGATATATCTATACGGAACTGCTCGTAAAATATGGCCGCCAGCATGAGCGTAGCTATCAGCACATTTATCCTTTCATAACTTTTTTTATTGCAAAATCAAAATATTTTTCGCACAGCAAAAATAAAATTTATTGAGATAATTTAAAACACAGATTACACACAAACATTAAAATTTGTGCATACATGACTGTAATAATTAATTAATGAGAATATTACAAAATTCTGTGACTTATGATAATAATGTTGAGTCTATCAACATAAACTCTGCTCTGTCCTATTTATACAGGTTAAATTGTGTTACCTAACGAACTAATAATTTATTCATATGTTGATAGGGACGTACGGTACTCGTCTGAGTCGAGGGTCCGCGAAGGTAGTGGGTGAGTGCGGATGTGAGCAAATAGCAACGGCGCCGGCGTCGCACTCACGGCGACTCATAGCTAATTACAGGGGTGACGACGGGGACAATTACCTTGCACACTGCTTACACATGTTGCTTTGTAATATTGTAATATTTGCAATTTTGTACATATAGTTTCTAATTTCTTTCCTTTGCGATAGATTCCATTGCTTAGAATACTTACTTGCTGTATTGTTCATAAATAATTATTCTTTAATAAATACGCAAAACTTTACCAAAACTTTGAAAAATGTCAATAGATTCTTTTATAATATATTTAAGATTGCTGTGTTACGAGCGAGCTACTTACGCTACGAGTGCTACGAAAGTGTTTAAAAAGATGTTACAGAGGTAATTAATTAGTTAACCCAAGAAAACAAACGTACGTGCTTTTAATAACCGGCCAAGTGCGAGTCGGACTTAAATATTTATTTATTGTATTTTAATTTTTTTAATACAACTAAGTATTTTGTGAATATTTCAAGTGCCTACCAGTTGCCATTATTGATAGCGGCAACAGAAATACATAATTTGTGAAATTTTCAACTGTCTAGCTATCGCGGTTCTTGAGATACAGCAGAAAAAAAGGAAAAATCAGAGAAATGGTCAGTTTTAGTACATATTCAAAGTATAGCGACTACGCAGATGAAACAAGTTGACCTGCCGGGTCTCAGTGGTTGCATTTCAGAGCCATGATGCGCCCAAGTTGTTGTGAAAAAAATCGATAAGAAATAGTTAGTTTTAGTACCTACGTGTTCGAAGTATGACAATGTCTTCACACAGGTGAAACTAGTTGGTCTGAAGGCTCTCAGTGGTTGTATTCCTGAGCTTGTTATACGCAAGGCGCTTAATTAAAGAAAAAAACAACTTAACGGTAATCAGTAAAACAAAGAATTAAATCGAAATCACATTTTTATTATACCCAACTTACATAATCTAATCATTTTTGGGTAAAATCACTATTAAATCGAATTGGATTTGCTTGATCTACATATTGATTACCGTTAAGTTGTAATACAACTTCTGATTTTTTTTTCGCTACAATGAAGCCTCTTGTTTAGGCGCAAAACTCAAAGTTAAACTCAAAGTTGCAACTTCTGAGAGCAGGCAAACCGACATCATTCACATGAGGGGACCATTTACAAACTATAAAGTAAATCTAACCGTATCCATGCCAGGATCGTTACGAAAAATCCCGTCATCTCTTAGACGATACTACAAGCCCTATTGCTGCCTTATTTACTTACTTGCACTTAGAATACGAAACCATGTTGAGTTGGTTGCGGTGACTTAGTCGTATTAAATTTAACGATAAGAGCGCAAGGCACGTCAACACTTAACGTTTTACAGGTCGTAACGCGAGTTTCCATTAGCACCTGGCCGTCAAAGCAAGTGTGATTAATCTAATTTATCCGTTTGATGCCGGTAATTACGCCCTTGGGACAAATGTAGGCGGCAGGCGCTTATTCTTTCGGCAACGCCGCGCGCCGTCACTCACCTTAATGATCTACAAAACATTAACGTTTACTGCTTCTTAAAGAATGGTTTTATTCCCTTCTGGATATTTTTGCACCGAATCATCATTATGGATGGTTTTACTGCCGACTTTTGTTGAATTTTAATCAAATATTTTCATAATGTTTTACGGCGTGAATCTTAAGCTGGTGAAAATGTATGTTGTAAGTATTCAATTTAATTAAAAATAGTTACCAGGGTTTACCGTTTCATTGATTTCGTGCCAATCTTTAGGGTAGCAGCCGGGGTGGAATAGGCGTTTTGCGACGTCTCCGAAGCTTCCCCTCTGCACGCAGATAATTAACTGCAGATAGGTACAACATAGCGCTGGGGTGTGGGATCAAATTTTATCCCCGGGTTTTTAAAGAGCGGCGAGTCGGGTCGGTCGTTGGTTCGAGTGCACGGCGACACTGATAGGGTTGGAACAATTTGTTGGGGTGGCTAGGTAAACGACCGTGATTATATTGATTTTTAAAACGACATCTCTGTCAGCGACCCTCTTTTTTAATTCGGGCAAGACCCTGACTGTTTGCTTTTAAAAAGATCTTATTTTTGTCCTTATTATCCACGTTGTAATAGGCATAGCTATGAAGTCACTACCTTTTCTCAAAATTGCTAACGGAAATCAGATGAGATGGAACTGAAACTGATTTAAATACTCCATTCAAATCGGTTTCAGTTTCACTTCAAAGAGTCGCTGTCCATTTTGTAATATGCTTTGATGTTACCTATTCATATTCAAATCATTTCATCAGAATAATCTCTTTTGATATGTTACCCTATGATATCTAATTTGAATATTTATGGCATTAGGAGATATTTTTGTTTGTGCTTAATGCTATAGGAGATAAAAAGCGTTCATTGCTGCTTACGAACCCCCGTGCATTGTTTGTGGAATTAACGCAACACAGTGGCCGCCAGACGTATAAATCATGCGGCTAATGTTAGTGCATCCGGGAGTCTCCGATTATTGTCGGTTGGCTGCAAGCTGCGACACTTGCCTATGTGCAGTACGAGCGGCGGGAGCAGCAAAGGGTCCCTCGCAACTCAGCAGCCGCGCCATCCTCACGACAGCCGGAAGGAGGGCGCCTCGATGTAATTTATTAATTCACGAGAATTATCTTTCTATAACTCTACCCACTGTCTGCCACTAAAATATTTACAGGGGAGAAAAATTGGACATCCAAATTAATTTTTAATACTTAACTGCCTCAACCGGAAGATATTACCGTCTGGACGGGTAAATAAATTAATTTACAGACTTTTTAATTAATAATTTTCCGCTGCGGCTCCGAAATTCACATAAAGAAGCCTTGCGATTTTATTATTGAAATTTCATGTAGCCCGAACGTACCTGGATGAAATTACACAAAATATTTTGATGGTACAAATTCACGATGTTAGAAGATTGCGCATGCTTGTTGTGGCGCCGAAGGGTTCGGGTATTAGAGGATGCTGGCAACCCTCAATGTTATTAACGATTATTCTCTTACCCCATGTTTGTAAATTGTTTTGGAAGTATTTGCTCGCTATTTATTGCTCGAATACAAATTGATTCAACTGATCCAGAATAACTGATAAATCTTAATATGTCCAAGATGAAATACTTTTTTTTTAAGTATTTATCACTTGCAATTATCACTGACAATTTAGAAAAATTGGTAAAGCGGATTATGTCCGCTTTACCAATTTTTCTAAATTACTGCTAATCCACGTCAAAGCTTAACTAAGCGTACAAACTTAATACGGGCACAAATGTTTTTTTGCACTTTTTTAAAAACAGTAACATACATTTTTCAATAAATTTCACAACACCGCAATGCGCCATATCATAAAATAGCACAACAAAGTTCGATTACAAGTTAGTACTAAGAGACGAGCGTTGTTACAACGAACAAGTTTTGGCGAAAGTTGTGTGTGACAAAAAGCATGGTTTTTCATTGGCGCGTCGTCTGGCCAGCTGAGATCGATATCAGACCGAGACTGCAATTCCCAAGACTATAAATGAAAGATTCCATCATACCACAAAATGACAACTACTAACAATAAATTAGCAAAAGTTTTGTTTTTAAAAATAGGGGCAGATACAGATCACGGGATGGAGGCAAGCAATGATATATTATATTATATAATATATCATTGGAGGGAAGCCGCTATAGATCTGTTATTTTAGTAATCATTGGGAAAGGCCTATGTCCAACAGTAGACGTTATGAGGCTCAAATGATGATGGTTACAAATCACTGCCCTCAGAGCCTGAATGGAACTGACAAAATCAACCCCTTTTGTATGTACATAATATAATTTTAGCCTAAGTGCAGTTGAAATAAAAAACGAAATACTTTAAATTTTTTTTGGGCTGGTAAATATTGTTAATAAAGATACGATAAAGTCTTTAAGGCATAGACTAATAGTTAGGGCGTAAACTAGTACTATAGATATATTACTAGTAGTTCGCTACGAACTTAGACCTCGCGATTATTATTTCAGAATAATGTACATGATTTGGATGAATTTTACTATCGGTGCAGGTTTACCGATATGCGAATTCACGGTTGTGACCAAATTTCCAAAATTAAATTTATTTTAAACAAATTATATAAGAAAAAATAATTTTAAATGTTTATTTGTATTATCATGGCTCTATGCCGCTGCTCATTGGTTTCTTACTTTCTTCGTAAAGCTACTTCGCGGGCTTTGATTGCTGTTGATCTCTTGTTAGTTCGTAGCAAAATTACTTAAACTACTACAGAAGCACAGACAAGCAGCGATAGCGATTGAACGAAAGTTTGCTCAACATAATTGCTAAATTTAATAAACAAGCCAACAATCAATCAAAATAAGCAAAAACTGAAGACAAAAAACTAATCGTAAAATAAGCAAAACCCTTTTATTTTAGGTCGGTTAAATATGATAAAATTTATAGAACCACTTATGAAACTCAAAATAATAACCATAATAGCTATTCAGAGAAATTATTATTATTAATAAATTATTATTACTTATTATATGTATTTTTAAGAAAGTTGTTCAGTAGCCCGGACTGAATTCACCTTTAAATAGTTTGAGTATATTTTGTAAGAGGATTTGTATTATATATTCGTCACGGCTTAGTCAGCCAGACTTCGCGAGTCACCCTAAACCCGTTTAAGTATAACGTATAAAAAAGTTGTTTAGACAAAAAAGTTGTTCAAATAAAAAAATATCGTTTTTATAATGGCAACAAAAAAGTCTAAAGACATCTTTGAAAATATTTTGAAATGGCGGATATATGACAGTTTTTAAATTTTAAACCCCCATATTTCCGCCATTTTAAAAAATTTCGCAAAACTGGCTTTCATGAGAATCGGTTAAGAAATGCGACCTGTAGGCGAGAACAGACAGACAGACAGACAGACGGACAAAAGAATTTTTGGCTAGTCTCGAAACTGAGACGCTTCGCTCGCTTCGCTCGCTCGGTCAATAATTCGCAAAAGTTACAACTCAGTTCTATCAAACATGGAAAAGTGCAGTTAAAAATGTTCGGATATCGTATCGTATAATGTTTTTGCTCCAATTTTTATGAAGTTTAGATAAAAACGGCTAAACAGCGGGAATATGTAAGGATTGTCAAAAATTTCAACACGCGGGCAAGGCCGTGGGCTTCAGCTAGTATTCGATACATACTCTGTTTTATCTATACTACTACACATTTTCCAAAATTATTATAAAAAAATATGAATCCCTCGTATTAAAAAGCGTGGTGTGTTCGCTACAAAAACAAAGCCACCCCTGCTGATTGAGGCACGCAAATCGCACGCACGCCGCCGATGACTGCCCACAAATGATTTAGAGCGAAAATTAAACTCTCCCCTGACTCCGCTGAACGCTATTAACGGAAAATGTTGAAATATCACCACGTTTGCAAAATACCAGCATTTACACAGCGCAAAATGTTGTGCAGAATTTACCACAGAGAAATTAGATTTTTGCCTAAAAATAAAACACTGCATGAAACTTTTTACTATTAATGTACTTTCTGTACTATTACAAAACGAATATAAAACGAAAAAGGTAAATGAAAATACTCATTTATTTTATTTGAATCGATTATTGCGTAGAAGCTACTTTGCAATTATAAACCCTATTTTAGTTTCCGACAATCACGAGAAAACTTGCAGTACTAAATTAAAATAGATAATTATGATGTAATAAAAGTTTTAATATTTACCAGTACCTTTACCTAGCTTTACCTATAGGTAGTTTAGACATTGGAAATTCCCGAAAACTTTTATCTAGATACAATAGCTAAACCACGTATGACATTCATACACAATCAATAATATAATAAGGACATTAAGAGTTAACACACGAGCCAAGGTGTCTTGTTAGCACCCATAGACTTTTTTTCCCATATATTTCCTTTCACTGCGTAAAACGACCACACAATTTAAGTGCGACGGATAATACGATAACTGTCTTCCTCTTAAGAACAAAACAGATCGCGATTAATCTGACAATGAGACAAGATTTTGTACAAAACATTTTAAGCCATAATATCACCATGGTTCGAATATCGTCACACGAAAATTCGATTTATTTATAAGTTTAGTTACCTTGGAAAGATGGTATCATACTGCTTGAAAGATACTTAGATGCTGTATAGAGTAGGAAGATGTGCAATCCTTTTAAGGTAACACAAAAATATTGCTTTTCTGTTCACATTTTACAATAGGTACGCTATATCCATCTTGTTCCTACTAAACTATGGTAGCACTAAACTGGGAGGTCGCTTGGCCGCCCTAATGTCTTAATGAAAATCTCCGTCGGCGCTCGCTGCCGTAGTCTGATCAGTCGAGACCTAAGCTAATTTCCCAATTAACTCCTCCAATCAGAATTTCCAACGGCTGATCGGCTACATATACATTTGCATTTAAATACACCTTGAGGCATTACAATTTATTTACGATTCAAATGTTACAGCTGTCTCACGCAACTACTGTGTTAATGATGTGTGACTAAATTCATTCAACACATTTGAAACAGAATGGGTTACTTAAAATATTAACTATTTTTAAATAGCAAAAAGAAAAACAGCACGACTGAGAATGCAACCGGGAATGCGCTTAGTATATGATGAAGAAGAAGGTAGTAAAAGCAATAAACTGCTGCAAATTGTTGAAAATATTTTAACAACCACTTCAAAAGATCTAAAAAGTTGCAGCAACTTACACGAGAGTCATCTATCTATAGTTGATATTATTTTAGCGGAACACATCGTCCCGCAAGTACTGAAAGTTCAATATTGACTCACAAAATTGCTTTAAGTCGCTGCAGCCGATAATAGTAAAAGCTTATTTGGAATGTCAACCTTACAGCGTGTGGTGAGGAGTGGGATTGCTTCCGGGAGTTGTTTGAGCGAGGTGTTGTTACAGCCGTCAGCCGGGCCGGGGCGCTTATTGGCATGTCCTCGGCGCTTCCTTCCGAGACGGCGCCTCGCCACACGAACATGGCTACATTTTACTTCAACTCGGCCGCTTAGTAATGTTTAGAAAGCGTTTGATAAATTGCATTGCTTCTTGCATTTTCTACAACAGCAGTTTTTTTAATGTTTCAACACTTTTAACTCAAACATGGTAACATATTATGTTCAGAGAGCTTTTGATAACTTTTTGTGGTTTTCAATCAAAATATTTTTAAACAATAAATGAAATAAAACTATCGTAAGGAAAGACTTTGACATTTTAAAGTCAAATGCGCAAAAAACTACTTTTAAAACATTCGAATAGTAGTTTTCAAACATTTGAATATGATACAATAAACTCTAATTACTTACTTTTCGATTCAATACGACAGCTTATTTAAAGCTTAAATATATTTTCGTTTGTTATTTTTAATGTTTTACATTTACCAACTAAAAATATACCATTTTTAGAACCTTGCACTTCACTTAAACTTACTTAACTTTATAATACTCATGCAAAAAGCTTGACAAATATTCTTACTTCGCTCGCTGATTCTAACTGAATAAAAGATGTCAAAGTTTACAACCAATATAAGGTACAAGGTTGACAATATAAACTTATAAACAATTTTAAAGCATCCTAATTGCTTGACGGTGGCATTATCGTCATGGTGATGTCAAAGTCGTTAACGAAGTTATGAACTTTGTGATCCGTTCAAGGGATGATTTTGCAAATTCTAGTGTGACGTTAGCCATACTAAGCGATAGATAGATAAACTACCATTGAGCAATGTCGGATTCATATTACAGAAAAGTGGTAAATGTGAAAGGAATATAAAATGTAGAGTTTATCAAAAAATAGTTTGGTACATGAACTCAATTACAGGAAGTATTTGAATTCATTAGCTAAACCATTCTTGAGTGTTAAAATTCTTCGATGGAGTAATATAAGTAATATCACTATATCGAAGAGTTCAAAACTGCTTCTCCAGATCTCTTCAGGCTGTGTACTTATATGATCAGTTCGAAGGCACTAAGTTATTCTCCCGGAGAAGCTTGAAAGCCCATCAGGCTTATGCATTATAGGCTTTTACGCATATGGTTTATACCTGGAATAGTGACTACAAATGGCATAAAATACCTCAAGCATTTTCGTATTGTTGCTAGTCATTCAATGGCATCAGCTATCGTCATTACATGGAGCTATTTCAGATTGGCATGTGACAAATCTGACTCTACGCAACTTCTACAATCTGACACCAGTGCCGGTCAGTGGCACAAACGAAAATAAAAGAATTCAAGGAGTCAAAGCTTCAAAAAAGAATTGAAAATAAATATGGCCGTTCCAATGTTACCGTAAGAAAAAGTTCTGATAACTCCTCTTATTAGCCATGCGTCCAATTAGGAGTTGTGTCCAATTTCATCCGTGCGTATCACACCATTTACACCTGGACTAACATTCAATGGGGATTTGGATGGAAGTAATCCTTTGAAGCCACAGCTCAACATTAACAACATAGAAACTTCCAACAACAACTAATTGCCCAAGTTCGGTGCACTTTAAAAACTAGTTGAATTACGAGCGCTAACTCAAAACTACCAACTATTCGGTACTTCACAACTTATCGCCCGACTTGAATTCTGATTAAAATCTTCCATTAAATTTTCTTACCGTATTTTATACTAAATCAACGTAGAAACTTGACACTTTCAGTCCGTTGCTTTAAAAATGTATTATAATAGACACTTCGTAAGTTCTTTCTTATTTTGACACTGCGAGACTTTCTACAGCTAAGCCTTTGGCAGGCACTTAAAGAAACTTTGAAGGCTCTCTATCAGCCTATAAATACAATATGGACACAATTTCCCGATCGATCAATACATAAAAGATATTACAGTTACTACTATTGTATATCACTGGCTACTGTGTTCTTGATTCTTAATATTTCCTTAACCTTCTCTTTTCTATTTTACTTCTACTTGTGGAGACTTTTAAATGGCTTTTTATTTATGATTGTGTCTATATACGTAATTCGTATAGCTGTAAGTCTTCCAAAAATGTAATAAATAAACAATTAATATATTTATGGCTTCTTTTCATGATTGTATGCGAGTGTTATATTTTTGTAACTACCATATAATTTCGATGGTTTATATACAAATATAACTTGAAAATTCTACAAATTCGAAACGTTTTCTTCAGCATGGTAACGTTAAGTTAAAACTTACTTACATTCGTACTGTAGAATAGAAAACAGGAGATTATCACCACATTACAACTCTAATGCCCTAATAATCATTAATAATATTACTCTACCTACACGCAACGCAAAAAACATTTGTATTTAAAAAACCAAAATATAATCTTCCGCGAACGCGTTACCTGTATGCAGTTTTCCTAGGCCACTTTAATAACTCCATCTGAATTCTGATAGCATACAGGAGCAAAGTAAAGTCTAAAGTAAAGAAAGATAAGCAGAGTGTCTTTCGGCGGACGTCAGAAATATTCGAACAAAAAAAATCTTATATTTAGTATACAGCAGGTTGTTATTTTTTCTATCGGCCTTAACTACCCGGGAAAATAGCTGTTTGTCCCACGCCAAACAACTCTACATGCACCATACAAACAATATTCGCATTCAAAGCAACAAAAATCTCTGCCCTGCCACACAAGATGCTATATGTTTGCCTCCATGACATGCATACAAGAGTAACAACAAACCACGCTACGCACTTGAACGTTTGTGATTGATCTACGATTTTTCCGTATCGACGTATTGCTGTTAAGGGGACGCCTTTCAGCTGTTTGGCGGAGAAGGCGTTCTGCCGGGGTCGACGGCCGGGGGTGCGCCCCCGGCGCTTTACACTTCCACCTCACTGCACTCATTTCCGCATAAATAGTACCTGCCTCGCCGTATCAAGATGTAGGCCTAAGAGGCTGTGCGAAAGTGCCAGACATTCATTGACTGGATGGAGGTTTTATTTTTGCAGGAAGTTACAGTCAATAAAATTGTGGCGCCTTCCTGAGTGCAATATTGGTCGTGACTTGGAAAAATATGCACTTAAGCTATTCAGTCTATTATGTCTATTTCTTCCTTTTTCGTTTCAGTCAACTTTACGTTATTTTCTATTCGTGTGTGACTTTTTTGTTATAAATATCATGCTTACATGCCTAGTTAATTTGAGTTATACCTACCTACGCTCTTTTTAATTCGCTTTGTATAAAAGAACTAAATTCTCCACATCATGAACTTTCCACTATAATGAACGGCTAAACGAATATTGCACATGTAACTAATGATCGCAAACCACCTCCAGTTAAAAGGAGAAATGCAATTTAAAGTCCCCCTTTAAAAGTTTCGAAAGCGAAGGAGTGTGGGTGAAATAAAACAAAGGACGGCACGCGCCGCGCGGCGCGGCACGGCGGCGCGGCACTCGTGCTGAGTGCTCTGCTTTGTGGCAGCGGCGATACAATGTGATACCCCATACATACGCCTTCGCATCTCTCTAGACTCTACCTACCCCACCATCTACCATTGGCAAGCTGTTTCTACTGAGCGGAAGTAATTGTTTGCTATGTCAGGTGGAAGCAAGAATCTGTTATGAAATTTCAAAAGATAAAAATATTTCTATCAGTTACTGAAATATTTTCTTCGCGCCAAGTTTTAGGCCGCGATTTTAATCACGCGACGAACGAAGAATCATCAATTTTCAATATCCTCAAGGAATAAATCAGATAAAATCGGTAAAAGTAGGCAGGCTGTCGCAAGGTAAGTATCTACACGATCGCACTCTGGGATCATTACGAAGGTGAACACTAATGAACCTCTTGATCGAGGTTGCAGATCGCCCGAGGAGACAAGCCGGACTCAAGATAGCCGCTAGTAGTCACTTCTCGAAATGTTCAAGTTTTCACAACACTTCATTATAAGCGTAACATCACTATCCAGCAATATCACTTCCAATTAAATTAGGAAGTGAGAGTTTAAAAATTATACTTACTCAAATTTTTATATAAATACAAAAGTGACTTATTTTAGTCCTCTTTATACAGATACAGATACATTTTTACGTCTATATCCCTGACGGGGTAGACAGAGCCCAGGGCCGTTAGGCCCAAAGGCCACGCTTAGCGTGGTGGTGGGCGTTAAGATGGAAAAGGAATCAAAATAGTGATGGGTTGCTAGCCGCATCGCCTATTACCATGATTCAAATCTCGCCCATTCCCTCGATCGGCTCTTACGATCTGCGTGGGTAGAGAAGCAGCTGGTACATTCTAAGTTTTTTCTTTTCTCCAAGACCAGCATGGAAGAATAGTAATAGTCCTCTTTATCTACCTATATATACGTTATCTTCTATTGTTTTACCACAAACGGTTTGGAAAGACAGCAAAATCTTAAAAGTATTTCTATCTCAAAATTTCTTGAATAATATTGAAAGTGTAGCAGTATATTGAACCAATATGGAGAGCAGGCAACGGCGACACTCGGCAAGAGCTTATCGAGAGACAGCGCGAGAGCACCTCTTCTTTCAATAGGTTGCTTTGTGCCTCCACTAGAACCACTTTGCTGCTCTGAGAACACGGTGCCTTTAAACATAATGAATTCTCTCAGCGCACATGTCTTGCCAGCACAGCTTAAATTCTCGATGACATGCATTTTGAGAAACTATCTGTACTTGCATAAATATTTAGAACCACTATGAAATAATGATGTTTTCTTAGGAAAATGTCGTGTCTTCCCCCGCCTTTGAAACGTCTTGATGTAATCTTTAGGTGGGAACAATACCGCCCACTATTCACGTCAGTCAAATGGATAATGCCATCAGGATGGTATTCGGATACATAAAAATAGATGTTTTGTTTTAGTATTCTCCATTAAACCTTATATAAGTATACATCCTTTGTATTGCTACAGTTAGCAACAAGCAGAAGTAACCCGATCTATGGTGCAAGTCACAAATATCTATTATTATAAAGCCTCTATTACGTAGGATATTGATGATCATGAACTCAATTTCAACTGAAGTAGGTAAGTATATCGAAGTTCACAAGAAACATTGAGTAACTTATACCGCAAATACCGCAATAGGTGCCAAAGCGACCGGAGAGGGAGTTGAACGTAGCTGCGTAGTAGTTCCGTAATGCCCCGAGAGCCGTTGTAGTAATGGCTACCGGGTAATGAAGACACACGGGCGGGTCACGATTGGCATAACTATATCTTTATTGTCTAATTCGGTTCTAATAGCGCGGCGAAAGGAAGTGTTCTCTCGAGCGAGCGAGTGGTGCTCCGTGAAGGAAATGAGTTCAATTTACCATTATCTCGGGGAATTGAGTGCCGCGACCTCGCCTTGCCCGCCGCTACTTGTTAAACTTATTTAGTATGACAACCCAACTAGAAAACTGCCACGGAAATTGCAGGGCTGCAAATTGGGTTCGCATAGCCAATTTTGTTTAACGATATTCATGTGAATTTTGCTGCTTTTATTGTTGATCTGGCTCTATCTATAAATACGTGGATGTTCACTTTCTTTGTGGTCATATGCGCCAGATGGATTTTTTATACAAAATCTATCATGTAGGGTAACAAATGAAAGTTTTTTTTAAAAGGATTACACAAATCTATACATATTTAAATACCATTTAGAGTGTCAAATGATAGTAAAAGAAATATGACCTTGCTCATCTAAGCGTAATTCATCTAACCGGTTGCATTCTACAGGCAATAGGCATACTCTATATATCTTCCTTTTCATTTCATTATTAAAAATACACGCAGTATTAATAATGTTACTGTCTGTACTATTTCGTTGGAAGCTGACTGCTTCTGTGGTATTGTAGTCAAGGCGTTCGCCTTGATCCGGAGGTCATGAGTTCGAATAACACTGGAAAGCATGCTTTGAGAAAAGTTGTTTTCAGACTCATCGATTTATGATTCGCCTTTTCCTCAGATTTAACTTTTTGGTTTTTTCAGTACTCCGAGTATTATACCTATATACTGTAATGTTGAAGCTCACTGCAAAAACGTTTAAAACGATTCCAAATCAAGTTTTTCCTGCCTGATTAACTGGCTTTATTAAGACTTTTTAAGGAAATCTCCCCGCGACTGATAGCCGCTGCAGGTGACAAGAGGGCTGGCTGTTTTTTCGCTCAACGGATCAGCATTGCTATCCAGCGAGGAAACGCAGCCAGCGTTCTTGCAACCATGCCGTATGGACAAGATGAGATTTTTTATTTTAGCATAATTTAGTATAAGTTTATTTTATAGCTTAGTTTAATATAGTTTAGTTTAGTTTTTTTTTGTTGTTATTACTTTTTTCTCAATAAACATATTAATGGTAACGAGTGGCTTTTAAAATGTAATTTTACCTTTGAATTCCAGTGGCTGCGACGACGTGCAGCGCTCTCTGGAGCTCCTCGATCAGGTGCTAAGCGAGTACGACGAGGGTGAGCCTCGGTCGTTGGAGGCGCGCGCGCCGGCCACGCCGGCCACGCCAGCCACGCCGGACACGCCGGCCGCCGACGACGACTCGCCGCTCGCCGGACACACCTCTGAGGACGATGGCTACATGAGCATGAACGGCAGACGGTAAGTTTCAGATGTCACTTCTGTGTTTTGAAGACCGCTCTACACACCTCTGGAGATCAATTTATGCAGCAATTAATAGTAGACAACAGATATAGGCATATTTAATATAGACCAGGTACTATCAGAAATCAAATTTAAACTCGGCACATACTGCACCAGAGACAAAAATGAATTTGTATGAGCACGGACGGCATAGACGTTACGGTCGGTTCTAAGACGTACACATACACATATCTACCTCTGAGCACGGTAAACGCAGAGGCCATAAAGTAATCTCATTTGACTTTAATTCAGCACTAGGACTTGACAATTTTCTCAATTTTTTTTTACACCTTCTATCCTAAGCATAGAATATCCTAAAGTTCCCGGGTTGGTGTTTCACTTAATTTATTAAAGGTGCCTGCTTGCTCGGAGCATCCCTTGGGATATTACTACAATAGTGAGTTAAAAAAAAACTTCTAACGCCAATATCCTTTTTTATAATTTCAGAGCGAAGTTCGCGCTGGGTTTCCGTCCGACGGAGGAGCGCGAAGAGCCTTCGCCGCCGGACCCTCCGTCGCCGCGCTCGCCGCCGCCGCCCGAGGAGGCGCAGAGAATCATCTCGACCCTGTTACCAAAGTAAATATCGTCGACTTTAGTCGATTTGAAACCATCTTTGCCTCCGGACGCACCGTCGCCGCACTCCCCGCTGCTGCTATGATTTTTTTTTATTTATAGGTATTTTTACAAACTTTATTGCACAAATGGCGGATGTAACACCACGCCGCGTTTTCTGCTAGTCAATCATTGGACCAAGTAGATAATAATTTGGGTGGTACGACAGAATGTGTATACTTACTAAATAGAAAAGTATAAATTGAATATGTACAAGAATATAATAAGATAACATAGTTAATTAAATAAATAAATAGTTAATTAAAAATATAAATACGATTAAATATTTATAAAAAATTAATATGTATCCTCCAAACACTCCAAAGAACTTAGAGTAGTTGTTGAGTTCAATGTTAATAGCTAATACAAAACGCTGAAAATGTTCTAAACCATGTATTTAAGTCAAATTTAACTTTCTGTAATAAAAATAATCGATACTTATCTTTAAAAGAAATTTCTTTGAAGGGCCAAGGTATTTCATCTCGATCCTGTTGCAAAAACAAAGCAATACCACTAACGAGTATAATAATCTCTACTTCATGAGGAGCCAGAGTTGCCAATTCTAGCTGACTTATTCAATCCAAGTGATGATAAAACATATTAAATTATATTGTTTATTTTACAATCTATTTCAGGGTATCACCGGCAAATTCAGCAAAACGAACCACGTCAGTCGAACAGCGGGAGGCGGAAGAAAAACTTGATTCTATAATAAGTATCAACGGAATAACCACTGCCACTCAAACTACTTTTGTAAGTAACATTTCACATCGTATAGATTAACACCTTACAAAAATCTGAAAAATATCGTAATATTAATAGCATGAGGTCAAGTAAGAAAGGTTGCAGAAAAATACTGAATGCAGGCCTAAATCCTTTGGGGGATATTATGGTGATATAATTAATAACTGATTTAGATAACGATTTACATTTAACACTCAATACCAATAGTAATCTCTAACTAACAATACACCGCCGTTTGTATACATTCGACACATATATAGGTAAAAATAAATATTCACGAACATTTATCAAATCTTACAGCCCAAAACGAAACACCAACGCCCATATGGTTGGGAAAAAGACGACACGACTAACGGATTTCACCTGCAGCATCCTCCAGTGCCAGCTTACCGCTTTGCGTCTCTCCAACATGGGGCTCGGCCACCTCCCGTCGACGGCCTACCTACGTGGCTACCTCCAAGACACAATGCACCTCCATCCAACCAGAAAAAATCACCTAGTCTCGAAAACGCACCCGTGTTTCCTTTCATGGGCTTCTCGAGCGAATTCAACGACAAACCATACAATGAACACCCAGTCACTATTTACCCAGGACCAAATATACAATATAATAAGCAATTACATTCACCAACATACAACATACCGAAATTATCACCCTCAAATACTAAGAGTGCAGAGAAAAAAATTGCAAAACGAGACAGCAAGTCCGACGACGAATTGCTGTCGCCCAAAAGTAAAATACCTCCGCGAACTCTCGCCGGTTCTATGGAGAGGCATAGAGAAGTGTGTAGAGGATCCTCGGAGGATGTGATGGAGGGAGGCAAAAGGAGAAGTTCGAGTAAGAGCAACGACGACGAGCATTTTTCGGACGATTCGTTAGAAGAAGCGTTCCCGCCGCCGCCGCCCGCAGTTACCACGCCTTCGAAACGCAATTCCATAGCCTGGGAAGTGTCACTCGATGGTGATGATCCTTTGTTAACCCCTGGTAGTACTAAGGTAATTGAAATGGTTAAAAAATTTACGTGTAACTTAGCAATTCAATTCCCATAAACATTTTAATATTATTTATATTAATTATTTTACAGGTAATTGGCAGACGAAGAAGAAAGTCATGTGACCAATCACACTCAAGTACAAGTTCAATACCGCAGCGCGTGGACGACGACTGGGGCGACGAGTACTGGCCGCCGCCGCCGCCGCTGACCCAGTGTGAACCCCTTGCTTCGCCCACGTCTGACGGAGAACACGACAATCGGCGCCAAGACCTCGCATCTGGCACATACGTCATACGCAAGGGCAAAAGCCGAAAACAACTTCCGAGCTTCAATAAAAATGCGAGCAAACCAACAAACGCGAGCAACCTAATACATAGTCATAGCTTGAATAGAAGTTTAGATACCGACAAATCTATTGACGGCTCAAGTATATCTATCAGTGGTTCGGGCTCTGTTGGATCCTATAATTCTAGACCTAGTTCAGATTTAAGCTTACCACAGTCTCGATACAGTGTAGATTTAAACTCGAGGTTAAGTCGAGAACTTAATACGCCCAACTCTAGATATAGCATAGACCTATGTACCCCGAATTCCAGACTGAGCAAAGAAATAACTTCACCTAAATCGAGACTTAGTTTAGATCTTAATAACGGCCCTGATAGATACATAACACAGGAGTATTTCGGTAATAGTCCTAAAAGTAGAAAAATACCTAGTGATAAGACGCATCCCTCAAAAAGTAACGTGGTTCAGAACAAATTATCACCCCAAAACAGATTTACCGATTTCAAAAAATATTCATCTACTTTCGACAACATCCAATCATTAATAAAGGAAGGCAAGGTTGAAGAAACTTTACAATCTGAATGCAATGAAACTGTAAACGAACTAACAACGGTGCCTCCAAATATGGTGAGAGTAGTGTCACTGCCGAGTCTCGGGGCTGATGGAGAGAGCAACAGCGCCAGTCGCCAGGCGCTCATCACCACAGTCGAGGAGGAGGAGGACCAGGAGAGCGCAGAGCCGGAATCCAGTGGCGAGACGTCGCCATTACGAAAAATCGAAAACAATATTAGCGCTATACTAAGTCAAGGTCGGGACCAAAAACATTTTACCCCATACATACCTAAAGACTGGAATATCCATAAGGATGAATACTGTGATGATGTGTCTAAAGATATATTAGATAACAATTTCCGTTATAGTTCTAGGGAGAGACAAAAAAGACATGATATACAAAAGTCATCGAGTCATAATGAGATACAAAACAGATCGATAGACCGTAGAGACCGTTCTTCGGGTAGAAGATCGAACAGTATGCATAAGTCGACGAGTGCGAAGGATGTGCCAGTTAGTTTAATGAGACAGCCGTCTTCGTCTGATTCCGCTGTGTCTAGTGGTGGAGATTTCCCCCTGAATGTACAGATTGTAGAACATTCATACAGACACCACCCGTTGCCCCCGTCACCCAGTTTAGGACATGACATGGGCCCTTTGCCACAGACTCCCGAATCGCCTAAATTCCCTCCACTTCCACCTTCTCCTGTACAAGAGGTTGAAGACGAGTATACGGAAATAATGCAGCCGACAGAGAAGAGGCATCCTAAAAAAGCTGACACATTACCGACACCAACAATGGAATGTAGAAGAAGGTTAGTAGATCTTTCACATTAAAATTGGATTACGTATATGGATAGAGCAATTAATTTAACGACATTTTCTTCAGTGTCAGCGTGTATATTATATAATGTTATATTTATCTTGTGTTTTGTAGGCCTTCTGAACCCCCAGCAGTGCCCCCGCACCGCGACACCACAAACAGTCTGAAGACGAGATCCATGGAGACCAGTTACAACAAGAATAGAAGAAATAGTAATTTCAAGTCTGGTTCCACGGACCGAAGAACATTGCCGACAGGTACATTTCCATAAATAATTACTTGTTACATCTCTTACTCATACATCTCATCTGTAGACACTAAAATCCATCGAATTCGGAAAATATAACCACAAACAGTCTGAAGACGAGATCCATGGAGACCAGTTACAACAAGAATAGAAGAAATAGTAATTTCAAGTCTGGTTCCACGGACCGAAGAACATTGCCGACAGGTACATTTCCATAAATAATTACTTGTTACATCTCTTACTCATACATCTCATCTGTAGACACTAAAATCCATCGAATTCGGAAAATATAACCACAAACAGTCTGAAGACGAGATCCATGGAGACCAGTTACAACAAGAATAGAAGAAATAGTAATTTCAAGTCTGGTTCCACGGACCGAAGAACATTGCCGACAGGTACATTTCCATAAATAATTACTTGTTACATCTCTTACGCATACATCTCATCTGTAGACACTAAAATCCATCAGAATTCGAAGAATATAACATAATTTTTTCATGACGATTTTGACATGTATTGTAAAACAGATCATTAAATTAATTAAGAAAGGCGAAGAAGAGGATGCCGCACGACACAGCGACACGACAAGATGACTACCATACCTATATTATGTTTAATTACAATTTCTACAACAATTGATATATCGGTAATATAAATAACTATGATATACCTGAGCCCATAACGATTTCTACCTTTCTTGTCAGATCCCCTTCTTCGTCAATGCCTTTGACTTAGAGAAGCAATAAATATGATCTGAATTCATCTGTGGACTTTATATACCTAATATCACGAAAGAAAAAAAAGGAAATCAAGGATCTTGACAAAGTGTCATAACTCGAAAAGTATTGTAGAGGGCAAGGAACATTCTTATCCTTACTCATATTATATCCTTACCAATATTATAAATGCGAAAGTGAGATTGTTATTTGTTTGTTTGTTACCACTTCACGCTTCAACCACTGAACCTATTTAGATGAAATTTGATAGGGATATAGTTTTATACCCAGGGTAGGATATTGGAATATAGGATAGTTGCTATCCCGAAATTCCCACGGGGAGCGAAGCCCACAGGCAGCTAGTTAACCATAGTTAGAAGCCTAGCTGTCTGCCTGCGTGCCGAGCCTCTCGTGCTTGTAAAAAACTACGTCTGCATATTGGTGCATGTACCTCGTTTTTCAAGGCATTTCCAACTATTTTCTAACGTTAACTTGCTGAAACCAAAAAACCTTAATTTTTATCTGGTTGATATTATCACAAGACATCACGAGATTAATAATATCAAATATTGCGTCACCATAAGTCCAGAAGTGGGGTTTAGATACCGTTTTATACAGATGAAGATAGATAAGTTATGTAACTCATGACCCACTGAGACATGCTAGAGATGGCTGATAAAGTAAGATAACGTTCAGAGTTTATCGATGTTCATGTAACTCTCGTCTAATGTTTTCCCATTGTGGTAAAACATTATGAATTATTGATAAGAGGAAATATTATGCATTATAATCTGTATTGTATGTTATTACAAGTACACTTCTTTTTTTAGAGAATTTACTTCATTCTCTATCTTCTCACCTGTATTTTTGCGTACTACCTAGTTTCAGCCACCGTTGTTACCATCAGTTTTATCCCGGTTTGAACCCATTTTCGTTTCCTTCTTTTTTGTCTTCGTGTATAAATCAGTACCCCGAATATTTCTTCAAAGTATTCGTATCGCCTTCGTCTACATTTTGTACGCAAAAAGTTCCTTTTGCGTACGATAGAGGCACTGTTCTGTAAGGGTACAGATAAGTGCATGGTGCTTATAAGTGCAGATACTTAACTGCTTCTTGAAAACCTTGCAGATACTTCTCGAGTAAGAGAAAGTGTGCAAAGTTTTGTTAGTTAGGTTTGACCTAAGTAGGTCCCCCAGTGCCCCCAGAATCACACCGAAATGTGAATATTGGGGCTCTACCTTATTTAGGTGAAATAAGTATAAGGTAGTCAATTTCATTTCTTTGGCCATAACCAGTAAAAACAGTGAAACTCAACGTATAAGAAAGATCAATACAGCATCCGGGGTACACTTTAACGTAGGTTCCGTACAACGTAAATGGGATTACGATATAGGGCATACTAAAAAAAGTAATTTTAAGAAATCTGACATGTATGTGTAGATATCGTTTGGTATAGAGATACTCAAACACTCTTATTTTATTTCTATATCTCTAACTCTTCCATGCTGGTCTGGAAGAAAAAAAAACTTAGAATGTACCAGCTGCTTCTCTTCCCGCGCAGATCGTAAAAGCCGATCGAGGGAATGGGCAAAAATGCGAATCATGTTAACAGGCGATGCGGCTAGCAACCCATCACTGTATTGATTGCTTTTCCATCTTCTCGCCCACCATGACGCTAAAACTGGCTTTTGGGTCTTGCGGCCCTGGGCTCTACATAGAGCCACAAGACCCAAAATGCTCTGTCTGCCCCATTAGGAATAAAGTCGTGATAGTATGTATGTGTATCACTGACTCTTTACCATTCAGATATTGGAGCAAGTGGTGCCCGCCGCCGCACTCTGCAGCGCCAAAGCCGCGACGCCATAGCAGCGGGTCGTGGGCCGCTGCAGACTTCAGCCAGCTTGCCAGAGACGCCTGTGTTCGCCCGAGGCTGCGACGTTCCTCGGACTCCACCGAGAAATTCCACTGGACCTCCACGGAACAACACTATGAATTCGATACAGTCGATAGGTGCGTTCATTTCCAATCGCTAGATAATAGACTCTACAGTTAAGTTGTGAGCTCGACTGGATCTGCCAATCAATGTGTGGTCACTCACAAGTGTTAATAGAAACATTTCTAGTTGGTAGGCTGTTCTGGAATCGTTCAAACCTATAAAAAAAATAGATGGAAACAATCACTTATTTTAATTAATTTATTGGTATGCAAGGCGGCAACGCGCTTACAGTTACAAGTAGACACACAGTTTGCGCACAGATTAACTATAGAAAATTTAACACTTCTTCTGTCGTATAGATTATTATACAGTAATTGATTACATTAAGTACCATAAGTTAAGCCGGCGAAAATGCCTCTTAAACTAAAAAAAATATTTAACCTAGCTAAAGCTTAATAAGTTAAGGATGAAATAAACCAAATATCGATTGGCAAGACAACTAGCTTAGAAATTGCTCGTGTGTGACTTAAGTTGGGTTGGCCGAAATGCCGTTTGAAAACTAAACTGATTTTATTATAATTATTTGGCCATTTGACAACTAAATTGAATTTAATACAATTTAAAATTTGAAACAAACAGAGTTGAAACTACTCGTATACACTAAATCAGAAGCTGCGCAATAGTGCATCAACTGACTTACTTTGGGAAATTAAAAGTTCCACTACACTTTCTTAATTCTAACACAGTGAACTTAGTAACTTAGTACTACTGAGATAAATTGACTGGTCACAAGTTTATAAGATAAACTAATCATCAATAGGTAAAACCACTATCTTAAAAATGGCTCGTGTGATGATTACCATCGGCTGTTCTTATCTCTACTACCCGAACTTTGTTGTCAATTCCTGTGAACACCTTGGATATTCTGCCAGTGGCCCAACGAAAAAGTGCTTGGATTGTGAAACAATACCAACATTTTTTAAGTTACGATATTACTTTTGCGACTTGTGCGTTTGTTTATAAATGAAGTCCAGAAATAATGTCAAATAGAAATTCATATTTGATCCAGTTTTAAGCACGAACAAGTTTGATAAACGAGTATTATAACTTTACAAGCAAGATATTTTTGTATGACAAAGTGATCAACTAAATTGTGATACGATATATTTTTCTGTACATAGATACAAATATTATTAGGCGCTATAATCGAAGTCTTGTTTTTGGCAAAAAATCTACCTACATCATTTTCAAAACTACTCACAAGAATCGGTTAAGAAATGCGACCTGTAGGCGAGAACAGACAGATTGACAACCGGACAGCTGAACAAAAGCATTTTTGGATAAATTTGACACTGGAAGATCGGTCAAAAATACCGTCTTAATTTTTATTTATAAGTTTATTGCACATAATCTTATGATCGGTTGATTACAATGTGATAATGCATTATTTACCAGTTCGCCTTTGGGACATATTGGTAAATTGGAACAATGGGAAATTAATCACAATTTTTTTCCTTGACTACAGGCAGCAGTGCAACTCTGGGTGGCTACGGTCGAGGTTCGGTAATGGGAGCGACGGGGGTATGTACTGGCGCAGACCTGCTACGGCTAGGAGGACCACCGAGGGGCTGGTACCCACGGCAGAGGCACCGGTAAGATCACTATTTCTGCAGATTCTTTCCTACATAACGATTCAGGTGCGTGGCTCGAATAGAAAAAGAAAAATCTGAGACATAAAACCGACGTATAAACTGGCAACAACAGGACCTTCAGCAGTTGAAAGGTACATCGAAAGGCACTATCTGCAACGGAAATAGTAAGCACCATTGTTTTAATTTTCTCTAATACCTATTTATTTAGTTAGAATTTCTTTACAAAAGTCACGCCAGGAGCGCGGAGCTGCTGCGTCTAAAAGAACGTTAAGTAAGTATCTACGTCAGCACCACAACCCCCTTCATTACCACTGTTTCTTATCACTTGGAGAAAAACCAGTTACTAGCATAAGACAAGTATAACAGTGGCACTATGATAAAGGCCACATGTGAGAGTACTGTTAGATCTGCTGCGGCTTATTGGTGGACCGCTGGTGTTCATGGCAGAGGTACCGATGAGCACCTACCACAAACCTTTGTTGTCTGCACAACGACAGAATAAAAAAATTTTACATGTTTAGTGATAACCACTTTAACCATTCTATTTACTCTGATTATTTTATCACAATGACACTGACAAAAACGAGGCATTATGTATGTTTGCTATAACATAGATATACCTATATAACTACAATAAATTCACCTTTATATTTATAAGATAACATTCTTTGAGGAATTTTTCATTTAAGAAAATATATCTACTTCGGCATGTACTTAGGTGCCTATAAATTTTTTAAATAAATTGGGAATTCTAGATATACGAGTCTTACGAGAAACTCACCTCGTATCGGTTCCCGCTTACGTTATCTATCATACCTCTTTAATCACCCAAAATCATGTCGCGTAATCTGATAGCAAAGATAATCTCGTGACTTTGTGGTAGGAGGTCATTCGTTCCATCCTTTTATTATCTATACATATAATAAAACAGTAAAAAAAGTGTCTGTACATTAAATATATAACCAAAAAAATTATTGGGGGCGATAGAGATGTAGTAATAGAGTAAGAATTTAAAAAAAAATGTCTGTCTGTTTGTCTGTATGTCTTTTTGTCTGTTTGTCTGTTTGTACACGCTAATCCCGGGAAATACTGGACGGATTCGAATGAAGTTTTTTTTGTTATATAGCTATTAAGCCTGGGCAACATATAGGGTATAAATGGTTTAGGAAAATGGAACGCCTGATGCAGAACCATAATAGTCCAGCTAAACTATAAGAGATATAAAAATGTCGCCTTAGTAAAAGTTGTTCAGCCTGATGAGCATTTTCCAGAGACATAAAGTCCACGCGAACGAAGTTGCGGGCTTCAGCTAGTCTACTAATAAGGATTGAAATGAAAACAACCTTGTTTCAATGAAATATTCTAAGAATAGTACGAATAGTAATTAAAACCACACTGCAATTCACTTTTGAAACACTTTTGTACCTATGTGCAAATAAATCAATGGTCTGCTAAATATCTAACTTTCTTACCAAACTACATAACAAGTACACATCATAGTTTATCTTATACCTTTAAACGAGCAATTCTTGTATATTTATATATATATATATATATATTTATTTATAAATTTCTGTGATCTCGAAAACGGCTCTAACGATTTTGCTGAAAATTGGTATAGGGGGGTTTTTGGGGGTAAACAATCGATCTATATTAGTCTTATGTTTGGGAAAACGCGTTTTCGAGATTTCATTCGTTTTTCTTTCCACGCAGAATATGGTCGCTAATTTCCTTCGCGCTGGCCGCCATCCGCTTAGCTCAGTGGTTAAGGATGCTGACCGCTAGGAAGAGTGTTACGGGTTCGAATCCCACTCGGTGACTTACTTTTGTTTTTTTTAATGTTCAAGTTTATATATAATTTTTTATTTTGTACTGTTTTTAGACAAGTTTAAAAAAATGTAGTTAATGTTTGAGATGTAACCGACCGAGCAAAGCTCGGTCACCCAGGTACTTTATTATTATGGAAAGTATATTATTAGCAAAAGTTAATGAACTTTAGCTAATAATCACATCTTTCTTACAAGTAAACAAAAGCTAACAGAAAAGCCGCCAAAAGGGATGTGATCAAAAATATTTTTTTTTGCTTCTTCGACAGATTATTAAACAGTATGGTATACGTAGTTTTCTTTTCTCTGATTAGCAAATAATGACGAAGATGCAACACATTTAAATTTCGTGTGACGCGTCACGATCGGCTACTATTTTTAGCCAAAGGTGACGTATATCATCCGACTCCGAAACTTCAAAGCGCTGTACCTTTTTGAATTTTTACTACTTTGCTAAACGAAAAAACATGGGTCCATTAAGTATTTTTTGGATAATTTAGTTGACGGAATTAATGGAATAATATTTTTTTACCCAGTCCACATCCCTATACGAGATGCCAGCCGTTTCTCGATATAGCCAAGTCACTAGTTATTAATGTCCAACTTTATATTGGCCACATCAAAATGTAATGAAATGGAACGAAAAGAATTAGGTAAACTTATCTGCCTTTAGATACTACAACTTTTATGAGCCAGGCGTTATCAAAGTCAGATGTGCGATAAGATTTGTAGTTTCTTGAAACGGTATTTACTTATAGTATCTGTCAATAAATGTAATAACACTTTATTGTTTTATGTGTAAGTATTTAATGCAATTACTCAGCATGACCTAATTGTAAGCACTTCCACGAAATGCATTTTTAGTGATTATATGGATCTAAGTATTATTAATTTAATCACAATTTACCTGTAGTTTTTTAATGTGTAGGTAGGCTTTGCTAAAAATGTGTCGATTACCTACCTTTTAAAGCCATAAGTTAAACTCTATGATAGATTTTAAATAATGATAACTTTGATAAGCACTTGTACAGTATCTTCAATAACCAAACTAACGCATGCTTACCTTTACCCGTGGCAGGCCGGCCTCCATCGAGCACCTGGACCGCCTAACAGCCTCTAAGGCGGCGGCCGAGCACGCGCCGGCCTGGGAGGGCTCGGGCGCCCGCAAACCCCTCACGCTACCGCCAAACCTAACGCCCAAGTTCTTCCAAAAATCACCAAGAGAAGCACTGCGCAGAGTTACAAGCTTACTAATACGAAAAGGTAAGTACACTTACAGTATAATTTATTTGCAGGTGAAAACTGTACATATACTTTAATCATTCAACATTCATAAAGTGATATAGATACATTGAAATAACGCCGAATTACGAAAACCTCGCAGTGTATATCTGGGTTTTGGTGAGTCACTATGATCTGGTGGTAAATAATATCTAATATCTGCTTTAACAATCTTACTATTTTTTGAGATTTTCTTTATACCTATATGTTTTGTAAATCTGTGAGAAGTTCGTTCAGATAAATTCACACTCCCAGTCTTTTCGTGGTAGTCATTAAAAGACGACTTAGGAAATACAAGCTGAGAGTTGGCCTATATCTGTCAACACAGTCTATAAACATCAATAGGACCTCTACAACCCGTCTGGCCAGCGAGGAGAGTGTAGGCGAAAGCCTCTGGCTGCTCTGGCCAAGTATGGCTCTGGTAGAACAAAGAGGGTCGTGCTCCTGCAGTGGAGACTAAAAAGACCTGATGATGAATGATGATAAGACGTACCACCTCCTGTCTTCTCTGAACTGCCCTACGTCATGTACCATAGGGAGAGAGAGTAACGTCAGGGTCATACTGGTCTGATTGAAACTACAGTGAAACCAATTCGACTCGATAAGAAGACTTACTAGTCTAATAAAGAAGACACTAGTCCGTTTTACGACCGTTCGCCTGCCTTACGTCAACCCTCTGAGGAATGCAGTTGTAGTACGATATGTGTGTGCTCTTTTAGTCGCCTCTTAGGAGTTTACAGGAAAAGATGGAGGTGGTCCTATTCGAGGACACAGGTTCGTGAAAACTAGAGTAGAACCAAGTACCTATGGCAGGAGTTTCCTACTAATGCTTCTACTATACCTACTATCTATGCTCCGAAATTAAGCGGACGCGAAATTAATGGATGCAGCCTGATTTTTGTAGTGTGTGTATAATAACAAATAATGACAAGTTTCGTCATAAAAACACCCTCACTTATTTACTGAATTTATAGATTAGTAGCGCAGTCAGTAAGTTCTAATTATTTTATTTTCTTTCAATTCAGAATAAAAGGAATACAGCCATCTGTTCAAAAAAAGTTGTGTTATTTCCATAGACCTAGATTTTTTTTACTGCGTATGTAGTGAGTTTGTATATTTGTTTGTTTGTTACCACTTCACGCTTCAACAACTGAACCTATTTAAATGAAATTTGATATGGATATAGTGTAATACCCAGGAAAGGACATAGAAAAGCTTTTATCCCGAAATTCCCACGGGGAGCGAAGCCCACGAGCACAGCTAGTTCTACAAATAATAATAAGCTAACAACATAATTTTTTCCTTAAAATATAGAAGGGACCGTTCATATTATTATAAGGTCGCTTGAACTTTGACTTATTTAATAAGTACCCTACCCTTGTCACGCTTTTTCACGTTTGGCGTGTAAGTATTTTTAAATTTCTATTTTAGAAAACCCTTTGAAGGATTACGTATTTCGCCTTTCTGACACTCCCGTAAAAACGTGTAGGTAAAGAAAATATATATTGAATTTGCAGCCACCCAAACAACATGATTAGAATGTACCTAGGTAGGTAAATAATGAATAAGTAAATAACTAATTAAATAGAGGAAATTACTAACCAGAATAACGATATGATGTTGGGTGTGTTGAAATTGGGTAAAAGAAAGAGAAAATACTTAATAAAGATTGTAATATAACATATAAAATAGCATGCACATTATTGCACAATTTGCACATATTTCACATAGCAGTATTTAACTGTATAAGTAATAAGATATAAAAAAATATATTGTTCAATCTTTTATTGTGAGGCTAAAGTACTTATGAAATAAGCCTAAACTCGATAGAGTTGCGTCGCTTTATTACTGAGTTCCATCTACCAACTTTCGTCTTCGTGATCAGACCCTAGCATCGTCTACGATAAAGTGCTCATCAAGACTAATCAAACGAGCCATACTTAATAAGGTTGTGTTGTTTTATATATAACTAATTCTGTGGAATACCTCCCGGCTCCATCATCAGAATAGCTCATTGACTCCATAATATTGTATTTTCATATGACTTAGGTACACAAATATGTAAAATTTAAGCTCAATCGGTTGAGGACAACTGATTAAAAATGAAGTTACATTGTAAGTAAATAATAAAAGAAATTAGTCGAAACTGGGTACTACCATGACATTCTGTTTGCAAAACTGCATGTTCAAATAAGTAGAGGCCAAAAAAAAGTATTTAATAGTGCAAAAGCACTGGAAAGCACCGGATATAAGGAGGACATACCTTTAACAATTTGAAAATGATTAGATGTCGAGGATGGCATACCTATAACAATTTGAAAATGAATAAGTAGATTTCGATTTGAATTTCGTATTTTGAAGGAAGGTATGTATTTAATCTAAAATCACGTCTGTTGGATAAGTAATTTGTGATAACATACACTGGGTTTACGAATAATTTGGTTGTAATAAAATCTTTTATAGTTTTATTTGCCAAGGCCTGTCAATAGATGGCGCTAGGAGGCTTAAAATATAACTTTTCTTTTTTTGAACCAATGACGGTAAATCAATATTAATTAGTCTTCTAAGTATTTAGTTGAGTTAGTTTAGCATCCCTATCCCGATAACACAAGTCTCGAACTTATTTAGGGGCTAGCTCCATAGACTAGTTCAATCTGTGTACCTAGATACTTTGTCCGTATATTGTTTATTAACATTCTTTATTTATATCTAAATAATTTGTGAATTTTATTACATGCGATGTATTTTGTAAATAAATAATAGTAGGTACCTACGTATAAAATACTAGTAGATAGGTACTTGCCTGTTTATAATGCAATAGAATCATCGCGTCTAATGCAATAATTCCAGTCTAAATAAGCGATCCATTGGTAGCGTTTAACAATAAGGCATTAACAATCGCAGGGGGCCTAAAAAGTTTGGCTGCACAATAGTGAATAGCATACAATGGTCGATTTTGTTACCTGCGACATCAGTATGTGCATAATAGTATGGCGCGGCGCGGTGCAGTGAACAGTGATTCAGTCACCCTACACGACTGTCGTCAAAATGACTCATCCGCGCTGCTTGCACCCAGAGCCAATACACCCATGCTTGGTGATTAATAGTAACGTGAAAGACGTAGGCGATAGTGACTCCTTGCTTATTCTTTATTGTTTCCTCAAATTGTTTTCTGATCGTACGTAGGATTCATGTAATGGATAAACACATAGGTACACTCAAAATACTGAAACTAAAATCAGTACCCGTGCAGCACGCGGTGAATTCGTTATAGATGTAATTCCTCACACGTAAATTCGATTGTCTTCATGCACTGTATCTAGAATAAAATTGTTATTTTTTCTCTTGATATCTTTATATATAAAAATTACGTGTTACAATGTTTGTCTTAGATGGACTACTAAACTACTGAACCGATTTTAAATTTGATTTGACACCGTATGCAATTTGATCCAACTTGAAAGATAGGATAGCTAACATCTGTAAAGTCCGCGCGAACGAAGTCGCGGGCATTAGCTAGTAAAGTTATAAATAGAAGGTGTCTAGGAATATCTACACAAGTTACGGTAATATCCATGTTCTGTGGCTGTCATTATCGTTTACTTTTTCACAATCCATTATCATTGGTATTAATACAAGGTTAATCCAAGTAGGTAAACAACGTACCTAGTCGATTGCAAAAATATCATGCATGATGTATTGCTGTTGTAGTAACGTGATAATATGCATATACATGCTTATTATTAGTTACGTGCTTTGTAAGATAGATTCCAATAAGATAACGTCAGTAACTGTTACTCTAATTTAGTATATAAGCTGTAGTTGTATTCAATAGAGTTAGAGTCGTTACTATGTAAGGAGTAGGTTTAAGAAGATGGAATAAATATAATCAACGGCTCTCGTGTTTCCATCACCACTCCCAACCACAACGCTACCTACTGGACACCTACATCAACCCAACGGCATGGACATATCATTTTGTTATTGCATGGCGACCGTGACTGCTGAACCGAATTGGAAAAGAAGCTTTTGTTATTGCATGGGAAAGAAGTCCATTTTGAAGAAGAAGACTAACGGAAACCGGATTTCGGCGACCTCCCTGGGCTGAAGATAATGAGCAAGAAATACTGCTGTTTTACTTCGTAGCCACTACATTGATGCAAGGGCTGAGGATATTTTGGAGATATATACTAAGAGATAGTAGAGCGGGACGTGCTGCGCCAGAGTCTGAGTTACTACTCTATACAACTTGGGTTCGCCACTAAGATGATCATAGCCATTCTCATGTTCAAGACACACAGCGGGTTTAAGATAATAATTATAGCTAAATAGATTATATTTATCTTTTATTTCTTAGGACATATAGATAATTAAAATAGGTAGTTTAGGATTGTTACAAAGTGTTCTTTTGAAACATGTTTCTTTTTTTTTTGGGACTTTGTCAAAGATGTGCGTTCCGGCATAAAACTAAGTACGAGTAGATATATTTTTATTGTTTGATTTGTGTTGTGTAATAGCTGTTTATTTATTTATAACTATATTTTGCTTTCAGCATTTATGATATTTCATAATTTTTTAGAGAAGTAGTTGCTTTTGGTTTTTTCTTTTAGCAATCATGGAAAATTTTGATATAAAGACAGCACTTTCAATCTTGCCGGTAATTGACAAAGACGAAGATCAAATTATTCAATTCATCGATAACTTAGATTTTTACAAAACATATATAAAATCAAATAATCATGACATGTTAATTCAATTTGTACTTAAAACACGGTTATCTAAATATGCTAAATTAAAATTAGACAAAGAGTACGGTTCAGTAGATTTGCTAATCAATGACATTCGGAAATGTTTATTGCCTAAAAAATCGTTTACATCTATTTTAACAAAACTTTTAAATTGTCGACAGGGAAAAAGATCTATTTTGGAATTTGGTTACGAGATTGAAGATCTATTAACTCACTTAACTATAGCACAGTCGGAACACAGTCAAGCGGCATATGAAATTTTAAAACCAATTAATGAAAATCTCGCGATTAAACAGTTTGCTAAAGGTTTGAATTCCGAAAAACTGAGTATAATTGTTTCGTCACGAACAGTTTCCTCTTTGAGAGAAGCTATTAGTTTAGCAGTAGATGAGGAGGATTCAAAACCAAAAGATTTGAATAATTCTTTCTGTTTGAATTATGAAAAATCAAGTAATTTTGTGCCGTTAAATAATTGTAAAAACGTTAATAGAAATAAAAATAATCGATCTTATTGCAAACGTGACAAATTACATAATACGCATTTTCGAGGTCAAGCACAATCGAACATTACTAGCAAGCAAGGTAGACGATCTCGCGTAAAGACGCATCAGCAAAATTTCAAAGGTCACGCGTTTACTCTATCAGCATCAAATACTGTGATTAAAAATAATGAATTAACAATTATGTCCTACAATAATGAGAATAAAATTAATTTTAGGTGTCACAATAAAAATATGTGTTTGATAGCCGATTCGGGTGCCAGTATTTCGTTATTAAAATACGAATGGTTAAATAATCATTTCCCAAAAGTAAAATTACACCCAAGTCAAATAAAAATTAAAGGCGTTTGTGGTGAAACAAAGTCTATAGGACATGTTTTCTTAAATTTGACTCATCGGGGATTCGTTTTCAAATCTAAGTTTTATGTTTTTAAAGAATTGCAATGTTCCTCGGATGGAATTTTAGGGAATGATTTTCTTCGTAAATATAAAGGCGTTATAAATTGTGGGCAAAGACAAATAAGCTTAAAGCATCCGAGATGTAGGAATAGACTTTATTTAAAGTTATTCTCTAAAAATATAAATTGTAATTTTGATACGACGCAATCGAAACGTGATTTACTATATAAAGAAAACTCACCGCGTTATTGTCAATCCGACGATAGGTCAAAAGGACCTGGGATTGTTGAAAAGGCACAAGCCTGTTATGAGCTCTTGATCGTGAATAGTAAAGACTTCAATAAATATAAGTCTAAATTCGCACGAGTGATATCAAATAATCTCGTAATTAGTAACTCTACTATTTATCTAAACCAGGATTCGGTACTAACGAAGGTACGCATAGACGAATCGTTAGGAGAACTTGGTAGGCTTTGTAATAGGCTAAATATTGTAGAGATTATGATGGTGAAAAATGAGCTCAATGAAGATTTCGTCGATAACTTTTTGCGGTGTGTGTCGGATTTGAAAAATAATAATAATTTGCCCCATGTAAAAATAAAAACCAGAGGTCTTGTCAATTATTCTGGAAAATTGAAAGAATGTCAAAGTTTTCTCATGAGTAGTGCTTATAAGTAATTTAAAGAATCCAAAAAACTTCTGTATTTTTCTTTTCATTTATTGTTTTGTAATTAAAAGTAAATAGTAAAATATTGTGTAAAAATAATAATGATTGAAGTATATACACAGTGAATAAATTATACGTTTGTTAATGGTTTTGTTACGAAATCAGGAAATTGTCTTTTCATTCTACTATAATTTAGATACATGTGATAAATTTATAATTTAAAAAAAAGACATCTTAATTTTTTTTTGTTTTCTCTCCTTGTTTATATTTGTTGTAATTTTCAATAGGTAGATACATTTTTAAGATACTGTTATTTGTAATAACTAAGTAAGTACTTACATATTTTATAGTTTGTATAAATATTTTAGTCTTTAGTGTTAGAAAAGTACCTACTTAGGTTTATCTTTTCAGGGGAGGGAACCCCAACGTTTTCAGGGGAGGTGTAGTAACGTGATAATATGCATATACATGCTTATTATTAGTTACGTGCTTTGTAAGATAGATTCCAATAAGATAACGTCAGTAACTGTTACTCTAATTTAGTATATAAGCTGTAGTTGTATTCAATAGAGTTAGAGTCGTTACTATGTAAGGAGTAGGTTTAAGAAGATGGAATAAATATAATCAACGGCTCTCGTGTTTCCATCACCACTCCCAACCACAACGCTACCTACTGGACACCTACATCAACCCAACGGCATGGACATATCATTTTGTTATTGCACTGTTATGAAACCATATGCACCATTTGAACACGTACATATGTCACATCATCAGAATACGTACCTATATCTACAAAATGAAACGTCGGTGCAAATAGTGTTGGCGAATAAACTGTTAGTTACAAAGAATGGCCCGGTCAAACCGGTCACAGCCAAAGATGGCAACCGGTCAGGCTTTGAGGCCAAGACCGTACCCGCTACCCAGAACGGCCGTGTCGCCGCCGCCATCGCCCTACTTACACTTGACACACTATTTGCTTCTTTAATTTCATTTTATTTAACATCGATGAGCTCGAAATATTAAAATATATAAACATTCTGATAGAAGCAAACAATTAAACCGTATCCCATTTTAGTTTACACGTTATAAAAATCCTGAGGTATTTCTGCTGCACTGCAAGTGTGCTGGAACTTTGCCAGTTTTCGTCCGTTCTAAAAATTCTCGATGTTATTGGGACGGTTTACTGGGTGTGAAAAATCATATACCTTGCAGTCAACACCACTTAGCGTATTTTAGGTGCCTACCTACCACAGATGTACCTACAGCTGTAGTTAGTTACTACGTGACTCCTTAACCATAATTACTAGCTGATGCCCACGACGTTGCTCGCGTTGTAAAATGTTCGTTAATCCCACGGAAACGTTACCATTTTCCGAGATAAAAAGTATTCTATGTTATTCCCGGTAATAAATGATCCAAATTTCATTCGAACCCGTTCAGCGACTTTGGCGTGAAAGTGTCCACACCATCTATACGACTGTCATACTGAACGTCGAAGTTCAAAACATCCATGTAAGTACATGGACTAGAAGGTCCATACAAACTTTCACATTTATAGTACTGTACGTAAATACATAATATGACGTCTTTATTCCTAATGGGGCAGATAGAGCATTTTGAATCTTGCGGCTATAAATAGACAGAGCCCAGGGCCATATAGGCGTATAGGGTATATTTGTAATATTAGTAGCAATACTAGGATGTTGATCACAGATGTTGATATAGAGTAGAGGTATGTTTTTCAAAAGAAGGGTTATGTTAGACGTTGTCGGCGATATTTACCAACATGGGACATCACTGTTGTTATATTTAATATATTCTACCTATCCTGCATGTACTCGTAATAATAACATCATATTCGTATCTATCTGTTATCGGTGCAAAGCCGTTGCGATATCGCGGCGATAATTCGGCATAATCGAAAAACTTCACGTCTTGATCATTGTTATCTTGACCGACACACCTGAAAAGTAAATTTTTGATAGAATTTCAATAAGTTACTAGAATTTCAACATTTAACGACAGTATTGTAGAAAGTATAACGTATGCTAACACTAGTGGCTCAACGTCATTTTTATTATATAAACATAAAGTGAGATAAAAGAAACAACATTTTAATGCTTACGATAGTCAAATCGTCTTCTCATTCCTTCTATGTACCTATACGTACATAAATGTTTACAAGGCATAGTATTTTAGTATAGGAAGTTCCGACCCGCTTCATGGTTTCATTGTTGGGCCACGGACGTATGACTACACTTAGAAATATAAGCGTAAAGGCCAAAGGAAAGTACCCAAAACAAACGACATCTAAAATTATAACATTACCACCCAGAAGCGTAGCGTACCTTGGCGGGGCCCCGTATAAAAATTTGTTTGGGGGCCCTGAGGAAGGGTAAAGATTTCTCAAAAAAGAAAAAAAATTTTGCATAAAATTAAAAGAAATATTTATTCATCATAATTATCTATCTGTCACATTTTTAAAAACAATTCAAATTAAATATTAACTCTCCTTGCCTTTTTTTCGGCAAACTGATTAATTAAATCATTCATAGCTGATGATGACTTTAGTTTTTCTAAAGTTTCTGCCTCTATGGACAATAGTGACAGGTCTGATCAGGTCCCTTAAAAGTTCTTAAATAATTTTTTATCAGTTTTAATTTCGAGAAACTTCTTTCAGCAGTTGCGGTTGTAACTGGAAGGGTCAAAAATAAAAAGCATGCTGTTATTACCTCCGGAAAACTGGATGCAAGAGTACTGAATTTTATTAGTAATAATTCAATGAGCTCCTTAATGGAATGAATATTTTGAATCTCAGAATTCAGGCATGTTTTTAGGTTTTACTCGGAAAAAAAGAAATTGCTATTTTTTACTTTTCTCATTTCTGAAATTTAAAAAATTTGGGCAGTTTTTATTAATTTTTGCTTACGCACCTTGGAAATTACGGGGCCCCCGTAGGCCGGGGGCCCCGTATAATTGATACGGCAGATACGGCGGTAGCTACGCCCCTGTTACCACCGCAGGTCTAATACCTAGGTAGTACCTATGTAATGATTTTCAAAGACATTATGTTGGCACCAACAAAAAGTACAACTGCATTAGAACTTGCTTCTTTCTCTTGACTTCAGTACAGACTTGCATGTTTATAAATTATAATCTAAGCAGAAGTTCCTAATAACCCTAGGCAACTAATTTGTAGAAGTAATATACATTTTCATGTCTTCATCGCTGGAATCGATGGAGTGGAACTGGAAACATTACCTATTATTCCCACCGCGCATTGTTGGAGAGGCCGCGCCGCGCATGCAAATGGTGGAACATCCGTCTCCGACCTAATCTTATGTCCGGTCGACGTCATACAGATGATAAATATATTCTCAGAAGTACATACTAATGAAGTTCAAACTATTAATACTTCCTTACTGATGGAAAGTCATCCTCTAAAAGCTTGAAGCTTCGTATCTAGTGCTTTAAGCCTGAATATACTTACTTACAAGCTGACTTTTTATCGAGCACTCAGCCTATTTTATTTAGTAGATATGTATGTACACAGTATTATTTGAAAGTGATTTGAAATATTTCGAATGATACAGAAATACTTATTAATGCAACTAGTAATGCAACTTAATTTGTTACTAGCAGAATATATATCAGCAACTAAACAAAACAAACTGAATAATAAATGAAGAAAAGGTACATAAAGCTATGCTATAAATTACTTAAAATAAAAACATCAAATTAAGTTAAAATGTTTAATCTAACTCAATCAATTTTTCTTCTAAATGCCGTGTATACTCTTCTATTTGTAGATCTGTTTGGCACACTCAATAATTAGGTAAATATTTACTTAAATAGGCATCCTCACAAATCACAATTATATTTGCTTCATTTATTTTGTTATAATCTTATTTCTTTTGAATTAACAATATTTATAATAAATATTAAACTAACTAAAATAAACTTAAATTTAAATATCTAAAATAAAAATTATTTTTGTTAACACAATTTTTCTGTTAACGAAATAAACATATTATTATAATGATTTCTCCGTAAAATTAATGAAAAAGAAAAAATAATTCGACCACCCATGACACATACGGACAGGTGTTGTATGTATACGGGAATGTATGTGTGTAAGTAAAAAATTGTGGTCGAACGGATTTGCAAATTTTTCTAAGGCGAATATTTTCTTTAATTATTTTTGACCCCCGATAAAAAAGAGGGTGTTATTTTATTATTTTGACGCTGATGTCTGTCTTTCCTATCTGTCTGGGCGTGATTCTGTCTGTGGGATCGTAGGTAGCTCTCGAACGGATGAACGGATTTCGACGCGGTTTTTTTTACGTGAAAGCAAATTCTGTTGCCCACTGCACGTATATATTCTTAGATATTTGTTTGATGAATCTCAGTTTAGCTGTTTTAAATTTATAAAGGGTTATCAACGCTTGAAAGTCGGGGTTTTTAATTTATTTGGCAAACAATAGATGGCGCTACGGATATCAATTTCACTTAACATTAGTTGTAATATGTTCCGCCGCTCATCACAAGATAGTGTCAAGGGTTTTTTTAATTATCCTGGCAAATAAATAAACTTGTTAGTAGATTAGTTCAGTGCCATGAATGGTAAATACTTAAAAGTTCAAAATCTATTGTCAATTCGTACGAGGATGCTTATTTTAATTTTTAATTAATATTTGTATCAAACAAAGTAATGTATTGTGCTTTATATAAAAATCCTAACAACAGGAAAAACGAGAATAGACATGAGGTATCAGTTATACATAAATAAAAAGGATGTGTCATCATCCTCATACCTAATTATATTACCCACCCTGCCAGTATTGTCTAATATCTTAAAACTATAATTTTTGAACCATATCATTTATAAAATACTGACGAGGGATATGATAATTGGAACCTAGAGAATTCCATGACTATCTTACATGAGCGATGAGTAATCGCCAACGTATTATGCTTACGTCATCCAATACGTACCTACTGGCGGTAGTACCGACCATGTTTTTCTTGTGTTGAAGCTATTGAATCGAAAGATCTGTTGAATGTCAATTGCCCAACGCCCTCGCCGCATTTTGCCTTAACCTTCGAGACCCACGTGCTTGGCAGTTTATGAAGTAGGTAAGTACCTATGTGGCTATGTGCATGAAGGTAGTGATCTAAATGGCACAGATCGATTTAACGCAATGAAGTTTTTAAGAGCCACTGCACTGCCCATTTCAACCATAGCGTCAAACATATTCAGAGATAAGATAACTCTTGAAATTAGGTCACACAAAATATTATTTTTCTAATGAATAGAAAAACGAAAATTATTTTGCTTGATAAAGATTTTTTGCATATACCTACCTATTTAAGTAATAATTGCATAAAATTGATGGAAGTATAGACATAATTTAGATATAACGTAGGTAATTAATTGAAGCTAATATTCTTAAAAATACTATACATCTTAAATTTTCATTTTTTTTTTATTTTACTTCTTTATTTATCGCTGACATACACTCATACAAAAGATGGTTGGTAGGAAAACATGGGTGTTGCGAACTTATACATAGATATTTATAAGAGTTAATATTTTTATAATTCTCACAGTAGGACCACTAGCAACACGTGTCTATCTATCTACACACCGCGAATTGAAAAAAAATGGAATGATACATTACATGTTCGTTGTCGCCTGTCGATGTCGACCTTTATGATCAAGTAAGCTAAAAGCTTCATAAACCTTTTATGGATATGACTTTGTAGACTACCATCGTCGCCATATGGCGCAGTACATTCAAACAAAAAAGTGATATTTCAAACGGAAAATAAATAAAGACAACTGGGAGTTGGGATGGGACTGACTTATTTTTATGTAAACGATGACTCACGCACGCCTGTTGGTAATATCGTCATTAGTAGATTGCGCGTTTTCGTTCGGTTCGATATTGTTGTTTGTTCAAATAATTCATAATGAAACAAATATAGCTCGGCTACAATCAAGGGATTAATTTACTAAAAGAAACTTTTGTAGGTTTATTGTAACTCCAATGCAAAGTAACGTGTTTTGATGCGGTTATGTATGCCGTCAGTAGGTTGGTTAGGATTTATTTACATCGAAAATACCTATCTAATAACTAATCTCCTTAAAGCGATTGTGCTTAAGTCTACAAAGTTTAACCTTTGGTATCCTTTAGTATCACGGCCTCGTAGTAATCCAATATGGCGAGGCGCCACGCTCGACTTACTTAAGGCAGGATTGCTCTTTTGTGACAAACGCTGCTTTTATAAATAAAACATATGGATTTGTGCACCATGTGATACCTATCTCATGACTATTTGTGATCGCCGTCACGACCGACTTACATACACACATAAACTCTTTAGAATTAGGAGGAATTTTATTTAACCAATGGACCATGGGCAGAAAGCCTTAACTGATCAATCTATCTATAACTAGAAGCGAACAATTGACAATCGATTTATAAAATAAAGCCTTATTAAATAAACCCAACCTACATCTCAATTCAACCCATGGCATGGTACTATTTAAGGGGATGTATCAAATCAAATTTCGGAAAATATTATTTTCTCCCTGAGATTCTTGTTTGGGACCAATTGACAAAAACATTGTCCCTACTCCTACAGGGATTAAAAGATCAATATGCTATTCTTTATTATTTTCGCTCCATCTCTGAAAAAGATATTTACCTAGCAAATATACTTACTTCAGCAATTTAAGTTCGTTCTACTTACATTTTACTAATTCTAGACTAATGGCAGAGATTTCTAGCATAGGATGTTTGAATAGGTAGGTATGCACATAGGTATGCATATTTGCATGGACATGCAGATTATACTGGAACACGCATTAATGGTAACTTAAAACCAGACGGTGCACGTACTGTGTCGCCGAGTGTTCGACCATCACCTACATACCTACCTCGGCTCGCCACCTGTTCATACACACGGTGAATACCATCTATATCTGTGAATACTGACTGTGCCGCAGTCTGGCCAGCATAAAATTCAATCATATAGCCGGTAAAGTTTTGCTTTCAAAATAAACACATCTTTTAAACTTTTGACCAACAGTCGTAGTAGGAGTTGGACCTAGTTAAATGTAAACTAGTTAGGTGTAAAGTTATATGCGTGACTGACATAAAGAACAAGTATGTAGGTAAGTAACTATAGCTAAAAGGGCGCGAAATCTGGGGACAAACGGAGGGTGCACACTGTACAACCTGGGGGCGAGCCTGCCTAATTCATACTAGTTATTATTAATTATGTTAATTCGCAAAGCTCGAACATTACGCTTGGCGCACAACGTTTTTTATTTAGGTAGGTAATCTGTGGACCAACGCCATTTTGGAATAATTACCTTTTTGCTCTAGATTAATAGTCATTTCTTTCACCCTGTCTGTCAACAACAAGTCCGTCAGAAATAAAAATACTTTTCTTGAGTAAGTAGGTACCTATTATATGTATAACCCGCTTCATAGAAGGTAGGAAATTTGCGAGAAGTTTACGAGTATACTTCTTATACTTGTTTCTTCTACTAATGCCAAAGCATGCTACATCATTACCATCATGTCAAGTTGTAAAAATAAGCGGCCAAGTGCGAGTCGGACTCGCCCATGAAGGGTTCCGTTGTAGCAAATAACATAATATAAAAGTCTTGTAGTATGTTTTTTTTTAATTTTTATATTTGAGTTGATGGAATGAAAGGTAAATTGCCGTTTATGATTTATGACGTATGAAAAAAAAACTACTTACTAGATATCGTTCAAACCAATTTTCGCTGGTAGTTTTTATGGTAATGAACATCATGTATTTTTTTTAGTTTTATAATTCCCTTATTTTAGAAGTTACGGGGGGGGGGGGACACACTTTTTTCCACTTTGGAAGTGTCTCTCGCGCAAAGTATTCGGTTTAGAAAAAAATGATATTAGAAACCTCAATATCATTTTTGAAGACCTACCCATAGATACCCCACACGTATGGGTTAGATGAAAAATAAATTTTTGATTTTAAGTTCTAAGTATGGGGAACCCCCAAAATTTATTGTTTTTTTCCTATTTTTGTGTCAAAACCTTAATGCGGTTCACATAATACATCTACTTACCAAGTTTCAACAGTATAGGTCTTATAGTTTCTGAAAAAAGTGGCTGTGACATACGGACGGACAGACAGACAGACATGACGAATCTATAAGGGTTCCGTTTTTGCCATTTGGCTACGGAACCCTAAAAAGTACACTACCGAACAAAAACAACGTGCATCCAGCAGTGCCCGCCACGTCAACCGTGGTCAGAGGTTCGTTAGCATTACCCCTGTTAAACGTTACTTATGTCAAATTTTAGCAGTAGGTAGGTAATATCCAATTATTTTATGCATGTCACGCGAATATATTGGAGGTTTCTGTAAAGTTTTCTTGCAAAAAGTGGAGAGTTATTTTTATGTCTATTACCAGGTGCTCATCTTTTAATTTGAAATGCAGTAAGTAGACTCAAAAATTAGGAACTTTTTGCAACTGTCTAGAAACTGAACGGTAAAAAATATTTTGGTTAATTACTAGACCGGTTAAATTATTAAAAATTCACAAGTAATGATACATCAACCTGGCATAAAACTCAGGTTAATGAAATTAATTAACAGCAAACAGTAGACAAATTCATTACGAAATATTTAAAAAATATAAACTGTGAACATATTGACTCTAATTTGCAGCCTCGCGTTTTTCTTTCATTAATGCACCAAATGGGTAAGTTGATATTCTTCCATTTAGATTGTATCAATTATAACTTTTTTTTATATTTAATTATAATAGTTATTATATTATTTTGATTTGTGTTTTTAACTTTCTTTTGTTTTGACGATTAGAAAAATATGTACTTGTATACCTTGTTATTTGTTCGTCCTTAAGTTTGCTTATACCTAATTAGAAGACAACTTTTCTTTGCAGTAGCTCCCAAATTTATCCCTAGGTTACTTACTCTGCATCGTTTCTTTTTATGGACAAGCAATTTTGTACCATATTTAAAAATAATTACCTACCACATCATACTCATGTATGTATATGACAAAGATACATTATGTATCTAATAATAACTAAACTTATTAGTAGTCCAAACTATAATGTGTTTGCAACGGCTGGTATTCCTGTTACTTAGATATGGATTTTCCTGTTTGACCAGTATGTTATCTTGTGATGTCCTGTCCGCCCTTTCCTGTTAGAATTATTATAGTAAGTTAAGTATGGAGTCAACTCAGTATACCCCATAAGGGTTAAACCAAACTCATGTACCAAGGTGGCAACACTGAAGGAGAATGTGGCATTTTATAGGCTCCTTTTGGGGAAGAGAAGAGTAGATATCCTGCTTCAGCAAAAAGCATTCCTATTTGTAAGCTTAAGCATGGCCGTTGTAAAGTAGAAGGGTGAAACATATTTTATCCATGTCCTTACAAGCTACGCCATAACGCTACTGGTGATCTTTATGTATAAATCAGAACACGGTGAAAATGAATAATATGATTTTGACTCTTGATAATAATATATATTGATATAATAGATTTTGCACCGAACGGCTTTGGTAAGCAGACTCTTAAAAACCCCTTCAAAACCCGTGAAGGGGATAGTGTTCCCGCCCCTGCCCCTGACTGGCAATATCTCGACCAACATGCAATAGTTTCGCCAATTACGAAGTTTCCTGGGTCAATAATAAATGATTTAGTACTGTTAATAGAAAAAAAAAACTCAAAATAATGTCACTTGTCATTGATCAATTGATCATATCCATTTTTAACGTGATTTTTGATTTAATATTGCGGAAAAACTGATATTAAGAGCGCTATTTGACTTTAAAAAACTATGACGTCATTAGTCTTTATTTCATACAAATCCCATAGAAAATGTTTGCGTTGATGTTTAGTAAAAGTGTCTGACTTTAGTTTTTGGAAACTTCCCTATTAGCATTAGCTTCCGAACGACTAATAAATTATCCCACGAGACTTTGACTACAGGTCAGATGCTTCGGCTCATGTGGTTAGTCTATGGCGCGACGGCTTGTTGCGATTTGAGGCCATCCGTGCGAGTCAACGGCACTGCCAAGGTCGGCCCATCCGACTTTATTCCACACGCGAAACAATCGCATCGCAATTGTTGCAATCGATTGAAGTATGGAACCCACAACATCATTAACTATCACTAAATGCAGAGCCAGCGAGATAATGAATATCCCTTTCATGATAAAGTAGATTGTACACTTTATCAGCGGTGCGGACGTGGGATGACGAACATTGCAGATAATGACAGCCATAAACTTGCACGTAGGTTTGAAGTTGATCGAAATGTGTTTCATATCGAAATGGTTGACGGTTTAAAAACCGATCAGTGCGGTTTGTATCATTGTAGGATTTATGGCAGATGGAAAGTGAGGCGGTGTAAATTCGCGGACGGGTGACGTGGCGCTGCGCGGGTGAACGATCGCGGGGAACCGGTTGCGCAGGCAGCCGACGCAGAAAGGATCGTACCGGGAATTTGCCGTGCCGGCGAAGCGGTCCACTTCTGAGCCTAGTATTTCCGGTTCCATTCGAATCTGAATTGTTAAAAAAAACATTACTTATACGCTGCAGACTACTAAGTAGGTTCATTTATTCACACTCCTAGTTTGGTATTTCTAACGTAACGAACTCTTAGAACTTATTTATTTTCCTAAGCAAGACAGTCTAAGTCGGCATGGTGTCGGTTTTGAGGTAAAATCAAATAATATTATTTTTACTCTTTTATTTACTTACATTTTGTCAAAATGAAAGTATACTTACCTACATAAAAAGTTGCGACATATGCTGATATGGAACTACGGCTATCACCTTTGTTATCAGTTTCAGGATAACTATTATTAGCTATACCTACCCACTATCGAAAATATCGTCAATTCGTCATTGATAAAAAAATATGATCGTGAATTCGTGACTATTTCCATTCCAATGTAATTTTTTAGATTTATGAAAAATATGTATTGTTATTACGAATATACCACCACTGCCTTCCTGTTATATTAATAACAGGCAGAAAAACAAGGAAAACGAATTTGACTAATCGGTTTTATTATGTATGACATGTAATATTATACTTGACTTAAGTATTTGTACCCGATTTACCCAGTTTACGCAATTTATTTTACGAAGTAGGTAACTTACCTAAGTATAATATGATTCTACTTCTGATAAAGGGTTGTCTCTGGGGACCTTTGACCACAAAAATATAATAACACTAACTGGTACCCGCGACTTCATCTGCGCAGGATTATCACACAATATCTTTATAAATTGTAGCCCTTGTGTTATTCTGATGTGCTATAGGTATTATTGTAAAGTTTCATTAAAATCCATTCAGTAGTTTTTACGTGAAAGAGTATCAAACATCTATCCATCCATCCATAATTACAAACTTTCGCGTTTGTTATATTAGTAGGATGTTCATGTAGTAGGTAGTTAGTTTCCTAAGACAAACAAAGAAATAGACAGCATGTTTTTGTTACAGGGAACAATGGGAAGGAGAAAGAAAACGCCCGAAGCAAGGAAGCCACTTCACCGGCGGCTCGCTCTGCCAACGGTCAGTATTCATTTCCTATTAACGGCCGACTCCGGTCAATGGTATCGCTAACTCTATGACGATGATTGCGTGTTAGGCCAAGAGAGTGCTTAATCGAGCCTTTCGAGTAGCGAGGGTATAATAGAAGGACGGACGGGAGAGCGGCGGCGGGGCGCGCACATGCCGCGTCCCCGGGGGCTGCGGACTCGACCGCGCAGGCGCAGCCGCCACCCCACCCTCGAGTACACCCCGCTTTACCTCCCCGCCCGCACTGTCAACCCCTCTCTGCAGGGACGACCACGACTCGGGAGGATACCCCACCCTACTACATTTTTGCGGAAATTGGAATCCTCCCTGTACATTTGACTACGTCCCATTCAAGAGTACGTTTCGATCTATCTTCACCATAGACAAATTTTTTACATCACATTCTTACCTTAGGTAAGTATACCTACCGTAAAAATTAAAGGACAGGCATTATAGGCATGATTATGTCTGCATATTATAAACAGGAGACAGCTATCGGACATTAATTTTCCACTATGTTTGATTAACGAAGTGCTGTCGATGTCAATCATTTCGCTGCAATAACAATAATCATTCGATGATACGAAGCAAAACAATGAACCGATACAACAAGACGGTTTACATTACACTCCAGATCTGTCTTCCATCTGAGGACAAGCGCAGACTTACGGGTATCGTCATGTATTCTTGCATTTACAAAAGCAGCTCAACACCCGGCATATTATCACATTATGATAATACCGTGTAGCAATACAATGTTAGCATGTCATTATACGTGACATATCAATAGGACAAACGTGTAGATAAAGGAGCCGCTGACTTTGGAATAAACTTCGTTTGTTAGCTGGTTGGTTCGCGTTTCGCATCTGAGTACTTTTACTCCTATTTGATACTTACTTTCTCTTGATCTAAAAATTCTACTTGATGGTGCCAAGGATTTGTTTTTATGACATCATCGCCGTAACCATTCATGCTGGTGGAGAAAAGAAAAACCATTGTACTTACCGGTACTCTTCCCTTTCCGCGCAAATGGTAAATGCCGATCGAGTGAGTGGGTGAAAATCTGAATCAACCGTCACTATTTTGATTCCCTTTTTTCCATCCACACGCCCAACAATACGCTTAATGGGGCCTTTGGATTTTATGTCCCTGAGCGTCTGTCCCGTTGAGATAAGGACGAGACGAGATAGTGTATCTGTATAGGTATACCTTGTACCTTGACGAAGTAAACGAGTTAATTGCTAAGAGTCTTCGAGTCCATTTACGATGGTCGAATGAGCCAAGTGTCGTGGCATTCGTTAATTGTTGTGACTCGCTTTCATTATCAGCCACAGTGATAACATCGTTTGGAGACTAATTATCCAGAAAGCACGGCACAGACTGGTGACGCCTGCTTCCTGTTTTTGTTCCTCACAAATAACAGTCTGTCTTTACATTACCTAGTGGACGGATGGGTTTCAATATGTTTTCTTATGAAGTGCTTGTTTACATTTGAAACCAAGACTAAGGAGTAGAGATACTAGTGCGAAGCAAAACGATTCTAATCACGTTGTTTGAAATAAATCTGTATTGAGTTCATGATGCATGTACTGAGAAAACAATAACAGCGTTTCGCAATTTTTTTAATCTATTTGCTGCTTTATAAATGTACGATCGACACATATTTAAATGGGTGACTTAAATTTAAACCACTTTTTCTGTGGAAATTAAAATTTCCTTTATCCCAAAAGAATTTGCTCAGTCGGGTTTGTGTGAAAAAGTCTATTTTTTTTGATATCCCATCAATGGGCCGTTATATGTTCTAGGCTTTTATGAAATTTAAGTTATTGTGTTGAATATTTGCTGTAGAAACATTACAAAGTATAACCTTAATCCACGCTCTTCGATAAGCAAATTTCACGCTTTCCAATACCGTTGCGGTAAATAGGCAGGTATTTCTAAATCTAACACAGCTTACAATCTCGTCTAACAAATTATGCCTAAACAAGCTAGCAATCTATTCTAGTAGAGATGGATATCTCTGGTAGGAGAAAACATGTTTAATATTTTAAGATATAACCGTTATAATAAAATTATACCCGACTGTTCGAATTTTCGGCGCGCACGCGTTTCTCAGCCAGCAACATCGCTAATTATAACAAGACATTTAGTTCTCCAGTATGAACAGCTATCTACTTAATTAGAATTTACAATATAATTACATAACTAACTATCTCTAACGAACGAGATGATTGAAGAACACTACCTTAGCGCTATTTTTAACCGACTTCAAAAAAGGAGGAGGTTATCAATTCGTCGCTATCTTTTTTTATGTATGTTTACCAATTACATACGAAGGCGCCTGGACCGATTTGGAAAACACTTTTTTTGTTTAAAAGGGTATTATGCTTGTGAGATGGTCCCATAGAAAATTATCAAAATTGGTTATTATGAAATATGGGGTGAATGAATTTTAGTATTGAAAAATTATATTGTTTGCGAGTCCAAATCACTTAACGACATTTATGGAACTTATTCCGATATATGCGAACCTTAATGTTTAAAATTTAGCTTTTAAATTTGCTGTATACATGTATGTACTTCACACACACTGTACTGAATACATAAATTAATTTCAAAACACTACTCACAAGTGCACGATAATATACTTAAACGAATACCTGTCTGTTTCAATGGGTCCAGTAATTTGAAATTGGGATTAATTTATTCGAAGCCCCTTACTCTTCAGTCATATTTGCTTAGTCATGTCATAAGTCATAATCATAAAGGAGTATAATGAGGTCTCCAACGAACAAACCGATTAGCATACAAATGCTATTGAATACCAGACTCTAAAATAAGCTATGCCATCAACATGTCAAAGCGTCACATTAGCGCGGACTAGATCAAAATTTATAACAGAAAATATTATGATTATTCATTAAACTGTTGATTGATATCAAATTACAATTGATCATTTTCCTCCTATCTTTTTAGGGATAGTAAACAGTAATATTTTAAAACTCGAGGCGATAAATAAAGTGGTGTGCCATTTTTCTTGCCCTTCCACCCACCATCCCAGTTCCACGTTTATTCCTAGCGTCCAGCTGCTGGTAAACATTCCCGTCGGTTGCACCATTTGGACCTGATCCAGCGTTTAACAGTTTAAGCGAAAACTATGACACGCTGTTTCCAGAATTCTGCTTATATATCAAAACTATTACCCTCGAATAGTGATCGAACAATCCCACTATAGAAAAATTTGAGGGGAGAACTTGAGCATTAGCGCTTTAGGGAAATCTAGGTGGTGATTGACTACGTTTACATAGGTATGTAGCAAGAAAATATCTTGAGCTATTTTATACTTAGGTTCGGTTTGTAAGCTGTAGGCACGTAAGGCCTTGTTATTCCTGCCCTGGCTATCATTAGATGAAGTTCAGCAAGCAACGCCAGATGTCTTTGAAAAGACCAGTGTTGACTACACGGCCAAAAAAGAAAGAATTGTTCGCAAGTGGTCAGACGGCAACTTACTATTACAACCCAAACTCTTAACTAATATTTATTTTTAAATTTGTTACGAAATATTTACTACGCCAGGTAATTATGTAACGTAACTTTTTAAAATAATCCATTAAAAGACCTAAGTAGGTACTCGTATACATATAGGCTATACTAGTTAGAAAGCATGCCAGCATTGCTATGCCGGTTAATGTAATGAATACCAATAATTTCATAAATAGTGCTCATATTCCAAGCTGCCACATAGTAAGGCTTAGGTCATTGAACTATACCTACCATTCGACTACAATTAATAATTCATACTGTAATGGCGACTGACCGCCATTACAGTATGACCGACCAAATGTGTCCATTTGGCGTGAAGTTTTTTTTGCACGTGCTGCCACATGTTTCAAAAATTCTAAATATGATCCTTACAAAAAACTTTAATAAAACGCAAAAACATTATGGATGTATACGTAGGTATACCTTATATAGCACGCTTGGTTTTAGATTTTAGTAGCGTCCCGCCCCGTCTTCACACGTTCCTGTGGTTTCCTATATTTTGTACAGGACAGAAAGATAGGTAGGTACGCGCCGAAACTTTCATGTGTTGATGAATATAAATTGATGAGTGCTACGTTATGCTGTCACCACTCTGTCACATTAATTTAATAATTACTAGTGGTTCTGTGAGCTCGCGAGTCACACCCCTTTCCGTTGAAGTTTAACGTGGCAAAGATAATAGTATAATTATTACTAACGTAAGTATAGGTAAAAAAGTTGTTCAGACGAAAAGTTGTCTTTTATAGGATACCAAAAAAGTTTTATGACGTTTTAAAATATTTTTCGAAATGTATAAAATATAATACTTATTTCTATTTTTTAACCGCTACGTCGCCACATTTCCGCCATTTTGAAAAATTTCGAAAAACTGAATCTGTGTCACTGTCTCACATTTCACGAGAATCGGTTGAGAAATGCGATCATATCTGTAGGCGAGAACAGCCGGACAGACCAAACTGACGGACAGCCAGCCGGACAAAAGCATTTCTGGCTTATCTCGAAACTAAGGCGCTTCGTCGTAAACCAACTTATTTATGTTTTTTGCAAAGTAACAATCATGTTCATACTAATAACTACCTACTTACTTTCTGATTCAGTCCCTCACTAACATGCTAATGCTAGATATTAGTTAGTTATCTTATGGACAGTGTATTTGGTGGCATTGGCTGAATAAGGCCATACATTTATGCTAATTTAAATGTTTGTAAAGCAATTAAATTACATATTTGTTTTCCTTCTTCTTTCCAGGTTGTCTGGTAGAGAAAACTAGCATTGAGTTCTCCTTTTGTACCATTGTGGTCAAAAAAGATTTTAAAAAGTCAATAAAGTACTTTGGTCGCCTTGTTAAAATATGAATAAAACATCTATATAAAACTTAAAGACCGCTTTCTTATCGGTGGGTCAGTCGACGAAATTATACTTATTTAATTTTATTTCCCTAGGCATAATTTGTGAACGGGCTAAGTGTGCCACGAGGTGGCTGCAGGCGGATCCGAGATCCGACGCCGGTGATTCCGTTAAGAAAGTAGACTTGCACTTCATCCTACGTGATCTGCGACCTGTAGATATGACATGTAATTTTGAATTTGTCAGCTAAAAACATGAATCAGTTTTCGACCTAAAATTGGCTGGACCAAAAAAATGATTTCTCCAAAAGGTACAAGTTTGTGAATATACGTCATAATGACGTTCACAGCTACAATAAAGGAAAAGCTCGTTTTGACGTTCTCTTAATTAATTTTGAGTTTTGATGAAGCATATTTTTGCAAGTTTTTATTTAGTTTCACGGTTTCACCTGTCCAGTCTGTCTGTCTGTACTTAATCAAATCTTGCAAGTTAAATTTGACCCACTTCCCGGATTCCAATTGAGCTGTAATTTTGAACGCAAACGTATACCTACCTATCGATGAAAATGCAATAATGTGATGACATTGAGCTGATGTAATAAAAGGATACAACCCCATCGTGTTTAGGCTTGTTTGATTCGTCTTAAAGAGCACTTTACACTTTTTATTTTATTGTTATTTAAACGCCTGTTTTAAAAAAATATTTTTAATAGTCACTTTTTTTCCGTTACATCTTCTGTTCCTGTTTGACCTACTGACGGTTCCCTCCAGTTCCATAACGAAAAGGTAAATGGGATAATGAGAACATTATCCCATTTACCCTTTTACGACACAAGGCTGGTTTTTTTATGAAGCTATTCAGGGCCAAGCCTTAAAATACAGAGGGACTACACTGCGCTTGATTTGGCCTAAAATTAAATTTCTAACGGAGATTTTCAATTCACATGATGTACAGTACCTTTCGAAAATTGTAATGAGACGACTGAAAATAAAATAGAGAGGTACATAATATGTATATGTATGTACTTCCCTATGTATAACAACTAAGTAATTATTTGTTCATACCTGCTAGTGGTTCGCCGCAAACTTAGACTCGCTATCATTATTCCAAAATAAGAGTACTTAAATTTACTAAACCAATTTTACTCAATATCTCCAAAATTGATTAAACAATTTTAATATCCGTTATACATAGAAATATAGCAATACTATCTCGTGAAGCGTTAAGTTTAATTTAAATCTGATTAACGGTTCAAAAGTTATGAGAGCAATATTTATTTTCGCAAAAATACATGTCTCAAAACCGGTTGAACCGATGATTTTGTTGCCCAACGAATTTAAAAAATCTACCAATAGTTGCTACACTCATTATTAATATCATCAAAATTGGTTAAACTGTTATCGCGGAACATGCATATGCATAACAACATACATGTATACAAATAATGTTTTTCGTACCAATCTGAATTGTAGACCTGTAGGTACCCAGAACAAGAACAACACAATCACTTCAGCTAATGAGTGCAGTCAACTTAATAAGTCTTGGCCTGAAATCATCTACACTTTAATTGGATATGGACTAGCTAGTAAAAATCAGTCACAAGAACTAACTCTAAGCAGAGCAACTAGGCAACATTGTTATTTTTAAAATAATAAAATGAGAATTAAACATTTTATTTGACTCGATTAACTATAATCATTCTAGTTACTAATTTATTTTATAGGTTAAAATATATTAATGTGTTCACATTTCAGTTTTATCAGCAAATGTTTCCCTAATTATTTAGAACGATATTATTTATCTGGCTTGACATCCGTTAAAATGGACAGAACAATTTATCGTTTGGACAATAAATTATGTTGTTTGAAATACACATTTTAAATTCTTTTAATTCACACTTGGTTAGCCCACGCAAGAGCTGTGCTTTTATTATACTTTTAGTAAACGGTAGAGTCAACAGAACAAGTATCGGTAGAGTCAACTCTACCAGTGCCAAGTATCTACTCCAATGCTGTCCGTGCCTTGTCCATGTTGGTATGGTTATTAAATACCAACACTAATTAGTACAACAGTTAAGCTTTATAATTAGAGTGTCTAAATTTTAATTCGTCTAGGTACGAAGCAAAATGTCTGAAATTGATGGTAAATTGCCTAGAGAACAAAATGTCTATTAAGCAAAATGCCTAAAATGCATGAGCTGTGATGATGATGATGATACGAGTAACGTTGGTACATACGTGATACATCCTTTAACATTTGTAGTCAGAAAAAAAATATTGTGTACAATCAATGGTGGTGCGGTTAGTGTGGTTTAGTAACACCGACAGGTATATTAAGGGTCTTAATTATTTTATTTAGAATAATATAGTAAACCATGATATATGATATATGTTTTGCAGAAAATGACACATAAATAACAATGTACTTATAAATATACAGTATTGATAAGAGTTCGTAACCTGTCATATCAGCGGACATTGCCCGGGAGATTTATAAGTAATAGTTAACTTAATTGCTTTCGCAGTGATTTATCATTCATTGCTTCATTTTCAAAGTCAGATGGAAGCTTGGTTTGTAGGCGTATGTAGGTACGCTCTGATGAACGGGCTAGCGCTAGCGGTTCGCAATATTCAAAATGACCTTTGCACTGTCTATAGCATTCATTGGCTATTGGATATGAATCATACATAAGCAAGCTAGCGGCGTAATAATAATGATATTTTACACTAAGATAGAAATTTCTAAAAAGTAATAAAAACTTAACTTTGAAGGTGCCTAAAAACATAAAAATAACCTATAAATTTATATGCCCCGCCTTCGCATGGATACACCAATACAAGAAACGCTCTACCATTAAATCTACATGTAAGCCAAAAAAATAAAATATAATTTATTTTATAATATATTTTAAAACTGATAAAAAGGGACAACCCGATTTTTATTCTTTTGACAACCTTAGACAGGGTGACCTTTTAACCACTAGTAAAATTTTTGTGACCATGATACTGAACTATGTACTTTCCATAAAAACAATTAACTCTTTGAGCTGCCCCAAACGAAATAACAAATCAGTTTCCCATACAAATCAGCATCATGGAAAGTGCAAATCTTTTATCGATTAATAACTTTTTTTAGTGGAGTGAACAATTTTGTTTAACGTAACTGAATTCAATTTCAACCACGTACAAAATTTCGTCTTCCGAAACTTCAATGCATAGAAAGGCGTGAAAGTTATACGTAACTTACCCCTCTTTTTCTGGGGTAAATGAGGAAAAAAATATTCCGCTTCCACAAAAAATGTAGGTCGTGCGCTAGATTTACGGAATTTGAACGATATATAAATAACCGACTAGAGAAAGAATGTATATTATTCTTGAATTATCATGTGAGAAATGTCTTGGAAGCTTGGAACCGGATAGTGCTGCGGACACGAGAGCTGGCGCCAGTGGTCAGTGCGGCCACCCACGTATCGTACGTACCTATCTAGACTAGGGTTTCACTACCCTACAACCTAAAAAAAACAAGCTGCAACACACGTCTTCCTAATGTGGCAAAAAAGAGCCCAGGGCCGCAAATCACAGTCACAGAAATACCATTTTTTTTATTTGACTTATTAACCAAATTCCTAAAACTCATAGCAACTAAATTATCCTAAATTCATCTGGACCAACAGCGAATCGGACAAGCTGCGAAACATTTGCTGCGAGCCGCCGATACTCAACCGACCGACACTACGGGCATTTTTTTAACGTTTTATATTTCATAAATAAAGTATCTCTATCACAGAACACATAATAGTATTGTAGTGGTCTTATTTTGTCTTTTCCATCACATTATAAGTAATAAATAGATTCGTAGTTCACTTACACAAATCAAAAGGTCAAACAGAGGTCAATGTACCTATAGTAAGTTCATAAAATTACCGTTTGATTTGATTGATTAATAACATCAGAACAGAAGTGTACGAACAGTGCGCGTTATATAGAATACTAGCTTAAACCCGCGACTTAAGTCGAAAATTGTTCTAATAGGATTCTTAATTTTTGACCCCGTGGTTTGGGCTATGCGTTGATATGTCAGTCAGTTTCGTTTTTTTCTCGTTCCCGTCCCCGTACCCGTTCTCGTTCCCGTTCCTGTTCCCGTTCTCATTCCTATTTAAGTTTCCATCATTTGCTAGAGGGAGAGAGACAGAGCGACGAAACGCTTCAGCATGGCCTAGGTAGTAGGTCACCCCATTTCATTCCTCTAGGAGTTATATTTTGAAAAATCCTGAAATACATATTTATTAATTTACAGTCAGGAGTACTCTTGCGAAGTTTAGAATAAAATGGTCTCACTTGTTTCTCCATACAAAAATTGGACCTCCGTTTCACCCCTTTAGGGAGTTAGCTTTTAAAAAATCCTTCCTTAGTGCACCTCTAGACCTCATAAGGAACCTATGTGCCAAATTTGGCGTCTCTAAACCCAGCGGTTTGGACTGTGAGTTCATATTTAAGTTAGTCACCAATAAGTCTTTTTTCCCGTTCCAATTCCCATTCCTGTTCCCGGTCTTGTTCCCATTCCCGTTCTTGTGATTTGCTAGAGCGAGAGAAAGAGCGACGGAACGTTTCAGCACAGCCAAGGTAGGTCAACCTATTTCATCCCACTAGGGGTTAAATTTTGAAAAATCCTGAAACAGGTATTTACTTGTTTACCGTCAAGAGTACTCCTGCGAAGTTTCGAATTAAATGGTCCAACTAATCCTGTTTCTCCATACAAATTTCGGACCCCCTTCTTAATGCACCCCTAGACCTTATAAGGAACCCTTATGTCAAATTTGGTGTCTTTAGGCCCAGCGCTTTGGGCTGTGCGTTCATAATTTGATATGTCAGTCAGTCAACTTCTTCTTTTATATATATAGATTGTATATTATATTATGTTTATTGAAATAAGGTGATGTCACAGACAATTTTGTTCACATTTAAATACTCTTAATCAATAACACATTTATTTGGATAAAGATTAATATTATCATGTTGATACAACTCTGACAAATAATTTGTTATTACAAATGCATTAATTTCGACCAAATTTGATTATCATAAAAATGGTTATTGTGAGTTAATCTTAAAAGATAGACATATACTATCGGGGATATTTTTTAGATAATTTAAAGAGAAATAATTCTTTGACACATATTTTTTGGGTATCTCGAACGGTTTTCGCAGCGCATGCAACGGAAGCCCTCAAAGATGAATCATTTTCCCCGTTTTTTCCACATTTTCGGCTGTTTCTTCGCTCCTATTAGTCGCAACGTGATGTTATATGGCCTAAAGCCTTCCTCGATAAATGATCTATCCAACACAAAAATAATTTTCAATTCGAACCAGTAGTTCCTGAGATTAGCGCGTTCAAACAAACAAACAAACAAACTCTTCAGCTTTATTATATTATTATATATATTATATATTGTATGGTATAGATGTAGGACCTATAAAAAGCTTCCACAATAAATATATAAAATTACATTTCTTGGCAGCTTTTTATTTTACTCAACAATGGCCATTTCATACAGATTTGCGGATAGAATTGTGTAAAGCTAACCGATGAGTATTCGGAAGCTTAGAGACGCAAGTCGGGCGGCATTGGCACCGGGAGAACGGGAGTTTACGGGAGGCTGCGATCAATACGCCGGCCGCCGCCGTCGCCGCCGCGCGCCGACGAAAGCGAACGCACCGACCTCGCTGCCCTTCACCGCAGTGTCGACGACCCCTGGAACCCGCACACCCCCCGCGTACTTTCCCCTCTGGATCTCACATTAGCCCTTCACACTTCCCCAACTCGATCTTCGTGACCCGATTATTTAAAATATCCATTGTCGCCATCGTTACTGCGATTCAACAAGATCCACCTAGAGGGGCGACCGTTATTAAATGAATCATTTTATGAATCATCTTTCGAAGGAAATCTGACTTTATGAGATTTTTATTCCATCATGGTTCAATATCAAGAATATTATAAGGCAAGGAAGTGAATCGCTATCAGCTATACATAGATCTACTGATTCTTAATCAGGATGAATGTTCCTACCTACCACCAATAAGGATAACATTTCCGTTGCCAAACGGAACTCTGTTGTTGAGTAAATCACGTCGATGGTGGTGGTGTCACCAAACCTGCCTTATAAAGCTGGAATAAAGCTTTAGATTTGACCAGTGTTCGTTAGTCGTTTCAAAACCGGATCAATTCCTCATTAATATTCCGTCAGTCGCTACCTCTTCGAATAATGACCCCTTGCTGTAACTTTTTTGGATATCTACTTGTTTTGTACATACTTAATTTATACTAGTGGCTGTGTGAGCTGTAGGCCTCGCAAGTCACCCCCGACCCGTTATATCCAAAAACGATTTGATCAGAAAAAAGTTGCGCCCTAGTAAGGGTAACAAAAAAGATTTACATACCTATGTAGGTGTATTGTTATTTATGAAAAAATTTCGAAATGGCTGAAATATGATATTAGTAAAGATTTTAACCCCCATATCTACCATTTTGAAAAATTTCAAAAATCTAAATCACCTAAACTATTCGATCATTTGCGAACCTTCTCACAAAATTTGACGAGAATCTGATAACGACAACAGCCGGACAGACAGACAGACAGCCGGACAAAAGCATTTTTGGTAAATCTCAAAACTGAGTCGCCTCGCTCGATCGGTCAATTTTTTTGCTACACAGATAAGTTCCTATAAGAGTTTGTTTTTTTAGGTCCGTACTTCTGTAGTCTAGTGTACCTAAAATATTTGTATAATTTTGTTTAGCAACACTCAATAGGCAACTGCCGAATACAATACATTTGTATAAAGAACCATTAGCATAGATGTGAACATATGGAAAGGCACCAGTACTTACTCACAAAAGATATGAACTTGAACATATGCATACAGTAGGTATCTATCATCGTGGGGAGTCTAGCCAATGAACTTGAATCGGGTTGGACCACCGCACCGCTGCGGATTTATAAATATCCTTACTCTTCGTCGACTGATCCAAAATGGATCATGACCTTGTGATGCGTCCACACCGAAGTTACTTCTAGTTAGTTGTAGTACTTGTAGTGTAAGGCTGGGCGGACTCCACTTAAACTGAGCAAGAATCTGTAGTGTAAACTTGTAGTATAGTAACTACTTACTTAGTCCCTAATCTGTAATTACGTTAATAACACATCGAGGGAAAGAGTATCCGATCTATCGAAATAATAAGAAATCTGTCTAGTGAGTGATAGCCGTTGAGTAAGTGTATACTCGGCCCTTTAAAGACTTCTTTTTGTCGTGTGTGTTAGTTACTAACACTAGTGTCAGAGTTTTTAAACCGCCTTAAAGGCCTCTGACATTGTTTTAGGTAACGACCAATGTCAAAGACAGTGACTGGATCATCTTACTTATCAGACAATCAGGTGATCAGCCTGCAATATCCTAACCAAACTAGGACAACAACACAAAGTCGTTGCCCCCGCTGGGAATCGAACCCGCGACCTCCGGATATGAGCCGAACGCTCTAACCACTACACCACAGAGGCAGTTAAAGACTATACGATACTCTTATCTAAATAAATATAGCATGCATAACCCATAGATTCTGAAACTTGTTTTATGGGATACTATCTCTGCGATACTATGTTATAATAAATAAGTATATGGAGCCATTTTCCAGTGTCCTGTTCTACGTCCACTCATATTTTCACTCTTGGAGATGTAAGGTACATCGGACGTTACATCGGGATCGAACCAGAACCTCCGAGTGTTAGATTGTGGTTACAAATACGCTATGGAGGGTCGTCCTGTTTCGATACTACCTATTTATATTACCGTTTAATTTTTGAAATGTTTGTTTGTTATTTCTTTATTACACAAATACTTAATATAAATAACATAGTCAAAGATAAATAACTAAAGTTGACTAGTGGAATCAGGTATCACCCGAACGGCATCACTACTATTTTAAGCAGCGCGTATGGCATTTGGGACGCGTGCTGGAAAATACCTACTCAGTTACCGTCTATTTCGGGATGCCCTACTGACTACGCGCTCCGCTCTTACCTCATCGAAGAAACAGAAGACATACAGTAGGTACTAAGTCTATCCTTTAAGGGGGAAATAGTACCCTTTCCTAACAAGACTAAGGCCGGGAATCCACTACGCTGAATTTAAGATGCTGATTCTACCTCTATGTATATACATACCTACATTGCTTGTTTTGTAAAGATTGGTCAAAATTGAATCATTACAAAACCAGTAACGTATACCTATAAAATCAGACTCTGAATTTCCGTAAGTCGACGTCCGAAATCTCAGTGACTGGTAGAAAAGACTCATATCTTGTTTCTAAAAGAACTCTTCGATTGCTGCCACAAGCAAGAAATTGATTTAGGTAGGTACGATTAGTGGGGGAGAAGAATCAACTAAATATTCGTAACTCCTAATCTTACTTACTTCAACCACAGATTACAGTATAAGTTTCCTTCAACTGTCAAAAACTGAACTTATGTATGACAGTAGATAGTATGTAATATTTTTAGTATATTGTGGGAAGTACTTAGGTAACCATTTTATTAACAATTGGCGGTTATTACCTACCTACCTACATTAAAGATTATTTTTTGTGTCTGAATTATCGAGCAACAGAGAGCGTAACAGTTTGACCTACGCACCGAATCGGCCGTTAATTTTCTTTAATTCACAGTGACGTATTTGACGCGAGACTTACCGTACCTTCGCAAAATGGATAGCCAGTTATTGAATTTCTAAAGAAATCATTCACGGTCTCATGAGCTTTAAATTAATTCATGTCTCTATAGAGCGGCTAAACAAAAAACTGCAGCTAATTAGGTTTCGCTGAGCAACCAGTGTGCAAAAGAATTGCGTTTTTCGTCTAATCTAACAATGTGGCTAAACGCCAGGTAACGGTTGTGTTCCATGCATTGCAAAAACATTGGTTTTACCGCAGCAGACAACGCAGTTCTCGACTTAGGTATAATTATTTTTTACGTTGCTAAACTTATGGAAGTAAAGTTCCTACTTATTGGTCAGGCTACTAAAGCGCTGGACACATAGAAAAGACGTAGGACGCGGACGTACGTCCCGACGTAGAACACACAGAAAGGACGGGGCACGCGTCTTTTCTGTGTGTTCTGCTTTGCGACGTTTCTATACATTTTGTATGAAACCGTCGCTTGCCGTCGCGGAACAGACATGTATGCGCCCCGTCCGCGACGTACGTCTTTTCAGTGTGTCCTGCGCCTTAGATCTTAGGTGTTTCGTGTGCAAGAATTTAGGTTCATTTGTGAAATTTTACAAATTCCTTCGCTTAGATACTGTAACAAGACCTCATTTTTTAGGCACAGTAAAGATATGTAAACCATCTTGACATGCTTTTTATTGAAATTTACACTTTATAATCAATTTATTTGTAAAAAAAAATCTTAGTTCACACTCAGATCCCTAAATCGAAAAATGATATTTGGTGGGCATGATTAAACATATTCATGCCAAATTAAAGCTTTCTAGTACTTAGTCTCTGAGTAAAACCGCGGACGGACAGACAGACACAGACATGGCAAAACTTTAAGGGTTCCTTGTTTACTACAGAACCCTAAAAAGACTTGTCAAAATTGTTTAGGTGTACCTAAACAAATGCAGTTTAGGTACCCACTTACAGAATGACAGATGCGCGAAGACATTCTACGAATTGGAGTAGAATTTATCCTATATTCTTTTCTTAGCCTGTTTCTATTTTCAAAGTTCAATAAACAGTTCCTAAATTTCCAATAAGGAAACGAGATATGGATGTCCGGATGTAGCCCATGAACCAACATATCAGTGTCATCGCGAGCTCTTTCCGCTACACGTTCGCTGCATCGTCATGCTGAAAGCTGACATTTTGCTTACTCGAACTTTCCTTGAGCAAAGGCCTTATTTCTGAATAAATATAAAAAATACATGAACCTTCTTTGAATGATCGACCAGAAACTTTTATATTTACTCGGGCCACCACACCGTAAACCTACACGTTTCGTTTGTTTATTATAAACGTTCGATACAATTAAATTTACTCTAAATGTATGTTTTGTCAACAGGCGAGGAGCATCCCGGACAGAAACAACGCAAAGGATTCTTCAGAAGCCTGTGGAAAAAATCTCGACACTATTCATTAGAACACCCTTGATTAAATGAGATGACTGCTTTTGACTCAACCCTTTAAAATTCATTCTGTCAACTCAGTCTGATTGTTAGTTTTACGGTGCCAGAGGTAGGATTGAAAAGTCCTGCTTGATAATTACATGAGATGCTTTAGCACCAAGGAGGCAAGCATAAAGTAAATTGACGAGAACATTTGAATGCAACTAAAGTCTAACTCGTACTAAGTTACCAACAACGCAGTATTGATACGTACTGTAACTTCAAGTTCATTCAATTTATAAATATTGGAATTAGGGTACTATTAGGAACGCAGGTGAAGCAAGTAAAGCCTGCTTACTCGTTTTTGTATTGCTTGCATAATCAGGAAATGGATGCACCCTAGTAATATAAAAATGTGTTGGCTTGTTAAGTTAATTCGATTGTATAGTGGGTACTATTAATTTGTCTAATCAATGCTTAATTATATCAATGCATAATTTATTTGTAAGACATAAGTATGTATTGCAACAGTACTAAACCCTTCATTTTGGATCATAGATTGTAGAAATGTAGATAAACACGTAGCAAATACATTCAATAGTTTATCTTCCAAATGTTATTGTAACTACAGACCCTAAAGTTCTCAGGAAAATGATTTAAACTAAATATGCGCTGCATCAAGAAATTGTAACAGTTATTATATATTAAAAATTTACATTTTTTTCTATTTATTTATGGTGTAGAATTAGATATCAGGAAATATGGCACTCTTGTGCTGTAATTTAAAGAACCAATTGCTACAAGTTAAACATTTTATACCAATCCTTGTATTCGAGTGTACTTAACTCTTATTATTGTAGATTTTGTCAAAAGAAAATAAATTATGTTCATTAGCAATAATTATATTGTTGTGTATTATTTACTTTATTTTACCTACATTTCCTTTAAAATGACGTGGAGTGAACAGAAAAACAAGTTATTATAATACAAATCATTTTATTATTAGATAGACACAGTTCCCATCGCTTATCAGAAACAATGTACAAAGCTATAGTAGTAATATCAAATATAAACAATATGCACCCTTCGTTCACTGCAAGCCTTGTTTGAGGATACAGGGTAATTGAGCGCTTCTAGTTTCTGCAGTTAAGTGTTATAAATAACAGAATGCAAATGTTTATTTTATTCACTACACGATATTATAAATGCGGCGCAATTAAAAAGAAAAAGCATAGCAGAATATGCAATGGCGGGTGCATTTGGGCCGTGGCCGTGCCCGCGGCGTGCGCCGAGGCCGCAGCGCCCGCACCGCGCCCTTGCCACACTGATGTATCGAATATTATTCACACGATGGTTCCAGTGGGACTAGAGATTTTCAATTAAATGTAATACTTGGGTTACAGTGTCTTTCATTCGTAACAAGCCCTTACACAAATGCTTATTTGTAATTAGATATATATATATATAATGTTGTAATAATATTGTTACAGTAATTTCATTACGCGGTTATTATAACTTCTTGTCAGGCATCTATACACGGGCAAGACGTCTAGGTGTTGTCGACGATTTGCACTAGGATTCGACAACGGCTTATTCATTACGCAGGACGATAAGTAATTCAGCAAATATTAGGATGCTAGAAAAGAAAACCTAAAAAAATCTCTATACATCATGCTTTGAGACCTGCTTGCAAAGCTGAATTATGCTTTACTGGTCGATAAAAGCAAATTTTAAAATACATTTTTATTAAGTTTACAGTATCAATTACTCCGTGGAAGCGGTGAGCGTATAAAAAGAGTCCAGAATCCGCAAAGTAATTGCTTCTGCATACAGTTACTAAACGCATCAGACACTGATGACGCCATAATTCATCAAATATCAAAACAAATGAACGGTCCTTATCACTTTATAGAATATACAAAATGCAGTTACTTATTTCCCTGTGGAAAAAATATTATCTTATAGTATTCTTAGATCACGGCGCGCTTGGATCTGTGGACAAGAGAGACGATTTTTGACTAAGAAATTTGATATAACCATCAAAATTAGACAATCATTATATTTGGGTATGATAAGTTTGATACTTGATATGTTTTGGAGTTGATGAATGCAAATAAGGAACTAACCTCTAATAACCACAGGTAATTAAATAGTCTCCTAACTTCTCGACTACAGACGCGGCTTGCTGGGGTTGGATGGGTTCTTGATACAAAGCGATAACGACGGCTGAAACAAAAACAACTGTAAGTTTGCTAATTCTTCACATTTCTTCAGGCTTGCGATGTAAGGGTAGAGAAGGAAGGAAGAGGAGGCGGACGGTTCACAAAATATTTGTTGTATTTGTGTACAATATTTATCAAACACATATATGGATATGTGAATATCTGAACAAATTACAGATAATGAGCAAAAATAAGTATAACTAAATCTTTTTAACAGACGCGATATAAAACACCAGGATTGTATTTCCTAAAATGCAGTTAAAGCACGAGATTAACGAGATATTTGTCAGACAGAGTCCTTTACGTCTCCTCTTATGGCATCCACAGTAAGGAATGTAGTGGTCCTATTCTAGGCCGGAAGCTTCTCGGCTAAATGTTGTGTATTTACTACTCATAAATATTTTTTTCACAAAAGAAAAACTTTATTATATTTCATTATTAATAGAAACAGGGTTAAAGACAAGCCTAGGTAGATAGTGAATGAGACAAACATACATTGCCCTGTTTTTAAATTCAATGTGGTGTTTAGTACATAAATGACATAAAAGTCAATTTCGGTATTAGGACATTTTGCGTCAAAACTATATTAAGGGTGACTTCCATGCATTGCGGCAAATCGCAGACGCACGAACACCTTTGGAATATCATACTTATAAATTAATTATTGTTTGACATACCTTCAAATCGGTTTTAGAATATACGACGAAATAAATTAGACCAAGAGACATTATAAATAATTAACTGTAGGTATTTACATATAATTTGATATCGTACGCGCGCATAGGAGTCTTATTAGGCAACACACACTTAAAAAATCCCCTTACCATCAACATTTTCACACAAACGTAACTTTTATTTTAAAATTACATGTCAGATTTCGGTAAAATTTTGTAATTTCAAAGTAATTGCATACATCTAGGCGTATAACTAGTAACTATATAAACTTTCCTCAAAATAGGAACTTATATCAGATTAATGCCTACATTTTATGTGCAATTTCTTTGAAATTACAAAATTTTACCCAAATCTGACACGTTGTTTTAAAATAAAGGGTAGACTTCGTATTCGGTCTAGGGTAAGGGAACTCTTAGGCACTGGACACACAGAAAGGACGCCCCGCCCCGTACTTTCTGTATGTTCTGCGACGCGAAGTTTCTATACATTTTGTACGAAACCGTCGCTTGCCGTCGCGGAAGAGACATGTCTGCGCTCCGTCTGCGTCTTTTCTGTGTGTCAAGCGCTTTAAGTACCAAATATGTGTAAGTCATAAATAGCTACCTTGTTGTGTCTTCATGCAATGAACGCCGACTTTGCCGAGTTTTGCGCGTACGATGCGGTCTGTGCCACTGAGGTAGATGTACCGCGTGCCCGCTATCGTCACGCCACCGCTCGTTAGAAGTGATTCATTTTCAAAACCAGCTACTATCTTTGCTACTTCATCTTTTGATATCTGTTGACAAAAGAAATAGCAATTCAAATATCTGACCTATAGGTTGATATTCGATCATTCTTCAGTTATTTTCGCTACCTAATAACGCGTCGCTTTCTTACTACTTTTTGACAAACTTTACACCAAATGAAATAAAAACACTATCAACTATACAATTTCTAGTTTTGTTCTCTAGCTAAATCATCGAAATAAAAAAAAACAACGAGGCTTTAATTAGGTAGAGAAAAAAATACTTTAGAATGACCGTTTTTATTAATTAGTATTTCTATATCTATCTCACTCTATTTATTATTTCATTTGGTCACGTCATCATGATTATGAGGGGAACCTAATTTATTATTACCTAAATATTTTTAGGCATTTTATCTCAGTTCAGTGACAACGTGTTTCAAAAATATAGCCCCTGATCGATGCACTTGACATAAATGCTGACCCGACGTACGAGTCAGATGTACAAGTTATAGCCACATTGGTTTACACGTGGTCAGTCGGCTTCTAAGACCGGTTCTGCCGCGCCGCCACACTCCAACCGCAAAGTTATGATTATGACAGTAGACTTAACAATCTTAATCACAACATACACATTACACATATGTATACATGTCGTTAAGTTATTTGAGATCTATTTATACAATTTATAGATATAGATTTTACATCAAAGGCAGGGGTGTACAAAACAATGCAACAAGGATAACAATTACTAAAAAAAAAAAAATATAACCTATTCTGACACAGTCGGGTAAAAAAACCAACTGCTTGAAAAATTTCCAAAGCCCTGCTTTTTAGCTTTTGATTAATTTTTCATTTAAGTACCCAACCTCAATTTCAGAATTATGACGAATCTAACGACACCTCTTTTTTGTTACAATGAACTTGTTTGGCGATGAACTTGTTGATTGTAATTAAGTTAGACGGTCTAGTTTTATATCTGCGACTGGCGACTTTTAAGAAAAACAAGTTTTAAAGCTACACGGACCAGGTACCAATGATGCTTTCAAAGGTTTGTTATTTACAAATGTTAATTATCACCACAATTAAGATTAAATCAATCAAACAATCATTCAAAGAATTTATTTCAAATGAGGGCTCCTCTTATGGCCTGTCTCCGCTTTAGAAGCATCACTATTCAAGAATAATTATAATTATTTATGAATTGGACCGAGAGGAAATTGGATCAAAATTATTGTCGAACTACTTAAATACAACTCAAAAAATAACAATAGCATTGTTCAGAGGAATCACTTTAGTAAGAACGCGGCAGCGACAAATGTGTAGTTGATTTTTGAAAGAAACAGATGTAAATTTTTGTTGTGGTGATATAAATTTACTATTGAATATACATCCACTAACTTCATCTTAGGAGATTGGTATCCATACACATGAACATAGAAAGTATCTCGTGAATCTCATACATACCTAGATACATTCAATGTTTTTTCGCCCTATCATAATTTGTTCTCGTAGCGGTAGTAATAAGTATCGTTTTAGCTGGAAATGAGTATACTATAATCATACCGGCTTTGTAGACCGGCTAGATTATTATCACTCGACAATATAATTTTCCAACCAACAGCGGATCAAGAGAAATTGATGATAACACTTACATTGACTATTTCTATTAGTATTCTTTCAATTTACAAAACAACTATAGTAACCCACTGTTGTTTGCGAAATGCGAAAAACCAGTTAAAAAAATCTCCATACATATATGTTTTTGACAAAAAAGGTATATGACCCGTTTGTTTTTTCGCGATTATCTCGATTTCTATTGCTCTAATGATATTAACACTTATTTTTGTTTTGAACTAATAAGCAGATATGGGTTTTTACCCGAGCGCCAGGAGTGTTATGTTTTTTAAGTGTCGGAATGTAATATACATGTTTAACGCATCATCATCCTCCACAGCCTTGATCCTCCCACTGCTGGGAATAGGCCTCTCTAATGAATGCCATTTACCACGGTCCTGAGCTAAACTAACTTTAACGTATAAATATAAATTTATAAAAAAATACTTATCAAACATTTTAAAAGAAACCAGCGGATATTTGGCGCCCAATTATCTTCAAATTTTCATATCTAAGTGATATAAAAGATAGTGTGATAGCAAAATAAAAAAATATTGAAAAAGTTTACGATAATATATATCTATAGAATTTATTTTTAGTTATAATATAAGAAATGTTAATAATCAACATTAACAAATCTGAAAGTGCTTCCAGCATTATAGGCATAGATAGATGTACTGCTACTATATCTATGTATATGTATCTTACACTTTTTTTGTTGCTTTTAAGGGTTCCGTACCCAAAGGGTAAAAACGGGACCCTATTACTAAGACTTCGCTGTCTGTCACCAGGCTGTATTCAAGAACCGCGATAACTAGACTGTTGAAATTTTCACAAATTATACATTTCTGTTGCCGCTTTAACAACAAATACTAAAAACAAATAAAATAAATATTTCAGGGGGGCTCCCATACACCAAACGCGATATTTTACAGATAACTAGCTCCCGCGGGCTTCGCGCGGTATTTCGGAATAAAGAGTACCCTATACCCTTCCCCGAGTCTAAAACTATATCCCTACCAAATTTCATCCAAATCGGTTCCGTGGTTTAATCGTGAAGAGGTAACAAACAAACAAATATACAAACTCACTTTCACATTTATAATATTATATTATATATATTATAGTAGGGAAGTAGGGATAGGGATGGTACGGAACCCTTAGTGCGCGAATCCGATTCGCACTTGGCCAGTTATTAATGTTGTTTCACTTTACAACCTATTTTTTAAATGATGCGCCGCTCTTGATTGTGGATTAACACCATTACTTAGAGTAAACTTAATTAACTTTTGTTATGTGCGTTTTGCCCGCGTTATTAAAGTTCATTTAAAAATTTCAAGGGAACATGTTATTTTTCCGGACTAAAAAATATCCTGTGTTTATCCAGATAATAAGCTCTGCACCCCAAATTTAATTCCAATCCATACAAACTTACTACCGTTAACGTTTTTACCCTTTGGGTACGGAACCCTAAAAATTAATGGTTAGTCTCACTAAAACTTAAGGACCCATTTGGCCGATTATGGTTATAAAACATTCGTGGAAGCCCAAGGAAGGTTTACGAGTGAGAAAATGCGGAAATAATGAGAGGAAAATACTAAAAACAATTTAAGGACCCATTTGGCCGATTATGGTTATAAAACATTCGTGGAAGCCCAAGGAAGGTTTACGAGTGAGAAAATGCGGAAATAATGAGAGGAAAATACTAAAAACAATTTAATTTTCCTATACAAACTGTTTCTACTTGTTGATCAAATATTTTTAGGTGCATTCAGAAAACAATTTTTAAGAGTAACTTATTGTAGGAATACCTAGATAATTTAATACAGGACCCTTTCTGCGCATTACCCTCTGCTGAGGTATAAGATCAAATAATCTAATACGTACATAAAAACTACTTGCGTAATCGATTATGATCATTACGTGAATCGGTAAAGCATCGAAATGACGGCTACAAGGGCCCCGTAAAAAAATACCATAATGTGTAGTAATTTTTGTCGTGTAAAAAGCGGTCAAACACATCTATTGTAAGTATTTTTTTATTTAATAAATTCTGAAAAATCGATGGAAAATCGTATAGTACCTATCTAATACGGAAAAAATAATCGGGTCAACTTTGCAACTTGCAACTGATTAGCTTCTACTCGACGATTATAGGTAACTGCCAAACGGGCCAAACCACAGCAAAAAGATCTACCTACGTATAATCGCATAACACAAACTTGCCATATCTACCTACGTATAATCGCATAACACAAACTTGACATATTTAATTTTTCGATGTTATTATTTTTCACCAATAACTATTATTGATGTATTTGTTATAAAATATAGTATCGTTGAGTTAGTACGTATCCCATCACACAAGACTCAAACTTACTTTGGGCACAGATTACTATAAGTTACCTTTGGGCACAGGTACTACTACAAACGAAACAATACATCCGTGCACACGTCAAATGTGTGAGTTAAACAATCAGGGTCGCCACCACAGATTTGTTGCTTTGCTTACCTGTTTTCATCACTCGGAAATCTATAAAATTTTCGTTCTTTATTGTTTTCCGTGGATAAACAATGGTAATATGCGCAGTTTCTCACCATTATGATTTAATAACCCTAAGTAACTCGCGTAACGTCAACGTGCGACTAGCAAGAACCCTGTTTTACAGGCTTTTACACGTCTCAATAACAGGGGAAGGGTTGCGGGGTCGCTAGATTGCGGGGGACGGTGCGAGTTTCCGTTCTGTATGTAATACTATTATTAATTCTGTGCTTTGGGGCTAGCCATAGCCAATCAGTGTGATTTGTCCCTATATATTTATTTCTTTATTTATCCTTGGGCACGAGGCAGTTTATTCACCCTCGTTTTTAATGTATCATTTACATTATGATTCGGTAATAAGAATTTGAAAATCGATTTATTGATGACGTAGGCTGGGACTACCATTCTATTTCGTCTTCATCCCCTGTGATGTAGATTAGCCAATCCCTTTGATTTCTCTCTTTCTTGTCAATAGTGTACTATCATGTGTATTTTTCTACTCCTGTACTGTTATCTATCTTTTAAATATTCACGAACACTATGTATTATAATAACAGTACCTGGGCGACCGAGCTTTGCTCGGTTATATCTCAAATATTATCATTTTTTTTAAACTTGTCTATAAACTATAAAAATTATATATAAACTTAGAACATATTAAAAAAACAAAAGTAAGTCACCGAGTGGGATTCGAACCCGTAACACTGTTTACACGGTTACAGTCCGCGTCTTAAACCGCTGGACCAAGCGGAGTGGCTGGCAGGACGAAATTAGCGACCATATTCTGTGTAAAAAGAAAAACGCATGAAAACTGGAAAACACGTATTTTCCCAAACATAAGACTAATCTACATCGATTGTTTACCCCCGAAAACAGCCATATACCAAATTTCTGCGAAATCGTTAGAGCTGTTTCCGAGATCACAGAATTAAATTTATATACCTACATATAAATAAATAAATATACAAGAATTGCTCGTTTAAAGACAGATTTAAAGATAGATAGATTATTTATGATTTCAGAAAAGTACAGTGCCCTTTACAGCACATGTGTCGTTATTTCGTCAAAAAGATGCTTCTAGCCGCAGACCTAAGAACTGTTTTTTTTTTAGATCTATCACACTGCCAATATAAGAAAAACATTTTTAACATAGTCACTAGGAAGACGTCAATTAAAAAAATAAAGTTAACCATAGAATATACCTAGTATCTACATCAAAGATTTAGAATATACAAGTGGAGTGTCTACCTACCTACCAAACAAATGTCAAACATTTTCGTATTTTTCATGTTTATTTTTGTAGTAACTGTAGGTGTTTATACCTACTACAACTGTTGCATAAAATACTATTACACATATTTTGTTTTAGTGAGCTTGCAGAAAATAAGGTAGAGTTGCAATTTTTCGAAATGTGCATTTGTAGCGACACAAATTATTTTTGTAAATGTGTGATTTTTTTAGATGTAGTAGTAGTACCCTTCCTCAGCAAAAAAAAAAAACAGTAGAATGTTTAGAAGATTGGTCTACAAAACTTATCATATACCTTAAAACGAGCAATTCTTGTATATTTATTTATTTCTATTTTAATAAATTTCTGTGATCTCGAAAACGGCTTTAATGATTTTGCTGAAAATTGGTATATGGGGATTTTTGGGGGTACAAAATCGATCTAGATTAGTCTTGTTTGGGAAAACGCGTGTTTTCGAGTTTTCATTCGTTTTTCTTTCCACGCAGAATATGGTCGCTAATTTCATCGCGCCGGCCGCCATCCGCCAAAAAACAGTTTTAAATATTTAAGTGTCTGTTGGTTGTTGAATCAGAAATAAATGTCCAGACAAAAGGTTAAAAGTTGATCTGTCATTTTGTCACCATTTCTATCATTAGTTTGCCAGTCAGTACGCGAAACTATATACCTACTGTTTGTTTTAAAATGCCAAGAAGACGACCTGACTTGTCGTCGAAGTCAATCAAACCTGCGACAAGCTACCGCACGTGCAAACCGCACTGATGACCAGCGAGAAACATAACTAATTAATTAAGATGACAAAGGAAATCAAAAGTACCTAATAGGTTGCTAGCATTGCCTATTAGCATGCTTCAAATCTCGCCCATTCCCTTGATCGTTGTACATTAAGTGTTTTCCTTTCTTCCAGACCAGCATTTTTTCCATCTTAAGGCCCACCATCACGCTGAGCTTTGGGTCTTACGGCCCCGGGCTGTATAAAGATGCGAAAATGTATCTGATTCTACAAATGAATTGCTGTTCGTTAGTCTCGCTAAAACTCGAGAACTGCTGGATAGGTAGCAGTAGCTTGTCGCACGTTTGATTGACTTCGACGACAAGTCAGGTCGTTGGCATTTTAAAACAAACAGTAGGTAAATAGTTTCGCGTACTGACTGGCAAACTGATAATAGAAATGGTGACAGAATGACAGATCAACCTTTCGTCTGGACATTTATAACCAGGGATCGGATATTCCAGTGCATATTTACCTAAACTTCGAGGAAGTACATAACATCAGTGGATATTAAATATTAATTATAATATAGGGATTTAAAAATCATGAGTTGTTACTTTATTGCATTGAAATAATAAAAGAAATCGGATACAACTTATTGATTGAAGCATAATTTAGTATATTTTTAGAGTTGAGTTATTTGACATAATTTTTACAAGAAACTCTAGAAAATGGACTAATATCCTTCAATCAAAAACTTTTACCTAAAGTTTTATTATTTTTATGCAATAAAATAACAACTCATGATTAAGAAATCCCTGTATTATAAATATGATTTAAAATTTTCGAGGTGGTATTACCACTCATGTTATGTAGCTCCTCGAAGTTTAGGTAAATATGCACTGGAATATCCAATCCCTGTTTATAACTGATTCAACAACCAACTGACACTTTTAAATATTTAAAACTGTTTTTTTTTTGCATTCCTAGGTACTTTAGATCATTGAATACAGAATAAGTTATGTAGACAAATCTTCTAAACATTCTACTGTTCTTGGTGCGGAGGCATGGTATATTAAAACATTATTTTATTAACATTGTTTTATTATACCATGGTGCGGGGGTAAGGTACTACTACATCTAAAAAAATCACACATTTACAAAAATAATTTGTGCTTTAAACGCACACGAAAAATTGCAGCCAGCTTATTTTCTGCACACCAGTAAAGAGCACACTAAAACACATGTGTAATAGTATTTTATGCACCATTTGTAGTAGGTATAAAAAGCTTCAAAAAATGCGAGTGGTGCAGGCTACTGCGCGGCGTTGGGTCTTAGCGAGCATCGTAAGAAGACGCATTATTTACGTACTTATACAACGTTGCATACAATATTTTTTACGAATATACAATACTAATTAAAATATAATAACTGGCCAGGTGCGAATCGGATTCGCACACTTAGGGTTCCGTACCATTATCTATAAAAAATCGCGTTTGTTGCATGAGAGCCCCCCTTAAATATTTTATTTAATTTTGTTCTTAGTATTTCTTGTTATAACGGCAATAGAAATATATAATTTGTAAAAATTTCAACTGTCTAGCAATCGCGATTCTTGAGATACAGCCTGGTGACATGACAGACAGACTGACGGGCAGACAGCGAAGTCTTAGTAATAACTTATGTGACTTAATAATGTGTCATTACATCATCATATCAGCCACAGGAAGTCCACTGCTGGACATAGGCCTCCCCCAAGGATTTCCAAAACGACCGATTGGAAGCGGCCTGCATCCAGCGCCTTCCTGCAACATTACGTAGGTCGTCTGAACATCTAGCAGCACACCTACACTGCGCTTGCCGGTACGTGGCCGCCATTCGAGAACCTTTCTGCCCCATCGGCCATCGGATCTTCGCGCTATGTGCCCCGCCCACTGCCACTTTAATGAGCTAATCCGCTTGGCTATGTCAGTGACCTTCGCTCTTCTACGAATCTCCTCATTTCTGATTCGTAGAGATCACGTAGAGAAACACCGAGCATAGTCCTCTCCACAGATATAGATGTAATAGATAACGCCTGTATCAAGATTTGTATCGAAACCAAGCGTGCCAACTTTTTTAATGCCTACTGTGACGTCACAGGCAATTTTAGTGACGGGAAATTCAAACCGATTCAAAGAAACCGCTCGCTACGATTTAAACGATTTATTGAAGACGCACGCCGCCGCCCTGATCGTCTCGCTCATACTCATAGATTTTATATCTGTGGTCTTGCTCGCTCACTCCGCGCTCGCTAACCATACAACGATTAACATTCAAGTTAATCGATTTATGATAAAATCACAATCGATTTTCTGATTGACGAATGATATGAAATTGGATAAACAATTGATTCTAAACGGAAAATTGTTTGATAATAAAGAATAAATATTTGTACTTAAATAATTTATTTCAATTTAACTGAAATTCAAACTATACCAACTTATTAAAATTTAAATTAAAACTAAAAATTACAAGTAATGTAAATATTTTAATTGAACTTTAAAAATAAAACTATTATTATTCTTAAATAATCGGCCAAGTGCGAGTCGAATTCGCGAACGAAGGGTTCCGTACTATTATCTATAAAAAAACACACCCCGAAGAAAGAGTGGCATCGTAGCACTCGAACGGATGGACCGATTTCAATGCGTTTTTTTAACGTTAAAGCAACTTCCCTTGCGGTCGTTCTTAGCCATGTCAGGCTTGTCTCACTCCGCGTAGAGGTATCGAAAATATACCGCTTCAATGGGGGAAATTCAGTAGGGACGACTCACTAACGAGCAGTGAGCAGTGACGCAGGCGCGGTTTTGTTCACCAACGTGTGACCAGTAGTATATGTTCAAAGAGCGACCATATTACATACATGAACTCTGAAAATATTACCCTCGTTTTCTAAAGTGTAAATTAGGAAATGAGCTTGTTTATATCAATATCTATTAAATTGGCTCTTTAATAATAGTTAATATCATTCGTCAGTCCGATATCGATTAAAATCGATTATTGGCATATGTTGTAAAACGAACAACACTAGTCGCTAAATGAAGAACGAATGAGAAATTGCCGGTACCACGACGTCGTAGCGATGCGTGACAGTATCGCTTATTTCGATATTCATTGCTTGTTAACACACAACGTCGGATCAAACGCTCAAAGCAAACGCGGCAATGTAATGTGAATGTAGTTTTTAAACCTTAATCTATACTTATTTAGGTATAATCTTGGAATCACCGCTTAGAATGCTTAAAAAATTGTTTTAAAATGAATTTACGCATATATTTTTTTTAAAATAACTTAGCTGTGATAGGAAATATGTCCTTGACTTTGGGCGCTTGCAATTTTTGGGCTGTTGCAGTTTATTATCACGCAACGAGGCATTTTTTTATTTTTCGCTGCCATCCGGCTGCAATCACAGACACGGGCGGACTGTCAGTAGCGGCGGCCAACCTCGACGCTTTGTCTGAGAAATTACACGCGAAGTAGGTGCATTTAAGTCGTCTATCTATATCTATGTCTGTGGTCCTCTCCATAGCCCGTTGAACGACCTTGAGCCTTCTTATGAGACCCATAGTAAGGGACCACGTTTCAGAGCCATAGGTCATCACTGGTAACACACATTGATTAAACACTTTCGTCTTGAGGCACTGAGGTATTCTAGACGATAACAATAATCATCTAATATAATAGCTAGCATAGCACCAATAGTTCAGGAAAATATATGTTGTCCATAATTCAATTAATTAAAAATATTTTTTTCTTCATCTTCGAGCCGGTATAACTCTGTCCCGACTGAGTTTACAAATATAATTCCTTAACAAATATTGCTTGTTGTATTTTCTTGTACAAGCATACAAAAAATGGTTGACCGCCGCGCTAAAAAGAAAAGGCACCATTCCTCCATACAAAATGGTTATTGTTCTTTCACCTTTAAAAAATTGTACTGCTTTAAGTATAGGCTGAAATCAATTGTTTCTTATTTAGGTTGATAGGTTATGTTTTTGAGAATCATAATTAACATTTGACTTGACCATAAATCGAACACAATAAAATATAGAAAAGTACCCTTTGGCTCTAATTACAGCCTCTCGGTATCTAATACCACCCTTTCACGTACCGAATATCAGCCTAGTGTGATACCAGCATCAGGTGGCTGGAATTAGGTACTCCGTTCAACCTAATACCAGCCTAATAGGGTGGCTGAAATTGGGTACTCCATCTAACCTAATACCAGCCTAGGGTGGCTGGAATTAAGTACTCCGTCTAACCTTATACCAGCCTAGAGTGACCTAGAGTGGCTAGAATTACATACTCCGTACATTTAATGTATCTAACTATGTACAGCCCCATTAATTTTAGCTGATATGAGAGACAAAACCTATTTTATTATTAAGAAATAGAGTCACAACTTCATCATAATATAAAATAAACCAAATCAAGAACAGTAGAGCTGAATAAATAAGAGAAAATACCTTGGTTTAGTGACTCTGGAACTTATCATTTTTTTAGCAAAATGGCCGCCGTCCTAGCTCGCCTAGTAGAGCTTTGATTGACGATTGACGTCAAAGTACTCAGTCCGGTGGTACCATATTTAACAAATATTTTGGACCAAATGGTTTTTAGTTTTTTTTTAAAGTTCTTGCCACGTTATATTTACAGAAACCTTATTATCGAATAAAACGTTGAAAGGCTGTTATTAGGTACGGGGCTGGTATTAGGTACGTCCACTAGTGTTGCCGCTCGATAGTCTATCGATAGTTGGGCAAAAGCAATAGTATCGATATGGAAATCGATAGTGTCGATATTATCGATAGTATCGATACTATCGATACTATCGAAGCTCAATATTGAATGTACTATCGACAGTATCGATACTACTGCTTCTGAATATTGAAACAACAATCGATACTGTCGATAGTTTTGTCTCATCGATAGCGACCTTTCCCCCAATAGTATTGCTATATAATATATTGCATTAAAAATACTATTGGTTCTTGGTCGGTACCGGCTGTCGTCATTGTATGGCAGTCGTTAAACTGTCAGATGCCTTTAGGCAGTTTGCAAAATCTGACACCAGTGTTGGCCAAATACACACACGAAAAACAAACAATCAACAATACTATTGAATAACAGCCTACTATCGATAGTACAAACATATCGATACTATCAATAGTTATTACAATAGTTATAACCGATACTATCGATAGTATTGCAGTAAACTGATACTATTTTATCATACTGAGCTATCGATACTATCGATAGCACTATCGATATTATAGATGATTTCCGAGGTCAACTATCGATAGCCAAACTATCGACAGTCCGGCAAAACTAACGTCCACCCTAAGAGGGTCCCGTTTTTACCCGTTTCCCCCCCGTTTCCCGTTTGTACGGAACCCTAAAAAAAACAAGAAAAATATGAAAATGTTTGACATTCGTTTGGTAGATACTCCACTTGTATGTATATTCTAAATCTTTGATGTAGATACTAGGTATATTCTATTAAATATTAACTTTATTTATTTTTATTAATGTCTTCCTACCGACTGTTAAAAAATGGTTTTCTTATGTTGGCAGTATGATAGATCTAAAGAAAAAAAGTTCTAGGTCTGTGTCTAGAAGTATCTTTTATATTTAATAACGACACATGTCCTGTCATGGGAAATGTACTTTCCTGAAATCATAAATTATCTAAGTTGTTATTATAATACGTAGTGTTTGTGAATATTTAAAAGACAGATAACAGTACAGGACAGGAGTAGAAAAATACACATAATAATACACTTTTGAATAGTAAGAGAGAGAAGACAAAGGGATTGGGTAATCTATATTCAAATCTAATGCACAGGGGATTAAGACGAATATAGAATGGTAGTCCTATTTAAAAATATGTCCAGTTTTTAAAACGTAAATTAATAAAGCTTTTTATGTCATTGACCTTAAATTGCAATTTAGGTTCAATGACCTCAAAATGACCTCATGGTTAGGATAGATAACCATATATGCTGTGACCACATATGTATGTCTTTTTAGGCTTATAAAATTAAGCTTTTTGCATTTTTGTCTATTAGGTATTTTATCAGCAAACTAGGTAGGATGGTACTGATCTACTTCCGAACCACTTGTTGGATAATAGGTTATATTATCTATTATACATCAAATGTTTGCAAAGTTTGAAATTTTGTGAGTTACATAAACATAATTTCAGTCTCACATAAATCTGTTGTTTCTATAACTAGAAACAGCAGATTTGTGCCTAACAAATCAACAAGTAACATTTGGAGAATTAGGAATTATATTTATGAAGGTTTTTGCAAGGACACAACAGGTTGACACGTCTGTAATTAGGTATACCGATTTTTCGATAGCATTTGACAAAGTGAATCATGTTATTCTTTGTCATACACTAGAACATACATATTGCCCGATACGGCATAGTATGGCATAAGCGCCGTATTCATTATCCAGCCTGCTGTACAGCCGTTCAAGGTCGCTGTGCTGGATGTAGCCTATTCACGCAGCAAGCCAGTGTTGCCGTCACTAACACATTTTGCGAGGCAGTGTTCCCCTATTTTGTTGTTGTTGTCTGTTGACAGTTCTAACCTAGTGCTATGAAACTCAGTGGACTCGCTTAGATAGATTTTCCGCCAGAAGCTCCTAGCAATCAAAGAATGTCTACACCAACTTTGGTTGAAACTAGAGGCCTAGGAAAAGAGAAATGAACTTCGTTTCTCTATTACTGATCATCTAGTTTCAACCAAAGTTGGTGTAGACATCCTTTGATTGCTAGGAGATTTAATAGTTTAATATTCCTTATTTTGCTCTTATTCGTATCCTTGAGTACAGGGCCTGGCCTTATAAGGTTTAGATTGATTGTATCAAACAAGTTCAAAATAGGTGTTTAAAAAATAAAGGTATTACTCCAAAAGTGGTATTACAGGACTGACAAGACTGACATTACTGCATATCCGCTTTTAAGTGTAAAGGAACATTGAGCATTAATGTATGATGAAAAGTCTAGTTTGGTTTGGCATAGAAATAGAACATCACTATCGAAATGTGATGCATAGGAAGTTTTTTTATTTTATAATCTATTTATTTTGAATATAATAATAATATATTGTTTGTTGAGGATCAATAAAGAATTTTCAAATCACTATCGGACGACCACCTAACTATTTATTACTTGTACTGTGTACATAGTGTCACTGTGTAAATTCACACTCAGTGACTTTCTGTGTAAAGTTTATAGAGCGGTCTGTTATCATCTTCACTCTCAACTGTTTTTATAATTTAAACTTGCTGTATACACATGTGTTCAGTTGTTGCTTAACTATTTGATCACGATTTGATATGTGTGTACATCTCAATAATTGCTGATAAGTAACCCTGAATAACATACCAAGTGATCTAAATACTGAACTATGTATTCCATATTATATTTGTATCATTATAATGTATTTCATTTTATATTTGTATTATTTAATGAGAAGTAATAATTGAATATTTTCATTTCTCCATTAGGGTGCCTTCATGTAATTTTAATAATCACTTATTTCTACCGAACATAGCATTTTTTTTTTAGCTTTGATACTAAGTATTCATTTAGATGCTGTTCTACATATCTCTCCTTCAGCTAACTCAGACTTGCTACAAGTGAATAGGTATGAGTCTATTGCAATATGAGTATATCGCATAAAAATTTTCTAAGAGCTTGTTCATGGTTTTTTTCCACTTTCTGATTTGCTTGCCTTGATTGTAACCTAAATTTAAGCAAACTTTTTCGGATTTTCCTCAATAAAAATAAAATGGTTTATTGAAACAGTTCTAATTACAAATTCTTATACTATTTATGTAACTTTTATATCTAGGGCTTTAGCTGAAACATTCATATACGCAACGGAATGTAAGTACCTAAATAGAAAATAGTCTGCCACTTTTGGTTGGCCGATCAAAATGCCAACTTCATGTTTGATGATGGCCATTTGAAAAAAATATATCAGCTCTTTCCCAAACAGAGAAACAAATTAGTACCTAATTTACCTAACATGTTTAAATTATAGCATTAATGAATGAAGTCACAAATTATTTCGTAAACAGATTTGTTGTTATTGGATTTTCTCACCTGTAGGATACTCGAATCTTTAGGATATAAGAAGTAATGGCACTTTGAAGCTCGAAGTTAACATATTTGATAGATAATCTACCTACATATTTTATACCTATAACTTACCCACATATTTGATAACTATATTACTACCCTTTACAAGAATTCATACACCTAGGTAGATCAATTTTTCTTATTATATCGTGAACAAATAAGTACATTTTGTTACAATCTTTATGAATCTGAGAGGTGACGTGAAACTTTTAGAAAACCAACCTAGTACGGTAGCACGTAGGGATACCAACTTGGAATTTGGTAGGTAGGTCACACCGGCCGGCCGGCACCCACTTTCGCGGGCCTTTACCAAATCGAATGAGATGAGATAGACATATATGACTAATATTTACTAAGGGAATGGTTCCTGTAAGTGTACAATAACATCCAGTGGTGCCTTAACAAAAAATCACATTCTAATTTGAATTGGTTGCCTGACTTCAGCCACATGTCGCCATCTTGTCAAACTTGCCGGATAGAATTCGTCATCCGTTTGCTCAACAGCAGCACTATTAGCACATTTCATTACACTTTAGAGCACATACGCACTAAATTGAATTCTGTATCAATGCACTGATCATCACAAAGGCCCTACAGAGCAAGAAACTTACTTCGAAGCCTTCTGACTTGGCCCAGACATTGCCATCGTGACCGGCAATCGCAGCTTTTGTAACACATCTGGAGGCCATTAACTGTTTATCAACATAATCTTGCCAGCTCATTTTGATAGAGTTCGATTAAAAATAAAACTACTTGGCTAAATCACAATTTTCTCTTCACAACGAGCAATCGCTCCACACGAACAAAAAGCACTGGCGTTTCAAAATCAAAATGGCAGCGTAGTATCATAGACAATCCTGACAGGAAATGCCATTACCAACCTTGCAATGTATAAAATTGCGTTCAAAGGCCGGACGGAATTCAGATTCTGATTCCAGAGTTCCAGACGCTAAAGCGCCGTATTCATTATCCAGCGTGCTGTACAGCGGCTCACGGTCGCTTTGCTGGATGTAGCCTATTTACGCATCCAGCAAGCCAGTATTGCCATCACTAACACTTTTTGCGAGGCAGTGTTGCCCTCTTTTGTTGTTGTTGTCTGTTGACAGTTCTAACCTAATGCTATGAAACCCAGTGGACTCGCGTAGATAGATTTTCCGCCAGAAGCTCCTAGCAATCAAAGGATGTCTACACCAACTTTGGTTGAAACTAGAGGCCTAGGAAAAGAGAAACGAAGAAATAAAAATAGGCTTAAAAAAAGTGTTAGTGATGGCAATACTGGCTTGCTGGATGCCTTGCTGGATGCGTGAATAGGCTACATCCAGCAAAGCGACCTTGAGCCGCTGTACAGCACGCTGGATAATGAATACGGCGCTTAATGTAAGCGCATCAAGATATTTTTTTTTGTCAGTATTTGCTCGCAGTCATGCAATCCAGAAGTGCTATTTTTCATTGAGGGACTCAGCGAAACACAAAACGTGTAGTTTTCCAAATCACCGCTCGCGTAAAATACAAATTGATTGTATTTTTGAAACCGTCGCGTCAGCGAAAAAAAAATTGTTTTACGCAGAAAAAATCGATAATTTGTCTATGATTTTCTAAAAATTCGAACATGAATAAAAAAGTAACGTGAAATGGAATGGATTTCCTATGATTGGTTTCGATGACGTATCTACGCTACAAATGCCAAAATTATGAGTGGTCAAGACCACTCCTTGCAAATCCTTCGCAAACTACCGATTCAAAAATGCGCCCGTCTGGAAATGCTCGTGCAAACCCTTCGTAATGTGAGAAGTGATTTCAAAAATACGTCTCGTCCTTTAACCAACGCTTCCGCTTTTTCCGTTTAGTTTTTAATGCACATGCAAGTATTATTGCTATAGCAGCCTTTTTAGGGTTCCGTACCTAAAGGGTCTCTATTACTAAGACTTCGCTGTCTAGCCGTCTGTCCGTCTGTCTGTCACCGGGCTGTATCTCAAGAACCACGATAGCTAGATAGTTGAAGATTTCACAAATGATGTATTTCTGTTGCCGCTATAAAAATAAATACTAAAAACAAAATAATATAAATATTTAAGGGGGCTCCCATACAACAAACGCGATTTTTTTGGCCTTTTTTGCTCAATGTCAATTTATTTTAATAATAAATTAAAATAAAATAAATATTTAAGGGGGCTCCTACACAAAAACTTGATTTTTAAAGATGTCCTTACCGTTATGTACGGAACCCTTCACGCGCGTGTCTGACTCGCACTTGGCCAGTTATTTCTATTATCCATGACTTAATCTTGTACGAAAAACTACTTTACTCTATTGTTTTCAAATGCGTTCTGATGATGATATTATTGATAGTATAACAGCCCATTTCAATACTTGTGATATCGCGATATTATGATCATGTTATTGACAAATGTAACATGCCCAATGTATAAATGTGGCATTAAAGTTGGAATCTGAATATTTCGTAGGTACGTCGACGCCTGCCCTTAGGCTGGAAATACACGTACGGAATATTCAGATTCTAACATTCAGAATAACAAAAATCAGATAAAGAATCATAATCAATCAAAACCAGTTTGTAAAGCTGCGTCTCTTGCACCCGTTTTTAGGGTTCCGTACCCAAAGGATAAAAACGGGACCCTATTACTAAGACTTCGCTGTCTGTCCGTCTGTCCATCTGTCCGTCTTTCTTCCGTCTGTATGTCACCAAGCTGTATCTCAAGAACCGCGATAGCTAGACAGTTAAAATTTTCACAAATTATGTATTTCTGTTGCCGTTGCTGCTTGGCAACAAATACTAAGAAATAAATAAATAAATATTTAAGTGGGGCTCCCATACAACAAACGTGATTTTTTATAGAATCTTTAGTGGAATCCTTAGTGCGCGAATCCGATTTGCACTTTTCCGGTTATTTTGAAACATTACACAAAAACATGCAAACAAAGAGGCGTGGCCATACATAATTGTGTCTATGTATAAACAACGTTTCTGTTTTCCAAAGCCATTAGAAAATATTCCCCGCGTGGGGCATAGAGGGGAAGGGTCTATTTATGAACGAGATAAATGTAGAATATTCGCGAGTAAGATCTCGGAAAGTTCGCGAGTGGAATTGTATAGAAAGACGTCAGGATAATGCAAGCGAAACTAGGCCTTATATTCTTACAGCATAAAGGCTAGAGTTCTTTGAATGGTCGTCGGCTTAGTCGCACTCACACATACATACCGGCGTCTCGATGTTTCCCGTCAATCGAAATACATTCGTCAAGTGATGAGAATATTCGAAAAAAGTGTGGACCTCTGTATCGGCACATATAAAAAGGCGATCGAGTGCGCGTGCCGCCAGTTCAGTACGAGCTACGAAAGCGATAACTTCGAAACGAACCGAAGGAAACCTAGCTAAGTGCGACAAGTGGAAGTACCTGCGACAACTTTGGCGATATACCTGGACCTCAGCTGCTACGCGACTTGGACTTGGACATCAGGAAGACAATCTTCACGTATAACGTAGTGAATAAAAACCCTCAAACGAACTTTGGCGTTTTTCTCCAAATTTCGAACCCAGTTTCGTAACAATATTAAAATTTGCGATATCGTAAATATTCCCTGCCCTGACATATCTGTGTTTTCTCTTCGTTTTAGCGACAGCACGGCAAAATGCTAAAAAGCAGAGCACATCTTCTAAATTTCTTCGTCAGGCCGAACTCATAAAGTGCTATTTTTGAAACGTTGAGTCACCTAAACGAATGGTTTTCTCATGCAAAAAAATCGTTCATTTCACACAATCACAGTAACCAAATAATATATCAATATCACTAGGTATCATGATGAGGTTAACCATAAAATATACAGGATGATTTTGAACTCCCTAGCTTTATTTAAGGAACGCACTCTATATGTAATACAAAAAATACATGTTGAATTACTTTTAACTCGTTTCATAGTAAAAACCAAAGATATCAGGCGTCAAAGATATCCCAAAAATAAACGAATTTGTCGCCCGCGCCGCGCCCTTAGTGGTAAAGGCCGCGCGAGACGCGTTTACGCCGCAAGGTCATTGATCTTTATCGTTACGTAGCTATTGTATTACGTTTTATAAGGGTAAATTCATTTTGATGCTCAAATGGCTGCTTATACCTCGCGTTTCTACCATTTACACGGTAGCACGATCGTGGTGCGTATTTTATTAGCGTTTTCGCATGTTAAGTAGCCCTGGGTGTGCTATACCAGGATGGGTGACCGTAAGTGGCATAAGAATTTGCAGCCTCCTTCAGCTATCATCGTTAGATAGCCGTCGTAAAGCTGCCTTAAGGCAGCTTGTAAAAATCTTGCAAACAGTGTTGGCCACTTTCGTAAACAAACGATAAACAATAAAGGCCGAATTTGGTCTTAATTTTATACCTAATCATAAGTCGCAATTTCCCTTCGTACTTTACTGGCTTAGTACCTTCAAAATACTGAAGCTGTTATTGTTACTAAGCAAGGAAAAAAACATAAGGTACCTACCTAAACACTAATAAAAATGATAGGTACGTAGAATAGTAGGTAATTAATAAAGCATTTACAGCTTCTGCATCGCCGAGCTGCATCTCGCGGGCTGGCTCGGGGGTTCCGCTCAAAAAACTCGAAGATGTCATCTTCTATCTCGACGACTAGACGTGGCGCTCCGCATCCTCATGCATGGGATGGTATCTCGAACTGACCATAGTCAAGAAGCCGTTGGTTTGCGGCCACAATCGTTTGGCGGTGAGCCACTGTAGCATTCGTTATGCCTTGAGCACGAAGTCGAGGAATGCTCTCAGTTTCGTAGAGCCTCCTGGCTTCCCCAGTTTTCCCCACTTAGAATGTATACATGCGCACCATTTCGTAATACTCTCGTGCGGAATACGACATTGTTATGGATAAGATAAGAGACGCGCGCGGGAAAAGAGCTTTCACAACCTCCTGTGACGCGAGGGTTTTGCCGACTGCCGACTGGGTCGCCGGCGCGTGCGATTAGCGACAGGGTGGCGCGGGCGACGCGAACGAGCGATGGTAGCGGCGCGGCCGTGTGACACGAGTGAATCAGCTGTGTGTGTGTGCGGCCGTGCGGCCGGCTGAGCGAGTTCATTCATTATTCGGTTGGCCATGTATTGAAAATTTGCGGATTTTTCGTGATAATTTTTTTAAAACTTTTTTTTATTTTTTTTATTGCAGTTTTGTGTTCTATTAGTGATTCTGATTCTAAGATTTCAATAAAGCTAGTGGGTTTAAAATCATCCTGTATAAACACTAACGTTAACACAGAGTATACATTCAGTTCGTGACGTTGACGCAAGATGTTTCGTTTAAAACAGAAACATTCGCAGGAGGACACAAACATTGATTGTTTTGAAAAATAATGTTTTTAGTTTCATGATTTCTGTGTAATGTCTTGAAAAAAACATGCGCAGGAGACGCGCCTTTTGAATTCTGACGTTTCTTGCGGCCGAGTGTATCTCGATTGCGTAACAAGTAAGGCCGGCCACATACATACGGAATCCCGTTTCGGAATTCCGAATCAGGATTCCGCAGCAAATCCATACAAATCAATGACTATACCACACACATACGGTAGCATTCCGTTCGGATTTTATTTTCATTTGGAATTCCGAATGAAGGTCTGTGCGTTTGGAATCCCGTTCGGAAAAAAACCGTTCCGAATGCACATCTTCCATAACATTTTATTTGGGTCACACCACACATTCGGAAATTCCGTACGGAATGCGCTTAGTGTGCGCCGCATAACCGTAGCGTATAGACGTGTTGTATTTTGAAACTTTTGCGTACGTTTAATTTCCCACGCTATGTCTGACATACAACATCCCATCATATCCGTAGAAGCTTACCCATGTTTATAGAACACTAATAATCAAGGTTACCATGACAGAGACCTTAAGGAAATGGCATAGCAGACATTTGCCATTAGAAAAATTAAAGAGTCAGATAGACTCGCCAACTTACGAGTTGGCGAAGTATGTATCTAAGATACTAACTCCTTTAACAGGCAAGTCGACATCGTATGTCAGAAATCGGGACATATATCAATAGGACAATAAACATAGGACAATAGCCGTGTGGTTCCCGGCAGAGTAGAATAGGACCACTCCATCTCTTCCTGTGGATGTCGTAAGAGGCGACTAAAGGATAAATTCGACACGAACACCAAAAGAGGCTTCAGACGGGCAGCAGCGTCGGAAGCCCGATAGCAACACAACACTGCGCTCGCCAACCCGCCTGCCAAGCGTGGCGAGTATGGAAAAAACCCCCCAATGGAGGTACAACAAAAGACCAGGCCCCCAGTCCCCGGCAGCCCCGCTATTCCTGGCTCCGGTAGCGGTCATGGTAACGGCGGGGCAGGGGGTGCTAAGAATCCCCGGCAGAGATCCGGCTACCACTCCCGTCGACGACTGGCCCTGGTAACACATAACGTCTGCACGCTGAGGACTGACGAGAGGTTAGATGAGGTGGAAGAGGAAATGAGTAGGTTACGATGGGACATTGTGGGGTTGTCTGAAGTCCGAAGAGAGGGCGAGGGCACGACAACCCTAGAGTCTGGTAACCTACTATCACCGGGAAGGGGACAAAAAGAAGTCCCAGCATGGTGTCGGGTTTCTCGTCCACAAGTCCCTCATTAACAACGTCACAACCATCGAGAGTGTCTCTAGCAGGGTAATATACCTGATACTCAGAGTATCTAAAAGATACTCGCTGAAAGTTATCTTATACCTTTAAACGAGCAATTCTTGTATATATATATATATTTATTTATAAATTTCTGTGATCTCGAAAACGGCTCTAACGATTTCGCTGAAAATTTGTATATGGGGGTTTTCGGGGGTAAACAATCGATCTAGATTAGTTTTATGTTTGGAAAAACGCGTATTTTCGAGTTTTCATGCGATTTTCTTTCCACGCAGAATATGGTCGCTAATTTCGTCGCGCCGATCGCCTTGTTTTTAGCTCAGTGGTTAAGGATACCGACCGCTAGAAAGAGTGTTACGGGTTCGAATCCCACTCGGTGACTTACTTTTGTTTTTTTTATGTTTAAGTTTATATATAATTTTTTATTTTGCATTGTTTTTAGACAAGTTTAAAAAAAAATTGTTAATGTTTGAGATGTAACCGAGCTTTGCTCGGTTACATCGTCGCCCAGGTACTACAGGTATATATGCCAACAAAGGATCACTCCGATGAAGAGGTGGATGAAGTGTATGAGGACATAAGTAAGGCCATACATACTTCTGAAACCTATTTTACGGTTGTTATAGGGGATTTTAACGCGAAACTGGGCAAACGAGGCGATGGAGAGTTTAGGCTGGGAAACTTCGGATACGGAGTGCGAAATAACAGGGGACGTAAGCTGGCAGATTTTTTGGAACAAGAGGGACTCTTCGCGATGAACTCTTTCTTCAAGAAGCCGCCACAAAGGAAGTGGACCTGGATAGGTCCAGCAAAGAAGAACCAGCCCCCTGTTAAAAACAAAATCGACTTCATCTTAACGACTAAGAGACGAATATTCAACGATGTCTTAGTGATCAATCGGATCAAAACCGGGAGCGATCACCGAATATGAAGAGGCATCGTGAATATTGATCTCAAGGTCAAAAGATCGCGGCTGATGAAGTCGACGCTCCGACCGACGCAGATCCAAATCGAAAACTCCGAGGGTTTCCAGCTTGAACTATCAAACCGCTTTCTAGGCCTTCAGGATTGCGTTACAGTGGACGAGATAAACCAATGGTTTATACAAGCTGTCCAAGCGATGGATCGAAGATGTTTAGGTCCCGCCCCAAACAAAGACCTCAGAAAATCTCTGCTGAGACCCTTACCTTAATGGCAGAGCGACGATCAAGCCCCCTGCAGACCTCATAAAATGCTGAATCATATCGGTAGCTCAACAGAAGTCCTTGCGACACGACATCCGCTCCTTTAATACTAAATGTATTAAGAAGACGATAGAGCAGAACAAAGGCTCCAAAGTGTTCGCGAGAGCTATGTCGGTTGGGCAAAGCCGATTGATGAAGCTAAAGAATGAGGACGGCGACGTGGTATCGACAAAAACAAATGGCTGAAGACCTAAGAGCCAAGTTAACCCGACACTATACCGAAGATATCCCGGACATCAGCCTGTACGAGATTAGGATGGCCCTCAAACAGCATAAAAACAACAAGGCGCCGGGCGAGGATGGAATTACAGCAGAGCTTAGCTTCTGAAAGCGGGCGGAACGCCGGTACTGAAAGTCCTTTAGAGGCTCTTTAATTCCGTTCTGCTCGAGGGCGTAACGCCGGAAGCGTGGAGCAGGGGCGTGGTGGTCCTGTTCTTCAAAAAGGGAGATAGCACCCTATTGAAGAATTATAGGCCTATCACGCTTCTGAGTCATGTATATAAGTTGGTTTCGAGGGTCATCACGAATCGTCTCGCAAACAAGTTTGATGCCTTCCAGCCTCCCGAACAAGCCGGTTTCCGTAAAGGTTTTAGTACTATGGACCATATTCATACGCTGCGGCAGGTAATAGATAAGACAAGGGAGTATAACCGGCCGTTACGCTTGGGGTTCGTGGACTATGAAAAAGCCTTCGATTCGATCGAAACATGGGCCGTGCTTCAGTCTCTCCAGCGATGCCGTATTGACTATCAGTATATTGAAGTGTTGAAGTGCTTATACAGTAACGCCACTATGTCAGTCCGAGTACAAGAGCAGTGCACGAAGACAATTCCACTGCATAGAGGTGTAAGACAGGGAGACGTTATATCTCCGAAACTGTTCACCGTTGCACTGGAAGATGCCTTCAAGCTTCTGGAATGGGAAGGATTTAGCATTAACATCAATGGCGAGTATATCACCCACCTTCGATTTGCCGACGATATCGTTGTCATGGCAGAATCGATGGAAGACCTAAGTACTATGCTCGGAGATCTAAATCGAGTTTCCCAACAAGTGGGCCTTAAAATAAACATGGACAAAACGAAAGTAATGTCGAATGTCCATGTTGCGCCCCTACCTGTTTGTGTTGGGAGCTCCACCCTCGAAGTTGTAGACCAGTATATCTACCTGGGTCAATTGATCCAGGCAGGAAGTTCCAGTTTCGAGGAAGAGGTCTCTAGACGAATCCGACTCGGCTGGGCAGCGTTCGGGAAGCTACGCAGTGTCTTCTCGTCAAAAATACCTCAGTGTCTTAAGACTAAAGTTTACAACCAATGTGTGTTACCAGTGATGACTTATGGCTCTGAAACATGGTCCCTTACAATGGGTCTCATAAGAAGGCTCAAGGTCGTGCAACGCGCTATGGAAAGGGCTATGCTCGGTGTTTCTCTACGTGATCGAATCAGAAATGAGGAAATCCGTAGGAGAACTAAAGTCACTGACACAGCCCAGTGGATTAGCTCGTTGAAATGGCAGTGGGCGGGACACATAGCGCGACGAACCGATGGCCGATGGGGCAAAAAGGTTCTTGAATGGCGACCACGAACAGGCAAGCGAAGCGTAGGACACCCACCCACAAGGTGGTCTGACGACCTAACCAAGGTCGCTGGAAGGCGTTGGATGCAAGCCGCTCTAGATCAGTTATTTTGGAAATCTTTGGGAGAGGCCTATGTCCAGCAGTGGACGTTGTGCGGCTGAAATGATGATGATGATGATGATACATACTTCGCCAACTCGTAAGTTGGCGAGTCTATCTGATCACTATGAGACGGCTCGCTATACGTCAGGACGGCTCGCTTAGTCATACGGTGTATAGAAAGCCAACTCACACTGACAAGCACCTCCACGCGACTTCAAACCATCATCCTACACATCTCCAGTCAGTCACAACCTCCCTAACACGAAGAGCTTATGATCTGTGTGATCAGGAACATCTACCAGGAGAGCTGGAGCATGTACAAGCGGTTTTAAAACACAATGGATATGATGGAAGGATAAGGGCTACCAACATCAAGGCGAGAGCGAGCGCCAACGGTAGATAGGCAATCAACGTACTTACTGTATATCAAAGGAGTAACAGATAAAATCGGCAGACTATTAGGAAAGTACTCCATAAAAGCCACGTTTAATCCGGGAAGGAAAATCACAAGCTGTATGCGATCACCTAAGGACAGCTCGCCCTTAAAAAAATCGGGTGTTTACAAGATTGACTGTAGTTGTGGACGCTCGTCGAGTATGTTGGACAGACCAAGAGGTCTATATCCCAACGGGTCAAAGAGCACATAACAGCAGTCAAAAACAGGGATATTGACAAGTCAGCTATCGCGGAGCATCTTTCACAGGCTGGAGTCAATCACTGGATTGAGCTACATCAACCCAAAATACTTGCGACTGAAAGCCATTACGTACCACGCTTAGTTAGAGAGGTGATTGAAATTAAGAAGCATCCCAATTTTAATCGAGAAGATGGCTTCCAGTTGTCAGGCACGTGGAATCCAGTGATTGAGCTTTGTAAAAAGAGTGTGCAAATAACTAAAAACAATTCCCGAACGGACACCGTCAGTGTTGTGTGTAAGGACTTATGCAACAAACGACGAAGAAAGAGGGTAGACCGATATGGTTACCCTTGACAGCCGGACATCCATCGCAGTTCCTCAGTCGGCCAGCGACCATGATGGCAGAAGGGCCGTCGAAATATCTGGCAAAAAACGATATTAATCGCGGTAAGTCCCGTAATACTAATAACAGTAATTGTGACCGTGAAACTCTAAAATCATATAAAAATACAATCGCTATTAAAAAATCATAGTCAAATTTCATTTAAATTTTATATTTCCGCACGCTACTAGAACGTCTGCGCTCGATAGCTGGCGGCTCTCGGCGGCTCTCTGGTGTTATTCCGTGCGGAAAAAACCGTATGTGTGTGTATGGTAGACGTTCGGAATTCCGAGTCGATTCCGTACTGAATTCCGTATGTATGTGACGGGCCTAACGTAACAGAACAGATGAGTCATTTTTAAAACGCAGAGTTACTACACTAACCTTCTGTACAAAAATCCGTTCTATTACTGACTCAGTGATTCAAAAAATGGACCACGGAATGATTTATTTCTGCGATTTTGGAAACCGCTCAAACGATTTCGCTGTAATTTGGTATATGGGGTTTTTTTGGGGTAAACAATCGATTTTGATAGTCTTTTGTATGGGAAAAGCGTGTTTTCGTGTTTTCATGCGTTTTTCTTTCCACGCAGAATATGGTCACTAATTTCGTCCTGCCGGCCACTGACCGTCTGGTCCAGCGGGTTAAGACGCGGTTGTCAAGAAATGAGTGTTACGGGTTCTAATCCCGCTCGGTGATTTTCTTTTTTTGTATATGTTTAAGTTTATATATTATTTTTTATTTTTAATGTTTTTAGACAAGTTTAAGAAATGTAGTTAATTTTTGAGTTATAAGTCGCCCTTGATTTGTAAGTAGGGATACATTTTATAATACCGCATTTACACTTACGTGTTCGCTGTTCGCCACGTCATTCGACAAAACATTCGTATACGAGTGCCGTCGCGAACTACTGTTTAAACAGCATTTACACATTCGTGTTCGCCAATCGCCTCGTCATTACTGAGAGTTCGAAACATCGGTTACTGCACTGTTTACATATGCGTGTTCGTTATTCGCCTCGTGATTCGCACGAATGTGTAAATGCGGCATAACGAAAACAATAAAAAACTCATTTTTTTCCATTGTGCGGTTTTGTTGAAAAACTTTGTTTACTGAACATCGCTGAAAGTCGCAGCGGACGGGAAATGTTAAAAAACTCGAGCCTGTTGTCTCGCCTTGAATATGTTTGTTGTAGTTTGTGGATAAAATCGACATCCGCGTTCGTCTGAGCGGGGGTAATCATTCACTTTATGTTAGATTTTGAAACAGAAAGATATTTCACTCTGAATAATTGAAAGTGATTTTAATGTGATTACAAATGCTTTGTGGAGTGGAATTCAGACATTACTGTTGTAAATCATGTTAATACTTGAACGGCCCATGATGGACGTATCTTGTAATGAAAATTAAAAAGCTCATTTCTCAAAAAAAGTTTTGTTAGAAACTTTGTTTTCTGAATGAACATATGCATTGCTGAAAGCCACGACGGATGGGAAATGTTTTTAACAAACAATGTTCGGAGACGTATTTTTGAAATCACTTGTCACATTACGAAGCGTTTGCGCGAGTGTTTCCAAACGGGCCCATTTTTAATCGGTAGTTTGAACTAGTTTGCGAAGGATTTGCAACGAGTGGGCTTGACCACTCGTAATTTTAACATTTGTAGCGTAGATACGTCATCGAAACCAATCATGGAAAATCCGTTCCATTTCACGTTGCTTTTTTATTCATGTTCGAATTTTTAGAAAAGCATCGACAAATTATCGATGTTTTCTGCGTAAAACAATATTGTTTTTCGCTGACATGACGGTTTCAAAAAATACGATCAATCTGTATTTTACGCGAGCGGTGAGTTGGAAAACTACACGTTTTGTGTTTCGGTGAGTCCCTTAATAAAAAATAGCACTCTTGTTATAAAATTAGGGTAGCGGACTTTCCTAATCTTAAGTTTAAAAAGTACATGGATTTCCAGCCAAATTTCATAAAATTCCGTATGTCGACGTCCACCCAGGCAAGATCTACTTTGAACGCAGCACAGTACTGCCAATATATAATTTGGCACAGTTTAAACTTCCGGTTCTTTATTTCCTAATAATTTTATATTCCTCGTCTTCTTTGTGAAGAACTAAGTTTTAAGTGTATAAATGCAATAAAAAATAATAAAAAAATATATCAAAATTATAACATTCACTGTTACCTACAAAATACTGTTTTAGAAATTTGTGTAAAAAAAAGCTTCTGTTAAACTTAACTTGACCTTGCTAGTTCTTTTCCGTTCAGCTACCGCGATTGGAACATGTCTTATTCACCTGAAAGAAGGTAAGCCTGATTTTTTGTAGTATTTAATGCTTGGATTTGCTTATTACTTTGAGACAAAGTGCATCTTTAAAATGAAAATCAATTGATATCAGCAATATCTCGCAATTAGTCATACGAATGCAGAAAATACTTCATTTTCCTATGTCGCCGATTGCCAACATGGCGCTGGCAGAATTTAACAAGTTCAGCATAGCGCACGTGTTTTTTATTGCAGCTATTTCTTGTAGGTGCTAAATATTTTTTAGGACTAGGTACTGATAGGTCCTTTTCGCGCTAATAAAGAAATAGCTTGTTGTCTGTTTTTTATGTGATGACCTAAGTGCCATTTTGACAGTAGCAAGCAACACCCTATAAAATTAATGATTAGTTTTTTCCTTACTTTCCTTGGCTCTTTGTAATATCAGATCGAACGATGCACATATCTTACCTATACCATTTAATATGTTTACAGACCAGAAGATTGGCCGGAGGATTCCAAGAATGGGCCCAAGGACCAAGGAAACTATGATGGCCCCCCGGGAATGGATCCCCAAGGAGCACTCGATACAAACTGGCATCAAGTCGTGGAAAGCTTTGATGACATGAATTTGAAGGAAGAATTGTTGAGAGGAATCTACGCTTATGGTTTCGAAAAGCCATCAGCTATTCAGCAGCGCGCCATTATGCCGTGTATCCAAGGCCGCGATGTTATAGCTCAAGCCCAGTCTGGAACTGGCAAAACTGCTACGTTTTCTATTTCTATTCTGCAACAAATTGACACTAGTATTCGTGAATGCCAAGCATTGATTTTGGCTCCAACTAGAGAGTTGGCCCAACAGATTCAGAAGGTAGATTTCATTGTTTAGTTTTTTATATAGTTTAGTGATGTGTATCCTTTGTGATTATTCTGAAGTTAAAAATTATGAATTTTTTTGATCTAAATAAAGTGTGGTGTGATATAGATTTTAGTGTGGTGATTTGTCATCTTTATTTTTAGGTGGTTATAGCCCTTGGTGATCACTTAAATGCTAAATGTCATGCTTGTATTGGTGGAACCAATGTTCGTGAAGATATCCGCCAACTGGAGAGTGGTGTTCATGTGGTTGTGGGTACCCCAGGCCGTGTGTACGACATGATTACCCGCCGCGCCCTCCGTGCTAATACAATCAAGCTGTTTGTGCTTGATGAAGCTGATGAAATGTTGTCTAGAGGGTGAGTAAATATTATATCTATCAGTAAGGTTATGGTCTTCTCTTAGCAAACTATCTTGCAGATTGGTTTCCTTTGTTCTATTAGTCTAAGCAAGTCAGTACTGTGTGAAGCAACATGGGCAAGCGTAATGGGGAGAATGTGTTAAAATTAATCATTTTTACATCCTTCAACTTTAGCTTACTGGGAATGACTAAGCACCTGGAACTTAGTCCGTATGAAAACTTTTAATATGTCTTAGGTTTTTATTTTTATGTTATAAAAATATTAACTTATACATCTGATGTCCCAAACAGTCTAATGGGACTTACTTACTTCCCTCGAGGACAAATTTTCCTCAATAAGGCCTGAATTTGCCGGTCCCGTTTTGCGTGGGGAGTCTAATGGGACTACAACCCCATTATCATCATAATCATTCGGTATTTTTTTTAGTCTCCACTGCAGGAGCAAGGCCCTCTACTACTAGAGCCACAATTTGGTCAGAGCAGCCCGAGGATTTGGCCTACACAATTCAAGCTGGCCAGAAGGGTTGGAGATGTCTTATTATGTTTATATGCTTTGTTTACCGTAGGAAGACTTAGAGTGGTCCTATTCTACTCTGCTGGAAACCAGACTGCAACCCCATTGTGAAACAATTGTTTATTTTGAAACTTATAAGCACTAACATTATAGGTACAGGTTGCAGCACAAAACTTAAGCGCTGACAGTAATTGCACAGAAGTTCAAAATTAGTGCTTTACCCATGCGCTGTATCCTATGCCTCTACATTTCACTCAGTGCACACTAAACTTATGTTCTGCTACTTGTATTAGATATTAATTGATGACAGCAGATTTTAATTGTTTTGGTTGCTTTCAGTTTTAAAGATCAGATCCATGACGTATTTAAGATGCTGTCTGCAGATGTGCAGGTCATATTACTTTCTGCTACCATGCCTGATGATGTATTGGAAGTTTCCCGCTGCTTTATGAGAGATCCTGTGCGCATTCTTGTACAGAAGGAAGAGGTAACTTACTTTCACTTACTCCTAACAATGGTGTGGTGAGTCATGTTGCTTAGCAAAAAAGGAGAAAAAATGGTTTCTTCTATCTAAACAACAGAATTTTTTTTATAATTATTTGTAGTGTTTGAGGCTAAAAGTGAATTTTGGTAACATTTTTAAAAATGTGACATTTACAATTTACAAATTTATCATTTTCAGCTTACTCTGGAAGGTATTAAACAATTCTTCATTGCTATTGAAATGGAAGAGTGGAAATTGGAGACACTTTGTGACTTATATGATACTTTGTCAATTGCCCAGGCTGTTATTTTCTGTAACACCCGCCGCAAGGTAAGTCTTTCATTATTATTTCTAATGTAATAAATAGTTTGGCTATGGCACATATAAGTTCTCCATGAAAGCTCTTTAATACAATCCTACAGTTGTGTATGATATAAATATATATTTTTAAATAAAATAAGTATATTCTTGAATCATTCTTGTGTTTATATATGTATCTGTAAAATACTTTACCTTCATATTTGCTACTGCAAATTTTTTAATAAAATGTTTTATAAAAAGAAATAGTACCTAGTTGTAATTGATAAAGTTACACAAGGTTATACATATGTTTTCATTTCAATAATATGATTTGATGAATGACTTGCTACAATGAGAAGTTTGCAAAAACATCTCTTGTTTGGTTTAAATAGTATGTTTCTGTGAATTAGTCTGACCTTAAATGTGATAAGTAATACATTATTTGCTTGTAAAATATTTTTATTAATGTATAAGGCATAGATTGGTTTGAGTAAAATCCTGAAAAATCTGATGATGTCATCATACACTTATTCATGGTTCTGGAAATGATTAGGTAACATATCTTTTATATCTTGAATAAAGCAACAAAGTATGATGCACACTATTCACATACTGCTACAAAACTTATGTTTTGCAACATTGTGTAATAATTTATTCATCCCCTCTATTTGCCCAGGTATGTCAATTGAGATTAAGCTTTCTCTTGCAATGTAAAGGTTGCATGTAGTATTCATTACATAGATAGATACAGTCAACATCTAGTAAGCTACCCACAGTTGAAGCACTTAGATCACTCTAACCTACTGTCATAAAAGTATAAGAACTAGGGACGCATCGATACGCCTTTTTGCCGATACGATACCGATACCGAAACTCTTATAAAAATATCGTCGATACCGATACCGATACAAACGTGAATTAAAATTAAATTAAGGTAAAATATATGTATAAAACACACTAGTTAAAGTTAATTTTATTTAAAAATGACTTTGAAAAATACTACGCGCGATAGCAGTTAAAAGCCAACAAAAAGGGTCTAGCGAAATGAATTACGCAGGGACAAAGCGGGTGAGAGAGATGAGAGAGAACACACTGAATATGGGCCTTCGCTGAAGTTACGCGGGCGCACGCGGCGGGTTCGGTCTATCTCTGTCACAAATTCTAAATGCGAAAGAGACAGCAGAATCCGTCGCGGGTCACCTGTTTCTGTCGCACGTTTGTGACAGAGATAGACTGAAACCGCCGCGTGCGCCCGCGTAACTTAGCGGATGCCCTAAAATGCGTGGATTCCCCGGGCATAGATAGTCGGTGCCTCGTTTGCAACGAACTAGATCAAACAAGATGCGCGTTTATATTACGTTTTTAAAGCGCGAAATTTGGAAAGTATCATTGTATCGGTAATAACGCCGATGCCGATATATCGGCAAACCCAAAATATCGCCGATGTATCGGCATCGGTATCGGTATCGGATGCATCCCTATTAAGAACATTACTTAGACATGCTTTTAATCATTAGTTTTGTTGAGGTATACAATAGGGATGTTGAATGAATGGACCTTCATAACATCACTAGTATACATTGCAGTATTACTAAAAAAATATCACTTCAGGCAACTTACTACACTTGTACACAGTAACTTGTAGAGAGAAGTTGCTTGAGATTTAAAAAAAACATTAGAAAGGACATAGTAGTTTTTTCCTTTACATGGAAAAATCACAGGAATAGAAAGAATGAGTTACATGTTGCAATAATTAAGATTCAATTTCACTTTTCCAGGTGGACTGGCTCACTGAGTCTATGCATGAGCGTGACTTTACCGTGTCTGCTATGCACGGTGACATGGACCAACGTGAGCGTGAAGTGATCATGAGGCAGTTCCGTACTGGATCTTCTCGTGTTCTCATCACCACTGACTTGCTTGCTCGTGGTATTGATGTGCAGCAAGTGTCTTGCGTCATCAACTATGATTTGCCTACTAATCGTGAGAACTACATTCATAGGTAAGACTTCAGTAGTTTTTTAAGTATTATTTCAGTGACTAGAAGACAAGTCATTGGTCAAAGTCACAAAGCTAGATGACAGTTTCTGTGTTAGGCAATTAGGTAAAGTTTGCTAACAATAGAAATAGTTATTGTTAAGTTATTAAGCCCATAGGCTTATGTCCATCCAGCAGTCGACTTCCTGGAACTGATAATAATGAAAGCTGGCATCTGTAATCGATCATAGTTACAGTCTGTGTTAAAGAAGCAGAAACATATTCAGATACATTAAATTTTAGGGACCAGTGCTACTGCATTTAATATTAATAATAGCCACTGGCGAAAAATAGCCACTTTTGGCTAATGTGTGAAAAAAAGCTTCACACTTTTACTTTAAACTGTAAACAGTTCATAAAATAGTTTGAAGGGCTTGGTCAAGACAAAATTAAATCTCCATTTCCTTTCAAATCAAACAGATTTATTTCTAATGGTGATAATTTGGCACTGGACCCCAGAAAATTCAGGCAGCCCCTTAATGTGTAATGTCTTTAAATATTATTAAATAAGCAAATGTATTTCTATTTTACGGCTGTAGTAAAAAAGTCATAGAGGAATAACTTTCTTTTAAGCTTTGAAAACCAAGTTAATAATTTGTTAATTGTATTATAAGAAACTATGCTAATCAATTTGTTTTTGGACATTACAGAATCGGGAGAGGCGGTCGTTTCGGCCGTAAGGGAATCGCTATCAACTTTGTGACTGAAGCTGATAAAAGAGCACTGAAGGATATTGAGGAGTTCTACCATACCACTATTACGGAAATGCCCAGCGATGTGGCTAACCTCATCTGAGGTGCCTACGCTATCCTGGTTTATACTTTGTGTCCTGCGTTCTATTGCGATATTTATAAGGTGTGTGTATTAGGGGTGATCTCCTAATAGCCGCTGTGCCGATTTTTTATTGGAACTCATTTTATTTGGACCGATATATTTTCGTTTTAGTTTAATTGATGAATACATTATTCTATAATAGACGTATCAATATAAGTTTAATATACATAGTTAGGAGTAAGCCCGGCTCGGCCGGATGGCCCCCGTTCCGCGCAGGCCTCTCTGCCACCTGCAGAGGGGTCTCATCGGGTACTGGAGAGGCTATTTCAATCACAAAAGTACTAGAAGAAAACAATGTATTGTAACACTTTTTTCCAGTTGTACATAATATGGTAACTGTTTTTGTAATACGCTAAATAAATATAATGAAATAATCTTAATTGTATTGTTATTGATAAACTTTGAATTGTAGCACTCCATTCCCGATCGGAACCTTAATTTCTATGTAACGTTTTATCAAATTTCATTATAAATTTTGTTTTACAGAAGATCTACCTGAGCCTGTTGAAACGCACTATGGACACAACTATGTGGAAATAATAAATCTAAATTTCCTCAATAAGTTACTTTCTTTTGACAGGTCCTTGTTGCATCCTGTATTCCCATATTGCTTTTGCATTTTACTTTTGAAATTTGTTTTCTACATGGTTTATATGTTCATTTCGAATTATTTATATTTTTGGAATAAATTTTGTTCAAACTATTCGTGACTTTTACGAAGCTTGGTAATTAAGGTTCCTAATTTTCTGGTAGGTATTAACTAAGTAGGTATATAAAGGGAACTTTGTAATAAGCATTAGTACCTTGCTATACATTTTAATATTATGGACAAGTGATCTCCAATATGTACCTATGATATACTTATTTTAATCAATGGCTCATTACCAACAACCGGTAATTTTATTTATTTGCCTCGTCTCAAACCAAGCTGAGGAATTTCGTATCCTACTATACCTTACATTTTATGTCGACAGTTTACTTTGAAAAATAAGTCAATTTAATCAATACATCTATCGAATCTGCATAGTTTGGTTGTCATCAATAGTATTGCAAACTACCTATTGATACTATCGATAGGCCTGTCCATATTGTGACTATTTTTCATGGACACTATCAATAGTCGACTTACTGCGTTTGTTCCTGTTGAGTCACCAAGATTAGTAACACTGCTTCTCATTGGGAAAAAAAATCTCAATGAGTAACAGTGATACTTACACGCAACTGACATTTTTCCCAATGAGTCACACGTTACTAATCGCCACTCTGTATTTCCGTTGAGTCACAGTAATTAAATAAAGAAAATGGAAAATTAACAAATTAGGTAGGTATGATAATACATACTTATATATAAAGCTGAAGAGTTTGTTTATTTTTTTGTTTGTTTGTTTGTAATCTCAGAAACCACTGGTCCGATTTGAAAAATTCTTTCGGTATTAGATAGGTCGTTTATCGAGGAAGGCTATAGGCTATATTGCATCACGCCCGCGACTTCATTCGCGTGGTTAACGCGGGCGAAGCCGCGCGCTGCCTCTAGTAAATAATAAGTCTTTGGTAAGGACTCCACTGCAGTGGATAATTACCCAAAGTCTTATACATGTAACAAAACATTTATCTTTTTGTTTTATTTAACCTTTATTACTGTGACTCAACGGGAAAAATGTCAGTTGCAATGTGTATCACTGTTACTCATTGAGATTTTTTTCACAATTACTAGCAGTATTACTAATCTTGGGTGTGACTCAACGGGAACAAACGACTTTGCAACACTAGTTCGTTTGTAGCGTAAGGTATAAAAGTATTTTTTTATATGGACATCCTTTACAGCGTACCGATACCCCGCTGGGGCACCGTTAGAGTTAAGGGTCCCCCGACCCTAGACCAAAATACAACTTTCCATACAAACGTAGTCTACGTTTTATTTCAAAACGACATGTCCGATTTGGGCAAAATTTTGTAATTTCAAAGATATTGCAATTATCTAGGTTTATATTTAGTTTCCGACGGTAAAAATATGAACTTGAAATAGAATATAGTGTTTTATATCATTTTTGACCATTAGTATGGGAAACTTCTAAATCGTTATATTTTCTTTCCAGTTCATAATTTTACTATAGGAATCCAGATAGAACCCTAGATAATTGCAATTTCTTTACAATTACCAATTTTTACCGGAATCTGACATGTGGTTTCAAAATTAAACGTGTACTACGTTTGTATGGAGAAGTCTAGGGTCGCCGGACTCTTAACACCATGTGCGTATAAACTAGAGATGCAATGGATAAGTAATGTTCGGCCTGGTAATCATCGGCTGCGCTGGATAACCGAATATTGTCCCTTCCCCGGCCCGAGCCGTCGAACATTTGGCCGGCAAGTGCTCCATGGTATAATCAGTCGGACGTCATCGATTTCACAAAAACTAGATCACGCTCACGTAAAAAGAGTATTACTTAGTAGTTTTGTGGTAACTAGGCTTGTTTGCTTATGTGCTTACTTGTGTGTCACGACCGTTTAACACATTCCGCCGCTACGGCGCCGCACACATTAGGTTTTGTATGCATTTGTCTCAGACCAAATATAAATAAGTTTTTTATGTGGTCTGAGTCATTTGTTCTGTTCTGACCCTTTTACCTGATGCTATGAAAGGGTCAAAACAAATTCATACAAAATCCACTGAGTGCGGCGCTATAGCGACGACACCTGCCCACTGTGTGCGTTACTCTACCTAGAAAGTAGCTCCTAGAGAGATATGAGTGGAATATATAATTAGTACCCAATATGCTGTAAATGTGCCCGGCATAAAAAATTTGTGGGGGTTGTCGTTTTGGAAAAAAATGGAAAAAACGGTTCCTGCTAGGGTAACGTTGCTCCAGCAGGAAAATTCTAAACTACTGATCGAAAGGAGAAACAATGTGCATGATCAGATAGCTTATATTTGTGGAAGTATGTGCGGCGAATATGGAATATGTGACGGTTCAGGTTTTTAAGATATCGAGTTTCCTGCTGGAGTAACGTTTAGCGAAATCGTTGTGCTCTAAAACTGTTACATGTGCGCATGTAGAATAATTTCACATGAGTAGCTCTTGATTTGTGCTAATGGCACACATAATTATATTTAAGAAAATATTTATAATTTTCGAGTAATCGCGCTTTTTTTGAAATACAAAATAAAATTCGCAGCGCCGTTAAGAGAAAACGTATAAGCTCACTAAAAACTGTATTCGGTTCATCTCGACTCCTATTAAATCCATAAAAAAATTGGGAAGTGTAGGTACATCAGTTATCAAAAAATATTACGAAAATCAAAATTATCCTATCATAATTTTGACGGTCAACATACAAGAAAACGGATCAACGCAAGACGTGCGGGTATGAACTAAAAATTAGTACCTATAGTCGAATAACGCATTGCGAATTTTCAGCTAGAAATGTTTCGTATGTAAAAAGATATAAACAAAAAACAAAACCTGGAAACAAGGGCCGATAACCCGACCAACTTCGAATGACTACAAAAAAGCGGCGGTTTCATACATATCGATGACCTTCTTAACTTAGTCACGAACCGGTCGAAACGTGTTGAGCCGAAGTACACTCAAGTAGAAAATAGACAAGTCAACAATAAATAAACTTGTATGTATACTATACAATATGTCAAAAAAAACTTGTACGATCCGTTAGGTAATAATTGCTATTTTTTTACAGGGGTTATTTTTATTAGAATCTTTCATCTATCATACATACTTACATATATACATATTATCACGTCTTTATCCCTTACGGGGTAGACAGGACCACGTTTAGCATACTGGTGGGCGTATAGGTGGAAAATGTAATCAAAATAGAAATGAATTGCTAGCCCCACTTTTTGTGATTTTTTTACATTGACTACTTTTGGTTCTCTAATATATGACCCTGATTTCATTTCTGGCGAAAAAAAAAACAAAACAACGCCAAGAGGTTGCATTGGCTTTTTAACTGTTTAGCTATCACGGTTCATGAGATACTGCCTGGTCACAGAAAGACAGACGGATAGACAGACTGACAAACGGACACTGGAGTCTTAGTAATACGGTCCCGTTTTTATCCTTTGGGTACGGAATCCTAAAAGTACTTAAAATCCACAAATAGAGATGTAAATCACGCAAAAGTAGATGCACTTAGCGTATTTAAGTAATACCTTTTGCCGCCCGGTGCCGGGGGCGTTAGCGGTATCGATGCATTGAATCATCATCGGGCGAGTTGTCATGTCATGTCATGTTCGGACATGACATGACATGAACGTTCATTCAGCGCGTCCGGCCGGGCGCACTCGAGTTTGCTTGCCAGCGGTTCACTTCATTCAGCAGTAGGCGGCCGGCCGGGCGCACGCGAGTTTGCTTGCCAGCGGTTCATTCAGCAGCGGGCGGCCAGCTGGGCGCCCGTAGGTAGATACTTGCAAGCATAGTTTACGCTCGACGATTTACGGTGAGGTGCCAAGTGGTAAGTATTTATGTAATGTAGTTTTTATTTACAAGTGTGTAAATTATATGCATAGTAATTATATATAAATATTATTTTCGTACCACTTGCTCAAAAAAGTCAAATTCTATGGCACAAAAAGCGAACATAACAATAGTCATTTTTAATCTGTTAAAAACAGGGAAAGTAAAATGTACTGAATTTCATTCATCCTCTAGAGATGAGAATGTGGTTTAAGTTTGGAATACTTACCGAAATTTATACTGAACTGAAATCATTTCTATATCGTTAAGCGTAAAAAAATTACGATTTTGAATCGACAACATGTATCCACAAAATCGACAAAACCACTTAAATTTCATGAAATAAACAACAAAATCAAGTCATATTATTGTTTGTTTACACCAGCTGTTTAGTTTTCCAAAAAGAAAAAGCAAAAAGCCATTTGAGTCTCACACATACAGCCAAGTTTTCTGCGTAACTATATTTATTTACAACGTAAAACATTTTGTATTTTTTATGTAACTGAATATAAATTGATTAAAGTTCGTAGTAAAGAAGGACCTTATAGTTTCGCCATGTCTGTCTGTCTGTCCGTCCGCGGTGTAGCTGCCATACAAGTAAAGAGGGAGTAAATTTTTTTCTCGACAAACACATTTTGTGACATATCGTTGAATAGGTCTTTTAAAAATAATGTGAGTTTGTGAATACCATTTTTCGATTGATGAAATATTTAAATTACCATTAATTATTATTATAATTATAATAATATTAAGATTCATCATCATCCGAGCGTGTTCCCTGTTGCATCCTTAGCCGTAATGCTTCCGAGACCGCGGTCCGCTGCCTAATCTATGTCATTTTGACGAGGATACTGGTTTTTACATAGTTTTTATTCTTCGAAATAAGGTTATAAAATTGCCAACAAAAAACGCTCGGGTAAAAAAAAAGAAATGCCAAAATACCTTTGAACGCGACTGTATGACAACGTTTTAGGTATAAGACGTCCAATAAAGAAGGTCATCGATATGTATGAAACCGCCGCTTTTTTGTAGTCATTCGAATTTGGTCGGGTTATCGGCCCTTGTTTCCCGGTTTTGTTTTTTGTTTATAACTTTTTACATACGAAACATTTCTAGCTGAAAATTCACAATGCGTTATTCGACTATAGGTACTAATTTTTAGTTCATACCCGCACGTCTTGCGTTGATCCGTTTTCTTGTATGTTGACCGTCAAAATTATGATAGGATAATTTTGATTTTTGTAATATTTTTTGATAACTGATGTTCCTACACTTCCCAATTTTTTTATGGATTTAATAGGAGTCGAGATGAACCGAATACAGTTTTTAGTGAGCTTATACGTTTTCTCTTAACGGCGCTGTGATTTTTTTTTGTATTAAGAAAAAAGCGCGATTACTCGAAAATTATAAATATTTTCTTAAATATAATTATGTGTGCCATTAGCACAAATCAAGAGCTACTCATGTGAAATTATTCTACATGCGCACATGTAACAGTTTTAGAGCACAACGATTTCGCTAAACGTTACTCCAGCAGGAAACTCGATATCTTAAAAACCTGAACCGTCACATATTCCATATTCGCCGCACATACTTCCACAAATATAAGCTATCTGACCATGCACATTGTTTCTCCTTTCGATCAGTAGTTTAGAATTTTCCTGCTGGAACAACGTTACCCTAGCAAGAACCGTTTTTTCCATTTTTTTCCAAAACGACAACCCCCACAAATTATTTATGCCGGGCACATTTACAGCATATTGGGTACTAATTATATATTCCACTCATATCTCTCTAGGAGCTACTTTCTAGGTAGAGTAACGCACACCTGCCCACTGCCCTCGTGGCGGATGGGAACAGTTGAGTCGGACTCGTGCACCAAGGGTTCCGTACCATGATCTTTAAAAAATCACGTTTGTATCGCCACCCCACTTAAATATTAATTTTATTCTATAACATAATAAATATTACTAAATACTTGTTGTTACAGCGGCAACAGAAATACGAAATACAATTTCTTTTTAGGTTAGCTCCCATACAAGTAGTGGTAGTCAATTTTAGGGTAGTGTAGCCGTAAATGGCAAAAAACGGAACCCTTATAGATTCGTCATGTCTGTCTGTCCGTCCGTATGTCAGACACTTTTTTCCGAAACTATAAGAAATATACACTGTTAAAACTTTGAAAGTACCTAGATGTATTCTGTGAACCGCATTAATATTTTCACACAAAAATAGAATAAAAAAACAATAAATTTTGGACTGAAACTCAATTTTTTTTCATCAATCCCATACGTGTGGGTTATCATCTATAGATAGGTCTTCGAAAATGTTTATAAGCTTTATTTATCTTGTATTTCCTAGGTAGCCTTCTACGACATCCAACGAGTGGTCCTATTCTACTCTGCCGGAAACCACACGGCACACTTAATGAAGTGGGAGTAAATTTGTTTTTTCTCGAATAATCTGAATGCGTAACCCCAGCAAAATGTTGCGCGTTAGAGAAATAAGAGTATTACAGATAGATGGTTCATAGTAAGCCTCAATTTGTTCAAATATAGCAAAATGTGTCCATGTTGTATTTTCGAAGTTATTCGAGAAAAACTGATTTTGCTGGAGTAACGTTACCCCAGCAAGATGTTTTTCAAAAAAAGCGTTTAGCCTAGAATCAAGTATATGAAAGAGCTCTTAATGAGTTGTTAATGTATACCGATATCAAAATGTGTTCATCTTATACTTTTTGAGATATTCATGATTTTGCTGGGGTAACGTTTTGCAATTTTCCTTATCTTGGTAGCAGAATTTTGAAAAAAATACTGTTTATAGGCCTTATCATGTTCAAATTTGTTTAAATATAATTATTTCGATTGATCAATAAATATCGAAGTAAGTAATTTTATTATTTTCAAAAATCGGAAAATTCCGGTTTTCTCGTAAACTAGTACATTTATTAACAAATAAAAAGCAAATACATATACGTATGATATAACGTGTACAATCCCTTCTAACGTGTACAAATTCGGATGAACAAACATTACGTAATATGAAGATATAAAGGAATTTCATTGAATTGAAAAAACACAAATAGATAAACTAGTTGACGGACTAAATAAAATAGTATAATTTGGACCCAGTCCAAATCCCTATTATGTTTAAAATTAGTGATAAAAGTACACTTGTTAAATAATAGGTACTCAAATTATCTGGGATTTTCCTAGTTATATAGCATAAAATTATTGTTAAACAGTAATTCGAATAAAAAAATTATCATGCTCATGTATTGTTTATCCACCAAACGCAAGAACCTTTTTGTATGCGACTGTACTACCAAAAAAAAGACTATTATACCATTTTTTTGAGATGGTTACGCTCAAGTATGAAACGGCCGCTTTTTCATAGCCTCCGTTATTAAGTCAGTTTGTAGGAGAATTGATGATATTTTCTTGTTTTTTTTAATAACTTTTTTCTATCATAGATTTGAAACCAAAACTTTCAGGCATGTCTTGTAACAAAATGAACACATATGTTCACTATAGTTTTAGTAAATGTACTAGTTTACGAGTAAACCGGAATTTTACGATTTTTGAATATAATAATAAATTACTTCGATATTTATTGATGAATCAAAATATATAAGTATTTTGATTCATCAATAAATAAACAAATTTAAACATAATAAGGCCTATAAACAGTATTTTTTTTCAACATTCTGCTACTAACCGTTTTCGAGATATGGAAAATTGCAAAACGTTACCCCAGCAAAATCTTGAATATCTCAAAAAGTATAAAATGAACACATTTTGCTATCGGTATACATTAACAACTCATTAAGATCTATCTTTTCATATACTTGATTCTAGGCTAAACGCTTTTTTTGAAAAACATCTTGCTGTGGTAACGTTACTTCAGCAAAATCAGTTTTTCTCGAATAACTTTGAAAATACAACATTAACACATTTTGCTATATTTGAACAAATTGAGGCTTACTATGAACCAACTATCTGTAATACTCTTTATTTCTTTAACGCGCAACATTTTGCTGGGGTTACGCATTCGAATAATCCGTCGTGTGGGGTATCGTTGAATAGGTCTTTAAATTTATTGTGAGTGTAGGAACACCATTTTTCGATTTAGGGATCCGTTTCCGAAATGTTTGGTTGGTGCAAATTTCTATCAAGTGTGTCCCCTTTTTTTATCTGCGAAACGGTTGCATACTTGCATATAACAAAGCTAATTTTAAAGTAAAAAAAAACTTAAGAGCCAAATAGAATAATGCATTTATAAAATATACTTTTTATACAAAAATACATAATCCTACATTACCATTCACTGACTGATTGACATAGTTGTTTGCCCTGTTGCAGGGTGGCAGGGGTTTAGGTTGATGCGTGGTTGTATAGAGGGTGCTCCAGTGAGTACCAGAAAAATCTGACATTTGAAGATCTGCGGAAACCTAATGTGGAAGGGGTACGGCCTGCGAAGACGGTTGGGGTTGGGGGCGTATTTTTTTTTTCAAAATGTAGGGGGTTGTGAGCAATTTGACGCGCGTCATTTGTTTTTTGATTTTTTTCAAAAATCAAGATGGCCGCCATACAACGACAATGTCGTTTGTACAAATTTCATACAAACGGTCACATATTTTGATGTTTCCCCAACTGTTTGCAGTTTTTACCCAATTTTTGAACTGGAAACATATCTTAGCCTACCTCAACAGCCGCACGAAAAACTGCAGGCTGCTTGCAGCCCGCGCAACGCCCGTAAAGCTAGTACTTTTTATACGAATCCAATCCAGTTTTAGTCGCGTGAACTCAAAATTAGTGTTGCCGGACTATCGATAGTTGACCTAGAAAATCATCTATAATATCGATAGTCCTATCGATACTATCGACACTATCGATAGCTCAGTTTGGTAAAATAGTAAGTATCAGTATACTGCAATACTATCGATAGTATCGAAGCTCAATATCGAAATTATTATCAATGATAGTATCGATACTATCGATATAATCGGTTATGATTATTGTAATAACTATTGATACTATCGATATGTTTGTACTATCGATAGTAGGCTGTTATTTAATAGTATTGTTAATTGTTTGTTTTTCGTGTGTGTAAGTGGCCAACACTGGTGTCAGATTTTTCAAACTGCCAAAAGGCATCTGACGTAAGCTTAATATAATAGTATCGATACTATCGATAGTATTGCTGTGAAAAAATGTCCTGATGTTGGATTGCTCGAAGGACCAAAAAATGTATAGTTACACTTGAGATAAGATGAGTTGTAGTAAAGTTTGAAGAGCCGAGCAGAGTAGTGTTCCGGTAGATGATGTGAGAAGCTGAGGATAGTTGAAGTGTAGAAAGAAAATCACCAAACCAATCACAATTGAACGGTATATTAGTTAAGTATTACAGTTATATGAAAACTTTGGCTTTTCCTTTCCGTATATAGTGCGAATGCACTCCGGTTTAATGCACTAAACATACTGAATAATAATTAATAACAAACAAAATAGTGTTACGAAACTGGGTTCGAGATTTGGAGAAAAACGCCAAAGTTCGTATGAGGGTTTTTATTTACAACGGAACCCAAAGGTTGACACGTGAAGATGGTCTTCCTGATGTCCAAGTCCAAGTCGCGTAGCAGCTGAGGTCCAAGTATATCGCCAAAGTTGTCGCAGGTACTTCCACTTGTAGCACTTAGGTAGGTTTCCTTCGCTTCGGTTCGCTTCGAAGTTATCGCTTTCGTAGCTCGTACTGAACGGGCGGGACGCGCACTCGATCGCCTTTTTATATGCGCCGATACAGAGGTCTACACTTTTTTCGAATATTCTCATTACTTGACGAATGTATTTAGATTGACGGGAAACATCGAGACGCCGGTATGTATGTGTGAGTGCGACTAAGCCGACGACTATTCAAAGAACTTTAGCCTTTATGCTGAAAGAATACAATGTTACCTTTTTTATTAAGTATAAATATTTTAAGGGGTAAATCAGACCATCATTTTGAACAACTTTTCCCAATAAATGTGTACCGAAATAAGAAAAAACAATTTAGGTTTTCATAGAAATCGAAGCAGTCACGTGATATCATTACTATGGAAAATGAAAATTATTTGTTCGTAATTCGATAAAAATTTACTGGGAAAAGTTGTTCAAAATTATGGACTGAATCACCCCTTAAAATATTTGTACTTAATAAAAAAGGACATTGTATAAGGCCTAGTTTCGCTCGCATTATCCTGACGTCTTTCTATACGATTCCACTCGCGAACATTCCGACTTCCGAGTCTATCTCGCCAGCAGAGTTCTTACTCGCGAATATTCTACATCTATCTCGTTCGCGACAATAGGTATGACGGCGCGCCTGGTGATAGCCGCGTATAGTCCAGTCATTTAAGCTTAAATTAGGTAAGAATCTCGGAATTCGAGATACCCAGCTGTAACTCTGTAAATACTTGTATATTGACACCCTAAAAGTTGTCTCAAAACCTACATATGGTAGGGTGTACGCAACTATTAAATTTCAAGGTCAAAGGTCACAAAAATCGGTTTTTTGCGCTTTTTTTGTAAATATCTCATTTCCTATGGGTTTTTTGCTATTTGTATTTATTATCAATATTGTAGAATACAAAATTCTCTACAAATTTTGTTTCAAAAAATTTTTTATACGGTGAACCATTTTCGAGATAGAGGGCGGAGAGCGCGCGGTCACAGCATCACTTCAGGTCAACCGGTGCCTCCGGTCAAAAACGCGCCATATATAGTTGATGAACTATCGATAAATCAATGATGATTATAAATATTTGTCAATTTTTATTAACTATTATATTATTTTTTATCATTTTTTCCTAACCTATCCACTTTTTATTCAGTATTAATTTATTTAACAACACTTACCTGCCCATGTAATTGCAGAATTGTTAATGAAAATATAGGAATTATATTTGAATTTAAACCTAATTAATATTAATAACTTCTTACATGATAAAAAAAACAAATAAATTATGAATTTATCTTTTTATTAAAAAATATCATTCAATACATTTATTTTTATTAAAAGTAAAAAAAATGGAATAAAGGTTACAAAAACTACAATTTATAATTTTAATCATCTTCTTCCTCTTCATCGTCGTCTTCCGGCTGCTGGTAAATTTCAAACTGGTCTTCATTATCGTCTTCAACGACATTTGTCTCAAGTTCTTCCATGATTTCGGGGTCAAAAGTTCCATCTTCGTTAATGTCGCTCTGATATGGTAGAGCATTGAGACAAGCTTGCCCATTACATTGGCCACAAGCTAAAGAGCATTGCAAGCCCACTTTCCTGCATCCGCATCGCGAACCACAACCACTCTTGCAGTTGCAGAAAATTGTATTTAGCAAATGTTCTGGAGCAGGTGGTAAAATTGTCATGATAGGCTCCAGAAAATCGTTTCGCATTGCCCAACCCCATACCTGGGGTTCCAAATCATGCCCTAAACAAGTTTGAACTTGATAATATACACGCTCGAAATGTTGATGAGCAGCTGCACTTGTTGGTGGAATATTTGAAAGCTGCACAGGTTTATTAAGTTTTGTAGACTTGACGTAATGCATATAACGAAGATGATCGAGACTTTTCACAGATTTCAGAGCATTATAGACTGTCAATAAGGTTTGAGTTCCACTCTCTAATAATCTCTGAGCCGAAATATTTATAATCATTAATTTATCGATAGTTCATCAACTATATATGGCGCGTTTTTGACCGGAGGCACCGGTTGACCTGAAGTGATGCTGTGACCGCGCGCTCTCCGCCCTCTATCTCGAAAACGGTTCAGCGTATGAAAAATTTTTTCAAACAAAATTTGTAGAGAATTTTGTATTCTACAATATTGATAATAAATACAAATAGCAAAAAACCCATAGGAAATGAGATATTTACAAAAAAAGCGCAAAAAACCGATTTTTGTGACCTTTGACCTTGAAATTTAATAGTTGCGTACACCCTACCATATGTAGGTTTTGAGACAACTTTTAGGGTGTCAATATACAAGTATTTACAGACTTACAGCTGGGTATCTTGAATTCCGAGGTGAACTTACTATAATGACTGGACTATAAGCATAAAACGTTAGGCAATGTACAGTAGACTGTCCAATTGCTTTTGCCCAACTATCGATAGGCTATCGATAGACTATCGATAGTAGACTATCGAGCGACAACACTACTCAAAATCTACATTAGAACAAATATAGATTTCGAGTTCACGCGACTAAAACTCTATATAGCGCGTGGCCCGACATGCACTTGATAAATGAATAAACAAATCTGTTATAAACCGATCAAGTTTGGATGCCATCTGAAATTAGTCGGTTTATAATAGTTTTATGTGTCGCTGTCGCTGGTTATTTTACTATATTTCCTTTATTAATAATTGAATTAGGCTAAGTAATGGAATATGTTGAATTATTACATTAAAGATTGGAATTAATTTAAACTTGTCATATAATATAAAACTCGTCCAATAGATCGATTCAAAATCATGATGTCAGTGGGACATTAGTTTTTGTTTTATCTTTTTTAATACTTACATTACAAACGTATTTTCTCAGATGTTGAAGGCAGTTTTAATACATAAATCGACATTCAAACTTTTTCCATATGTCCCTTAGTTAAGCCACTAGAGCCAAAATACCTACGTTTTTGAGATCCAGCAAAATGCCAAACAATTTCCCCAGCCGAATTTTGAATAACTTCGGAGGCCTATGACATACAAAGTTCATTTGTTCAACAGGTATCTCTTATGTATGATACATTAATTGCTCTACTAATCGAATTCTGGATCCGCTGGAGACAAAATTCCGCCAGAGAAACGTTTCCCTAGCGGAATATGTTTTTGACGAATATCTCGAAAATTACTGAATACACAAATTTAATTTATCGATAAACATTTGGAGGCAGCTTTACACTAAACGTATTTTCTCAGATGTTGAAGGCAGTTTTAAAACATAAATCGAAATTCAAACTTTTTCCATATGTCCCTTAGTTAAGCCACTAGAGCCAAAATACCTACATTTTTGAGATCCAGCAAAATGCCAAACAATTTCCCCAGCCGAATTTTGAATAACTTCGGAGGCCTATGACATACAAAGTTCATTTGTTCAACAGGTATCTCTTATGATACATTAATTGCTCTACTAATCGAATTCTGGATCCCTGACAAAAATCCGCCAGAGAAACGTTTCCCTAGCGGAATATGTTTTTGACGAATATCTCGAAAATTACTGAATACACAAATTTAATTTAACGATAAACATTTGGAGGCAGCTTTACACTAAAGATCTAGTATAGTCAACATTATTCGACACTTTTCCGCTGGGGACATACACACGTCGTAAGAGGCGTAGAAGGAATAACTAGGTAATAGAGTAGGGCAGCATCATGTCTGCAATAACTCTTAGTAGGTAACATCTATTACTGGATTGGATTAATATACATTTAAAGATCACTTACATAAAAAATAAGTAGGTACTGGATTGTATTTTTATTGTAATTGCGATTTAATTAATAACAACAATAAATATATGTATTTACATTAACATTAATCCTAAAAAATTAAAGGTACATAGTCTCTCTTATAGTCTAGCCTTAATAAATTAATATCACACTTCTGGTAATGTTCATTTTGATTATAAAATAATGGAATGTAATTTTCAACAAGTATCATAAAAATGCAAAGAGTAAAATTAATAGGAGGACAGATATAGGGAAAAATATGTACACAGACACCCTTGGGTGACACACAGACACTAAAATCGAAGAATCATTTTCATAAGTGAAGCCATCTTTGGTAGGCACTTCAACAATGACTAGTTCGTCACTGAAAAACCCAACATCAAACTCACATTCTGTCTTATTAATGCATACTTTAGATTCAGACATATTTACATACTGGAATGTTGGTTTGTAAATATCAAAAATGGAATGTATGTCATTCATAACAAAATCATTATCACTGTAGAAAATATAATAGTAATATCCGTCAAGTAGAACATCATGTTTTACTCTCAGTGTAGTAGTTTTCTCCAAGTACTTAGTGCTATTGCACAGGATTGAGTAAGGGAAGGCATTGTTGGAATTGCTCATAAGAATGTTGTTGCGATAGCAATCATGTAAGGTGTTTTCAAAGCTGGACACACTGTCTGGAGGTGATATTGTGGTGCCATTGAAAGCATTTCCTCCATGATGCACACCAGTGTCCAACACAGTATTAGGGTTGTGCACTTTATTAGAACTTCTCTTTTCTCTCAACTTGTGATGCAATCTTTTAGTGACATCACTGGAGTTTTGAATTAAATTATTCTCTAAAGAAAATATTTCATTTTCATTAAATGTTAAATTATCATTATAGTCATGTTTTTCTAACCATTCAACATTTTCATTTATATCATGAAATATGTGCAATTTGGTTTTATTTATCTTTTCTTTAGGGTCTTCTAAAGTTACTAGTACATTCCCCTGGCTCCCAATTATTGGATGAGTCTTTTTGTACTTGTCGCCTTCTAATATTCCACAAGTATTTAGTTTCCTTTCACCTTTCACAACCAATATCTTTGCTCCTTCATATCGAGAACAAGCTTTCAGTTCAACAGTAGCACCTTTGAAAAGATAAAATCCCCAGTATTCTAAAGTGTCATCTGGAAGTATCATTGATTTCCTCAATCTTATGTGTTTCCTTTTATCAGATAATTCTGGCTTACCTTTCATTTGGAAGGCATTGAATGTGGAGTTCATTCTGAGAGTATGTTTCTCACAAAATATAGACGACTGACCTTTGTGTATCTGAATGACATCTGAATCTGATATTCTATACAATACGTCGGCGTATTTCATATTCCTTAAATACAATGGCAATACTATGAGTATTGTTGGTAAAACTGCAGTTAACAAACAGAAAGTTATCACTCTTCGAGATCCGTGCATTCTGGCTCCATCTGTAACAATATTATTGATTTAGTTCATACATTAAATAGTCAAAAAGTTATTGCAGGTTATCAACAAGGGCTATCATCATAGATTCTATTTTTTTTTAATTTTAGGGTAATAAGCTGAAAATATGAATTTGCGTTGACTGACTTACATAAATATCCAAGTCTAGTTGTATAGTATAGGCCTATGAAGTATCAAGTTAACAGGTATTCCAAGGCAACTTATGAGACGCGACTTTGTAAAAAGATTGATCTTTATCACGAGACATGATTTTATAATCAACAAACATGGTACATATGCCTAATGTTTCTTTTCATACACTTCAACGTCTTCAACGAAAAACATGACAAGCCAGCACCCAGCAGCCACCAGCCACCCACCGTTTCCGTTTAGTGAACAGTGTTTATTATTCATTGCATTATTTACATTGTCTAATTGATTGATATAAGTTAAAAAATCCGCAATGGATATCAAAAATACTTAGTTCATTAGTCACAAACAAACTAAGTAGGTAGGTTCCTACGGCCGGAGTCTCCGAATTGACTGACCTGACACTGACAGGCACTGCACTGGACACTGACAGGCAGTTGACTGTGACAACAGTATTTTTTATAATTATTTTACGGCTTTGGATACGTACGATACGAGTCCTATAAAACAGAGCCTATCTTTATTTCGTATAGTAGGGTATATATGCATAAAAAGTGGTAAAATTAAGGTAAGTACTTAACTCCCATACAAGTAAAGTGGGGGTATTTTTTTCTGCACTAAACCATCGTTTGGCGTATCGTTAAATATAGGTCTTTCACCATTTTTTGATTTAGGGATTCGTTTCTAAAATGTTGCCAAATTGTTAGAGTCAAGTGTACCTCACCCCCACTCTATCTGCAAAACGGGAATACATGGACACGTAAAAAAAATCACAGCTGTAGTGTGTATAACGAAGTTCAAAGGTAAACTATCATACTTTCTTTATTTCTTTCTTTCTTTCTTTACAGCTAAGTAGGGTTTACACATAAAAGGTTATAGGCGATCTACTAAAAAGTACTCGGAAAAGGAAAATTTCATACAAATTCAATAGGAATTTAGTCCATAAACTCGAAGTCGGTATTCGCAACTACGGAACCCTTTACAGCGCGTGGCCTGCACGCACCAACTTTAGTATGTTGTTATATCTAGCCTAAACTCAGACTTTAAGTACCTAATTTAATATTGACCTAGTTTTAGTGAATTTGGCACTTTTCTTACTGGCTTTAATAAAAAGGGAAGGCACTTTGTTCTTGTGTCTCTGCTGGCATATCTCTGCACTGGGTAAGTTATATAAGATAGAACAACAAAATATATATTATTTTGAATAAATACCAACGAAATATATAATTTTGGTTGGTATAATTATCAATTAAGATAAAAATCGTAAATCATACTTTTCAAACCCATAAAATCGTTTAAATAATAATTATTCCATCTAACAAACCTTTCGTATAAGTACATTTAAAGTCGTATAAAGTTCTCGAAATCTATTGGTCGTTACGTATAATAAACTTTCTCTAGATATATTATTAAACATAATAATTATGACGTATATGAATCGATTAATAGAAGATTCTTAATATATAATTATCATTAGATATAACAAACTTTTGATATAGCGCCTGGCAGTATGTTGCGGATAATTTTATTACAATAAGCCAATGCAGGTGGGCTGAAAATAATACATTAATATGTCGTAATCACATAATGTACGTATTAACATTGATAGACGATTTCGTTCCTCAAATTTTCGTTTGTTATACGCACTTATTTTTTATATATGGCTAATATATAAAAAATGGGTGTCTATTAGAATACAGATTTTTTTGACATCGAATTTCATTTCCCAGAAAACTATTCCACGATTTTTAATACATTTTTTCTTAATAAAACGAATAGTTTATCATCGCAGTTTCATAACATAATAACAACATTGAAAAAAATATATTTTTTAAAATGGTTTTCTTTTATAGAAAAACGGTATATCGAACTAACATTTCATATAAAATATTAAGTTATCGATAAAACTGTTCATAAAAACATGTTTCAATATGTAACGGTACACATAATAACTCGCTTCGCTCGCTCGGCTCGTGCGTGTGTTGGTCGCAGTTCTAACAAAACCTAACCTATAGGATTACCCTAACCTAGGAAAATGGATAGTGGTGTCTTAGCACTCGCTGGCCGCTGCCGCGGCACGCTCACTTCGCTCGCTGGGCTCGTGCATGTGTTGGTCGCAGTTCTAGCATAACCTAACCTATAGGATTGCCCTAACCTAGGAAAATGGATAGAAGTGTCTTAGCACTCTCCGGCCGCTACCGCGGCACGCTCGCTTCGCTCGCTCGGCTCGTGCGTGGGTTGGTCGCAGTTCTAACATAACCTAACCTACAGGATTGCCCTAACATAGGATAATGGATAGAAGTGTCTTAGCACTCGCTGGCCGCTGCCGCGGCACGCTCGCTTCGCTCGCTCGGCTCGTGCGTGTGTTGGTCGCAGTTCTAACATAACCTAACCTATAGGATTGCCCTAACCTATGAAAATGGATAGAAATGTCTTAGCACTCGCCGGCTGCTGCCGCGGCACGCTCGGCTCGTGCGTGTGTTGGTCGCAGTTCTAACATAACCTAACCTATAGGATTGCCCTAACCTAGGAAAATGGATAGAAGTGTCTTAGCACTCGCCGGCCGCTACCGCGGCACGCTCGCTTCGCTCGCTCGGCTCGTGCGTGTGTTGGTCGCAGTTCTAACATAACCTAACCTATAGGATTGCCCTAACCTAGGAAAATGGATAGAAGTGTCTTAGCACTCGTCGGCCGCTGCCGCGGCACGCTGGCTTCGCTCGCTCGGCTCGTGCGTGTGTTGGTCGCAGTTCTAACATAACCTAACCAATAGGATTGCCCTAACCTAGGAAAATAGATAGAAGTGTCTTAGCACTCGTTTTAAATGTTTCAACTATTTTGCAAACTGAAACATACGTGGAAACAAAATTATGGGTAACAAAACTTTGATGTTACGTTATTTCGATTAAATACATAAAATATGAAAAGAAATAACGATAGACTGAGTTTGTCAATAACGAATAATCGAGTAAATGGTTTGGTTAAACGTTCAAAATGCGTGCCTGTCTATACTTTTTAGATGGTATGGTTTTTAAGTCATATATCTTCTAAACAATATGATTTTGATAGGTATATGTTTTGAATGATATCTCTTTTCAACAATACAGTTTTTGAATGATATACTTTTTGGCCTGTATACCGCACAAGTTGTATAACATGTGATTTTTAGTGTACATAAACGTTATAATAATGATTTTATGCTTTTTATAATAAAAAAATAATGAATATTATAGCTATTAAAAATATATACCATAATGATTATGTCAAATTGACATTATATCTTATGAACGTTATTAAAATGTAAATATATAAAATGTAATTATATCAAGCAATACGCACCCCTCTGCACTATAATATCAATGTTCTTTTAAAATTACTCGTGTGTATGTCCCCAGCGGAAAAGTATCGAATATTAAATGTTGACCATATTAGATCTTTAGTTTAAAGCTGCCTTCAAATGTTTATCGATAAATGAAATTCGTGTATTCAGTAAGTTTCGAGAAATTCGCCAAAAACATATTCCGCCAGGGAAACGTGTTTCTGGCGGAATTTTGTCAGGGATTCAGAATTCAACTAGCTGAGCAATTAATGTATCATAAGAGACAAATGTTTATGTACAAATGGACTTTGTATGTCATAAGCCTCCGAAGTTATTCAAAATTCCGCTGGGGAAATGTTTGGCCTTTTGCTTGATCTCACAAACGGTTTAGAATACGGTTTTGATTTTTTTTAAACACATTGCTATTCATTTGTTTATAACGTCTGTAAATACAGAATCCAAATAAACACAGCCACTTACGAATAATAAATATAAACATAAAAGTAGGTATTTTGGTTCTAGTGGCTTAACTAAAGGACAAAGGGAAAAGTTTTGAATGTCGATTTATGTATTAAAACTGCCTCCAACATTTGGGAAAGTACGATTGTAATAGAGTAAGTATTAAATAAGATACAACAAAAAATAATGTCCCACTGACATCATGATTTTGAATCGGTCTATTGGATGAGTTTTATATTATGTGACAAGTTTTAACTAATTCCAATTTTTAATGTGTTAATTCAACTACCCATATTCCAAAAATTAGCTTAATCCAATTAGTAATGAAGGAAGTATAGTAAAAAAACCAGCGACACTTAAAACATTGTTATAAACCGACCAATTTTGGATAGCTATGAAAAAGCGACTGCTTAGTACAAATAGCTGACTTCTGAAATATGCAATATTACCGACTGGAATTGGTACAGTCGCGTACACAATACATTAAAGTTGGATGATTTAATACATCTTAAGTTCATATTAATTAGAGCTAATCAGTAAAGAAAATTTAAAGGCCCTGGATGCAAGCTATTCTAGATCGGTCATTTTGGAAATCTTTGGGAGAGGCCTATGTCCAGCAGTGGACGTTATGCAGCTGAAATGATGATGATTATCATGTTCAAAAAGATTTATTTATTAACCTATGTGTATAGTTATACGTAGGTATAAAAGCATACTGAAAATATTTTTTATTTTATTTTCCTTTATAGGTCGTACACGGATCAGCTGACTGAACGAATTACGAAGTGAATTGTAGACAGTTATAAGAATATTCGTGTTTCGGAATAGTTATTTTCTCTATAATACCACGCTCGGGCACAGGTTTTGGTCACGTAATCAATATATCCTTTAGGGAAATCTAGTGTGTATACGTATAAAACTACCGTAAAACCTGGGTCTAATACGTCTATTAAGTTGTACTTCAAATTATATAATATGAACTTAGTATACATTAGTAGTAATTTAACTTATTAACATCCTCACATAACCCATATTTTGTACGGTAACATAACAACACTGCAATGAATGCTATTCAAAGTATCAAAACACTTCGAGTAGTGCGCGCTTACTGATACCTACGAGTCGCAAGGTCGGAGACCCCGCTGCAAATAGTAACAGATACAGCTGAGCGGCGCGGTCGGCATATAAAAGTAGACTTTAATTTACGTGAATAAGGTTTAAAGTCGAGTGGGGCGGGACGAACGCTTGAGGATAGTAGGTTTGTTTGAAGTAGGAATGAATGTTAAGGTACTACGACGCGACGAAATTAATATTATTATAATTCATCTCTTTTTCTCGAGTTTCAGACGATTAGTTTATTTTATTTATAATTGCTATCTATCGAAAAGTCTACACAATTCTCACAATACTCAGTAATTGGGTTATCAAGTAATTTTTAAAAATCTGATTCGCAATCCTTTTCGAGGAATAGCCTCTAGGAGAAGCTTTCTCTAATCAGATTTTAAAATAAGGTCTTACTTATTTAGATATTTGCAAAAATCTCATTGACCTTCATTTTCAAGCAAGGTCAAGCATATTTGAGGAATTCATGCATGTCACAATGAAGATTTTTTTGAGTAATGTTGGCAATTTCCAGTTTCAGTACTGTACTGAAGCGCCATTTTTTAAACGCGGTGTCACCTAAACGACTGGTTTTTCCATACAAAAACCGTTTGTTTAGTGACTTCAAAAATGGCACCACTGTAATATATGTCACTGTTACTGTCATCTACCAACACAACAACTTGACAACAAACAACATAACGACGCAAGGTAATATAAACAGTAGTCATTGACAGTTGACAGATGTCATTGTTTTTTTTTTACTGTAGGCATGGGAAAAATATAAACATCGATTGATGTGTGTCGTTACTTCCGGTGTAATGATTAAAATTAAATAAAAAAATCCTGATAGCACGTAGATTTTTTTTAATTCGATTTAGTTTCTTAAAAACTGTCTATATTTTCGATTAAAGGCATCTTTAACACTTTCATATATTATAATTGACTACCCAATTATAATTGCACTCTCTACTCTCAACGTTCCATCAAAACACAAACATTGCTGCTTTACGGCAGGTGAAAGAGAGGTATAAAGTTTCCTTCTAGTCAGGAATAACACAAATAACTACAAACAATTTATAGATTTTTACTATTACTAAGACTTGTGTACCTATTGTACCACATTTATAGTGGTATTACATTGTAATGTTTGGAATGACAGCAATTTATATGAAGCGTTCGCTTTTTTACAGCCATCCGAAATTGGTCGGTTTATAACAAAGTTTTAAGTGTCACTGGTTTTTTTACTATATTTCCTTTATTACTAATTGGATTAAGCTAATTTTTGGAATATCGGTAGTTGTATTAACACATTAAAGATTGGAATTTTATATTATGTAACAAGTTAAAACTTGTTACATAATATAAAACTCGTCCAATAGACCGATTCAAATTCATGATGTTAGTGGGACATTATTTTTTGTTGTATCTTTTTTAATACTTACTCTATTCCGATCGTACTTTCCCAGATGTTGGAGGCAGTTTTAATACATATATGGACATTCAAACCTTTTCCGTATGTCCCTTAGTTAAGCCACTATAACCAAAATACCTACTTTTATGTTTATATTTCTTATTCGCAAATGGTTGTGTTTTTTTGGATTCTGTATTTACAGACGTTATAAACAAATGAATAGCAATATGTATAAAAAAAATCAAATACTCCAAACCGTTTGTGAGATCCAGCAAAAGGCCAAACATTTCCCCAGCGGAATTTTTAATAACTTTGGAGGCCTATGACATACAAAGTCCATTTGTACATAACCATTTGTCTCTTATGATACATTAATTGCTCAGCTAGTTGAATTCTGGATCCCTGACAAAATTCCGCCAGAGACGCGTTTCCCTGGCGGAATATGTTTTTGGCGAATTCCTTAAAAATGACTGAATACACAAATTTCATTCATCGATAAACATTTGAAGGCAGCTTTAAACTAAAAATCTAATATAGTCAACATTAAATATTCGACACTTTTTCGCTGGGGACATACACACAAATTACACTAGTTCAGAAGGTTTAGTTCTTTTGAGACGTCGCACTATGTCCGTGTTGTCGAGGATCCGGATCGCCTCGACATTCACATGGTGAAGCAGTCTATAGGTACTCATCTCATGTGCTTCAACGTATTTCTTAATAACTTTATCCACGGTCTGCAGGATAAGGTCCCGGTGTAGATCGTCGATTCTTATAATTATATCAGGCTCATTCACAATGGCCTTCAGTACCTACATTATTTTGGAAGCGTTGAATTATTTCAATATTACTTTGTTAGGCACAGCCCCATGCCCATAGCATAGCTGTATATCAGTCCATACTGGCATTAGAACTTGTTTATAAAGAAGTATTTTGACATTTACTGACAACGCAGAGTTGCAGCCAGTACATCTTTTGGAATTTTGTTAAAAAAAAAAACTGTTGGGAATTTTATACCAAGTTCCTCTCTTTTCTTTTGACGTGGTCTTTCCAGCGAAGTTTCGTGTCGAGTGTCATACCTAGGTATTTGACAGTGTTTTCATAATATGGCACCTGTATGGCACTCTGTCCATTTAAGTATATGGGACAGTTAGTCATTATACTTATTTGTGAAGTTAACGTGGACAGACTTCGATTCGTTTAACTTAATTCGCCACTTCTTTGTCCAGTTATGAACTTTATTATCAGCTGCTTGGACCTTTTCTGCTGCTTCTGCATCATGACTGATTCCGACCATTTCAGACTGCCATAATAGCCGTGTCATCATCAGCGAAGTTCGCAATAGTGTTTTCTTCTAGTTCAAGAATGCCACAGATTAAATAAAAAATGAATTTAACATTGGCATAGAATGGGAAGGGATGAAAATTTTGACTGAAAGATGATTATGGAATCCATTTTACGTGATTCAAAATGAATATTTTTTAACTTTAAATTGATTGAACAGAAAAATCTCATATTTTTGTATGGTAAAAAGGAATGTTAAGTAAGTATAAGTATACCTACAGCAGAAAATTTCAAGCATTTTCAAAATTTTCATCACTTCCCTATTGCTACAGGGATAGAATTAAATTTTGGGTTTGAATAGATATTAGGGTGGGTTTAGTTCATTTTAGGTAACATTATTAAATTTATTTTTATTTTTGAATAAGATTGAACTGAACTACATTGTAATAGCAAGCTGTTTCACCGGTACATTTTTAGGGTTCCGTAGTAAACAAGGAACCCTTATAGTTTCGCCATGTCTGTCTGTCTGTAAAAGTCGTAAAATAAAATCTGGAAAAATATTTTGTTTAAGTTAGCTGCCAGACAAGTAAAGAGGTAAGTCAATATTTTTTTTCTCGACAAACACATTGTGTGGGGTGTCGTTGAATAGGTCTTTCAAAAACATTGTGAGCTTGTTAACACCATTTTTGGATTTAGGGATCCGTTTTAAAAAATATTTGGGTTTAAAGTGAAAATTTTTATTGGAGGCAAGTGTCCCCCCCCTCTATCTGCTAAACGGTTATACCTATATGGCCACGTGAAAAAATTCACAGCTATAGTATATATAATGTAGTTTAAAGGAAAACTATCAGAGCTAAGTAGGTTATACAAATTAAAAAGTTATAGGCGATCAACTTATAAAATGTACTCGGAAAAAGAAATTTCATACAAATTCAATAGATAATTAGTTTTTAAACGTTTTTAGTGGCATAAACTCAAAGTTGGCATTCGGAACTACGGAACCCTACACTGCGAGTGGCCCGACACGCACTTGGCCAATTATTATTTTAAAACCACATTTTTTTTACAATAAGAAAAATATAGGTAAAAACAAATTCCATAGTTACGTGGAATAGCTGCTAAGTCAAGAACAATATTTAAGTTGTATGTATGTCTGTTTGACTCTGAATCGCGTGTCCAATTTTTATAAATTATAAATGTCAATCGATTCGTCATTAATGTCATTATTGTCCGGATGCGGATGATGAAAGCAACAATTTTATTACAAAAAATGTACATAAACCTATCACGAATGTTACGATTAAAAAAGTGAGAGTTAAAAACTTTTTTGAAGTGAAAACTTCTTTAGCGGCGTTGTGCACTTTTTTTGGAATGGGTAAAAAATGTTAGACTCGCGTCAGGACACGTGGCCTGATCGAAAATTCGTATGACGGCGCAGGGCGCTTGCGCGAATGTTCGTGTGTGTTTATGTTACAGCGTGCTACGCGCATCCATGGATGGTGACAGCTGATGGCTCGACCGTCTGTGTAGTGGCCATACTGCTGTGTATTTGAAAATGAATTTGGTCATGCTTGTGACATTTGTGACAGACAGTGGTTCAGAAAAGATTTGAAATATTTTATACTGATAATTAAAGCAATTCGTGCAAAATTATTCCCTAACCATTCCAAAATATCAAAAATGCACAACGTTATTAATTCAAGTTTTCACTTCTGCCGGCATTCCCAGAGTGCAACCCGTCGTTTTTTTTGTTTCGATAGGTATCGAGGTGGGATATCAAATGAAAGATCTTGATTATCACATTTCAAAAATATATAGGTACTAACTGGTGCCCGGTGACCGCGACTTCGTCTGCGCAGGATTATCACACAATATCTTTATAAATTTTAGCATAATATGTGTTATTCTGATATATAAGCTATAATATTGTAAAGTTTCATTGAAATCCATTCAGTAGTTTTTAAGTGAAAGAGTAACAAACATCAGTCCATCTATACTTACAAACTTTCGTGTTTATAATATTACTTAGTAGGATTCATTGTTAGCCTTCGCCATGTAATATAGCTCCCTTAGTCAGGTATAAGTATTATAAACGTATACCTTGTATACTATTACGTATTCTGTGCCGGTTCAGATCCAGACCAATGTGGTTGATAATGTTTACTTAAGCCCGGCAGTTCTCAAATAGGGGCATCACCGGCGCCACAGCATACAGCTTGGTGGACAATTAAGATATTGATTGAAAGGCACACAGTAAGCTTACTATCACGATTAACGATTATCGATAGGTACAAACAACTACAAGTAACGTACTTATCTTTATAATGTGGATGGATGACATACTACTTTGAGATAAATGCTTACTTAAATCCTTCAGATGCTGCATGCACTGCACTTCACCGTCTCTTTGTTACAGACTCACAACACAACAGTTCATAGTACAGCTTGCAAATAATCAGCTGTCGCACAGGCAGTGGCGGATTTACCAGCAGGCTGAGTAGGCTGGAGCCTAGGGCGGCACATTTTAGGGGGCGGCAATATCGAATATTTCCCGCCCCTCCCTTTCCGTGCACCAGTGCTACCCTGAATATCGCCGGCATAATCAAGCGCTTCCAGGTTTTATTTTAAGTTATCAGGGCGGCGGACTGATATGTACCTATTTCCACTTCTTCAACACAGAAAAAGCTGCACATGCAGGATCTGAAAAGGATAGATAGGGGCGGCAAAATATAATTAGCCTACTGGCGGCAAATGTGTAAATCCGCCACTGCGCACAGGGATTCATTAGGTACGTCCCTACCTAATATGTTAATGACATAATGAGCAGAATAAAAAATGTTCTACGTCTTACCATTTTCCTTATTTTGAACGATTGAGTATTGATAATTAGTATTGTAATAGGTGCTGGCAGACCGTGGAAGTGTTGGTTTATTCATGGTTATTGTTTTCAGTTGATTTCTTCACATATTACTTTTAAATTACGTAATAACACATGAAACAGTTGAAATTCGATCATAAACACAACTGATTAATTAAAATTATTAATAACGAGAGGTGATACTAGTCACCATTACCACTGAATAAGTACTAGTAGGTACTCCATTACCACAGACTGATGTTTATTGGGCACGAGATAAGCTTATCGCTTATATATCAGTCTCGTCGTATTATTTACATAAAAATAAACGGATATGTGTTACATTCAGCACATTATTATATGAGTGACATTATTTATCTTGATGTACCTATCAAAACTCAGTCAACAGCAACAGCCAGCGCAGATACTTTTTCTATTCCCTCCTACGGCCTACCTGCTTACTTATTAATTATAGTAATTTCAAAGTGTGCACTTAGATAGTAATCTAAGTGCACACTTTAAAATTACCTGTGTAAAAAAGTAGTTTAAAGTTATTATTTCAAATTATGGACACAGTTAAATACATTAGACAAGGTGCATTAGAGAAAAACGTAAAAACGTACTTAGGTATTTTAAATAAATAAGTTTAGTAGATAAGCCGATCCCGAGTAGGTATCTACCTATCTACCTCGTTGACCTCAACTTTGATATCTTTTAGGGCGTTCCGTGGTGCTCAACCCTTGGTGGAAGGGGCTCTGCCTGTGGCCTTACGGAAGGCCATCGGTCTTCAGTCCCCGGCTTCGCTGAGTTAATTATGGTCCTCCGGGAAGGGTAGGGGGTGGGAGAAGCTGGCTTCACCCTTGCCACGCAGCTCGGCCTGCGGTCTCGCTTTCCGGAAAACGTTCTGATATTGTCCTTGTACGGCGGCCATCTTAAATTTTTATTATAACCATAGAAACAAATGACAGCCGACAAATTGCCTACAACCCCCTACAATTTAGAAAAAAGATTTCGCCCCTAACCCCACCCGTTTTCGCAGACTGTACCCCTGAACACACAATCATTATTAATTACAACAATCTGAGATTCTGAATCTGAGATCTGGGAACAGGGCAAATAATTATGACAATTAGTGAGTTAGTCATGGACTCATGGTATTGTAGTGTCGCGGGTGCTGCGCGGGCTGCAAGCAGCCCGTGAATTTTCGTCCAGCCGATGAGGTAGGCTTAAGAGCGCCTAACCCGCCTCACTTTTCATACAAACGCTCGTACGTGATTATGGCGTTGTAACAGATCTTTCTTGGGATGTTTTAAACTAACAGGAATCTTGTGCGCTATATCTAGGTTTCTATCGAAATTCAAGATTAAAATTTGGAAAAACAAATTCAGTAAAAGTCTCCAAAAATCTGCTTTTTAGGGTTTCGTAGCCAAATGGCAAAAACGGAACCCTTATAGATTCGTCATGTCTGTCTGTCTGTCTGTCCGTCCGTATGTCACAGCCACTTTTTTCAGAAACTATTAGACCTATACTGTTGAAACTTGGTAAGTAGATGTATTATGTAAACCGCATTAAGGTTTTGACACAAAAATAGAAAAAAAAACAATAAATTTTGGGGGTTCCCCATACTTAGAACTGAAACTCAAAAATTTATTTTTCATCAAACCTATACGTGTGGGGTATCTATGGATAGGTCTTCAAAAATGATATTGAGGTTTCTAATATCATTTTTTTCTAAACCGAATACTTTGCGCGGGCGACTCTTCCAAAGTGGAAAAAAGTGTGTCCCCCCCCCCCGTAACTTCTAAAATAAGGGAATTAAAAAACTAAAAAAAATACATGATGTTCATTACCATAAAAACTACCAGCGAAAATTGGTTTGAACGATATCTAGTAAGTAGTTTTTTTTTAATACGTCATAAATCATAAACGGCAATTTACCTTTCATTTAATCAACTCAAATATAAAAACTCAAAAAAAAACATACTATAAGACTTTTATATTATGTTATTTGCTACTACGGCACCCTTCATGGTCGAGTCTGACTCGCACTTGGCCACTTATTTGTACAAATTTTACCCGAACTTCGGCCGATCATATAGTAATAGTACTCATGAATTGTAAAAGTAAAGAAAATATTTGCATAGAAACCTTGCAAATGTAATGAAGATTCTAAATGAAAAACATTTATTTCACACACTCGTAAGACTTACTAAAAAACACGTATCACCTGGAACAAGTTTTATGAAATTTCCGCACCCTATGAAAAGTTAATATTCGTTCAATGAATAGTAAATAATAATACTAAATTCGTACAATATAATGCAATCTGAGCTCTCAGGTGCTATCTCTCTCTTCTCACTTTCCTTTTTTTTCTATCATTGCGCTGGATGAAACAACAAGCATTTCCAACCATGCTCGCGTTGACGATAGACGGACCGGGAAGGGCCGCCTTAATAAATATGTCCAGGCAACGCACGCAACAGGGGGGGGGGGTTACTCCATAAAATAATACGTTAGTCGTACGATAGTAACGTCCTATTTCTGTGTCAAACCAAATTAGACTTTATCATCATACGTTAGTGCTCAATGTTGCTTGACACTGAGACACGGATACGCAGTAACGTCCGTCTCGTGTACCGCTTTTGAAGTAACCCCCCAGATTCAACAATATAGTGTAATGTGATTTGGAACGCGAGCGGGGGGTTCACTTACTTGGATTCACGTTTTGTGATTGTGAATATTGTGATTCGTCGAGTATCGAGTATGAAATGGCTCAAAAGGCTGGTGCTAAAGGCCGTAAATAATACAGGTATATAAAAAATCGATGACATTTCAAGTCAAATTTCAAGTGTATTGTGTTCACGAATTGTGTTGTTTCTTTCAGTCAAATTGACAGAAAAAAAAGAAACAACACTCTTTACATACTTATGTACCTACATACATAAATAATAATTATTAAACCATGATTATCTTTATGATTTATTTGGTACCTACTAACTGCTAAGTGAACAAGATTTGATAAACTGATACTATTTTGTGATAATTTTGCGACATTTGTATATTCAAATTAGGTAATTTTACATTGTTCCTGTCCTGCCTGAGTATATTTGATTTGATTGATTATCGAAGCGGCATTTTTAGTCCAGCACTTGTTCGTCTAATAAAACAAATAATATTCTCAGTCAGCTGTTAATTTTGTTATAATAACCGCAGTCGCAGTTTTGTATCTTGGATAAGTATGGCTGATGTTCTGAAGCCAGATTTAATATGGATAGAAGGAAGGTGCTACAGAATCAATGACCCGACTACAGAAGTGAATGCACTACAGGAACATGATTTGTATGAAAATGGTAAATTTTACAACTTCTCAAATCATTTTATGATCAGTGGCAAATTTATCTTTAAATCATTCATTAAGAGTTGGTACTGAATTGGGGATTTAGTTCTTGTAATACAATATAGGGGTTTGCTATTTCAGATTTTTATCATGATTTTATTATTTACTAGCTGGGTAACAGCGACTTAATCTGCATAAATTTAGTAGGTACCTACCTAAAGTACCTATAAGTGTATCCCAGAAGCCTAACAGACAGCAGAAAATATAACAATTCTGAGATAAAAATATTGTAATGACATTATATCTTATTTGTGGCAAACCATGAAGCTAAAAATCTTATCTTCATTTGGCAAACATTAAACTGACAGGTACTTACAAAATTATATGTGCGAGTCAAAAAGAAGTGTTTTGTACCATACTACAATTACTTTAATTTCCTTAATGAATTAGTTTTGGGATTAAAATGTGTCGAGATATGAAAAGTAATTTTTGGCCTCCAATATAAGTTGACCGATCAGCTGATCCGAGTTTGTATGGAAATACAAAATTATTATTTTTATATCTCGACTCATGTTCCTTGGGGATAGTTGGCCACTATCACAGCCTGAATTCACCCTTAAAATTGTTTCAGTGTATTTTGTTACACCTTATATATTAGTAAGGTGTAAGGAAGTACGGATAAGGATAAGGATTTATTTATATGGCTATTACAGTTTTTATAAAAATTAAGCATAATTTATATTTTCAGAAATACCTATCAAGGAGTCTGAAGAAGAATATGATGATGACTTTGAAGTAGTGCAAATTGACAATGATAGATATACTACAAGCGTACATGTCTCTAAGTTAGTTTTTACCTCAACATCATTTTATATTACTCCTGTTTCCTTTTCGTATAAAATGGCTTAAGTACCTACAACTAATATTTACAGGCATTACATTGGCTCTATTATCGGAAAGAAAGGTGCCATGAGGAGCAGAATAGAAAGAGATACAAGAACAGATATAAAAATACCAAGGCAGGGGCAGACTGGAGATATCCAAATTTTTGGATCAAGTATTGCAGTTAGTTTTAATTTTTAAATTTATTAAACTATATTACACAATAATTTTTAAAATTGACTCTTCATCTATGCAAATAGTAGTTGAATCCTGACACTGACTTAATGGTAGAGAAGAAACAATATCAATGTACATACTAAATGCACAATTAAGTGGTAGGCAATGTGGTAAGTGGTTTATACCACATTTTTTGCTTTTCCCTGCATAAGTTGTATTTATGGATACCATTAGGATATTCTACTTCTTACTAATATTATAAATGCGAAATGGAGTTTGTATATTTGTTTGTACATTTGTTTGTTTGTTACCACTTCACGCTTTAATTACTGAACCTATTTAGATGAAATTTGATATGGATATAGTTTGATACCCAGGGAAGGACATAGGATAGTTTTCATCTTGAAATTCCTACAGGGAGTAAAGCCCACGGGCACAGCTAGTATCTTATACCTTTAAATGAGCAATTCTTGTATATTTATATATAAATTTCTGTGATCTCGGTAAAGTTAAAAACTCGGTAAAAAAATTTGGTATATGGGCGTTTTCGGGGGTAAACTATCGATCTAGATTAGTCTTATGTTTGGGAAAACGCGTGTTTTCGAGTTTTCATGCGTTTTTCTTTCCACGCAGAATATGGTCGCTAATTTCGTCGCGCTGGCCATTATCCTTTTGGCTCAGCGGTTAAGGATGCAGACCACTAGAAAGAGTGTTACGGGTTCGAATCCCAGTCGGTGACTTACTTTTGTTTTCTTTATCCCTTCAAATGTCGGCATAGCAGACACAATAGTAAAACAATACATCAGACGCCCGCTGTTAAGTTCAAGTTTATGTATAATTTTTTAATTTTTATTGTTTTTAGACAAGTTTAAAAAAGTTTATGTAGATTATCACCTAATCATCACTGTTTAAAATAGGTCTCAAAAATAAAAAAATGTCTTTATTGACGTTACCATATTTTATGCAATAGGTTCCAAAACAAAACGTAGCGAGTTTTAATTCGCTTTTACCGCCATCTAGCGGAGGCGATGTTAATGATATTAATATAGGGGTCGCTGGTTTATACGGCGGTTAGACAACCACCATATCACAATAAATAGTAATAACCGAGCAAAGCTCGATCGCCCAGGTACCACATAATTTGTGACACCAACAAAAGGGTAAGTATTGTGGCATATTCAGTGACAGCCACAGCCTGGAAACTGAAGTAATTTAATACATTGATGACAGATATTACACTTCTGACAATTCTTGGCCAAAATAACTAGAGCTCTTTGAACGAAGTACTACCTATTTATTGTAGGCACTTAAGTATATGTGTGCGAATAATAATTTCATTTATAATATACATTTTGAAAATGTTCCTTTTTCAGAATGTAAAAGCTGCTAGAAGAAGAATTAATATAATCGTGATGGCATCAAGAATGAAACAGCGATCGACACATTTTATTTCTATTCCAGTCAATGATCCAGTTGTTATGAAGAATTTCGAAAATTTTAAGGTTGATAAATCTCGGATGTTTATCTATACATACATGTGTTTGTTGTAAAGTATAGTATCATTGACTTAGTATCCCATAACATAAGTCTTAAACTTACTTTGGAGCTAGCTAAATCTGTGTGATTTGTTTTTATATGTTTATTTATTTATAGCATTATATTATTAATAGTATTCTTACTTTACTATCTATTAATAATTATCCAATTATACACATCTATTTAATATATCTATCTAAGTAAATAAATAAATAAATAAGTATATTTATATACAATGTGTAACGGAAAGGAAGTTAACATAGTACAAGTTGTTTACATTGATTAGTATGTTAACTCCTTTTCACATTGTATAGAAGGCAATGTGATTGACTGATGTATCAATTCACAGCCCATACCGCTGGGTCTAGAGACTCCAAATTTGGCACATTAATGCACTAAGAAAGGATTTTTCAAAACTCACCACCTAGGGCGCTTTTGGTTACGTTACGATTTGATGCGCGCGTTCTGGTTACGTTCAAAAAACGTGACGGTTTCTCCCATCCCTAAAATCGCAAAAAAATCCGTGGCTCCATACAAAGTTAATACCTACTGTTTCAAAATGCATGCAATTTTTTTTTGTGATTTCTGGGATGGGAGAAACCGATAAATAGAACCTACACAAGCTACCCAACATTACCTTAACGGATCGGACAAGGTTTTTTTAACATACTGTATTATCTGAAGATTATTTTTTGTTTATAAACTAATTGAGGAACATATTTCAGGAGGCAGTCCTCAAAAGCTGTGCACATTGCAGAGGCGTTGAAGAGTCTTTATTCATCAAAGCTTACAAGCTGCACATCACTGTCGGAGTCATGTGTCTCATGGACCATGAGGAGAGGCTACATGCGTCGAAACTTTTCACCGAAGCTAAGGAAAAAATCCTCTTGTGAGCTATATTATTATTATTAATTGTTTAAGATACATGCAGTAAATGAATTTCTAAAATTTATAAGTAAAAGCGTTTTCTAAATGCCGCTTTTTATTAACGTTTCTCAGCCTTTGGATGCCAAACCTACTATACCTTTGTCTTCCTCGTAAAAAAAAGACGTGGGAGTGCATTAAATCTCATACGTAACGTATTGTGAAGGCAAACATATAAATAAATTTTAATCAGGCTCAGTTTACAAGTTATGCTTTAAAGTTGTCATGTCTGTTCAATAACAATTTTTTTCTCTGAAAATCTGCGTCTTGGCTCTGAAAAGCCTCGACACAAAGCTAAGAAAAACCATTTTGGCGGCATGTTTTGTTAATTATAAGTGTTTTATGTTCTGTACTTTTTGTTGTATATATGCTCCGAATAAAGATTTTTCTATTTCTATTTTCTAAGTTCCAACGAGCGTATAAATATGAACTCTTGTGCATGTTTTTAGGCCACTCATTCGGGATTATCTGCCCTTGAAAATACGTGTAAAAGGTTTGTCGTACATGAATGACGATCCAAGAGAAATAGATGTCTTATACGGCAATGTGCAAGAAGAACAAGCTCCGCAAGGTTTACTACAGAGGTTTACTGATTCCCTTGTGGAGTATTTTTACAAAGCAGGTAATTTTTCCTCTTTTTCATAGTATTGTATACCTTGTTTGCTGCTGCTGCATAGGTTTCACTCTAGAAGTTTTAGATGAATGATTAATTTAATACTTTGAGTCTTTTAATGCCATGGGCCATTTAAAATGAAAAGCAGGAATTTGTAAGTCTTGATTTTAAAAAAAATGAATAAGAAATCTGCCAAATAAGTGACATATTTTATTCAGGCCGCTCTTGATCGGTCATTTTGGAAATCTTTGGTTCATCATCATCATCATTTCAGCCGCATAACGTCCACTGCTGGACATAGGCCTCCCCCAAAGATTTCCAAAATGACCGATCAGAAGCGGCCTGCATCCAGCGCTTTCCAGCGACCCTGGTCAGGTCATCTGACCACCTTGTAGGTGGGTGCCCTACGCTTCGCTTGCCAGTACGCGGTCGCCATTCAAGAACCTTTTTGCCCCATCGGCCATCGGTTCGTCGCGCTATGTGTCCCGCCCACTGCCACTTCAACGAGCTAATCCGCTTGGCTATGTCAGTGACTTTTGTTCTCCTACGGATTTCCTCATTTCTGATTCGATCACGTAGGGAAACACCGAGCATAGCCCTCTCCATAGCGCGTTGAGCGACCTTGAGCTTTCTTATGAGACCCATAGTAAGGGACCACGTTTCGGAGCCATAAGTCATCACCGGTAACACACATTGGTTGTAAACCTTAGTCTTGAGGCACAGAGGTATTTTGGACGAGAAGACATTGCGTAGCCTCCCGAACGCTGCCCAGCCGGATTCGTCGAAAGACCTCTTCCTCGAAGCTGGAACTTCCTGCCTGGATCAATTGACCCAGGTAGATATACTGGTCTACAACTTCGAGGGTGGAGGTGGAAATCTTTGGTTACGCAGCTGAAATTATTATGATGATGAGATTTTATTCATTCGATGTTGACTTATCATATACGTATTAGAGACTCCGTAAGAAGTTAACCAGAGACTGATTAGGCTCAAATTCTTACAGCATTATCTTCCTAGATTGCAAAAACTTTGTTTTAGTTTCATACAGGTTAATTAATATACATTTGATAAAGAATGAGGCAGATACCACATAATCTACGTACTGATCATATGATTAACAAGTAACGACATCATAGTGCGGTGCTATGATGTCACTTGTTTACGTCATGATCCTAAAATTGTTCTGGAACCTTTCCAAAAATTTAAAGAAAATATCTGTACATTTTAGGGTTCATGGAAAAAGAATTCGGCCGAGATAAAGTGAAAATGCACGTGACATTGCTTAATTCGAAGTACAGGAATCGATCATCTGAAGCAAATGAGGGATCGGGGGGATCCCGAAGCTTCAGGAAGCCGAGGGTGACGTTTGATGGCTCCGAGATCCTCAGCAAGTTTTCGGACTACGAATTCGGAGTTGCCGAGATGAAGGATATACATCTTTCGCAGAGGCACACGATGGGCCCAGATGGATACTACCAACCTACATGTGTTATATCGTTTAAGTAGGCTAAGGATTACTGTTTTGTTTGTAACTTAAGGCAATAAATTGTTAATTTCTTATCAGTGTTTTTGAATTGTCTATCCACATTCCATCACTTCAAAAATTCATCTTCACTCTCGATTACAGTAAAGTACTTACCTATACTACATCTAAAGAATTTACATTACATACCTATATACCAATACAACGTGGAAGGGACATACCCGTAATAAATCGGAACCAATAGCTATACTAGACCACTGTAGTATAATGAAATTAAAATAACAGTCAAATAAAAAAATATCGACATTTTTCATACAAAAGTGTGTAGCCACCCGGGCATGTCGACATTTTTTTGTTTTTTCTACTGTTATTTTAATTTTATTATGCTATAGTGATCTTGTATAGAACGTGGTTTGTGGTTTGGAAAACTATCAGAGCTATACCTACTCCATTTGGTTAGGTATTTCAATAAATGTAAACAATCTGACATGTCTTTTTATTGAAATATACACTTTATAAATCAATACCTTTGCAAATTACAAAGTTATTATGTAATTTATAACACAATTACTTTGTAATTAGCAAAACTATTGATTTATAGTGTATATTACAATAAAAATACATGTCAGATTGTTTACATTTATTTAAATACCTAACCAAATGGAGTATAAGGAGGGCACACAAATTAAAAAGTTATAATCGATCAACATATAAAATGTACACGGAAAAGGAAAATTTTATACAAAATCGTTTTTAGACGTTTTTAGTGGCATTTCCCAACTACAGAACCCTACTACACTGCGTCCCACACTGCGCGTGGCCCGACACACACTTGGCTATTTTTGCCCTTTGGGTTCGCAACCCTATAATTACTATCCACTATCCGGGCGGATAACAAAAAAGGGCCGATAGTGATTGGATATACGTTGCAACTCTAGTAAAACGCTCTTACTTATCTTAGTGATTAGCCCATGGTACGATTTATTACGGGTTCGTCCCTTCCACGTTGTATATTTACATTTACATGTCTTTATCCTTCAACTCTTTTATTTAACACTAGCCGAAGCCCGCGACTTCGTTCGCGTGCACTTTATGTCTCTGGAAAATGCTCATCAGGCTGAACAACTTTTACTAAGGCGACATTTTTATATCTCTTATAGTTTAGCTGGACCATTATGGTTCTGCATCAGACGTTTCATTTTCCAAAATCATTTATACCCTATATGTTGCCCAGGCTTAATAGCTATATAACAAAAAAAGTTGCATTCAAATCCGTCCAGTATTTACGGAGATTAGCGTGTACAAACAGACAAACAGACATATACAGACAAACAGACAGACATTTTTTTTAAAATTCTTACTGTATTACTATTTCTCTATCGCCCCCAATATTTTTTTTGGAAATATATTTAATGTACAGACACACTTTTTTTACTGTTTTATTATATGTATAGATATAGATATAGATTACATTGATACACGTACCTACTACGTACGTAGTTCGTAGATACAACCTACTCGTACCTATATACGATTTCGAACGGGTAACTGCTAACTTAACTGGTTTCGCATCAGATATTTAGGTAGGTATAGGTAAGTACTCATTTAGCATTTCCGGGGATCCCTACACTACATGTTCCAGATTTTATTGGCAAACGTAACTAGGCCAAGGTTACTTCATGCGTAGGTACCTACACAGCTGTCTTCAAAGACTGTGACGTCATGCTGTTTTTACCCCCCGTTGCAAAAGGGGTGTAATAGGTTGATGTGTCTGAATGTCCGTGTCTGTCTGTGGCAATAGCTCCTAAACAAATGGACCGATTACGATGCGGTTTTTATGGTTCCCTAGTAAACGAGGAACCTTAATTGTATCGCAAAGTCTGACTGTCTGATCGTGGTTCAACTCGAAGGTTGTATGTAGTATGTACTAGAAAGCTGTAATTTGGCATAGGTATACTGATGCTGATTTTTCATTGGTTTTGAAAAAAATGTCGTATAGTTAATAAATTACTATCCAAATATGTGATCCAAAAAGTTGCGAAAATGATTTACGATCGAGACCAGGTACTCGTCCAAAACTGTCGCGTGAACTCGCGTGATCCCATGAACTACGGGCGGCGGCCGGCCGGCGGCGCCTGGCGGCGAAACTACTACTTAATCTCACAATTTTACTTTCGAGTTTTGAATTTTTATTTTGATTAGCTAATTAGGTCTTACTAACGATTCTTATGAAGTGGCCTTCGGCTCCAAAAGTAATGAACAATCACCGTGTACCTATATATATTAATCATGTCGATTAAAGTGGAAAAAATAAGACAATGGAAAAAAAATTACACGTTTTTAGTTCCGTGAACTCAAAGTCGGCATTCGCAACTACGGAACCCTACTCTGCACGTGGCCTGACATGCACTTGGCCGTTTTTTTTCTGTTTGAAAGCTGACATGATCGACACGGTTCTTAGCTACCGTAATGCCGGGGTTAAGAGTCCCCTTACCCTAGACTTCTCCATACAAACGTAGTCTACGTTTAATTTTGAAACCACATGTCAGATTCCGGTAAAAATTGGTAGGTAATTGTAAAGAAATTGCAATTATCTAGGGTTATAACTGGTTTCCTATACTAAAATTATGAACTGGAAAGAAAATATAACGATTTAGAAGTTTCCCATACTAATGGTCAAAAATGATATAAAACACTATATTCTATTTCAAGTTCATATTTTTACTGAAACTAGTTATAAACCTAGATAATTGCAATATCTTTGAAATTACAAAATTTTGCCCAAATCGGACATGTCGTTTTGAAATAAAACGTAGACTACGTTTGTATGGAAAGTTGTATTTTGGTCTAGGGTCGGGGGACCCTTAACTTAATTTTATAAATAAAACTCTGACCATGATTATTTTATAAGACGCTAGGACGCTTGGTTTAAACCATTATTCACTAAAATAAAGTCGACAGCGACAAATGAGGTGACATATAGCAAAAAGTCTTTTTTGTTTTAGACGGACAATGGTTTAACTCAAGTCCTTAGTTTGTAATAAGATGGTAATTGCCTTAATTACGTGTCTATTTCACTGTTAGGTAGGAGTCTTAACATCATCAGGAGAAATAAATGTCATCCCCACTTTACGTGGATAACCACAGGGTGAGCTACACAAAAAATACCACTTTGTCAGCGTGATTAGATAATTTGTTTATAAGCAAGAACCCATGCAAAATTACAGCTTTCTAGTAGGTACTATCAGTTTATGAGTTAAGCCGCAACTGACACACACAGACAGTGCGAAACTATAAGGGCTTGACTGGACTACGGAATCCTAATGAAATTGCAAACGTTTGGTATAAATTGTTAAACATCATAACAGTGATATTGAGAATGTCTAATTTAAGGTTTTTGTATCTATTTATATCAGTGAAAGTTTTGTTCGAAACTCCGTTTTTCGACTCGGCCTTTTCGATCTGCAATCTTGCAAGGAACCGGCGGACAGTGATGATAAAATTTCGATGATTTAGAAAATAGTGCTGTCTCTTTTCTGAGATCTCTATAAAGCTATAGCTCCCGACAATATTTTATCGCGTACAATCCTACAATTATACTTATATTGAACTTCTACTGTTTCTGTTGGTGAAACATTTATTTTCCGTGGTACGTATTTATACATATAGCTGGGTACTTTAGGTTATATAAAACGCGTATTTCTCAGTTTGAACTATAGGTGTTGCTAGACAAGTAGTTATTATATAACAGGGTGTCTCATCGAAAACTGACTTTGCAGCTTACATAATGAAGTAAGTACACTGAGCCACACATGTAAACACAGATGTACACTAATAGTTCAAACTGACGCATTTCTTAGTATTATAACAGTTCTTGTTTTCATGAATGCTCCCATGCTGGTCTGGGAGAAATGAAAAAACTTAGAATGTACCAGCTGCTTCTCTTCCCGCGCAGATCGTAAAAGCCGATCGAGGGAATGGGCAAAAATGCGAATCATGTTAACAGGCGATGCGGCTAGCAACCCATCACTGTATTGATTGCTTTTCCATCTTCTCGCCCCCCATGACGCTAAAAGTGGCTTTTGGGTCTTGCGGCCCTGGGTTCTGCATAGAGCCGCAAGACCCAAATGCTCTGTCTGCCCCATTAGGGATAAAGCCGTGATAGTATGTATGTATGTATGTTGTTTTCATACGAAATATTTGAAGACATTACTTTTCAGCTCAATGATACCTAAAGCGGTGTTTCTTTGTTAGCGATATTCTCTATTTTTCCCTTCGTGGATACCTACTCTTGAGGTAACGGTTGTGAAGTATATACCTATAGGTACATATATATAGTATCAGAATTCCTATGTCTTGTTACAAGATATGAATCAATATCAGTTGAAACTAAAAAAAAATACAATCTTATATTTGGAGTATCTTTGATATTTTTTCATATGACGGTTGTAAAGTGTTAATCATCAGACGGTAATTAATAACAGCATTAGCAGAAAAAAGCACAAAAAGATAGCTTAGCGCTTAACGTAATAAGCCTTTTTTAAGACGTTTGTATAACTTTATCAGCCTGTAACAATCCACTGCTGGACCAAAGGCCTCTCCCAAAAAAAGGAGGATTTGCCCATAATCTCTAAGGCAGACGGGAATACTAGAGGAAAATAAAAAATAGCAAAAACTGCGACGAAATACCTGGAAGAGCTGTGTTTTTCCGCAACAATGCCCATTTGTATTTTCAACAAACTAAAAACTAAGTATAAGTTTGGAAAATCCAAAAGAGCACGCCTCAAAGGGCCCATAATTTCTTTTTTAACTCTTACGCATATAGAAAAATAAAGATATATATAGATATACTAAAACTATGAAGAACAGTCGATATATATATATTTTTGTTTATTTAATAACAATTAAACCACATCGAATCAGACCCTGAAAAATGAAAGGGTTCTATTCCTGAGCATACTCAAGCGTAAGAGAAAAAAAAAGACTCGATTAGTAAAGTATTTCGGTCGTTATCGTGTTAACAAGAAAAGCCGAATGCGTAACCCCAGCAAAATGTTGCGCCGTAGAGAAATAAGAGTATTACAGATAGTTGGTTCATAGTAAGCCTCATTTTGTTCAAATATAGCAAAATGTGTTCATGTTGTATTTTCGAAGCATATAATTATTGTAAAACAGTAATTTGAAATAAAAATAATCATGCTTATGTATTTTCTTTATCCACAAAATGCAAGAACCTTTTTGTATGCAACTGTACTACCAAAAAAAGACTATTATACCATTTATTTGAGATGGTTACGCTCAAGTATGAAACGGCCGCTTTTTCGTAGCCTCCGTTATTTAGTCGGTTTATAGGAGAATTGATGATATTTTCTTGTTTTTTTAATAACTTCTATTCCATGCGAGATTTGAAGCCGAAACTTTCAGGCATGTTTTGTAACAAAATGAACACACATGTTCACTATAGTTTATCTATTTGTGTTCAGAAAGAGCTGCGTATTTGATTGCCAAAGTCACACCACTAGGAATTTGATGAAATACCTTTATATCTTCATATCGCGTAATGTTTGTGTTTCCGATTTTGTACACGTTAGAAGGTATGATATACACGTATATGTAACTGCTTTTTATTTGTTAGTAAATGTACTAGTTTACGAGTAAACCGGAATTTTCCGATTTTTGAAAATAATAAATTACTTCGATATTTGTAGATAAATCGAAATACTTATATTCAAACAAATTTGAACATAGTAAAGCCTATAAACAGTATTTTTTTCAAATTTCTGCTACTTACAGTTTTCGAGATATGGAAAATTGCAAAACGTTACCCCAGCAAAATCTTGAATATCTCAAAAAGTATAAGATGAACACATCTTGCTATCGGTATACATTTACAACTCATTAAGAGCTTTCTTTTCATATACTTGATTCTAGGCTAAACGCCTTTTTTTAAAAACATCTGGCTGGGGTAACGTTACTCCAGCAAAATCAGTTTCTCGAATAACTTCAAAAATACAACATGAACACATTTTGCTATATTTGAACAAAATGAGGCTTACTATGAACCAACTATCTGTAATACTCTTATTTCTCTACGGCGCAACATTTTGCTGGGGTTACGCATTCGAAAAGCCTCCGCACATACAGACACACGGACGTCCAAGACAGAACTTTTTAAACTGTTTTTTAACTAGTTTAAATAACAAAAATGACATCAAAAATATCATAAGTGTTAAAAATAGTGTTTTTTTCTTAATATGTGCGTGTATATATTATCTTACAAGTGCAATGTATGATACATAAAGACATTTTAAGTTTGAAATATCAGATGTTTTGCGCGAAGTGACAGTAGTACCCACCTCAACGCTTCGCTTATGAGGCGTGCAATAATACATCAGTCGCTTATCGCTCACAGTCGGCCAAGCTTTCGGCAGCGATGCGGGCGGGGCGGCCCTCGCCAGTAGAGGCGCATTGCCTACGCGATGCGCCCGCCTTGCGCCCTCCGTAACTCCGTAGCGCGTAGTCCGTAGCGCTACAATAGCCTACGAACGCGAGGCAAACGTTCGCGTTTCGAGTTTGCGTATGGACTGAGGATTGCGGCGTAACTTGTAAGTATCATTTTGATGCATTATATAAATCATGGAAGTAGTTTTTGTTTTCAGTCCTTAATTATCGAGATTTGTTTAATATTTTTAGAACTAAGTATTAGAAAAATATTTATTTTTTATTTAAAATTGTTATTGTTTAATTTTATTGATTTGTTTTAAAAAGAAAGTCCATAGGTAAGTGATTTCTCTTTTGGTCCACGCAACAGAGCTTAAATGCGAATTTTCTTAAATTGATATTTGTTAATTTGGTCCATTATCAAGAAAAAGTAGTAAAATTGGTTGTTTTTTTTTTGCTCTGCAATCCAAACTCTGACTTCAAAGCCACATCAGGCTGCCTCTACCACGAGAGGTTTGGTATAGATAGGAATGAAAATCCTGTGGCAATAATGCTATACGGTAGTGAAATCTCAAATGCATGGCAATAAATTTAAATTTTAGAATAGAATAACAGACATACAAACAAATACGAAAAGCGGTTATATGACAATGCTCATACATGTGGTTCCTACGGATTCCTGATATACAAATACCTATAAGTGATTTTACCCGAATTAAGTTTGGGATAAAATAAGTATTTGTTAAGTATATAAATACGAGTAGGTATACATATATAGATACCAAATTTATATTTGTTTACGTAAATGTAAGTTTTGTATATCAAATAGTGTCTGTCTATAAATTAGAGGCAACTTAATTAGGAAACCTAATTATAATTGTGGTGGCAACTTGAAATTGGAGAGGGAATAGCTAAGCCGGGTGGCAGTGCCGGGTAGAATGTTGAAATAAATCGGGAAACTTCCCCATACGGAAATGGGGAAAGGGGCGATGTTTTCTTTGCTACTTACTGCTGCTGTATTTATTTAAATGTTCATGTCGATTCCCCTTGGAAGCAACATATACATTTTTTTGTAGGTAATTTGTTTTAATAGCTTGTGCGTGTTTAGAATTAGGTACCTAGGTAACATCTGAACGACATATTATATGGCTTTTTGTAACCCAAAGATTTCCTATGGCAGGATTGGTCCTTAGGGCCCAAAAGTTGATTTAAGAAGTAGAGCCACCAAGATTTTTTAAAGTCAGTCTTTTGAGGTTCCGGCTCATTCTTGATAGATGCATTGATTAAGCTACTATGTCAAGTTTGGTATCATATTCTCATGACTTAAGGATGCTGAATTCACATATGCACAATTCTGAGGGTAAACTATGGGAAATAAAAAAAATGTATAAATAAATATTTGCTAGATTAAAGAAAAAATATTCTATATTTAGCGGATTAAAAAAAGCTTAAAAAATTAAATCGAAACTTGGACATAAGTTTCGATTTAAGTTTAATTCGCCGGAAAATAATATTTCATTACAATAGTAATAAATCAAAGGATACAAGAGCTCTTTTAACTTATTTTTCTTTTCAAATATTCCAATTTGTGTATTTTATAGAATATTTTTTCTTTAATCTAGCAAATATTTATTTATATTTTTTTTATTTCACACCCCCCACCTGCGCGAACCTGAAAATCCAGGTGGATTGCTGTCGAAGGAAACATTTGGATCAGAAAAAGCCGTATTCTTTTTTGACGAATAGACTACGTAGGTAGGTATTTCACTTTATTTTAAGAACCACCACTTACCACTAAATATATTTTACGGTAAAATACCAATCAATCGGATTTCTTTAAGTAACTTCTTTTTAACACTTTGCATATCAACTAAAAAAGATAGGTTTATATATATTTTTCCTTATTTTGCCAGTTTGCTCTATTCCACTTGTGCTTAAAAATTTGCCTTTGACCAAAAATATCTTCGGCGTTAATTAAAACAAGCTTGAACTAGAGGGACCGCTTAGGAAATTGTCGTTACGAACAAAAATTATGAGTACGGCACATCTTGCCTCTGCTTCAGAAACTCCACGAATACAATTTGAATAATCCCGTAAACTTTTAACATTATTCTGAGTATTCATTGTCAAAGCACCTTTCCTCGTAAGTGCTTTGAAGGATATAAAAAACCGCCTTTCCTATTGTGTTCTTTCAAGTGTTTTTAGGGCTGTCGATACAAATGGCGTAAAAAACCTAGAACATATCTATTCGGTGCGTGATACGTTTCAATATATATAAAAATATAAATAATAATAAATATATGATTATAAGCAGTTCGTTTTTTTACAAAGATAGTCCAATTGTGTCACACGGTCTTTAATAACCAGAGCTATAAAAAAACCTAGGTCTGTGGCTAAATCGCAGCAGTTGGGGGTGCCGGGCCTGGTGTACTCAGTAAGGTACAAAGAAGCTTATGTTAAAATTCATTAGTCATTATACCTTACTCATTTGAGATTACATTATAATGTGTATGCCCACATATGTTACTATTGCCTACGATAAAATCAGAAAATAAATATGTAAATCAGGGAGCAAATGTTGGTTCCTGAAATATTTAAGTATCTCTATGGAAACGCACGCCACAACCCCGGGTTTACTTCATTCGCCATTTTGCTGTTACAGTTTGAAAGCTATTCTAATTGAAATATGAAACTACGCTGTCATTGCCAATGATATTATAAACAACTTTATTCATTATAAGTATATGCCAAGTTGGTACCAGTACAATCGATACCAACATTTTCAGAATTTAATGACAGTACAGACGATAGTTTCATGCTATTGTTTGTATAATCATAGCAAGTTTTAGAATCAGAATTGTCTATTGGTTGGAATTTGGTAACAAATAGCGTAGGTCTAAATTTCATCACAGTATTTGTTTTTGCATAAACAGACTATGACGTTTTATGAAATTTAATTGGTAACACATACCTATACAGGTACAGTGAAATTCGGCACTTACATAATCAAATATGTATGAGGTGCGTACTGCATATCAATTAATTTAGGGAGGGATTTACAACAGTATAATTTTTCAAAAGTAAAAACGACTTCAACCCTAAATTACGCAACCGATTTTGTTAAAATTTCAAAAGTTAACCTTCTTAAAAAAAAGTCTTTTTCAAATCGGTCCAGGCGTCTTCGAATAGTCGGTGAATGAACATACATAAAAAAAGATCGTGACTGATTGATAACTCCCTCCTTTTTGGAAGTCGGTTAAAAAGTATTTTTATAGCAAAGAAATATCTCATAGATTGTTTGGGTACACAAAAACTAATTTGTCTGGGTAATTACAGCAGCCCAGACTGGTTTTTGTTTGTAATAGCCCTAAAAGTTGGCCAAAATAGTCTTTATTTTATGATTCTAAAAATTAGCATAACAACTCCAATGTCTTTATTAAACCTGCATTGGGCTCTGTCGAAAATTTTCGTTCGCCTAAAATTGTCGTGTGTTTGTTCGATGCGCTCACATTTAATTGTTTTTCTACTCCTGTACTGTTAACGGTCTTTTATATGGTTCTGAACACTAATATAAAAACATTATGCTAATATGAAAATATGAAAATCTATACTCTATTCCTCATAATAGCACATGTGTCGTTATTTCGCTAAAAAGATACGCCTAGCCATAGACCTAGAACGTTTTTTTTTTTCTATAGATTTACCGTACTGCCAACATAAGAATAAATGTTCTTTTTAACATAGTCACATAAAAGTCGTCAATTTAAAAAAAAAAGTTTTACCATAGTTACCATATAGATCAGTACTTTTATATTCTAAACTCTAAATCTGATTTACCAAACATACCTCAAACATTTTCATATTTTTCATTGTTTGTTTTTGTATTTTATTTAGTAAATACAGTCGTAGAAAAAGTATTGTATGCAACGTTGTATAAGTTCGTCAAAAAATGCTCGATGGCGTCTCCTTACGTAACCTGCGCCACACACATTTTTTGACCGTTTTTATACAATTGTTGCATAAAATACTAGGTATTTGAAGTATTTAATATCTTGTGACTGAACGATTTTGTGTTAGTTTTCACTATGGATTGTGCACAACCAGGAATGTACTTTATTTAGCACTTATTTGAAATAAATAATCTATAGTCCCTCTCTCTTTTTCGATATATATCCTTGAGATCTAAGCACCGGAAAATTGATATAAATAACACATTTTAGAAAACTAAATAGAGTTTTAATTTAATATGTCTCTTACCCTAACTTAATTATAGAGTAGACCTTCTTATTATAATACAATTTAAAAACTGCCCCCCAAAGCACCCTCCTATTTTTGGCGTTCTTTTTTCCGTAGCCATATTCTGAACTCCGTAAATGAAGTTTTACTTTTATTTACAGGCTCTTCTGGAATGAGGGTTTGGACTAGAACTGATTTATTCAATACTAGCTGAAGCCCGCGACTTCGTTCGCGTGGACTTTATGTCTCCGGAAAATGCTCATCAGGCTGAACAATTTTTACTAAGGCGACATTTTTATATCTCTTATAGTTTAGCTGGACCATTTCGGTTCTGCATCAGGCGTTTCATTTTCCAAAATCATTTATACCCTATATGTAGCCCAGGCTTAATAGCTATATAACAAAAAAAGTTTCATTCGAATCCGTCCAGTATTTCCGGAGATTAGCGTGTACAAACAGACAAACAGACAAACAGACATACAGACAAACAGACAGACATTTTTTCTTTAAATTCTTACTGTATTACTATGTCTCCATCGCCCCCAATATTTTTTTTGGAAATATATTTAATGTACAGACACACTTTTTTTACTGTTTTATTATATGTATAGATATAGATAATGGAACGCTCAAACATGATGGAGCATTAATTGCTCAATCAATATGCAGAAAATGATTTAAATATTGATAATGTAAAGCAAAAAAAAAACAATCCAAACAAAAATTTTAGCAACAATTGATATCTTCCCATTGGGCAATTGTCCGAAGAAACAGCGGAAGCCCGCAATAAACACTTTGAGTGTTCCGCCTGGACTACGCTCAAATTTTTCAGAAGTAGCTTGGAATGTCGATGTATTAAATAGGCTTGCGAGTAGAACCGCGGATGGATAGACAGACAGACAGACATGGTTTTAAATTTGTTATTAGAAAGCGATATTGCAAATGTAGAAGAAGAAATAAATAAATGTCTGTTTGTAGGTATTATAGTGTATTTATTTAACTTTCCCAAGCTAAATCTGAAATTAAACATTATTAGAAATGCATTACAGGCATAAAATATTTTTGGCCCACTTTTAGGACCAAATACCAGTCTGTGGTACTCGAGTAGACGCCGCCGGCCTTCAACAGATTATTTTGCGTGAAATAAAGCAGGTAACATACCAACAATAACGGTTAGCGCTGATGTTGCCCCGGGACGATATTGCTACGGTAATAAATTAAATAAATGTAATAACTACAACTACATAGGTTTTTTTCATAAAATGTTCTGTTCCGTCCTATTTGTTTCTCTCGCGCGTTACCGATCGACGTCCTTTCTCTTAGGCACCCCACACCCAACCGGGTCCTACCCTACCCTGACACAGTAACTGAGTGTCGTCACTGCCTCGACAAGTCTTGGGCTGTGGAGCAAATAATCGAATTTTCACTTCATTAGGTTCTGTTTAGGACTTACTTTGAGTAATAATTGAATTTTATACTGTCTCTATCTGAAAGAAGTTATATTTAAAGTAAAATTTAGATATTGTAATCTATACTCATAATACGTCCACTTCTCTCTTCACTGCTGCGTTGCCAACATTTTTCACCAGAAGAATACTTCGATAAGTTCAAAAACCATAATATTGAGTTGATAGTCATAAAACCATACAATAAAATACAGGCTGGAGAATAAACCCTCCCGTTTAATATTGCTATTTTGTCGCTCTTTATGACTTTATGCGATTAACCTCAGGGAGGGTAAAGGTGAGTGCACCTTTAAAAATTCGGCCCATGAAGCCATGAGTACTTAAATATGTACCCATATTTTTTTGTTACGTATAAAGTTATTCGCAGTAGTTCAATTTGTACGTCTGCAGCAGGTTTTACTATTTATCTTCTTTTGAAGAACCTCATAATCGCGATATGATGAAACTTTTCAGGCGTTAAATTTTTTACTGCTTACGACGTCATAAATGCAACATTTCTGATAAAATCTATAAAAATAAAGTCTTTGTAATCTTCTTTCTTGGATAGTACTCGTATTTACCTACTCGTGGCAAACTGAAAGTCGGTTCCCTGACACTGATAAAGATAATGGGTCTGTTACCAAACGTGGTTACCGACCTTGTCTTTGATCGAGTAATTTCAGCCATGTTGTTCAAGGCTACTTGCTGAAGGGAAATAAGGAATATTCATGGGAATAAATGGAAATCAAGTGGACCATATACCTAATCAACTTGCTTTTTTGGTAAGATAAAAGTTACAATTGTTACGAATAATTACATAACAATTGAAATAACTATATTGTATAGGAACGTAAAAAAAGTAAATAAGGATTTTTAGTTCTTATGGATTCTCAGCAGAAAAGGTTTTATACAATTTTCTAAACAAATAAAGTTGCGTAATTCATCAAATGATGAAAGCCATAAAACTTTTTCTTTCAAAGTCAGCCGAGGGCGAAACGATCACAGTATCTCCAATGCCATTCAACTTACGCGCCCCTAAAATGAAGTGTCATGTCTAAAATTTGGGTATCCAGGTTAAAGTTACAAATTAATGTCTAACAAGGAGTTTCTGTCGGGGTTGGATGATGAATGGACGGCGCGCTACGATAGCTCATGTTAATGGAAGATGACTAATACTTTGACGTCGATAGGAAAAAAGTGTTAGGTACTTTTTTTTCTATAGACGTCAAAGTGTTAGTCAGTTTATGTATATATAGGCATATTTATAGCAAAGTATATAGGTTTACTCATAAATATACCTAACAAATGCTTACGACTGCGAAAAAAGTCTACATTTAACAATTTTGAGGATGTAAATCCACTATAAAGTAGTTTCACAGACTGGAGAATTTGTATGTAAGTACTTAATCAGTACTAACTCCCGACCCGACTCTATAAGTACGTGTTCGTAGTCTAATAGTCGTCCCTCATCTTATATCTTATTACTTAATATAAATAAATTACATAACTCTTACGTAAGTATAGGAACCTATACCGTCTTATTATAAATTGCATACTAACTTTGTAACTAGGTTTAAACCATTATCCCACCAAATTAAGTTGACATTTTCAGATGAGACAATGGCATATTACGAGATGTCATTGATTGGTCGGTACTTGATTTCGTCGGATAATGATGTAAACCTAGTAACAAAGTTGGTCTGTGTTTTATAAAAGGCTGTAAACTAATGCTGTTACCTACCGCTTAGGGATACGAGATCAACATTCATGCAGAGGTAGATATGAATGTTGACATTTGATTCCATCTACAAGCAATTTGACCTTGCTATCCCCTGGGAGCCATTACTATCCATCAAGATAAAACTTTTTCCTTTGTACAACTCCAGCAAGAACGATAAGCTAAGCATAATTTTTTTATTCATGAAGACTGAAGTATTCCCTGAAGTCTCGGAAATAACATAAAGTTTATTACATTGTGTATCGCGAGTACAATCGACGACCAAATGTAACCATCTAAATAAGATACGTTTTCTTTTTGAAACATACAGAGATAATGTGGATCATTTGTCTCATGAAGCCATGAGTGTAATCTACAGCACTTTGATTGCAGTTATACCTAATAAATGCTGCGTAAAATCTTCTTTAGCTTGTCATTAGGCCGCGACCAGCTCTCGCCCAGTGAATCTCATTTTATAATGTTTTCATCAAAGCGATAAGCCTGAGATAAATAAACGCACCTCTTTTGTTTGAGCCGCTTTCGAAACGGAAATAAAAGAGTTGAAAAAGCTTCGGCCTTTTTAAGAAAATACCTAGGTAAGTAATTATTTCTTGGTAATAAACGACATTTTCAGTCATTATAGTATCTTACAAATTGTACGTTAATATCTAGCTACAATAGTTTACTGTTGATGGAGATTCTTAAATAAGATCCTAATAAAGAGAGAAAAGACATATACCTAAATATTATCTGAGTAAGAACCTTATCTTATTACTAGGGTTTTTTTACCCACGTTAAAGAATGGTCTACTTACGCAAGTCTAACTTGCCTATATTATACATTTAGTACCTGGGCGACCGAGCTTTGCTCGGTTTCATCTCAAACATTAACTACATTTTTTTAAACTTGTCTAAGAACAATACAAAATAAAAAAAAATATATAAACTTGAACATAAAAAAAAACAAAAGTAAGTCACCGAGTGGGATTCGATCCCGTAACACTCTTTCTAGCGGTCCGCATCCTAAACTGCTGAGCCAAAACGGATAGCGGCCGGCGCGACGAAATTAGCGACCATATTCTGCGTGGAAAGAAAAACGCATGAAAAGTCGAAAACACGCGTTTTCCCAAACATAAGACTAATCTAGATTGATTATTTACTCCCAAAATCCTTCATATACCAATTTTCAGCGAAATCGTTAGAGCCGTTTTCGAGATCACAGAAATTTATAAATATATAAATATACAAGAATTGCTCGTTTAAAGGTATTAGATTAGATACCTATACAAGAATCTATTGCAGAAATATAATTTTAATTTTAGCTGCATCAGTACTTGCTTCATTCTTGCTTGTTTACTCGAGTTAGTAGAATTTATGGGGATTCGAGGATGTGGCGGGAAATTAAATATACCTTCGTCTGAAAAAATAGAAGAAAGGCGAACTTTAAACTATTTACAGTGTCTTATGATATTTTGTAATAAAAAGAATCATTTTGCTGATACAAACATACAAAAATAATATCACGCCTGTTACCCACAAGGGTAGGCAGAGACTATGGATATTTTATTAAATATCCATAGTCAAATACCGCCGAATAGAATGCATCTGCTGAAAGCTCTGTGCTTGACGAGTTTGGCAATTACCTAATTTATTAATCTAACGTTGATTGATTTCATTTAAGGGTCCCCCGACCCTAGACCAAAATACAACTTTCCATACAAACGTAGTCTACGTTTTATTTCAAAACGACATGTCCGATTTGGGCAAAATTTTGTAATTTCAAAGATATTGCAATTATCTAGGTTTATAACTAGATTCCGACAGTAAAAATATGAACTTGAAATAGAATATAGTGTTTATATCATTTTTGACCATTAGTATGGGAAAATTCTAAATCGTTATATTTTCTTGCCAGTTCATAATTTTACTATAAGAAACCAGTTATAACCCTAGATAATTGCAATTTCTTTACAATTACCAATTTTTACCGGAATCTGACATGTGGTTTCAAAATTTAAACGTAGACTACGTTTGTATGGAGAAGTCTAGGGTAAGGGGACTCTTAAGGAAGTTTGTGATAGCGACTTTTATGATGAAATTTAAATTTTGCGTGTAACATGTTACTGCTCGATATAGAACTATTTGCAAAAATGTCGCACTTACATAATAAACTATACATAGGTATAGGTATGTATGTAGGCTCGTTCAGTAAAAGCAATCACATGAGGCGCTTTCATAACAAAGAATGGGCTCTTTGCGGGCGGCCGGAATAGGGCTCTGAGTGGATGGCCCTCCACAGGCCAAGTTTGGAAACAAATTTTGGGGAGCCGACCTCCACGACTCTTTAATTACCTAGTGAGTGCTCTTTGTAGATCTAGAATATTGGCAAAGTTTTGTTTTAATGGATAAGAAGGAATCTCTATTCCATAATAATTACTTGTAGTGGAGTTCTAAAGTCAAGTTCCTGAAGCGCATAAAAAAGTGTATTTAATAGAACAATTAAAAAAAAAAATAATGTCACGTTTTCAAGCTATGGAAAATTTCCGAAAATCAAAGCAAGGGCGCCAAATCTAACAAATAAAAAATGTCAAGATCGAGACCATTGAAGAAGCTCCTCAGAATTATCTTGGTACTTCTGTATTCTGCTGTTATCATGTTTACAAACTTTATTGAATATTTTCTCATTAGCAAACATTTGAACATACGTTACAAAATGTTTTCATGTTAGGTAATGTTAGAAAACATTTTTAAACAAAACTTTTGGAGCGCTCAAAATATCTAATAACAAACTCTGACAGAATGTAACAATCCCTAACATTTGTTAGTAATGTTTGCAAACAGTTTTAACAGCAGTGTTTAAACATTTTTTAGGTGTACATGAACTAATAAATTAAAATAAATAAACCATAATTGAACTTTACTAGGAAAAACATTTCTAGTTCTAGCTCAAATCCTTTTAATTTTTCACCAAAATCCTTTCTTTATGTAGTTGCGTTTCTAGATAAAATAATCCGCGTTACTGTCATAATAAAATACACAGCAGTATTCAAATATAACAAGACCGCGACCTAATTTTTACTCACACCAAGGCGATTTTACACTCCAGAATGTCAGTTGGTGTCAGTATAAATGTGCTTGTGTCTCCTCCAGTTGCTGTGGCGACACAATGGCTCTATTCACACCGACGCGTGAGAGGACATCACGACAGTTCATTAGAAGTTGGCACTGTTTTCAATGACGTTTCAGTAGGGATCGTTTTGTAATGTTTTAGTATGTACAGATCTGTGGTTTGTGTACAGGAGTTTATTGAAATAAGTACATGGTTACGGTTTGGGCGCAAAATTCTACGTTAAATGTTTGTTTTTTAATAGTACTTAGTAGGTAACTGCATGTATGTAAACCTTAACAAGCTAAGTAATTTCTTAAAGAAATAATGATGAAGGTTATAGGAAAAGTTTTTCGTGTTTGCGTTTCTGTATTCAATATAACAATTCCCAAAAGTACGTACGTAAAGCTAACAAGTTGCTCGTTTCTCGTTCACACAGCCTTCTGTAAAAGGTAAAGTGGAAAAGTAGAAAAAATATATTAAAGGCACAATTTGGATTTATTTAGCTGGTTTTGCTATAACAACGGGACTTCAAAGTCAAAAGTGAAAAGCAAATACTTATTTATAGGATAAAATCTCTCGTTGATGGAATTTTAAACCAGTGCTAAACTTAAAAACTACTTACCTACTAGTCTTTCGGAATGACCATTTTGACGGAACTTGTCTGTCAACTCGAAGGACATAACAACGTTGTAATGTTAGGCTCCGAAAAATGCCGTACGCAACGTCGATGTTGATTATTTATTATTCTCATTAACGACTTATTTGTGTATCATTCTAAAATTCTATTTCATAAAAAAGTTAAATCGTTATTTAAAAGCAACAGAAACAGTAAAATACTTGTATTAAAAATCGTTGAAATCCTATCTGGCTTTCACCTGGAGGGCTTTACAGCGGCTACCTTCATTAGGGTATCGTTTGATGGCTTCTTGAACGAACATTTGTTTCTGATTCTAACGTCTTTCGCCGAGTCCCACGTTTATCGGTAATATTTTAAAGTAATAGCTGGCGGGCCCGTTCCGAGGCTCGTAACGTTTCGCCTCAGGCCGTTTGCGTAATACCTGTATTTCGCAGGGAAGCGATCCCTACCTTTGCTGATTTTGCAGATAGCTGCTGGATGCATGTTTTACTTTAGGTAGGCTTTGTGACCCATTTTAATTTGAAAAAGATAGTTTTGTTTATCCCAGTTATTTTGTTACTTAGGTACCTCAAGATAAAACTAGGCTCGTATATCCAATTAAGTACTAACTATTTCAATTTCATTTTGATATTAAAAAAATATCACAACATTTTGCAAAAGCAATAAAACTTTAATCGTTCTGAAAGACATTTTTTAAAATTCTCCTATCAAATTCAACCTTTCAGACGCAGATTACTTACACAAGGCCATCCACAAGGCAGCAATTCCCAGCGAAATTCGTTCGCAATAAAACTGCGTAGTACTCTAAAACAAGCAACACATTTTTCCATAAACTCGGAGGGCAACTTGTGATTCAATTTCACGCACGTAATGGATCAGCATCAATAACGTTAGTTTTCCCCGAGTGATGCCGCCCCCGGAGTCCGTATGAATAAACTTCTTGTTCGTCGTTCTTTTTTATTTTGACAAAAATATTATGAATTTTGGTGATACGGCGAGCAAACCATTGGTATTTTGATTCCTATTTCCACCTTCTCGCCCATCGTTACATACATCGCTAAAAGTGGCATTTGGTTCTTGTGTTCCTGGGCTCTATTTGCATGAGCCGCAATACCCTATATGCTCACGATAACGTGACCGTGTGTGATGCTGAGAAGACGAAGAAGAAGAAAAAGAAGTATGTGCGTATTCTGTGACAATCGATTAAACGTTTTATTTTATTTTTAGCTTGTATCTAAGTTAGTAGTAGATACCTAAGCAAATATATAATATACAGAAAATGTACAAGATTACTATTTAGGTACTAAATTCATTCAAAAATAAATATTTATAAATATTCTTAGTTCTACTACGAGCTATGAAATTAGATTAGATAGTAGAATGATAAATAGATTTATTTGTATCAATCAGGCACACATTCACAATCGATACCTACTATAGAAACACATTAAGTGACACCCCTCTTATATAAGCAGGGGCTGACAATATGTGACGCAGTGATACAAGTAGGCAATAACTGGGCGCATGTACTGCTCGAAGAGCAAAGCACTGATTTTCAGTGACTGCCTTGGGGTGAACGCGCGCACAGGGACTCAGACGTGCGATTGTGTAATACCTATATCTCTAAGAATGAAACATTCGTTGTATTTATTTGTAATTTTGCATAATAGTCCTAGGGTTCTAGCTGATAATGTTTTTTTTGTTGATGTAAATGTATGTACTCTACATACTCCTCCGTTGCCAGGCAACTAAGCTGAATTTTAGATATCTTTTTAGATATCCAAAAGTCAGATTCAGATAAGATTAAGATTATCGTTTTTATTAAATTTGACTTTGAATTAAGTAATCTAGGAGGTGATGGTATGTTATTCCAAAATGTAGGTATGTTATTCCTTAGTCGCCTGGTTACGGAAATTGCCTCTAATCTAAAGGCAACAGTTCGATGGACATGTACTACGTAGAGTATTTGTAGCGAAGCTCTTACTCATCGTAAGCGATTGTTATGATATTTTAATTCGGACTACTCGTAATCAGGTTTTTTGAATTTGATTCGATGAAATTCGCCAAGGATTTCTAATAGGGAATATAAAAAAAATGTGTGTTATCTCACCAGTTTATCAATTATTATTTAAAAATATAGTACTAACAGCGAAAACAGAATAAAAATTGGTTGAAAAACAAAATCTTACATATTCTTTCATATTTGTTTACTGTGGTTAATAAGGATTTTATTAAGCAAGTAAAAAAATACGTGCATATTCTCTATTAATAACTTTTTAGCTTTTTTTTATATGTACCTAGAGCAGCTCAGGACCGAGATGGGTGGCGTCGACGAAGAGAGGCCCAAACCCATGTTCAGCAGTGGGTGGAAGAAGGGCTGAAATGATGATGATGTACCTATATGAAATTGTTAGTACCTATTGTAATAAATATGCAAAATCTACTTACATAAACTCTTTGGGCTCTAAGTGGAAAGCTCGTTTGAAGGTTGAGCGCTTTTTGCCTTTATTGACGTTCAGTCGCGTGTGGCAAATTTCATGGAGAAGCGTTTCATAAATTGATGTCTATCCGGAAAATATATTTTTTTAAATGGAATTTGTAAATCGACTACGTTTTGTTTCTGGAGGTACCTATAAAGTATCTGAAATAATATGTTGTAAATAATAATAGTTGCAAGATTACTAAAATCACTTAAATAAAAAATGTTGATGATTGTATATTTTTATGAATAACCGGTTATTTATTATTAAGCATGTGCTGAGTAACTTTTAAAAAAGTTACTCAGCACATGCCGAGTAAAACCGATGAGTAATATTCTCCAACACAACAGCAAACAAACTAACGAAATTATTGTAGTTATTTGACAAGTAGGTAAATAAATTATGTATCCAATACATGTTAAAAATCCTAACCCATACACATTTTTGTTACCACTAAGTATGAGCACATTTCAGCATGTAGTATATCACGGACCAATATTAATTGTTAGCATTTCTAAGGGCGCTTTAGACGGGTATTAAATATAAGGAGAGCTCGTCACGTCTACAGGCTTATGGGGCATTAGAGTGTCGCCTAGCATAGACGTGTTTATATCGCATCATAAGCTTCATAAGCCCATATATGTAACGAGGTACATGATACTATTTATTTATATTTAAACTTTTTTTACTAAAAAAACGTGGCACAAAAGGCGGACGTAGGTGCATGCAGCACCTTATTTTGTTTCAATGTATCATATTCTGAATCGTCCTTGTCATACATATCTATAATATTGGCCACGAGTCATCTAACTCTACACTAGCTTGTATTGATGTCTTTTATTATAATTTCTTGATGATTAATAAATTATATAAAAGTTATTCTTATTGCTGAGTATAGTGACCCTGTTCAGCAATACTTAGCAGCCAACGTAAAGTATGGTGGCGGACACAGCTATAATATCTATATAATATGTATGTATATGACTACCCTTTATGGCTATGGCAGAACATCCATTTGTCTTAGTTTAGAGTCATAAATTCTTCGGTTCTGGTTACGATGAACCTGTTTATACACAAAATGGGTAGTGGCGTACATATATAGGTATATGTGACGTGTGTTATACACGAGTGGAGGCTCCGGAACTTTCCTAATTGTAGCTTCTAATTAAATTTTGTTCCATTCGGAACTTCAACGTGGTGTCGTACATAATAGAGGTATACCGTCACTAGGTTTACGCTTTTGAGAGGTTAGGCACTGATATTATTTTACTTGCCTGGTAAAGCGCGTATATGTATGATAATGTAGGTATGGTATAACCAATTTTATAAAACTTTAACAATATTGTCTGACTGCCTCAGTATACTTATAAAAGGAAATAACTTTCCTGCTATGAGGAAAATGTAAATATTGCAAGTCTGATGTTACATTAGGCATGCATTATTTTGTTGACACATTCAGAAAAAAGAAAATATCCTGATGTGAGCTTCAAGAAAGGGTCCATTTTTGTATTTTAATATTATTCTTCCAAGTAGCGTGCTATTCCTGAAAGGAAAGTAAGTACCCCACCAAAGAACGTGAAAAAAGGGAGAATTTTAGGTGTGAATGTTGTATAAGGAATATTCAGAATTACATACATACATACATACTATCACGTCTTTATCCCTAATGGGGCAGACAGAATTATTTCTTGAATTATCTCAAGATTTGGGATACCAAATATTCAAGGAAATTTTATCCCAGCAAATAAGTACATAACGAATTAAATTGTTATATACAATGCTTCGTAGGACCTGGCATTTTTATATTTAGGAACTTACACAAGTACCTAAAGGTATATGATTATTTATTGTGCTTGAATTAGAAGTGGTAAATTATTTATGTACATAGTTACCAGAATAGTCATAAAGGTCACGTAGGTAGGTATTGAACGCCACCCGTACTGAATTGCGTCTAAACGACAGATCTAAATCGTTACAGAGTTATTTTTACGGTACGTTCTCTTGTTATTTTCACAATTGAACTATTTTCGGGTCGTTATGACTCGTACAATGTGAGCTATGAATGGAAGTCATACAAGTATAACATTTTAACTGCCTCCTTGGTGTAGTGGTTAGAGCGTTCGAGCAACGACTTTGTGTTGTTGTCCTAGTTTGGTTAGGACATTGTAGGCTGATCACCTAATTGTCCGATAAATAAGAGGATCCGTGCTTCGGAGGGCACGTTAAGCCATCGGTCCCGGTCACTGTCTTTGACATTGGTCGTTACCTAAAAACCATGTCAGAGGCCTTTAAGGCGGTTTAAAATCTCTGACACTAGTGTTAGTCACTAACACACACGATAAGAAGAAGAATATCGTTACGATGCGATTTTTACAAGATACTAATTTTACCGTTAGCCATACCTTAATTTCAAGGAAAAATAATTATGCGTCTATTGTGTTAATTATAGAATTACTAGAGGCAGTGCGCGGCTTCGCCCGCGTTATCCACTCGAGTGAAGTCGCGGGCGTGATGCAATATAGCCTATAGCCTTCATCGATAAACGACCTATCTAATACCGAAAGAATTTTTCAAATCAGATCAGTTGTTCCTAAGATTAGCGCGTTCAAACAAACAAACTAACAAACAAACTCTTCAGCTTTATATATAAGTATGGATTTAACGTTAATTTAATATAATCATCATCATCATCATATTTGAAACGACCTCCGTGGCGTAATGGTTATCATGCTTGTCAGGTGAGATCGAGATGAAAAATTATTTTTCTGATTTGCCTGTAACTTGGATGTTTGTCTATATAAGTATGTATGTATTTGTTATAAAACGTAGTATCGTTGAGTTAGTATCCCAGAACACATGTCTCGAACGTATTTTTGGGGCTAACTCAATCTGTGTGTTTTGTCCCTATATATTTATTTATTTATAAATCATCGTCAGCTCTCAACGACCAACTTCTGGGTAAAAGCCTCATTTTGTCTGCTCCATTGAATCCTACTTCTAACCTTAATATACTGAGTACTAAATACTCTATCTACTAATCATACATTATACAAACATGTTATTTCCACCAGATTACGTTGTAAATATTAGTTCATACCACTGTTTTCTGGAACAGTACACTTAAAGTTTATTGGGTCGTATATACAGGTATTTGGCACCTGATTCGGCAATTCGTATCGACTTTGTATTCAAGGACCTTTCCACGTTCATGTGGGGCCTATAAAAATACTTGAAAAGTGAGAATCGAATACTAAATCAGATGACATTTAAATCTGATATGTAATTTCGAGTTGTGTTGTCCCTACCAATGTCATAGATTTTTATATTCAAAATAAAATTGTTCATTTAGACTTCCTCTGACCAGTGACTGTATGTTGGCTAAGAAATGCAATCCCGCGGATCCGAAATCCCGAAATTGGATCCCGCATGAAATTACCGGAATTACGAATGCGGGATAACACATGCGAGATCCGCAAGATTTTATTTTTTCCAGCCTTAATTCGCACAAAATGATGTAGAAAGGCTTCTAATAGATACTAAGTTCTGATAAAGGCCATGAGGCTTATGCATCAAGTTTGTGCTATGGATACCAACACCAATAACAACTACTAAATAACCGACGGTATCACTTCATCTTATAATAAAACGAGATACGACTTTTAGATACCTATAAAGGAAACAAAGGGAAGTATCTGAAAGCAACTTACAACTTTGTTAAGTCCAACCTACGAGCGTTGAATCCGAACGCGTATGTGTCAGTTGCTACACGTGCAGCAAAATACGATAAAATGTAAAAGATGAAACTCTAAGCACCTTCCGTCTTATTATAAAAAGCAGACCAACTTTTTTACTCATTTTAAACCACTATCCGACCAAATCAAGTTGTCATTTAGGAATATGCCATTGTCTTATCTGAAAATGTTAGCGTGTTTTTGTCGAATTTAAACTTAGTAACAAAGTTAGTCTGCGTTTCATAATAAAACGGCTTATGTCCTCTGAAAATAATTTCAGAAGCAAACACTTTTCCAGACTTTAATTTACATAACATAATTTAGATTTTTGACATTTTTTGATCAAAATTTAATTATATTATTTGTTTTATTGTTCCATTTACTGACATAGATATTAATTTTGTGGGTTAATAATTTTAAATTACCTGTTGTTCAATCCTGCAAATCCGCAATATTGTTTATTAGGTGCTGGATTGCATTCCCTATACGACTTACTTTGGCATAATTTAGTGTCAAATGTCAGTGTAGTTATCACGTAGTTATAGATTGAATTTTTACTTACGGTTATGAAAATGTCATAGTTAGGTACAGGTAAATTTCAATTAGAAGCCTCAATAGATCATTTATTAGTCAAATATATGTTAAATTGGGTGGAAGTACCCACCCTTTCAGGCCAGTATTCGTAGGGTGCATTTTAATTAAAATATTCAGGGACGGTTTCCTCCATTTCGGGACATTAGCATTTCAGTTTTTTTAATTTCGTTAAAACGGTTAAATGAATATACTTAGATACTTATTTATATCTACAGTACCTGGGCGACCGAGCTTTGCTCGGTTACATCTTAAACAATAACTACATTTTTTTAAACTTGTCTAAAAACAATACAAAATAAAAAATTATATATAAATTTGAACATAAAAAAAAAACAAAAGTAAGTCACCGAGTGGGATCCGAACCCGAACCACTCTTTCTAGCGGTCATAAACCGCTGAGCCAAAATGGATGGCGGCCGGCGCGACGAAATTAGCGATCATATTCCGCGTGGAAAGAAAAACGCATGAAAACTCGAAAACCCGCATTTTCCCAAACATAAAACTAATTTAGATCGATTGTTTACCCCCGAAAACCCCCATATACCAATTTTCAGCAAAATCGTTAGAGCCGTTTTCGAGATCACAGAAATTTATAAACATATAAATATATAAATAAATAAATATACAAGAATTGCTCGTTTAAAGGTATAAGATATATCTCCCATATATCGATATACCTTAGCGCGGCAACGATCTAACATTTCGCGCTAAGGAAGGGAAGATTTATCATTTTTGTATGAAAAATGTAATACGGACATGGCAAAAACAAAATAACAATGAAGAAAGGAGGAACAAAAAGAGATTCATATGTTACAACATTTTCCATCGCTCCCTAGTGCCACTCTAACATGATTCATAGAGGGGATTACATTTTTTCTTTGTAGCAGGCAAAGGTTTTGTCCATAATTATGGAAAAAAAATACACGAATCATGTTAAATAAGTTAGACAACATTTGAAAATACAACCAAAACAATGTTTCCATAAAATCGTAAACATACGTGGTGTACAAATTAGTTATAAGCGAATCCTATGAGTATATGTTTTAAAGAAAATGTTTTTATTTCATAGACGGAACAGTAATAAAATTCTCGAACTAGATAAAAAAATATGATTGGGATTTTTGTGGACGGCCTATTGGGGACAATAAATCAGGTTTGTAAAATAGTGGCGCGCGGCGTACCTAATGAACGACGAGCTTACGCTGACAACTGCGTGACCCGAATATCGACCTTGATGATAATTTAAATATTTCGCACGAGCTCGTGTTAGCTCTATTTATGTGTGATAACTACTATCTAAAAGAAAAAATAGGTATACATTCTTATTTACTGTTAAAAATTAATTTGGGTACATATTGCAAACTATTTATAAACTTTCATCGCCTGTGGAAAACGAACGCAATAAAAAAAATCTAACATTGCAGTAGGTATTACTTTTGAAATATGTGATATTTATATTAATAGAGTGCAAAGAAATTGTAGTGGTAGAAATGATTTTGAAAAAAAAATCAGAAGTGACATTTTTGCTTTGGCAAAACAAAAATAGGTTGCATTTTGAATAGATTATTGCGAAATTTTGTAAACAGGACCGACATGAAATTCTTGCCGATCTGTGGTTCGTATTTTTTTATTTAAAAAAAGCCATGCATTGATCCCTTAAAAAATATCTTACTTCAGCTATGCAATAACAGACTCGTGAGTTCTACAGCTCGCAGAAATTCCTACAAATTTTATTTTAGAACTCAGTACTTAGCTTGTATTTAAAATTATACGACTTCAGATGGCTTGCTACGAACGAACCTGACAATCATAATCATGAACGAACGTTACGAGGAGCGCCATCTATTTTGTCCACTTTCAAACATTGACCAGTGAAATTCTGGAACCTTTGAAAAAAGCATGAACAGTTTTGCAAAATATTGTAATAGGAGTTCAGTTAGATTGTCGCTGTGCGAAACCACAGAGAATTAAATAGGTAATAGCCAAAACGCCATCTGTTACGCCAGCTAGTAAACAACTAGTCTCAAATCTGGAACCATAGAGTAGGTAGGAACTTGGTAGGAACCATGAAGTTAGAGGGTAGTAAAAAGGAACTGGAACCATTTAAAATCACAGCGACATCTATTTTATTTTTTTGTTGTGACCCGTACTTAGATATGATGAGAGAAGTACTTTACCCTGAGATAAGCTAGGGTTCAAACTCTTTGACTTTACCCTCTAACTTCATGGCAAGTACGCTCTCGTAGCAGTCATTACCAGTATATAGCAATTATCTTTATCTTATCCTGATTTTGAATGCTTCCAGTTTTGAGCATTGCAGACCTTTCGGAAAGAATGTTACGTTCACAGACCTAGTTTAAATAGAAAAGATACGACAAAGTAATATAAGACATGATGACTGTTTAACTTTTGAGATAAAAATATACTGAGTATAGATGGATGATCCTTGCGTTTGAAGTAGGTTATTCACGGTAACCTTAGGGGATTATGAAAAGGTTGTTAGTAACAACAAATGTTCATGGCTGTTAATTCGATAAAAATATCTCACAGACATGAAAGATTTCATTTAAAAATATTCTTTTATTTATGTTGGTATAGTTTTTTTTTCTATGTTTCAATGAAAGTTCGTTTACTCTAGGTTTCCTTAGGGAAACATATGTGATACTTGGTCAAAATATTTTGTAAAGCTCTTACTTTTGGATGTCACTATACCTATAAGCATACACACCTATATTTGGCAGCTAATTGATAAAATCAATGAGTACTTACAGAGTTATAAGTATTCGATACTTTGTTTTAAAAAACATAATTAGTTTTTTAGTGTTTTAGTAAGTCGCTTCTCTACGTCTATCACACTGTATCCTTTTAAACTGCGCAACAGATTTTAATGCGTTTCTTAGATATATAGTGTAATTCAAGAGGAAGATGTACATGTATAAAACATACCCGAGCAAAGCCGCGAATGGCCGCTAGTAAACAATAAAATAAAAATAAAACATGTCAAAATTTCAGCCATACTATATGCAACTGGCTGCACACATGCACAAATCAGGATTCATCCGGAATAAAGGGCGGCGTTGTTCTAGACTTGCGCGGTGACCTAGGCCGTGAATGCAGTTCAATGTAAAACTGAAACGTCAGTACAGGGATTTCAGAAACATTCCGTATTACGATAATTTGTACGCCTCGATACAAAACACATATACAATATCTTATCTAATATGCTAATGGTTCTTACTGACACGCTGTTATGCCCGGATATTGATGTAATATGATCTTCATCATCATCATCATCATATCAGCCACAGAAAGTAATGATAATATAATCATAGTTGCTACTTATGGGTTTATGTCCACATGTGCATGTGTAACCTTATATTATACGGTATTCAAAATATGGATCTTTTGAATACTTTAAATATTATTTCATAACACATCTAGCTTGTCAATGGTATTTTTTAATACGTCACATAGTATTTTGTCAGCCCACTAGTGAGCCACGATGACGCCATGAGTAGCCGCAAGTAAATCTTCCAAGCTGGAGGTGTTAGGGTCTAGGACAATAAAGCATATTTTAGGAAGGAGCCTCACTTACGCACATTTTGAGATTAGTTCAACTGCAGAGGTCGGGAAGTTAGGCATTACCGAACTTGTAGTTTTCAATAATTACGAGTCCGGCAATCCCATTCCTGCCGAGGGTAACCTATCATACACTTATTTTACGATTTTGTAAAAACAGAACTGTCATTTGAAACATCGTGTCTTCTTTTTACTACAATGATGCCTACATTTCCGAGCATGGTTGAGAAAAAAAATTAACTATATCCAGAACAACAATATTTTTTTGCTTACGAAATTTTCTATCTCTCTATAATACAAGCTGGTAGTGCTACGTAATGAGAAACATAGTGCTACAACTATGAAACGCAAGTTGAAGCACTATAAATGCTACGAGATACACAAATATACATCTACAAAGCAAGCTCGTAGCGCTACGAAATGCATGACTACGGTAAGTGCGTAGCACAAACTGCTACGGGCTACAAAAGCGCTACGAGACGTAAGTCTATTCGCCAAGTTCGTAGAGTATCAATTTCACGGAAAGCCGAGTGCTTATTTCATACTAATTATTCCTCACTCAAAATAACACCAAGAAACAAGAAAAAAGCATTTTAAGAAACATAAAATGCTTTACAGTATAATGTATTTATATGCCAGTCCATTAAGCTCTTAACTAAGAAAACCATTTCTCATTACGATTTATAAACACGAAGGTGGATTTATCTGATTTTCTTGTGTTTACTGTATTCGCCCAACCCGCAGCCGTCCGCCAGCCGTAACATAAAGCGAGTATAGAAGGATAGATCGTGTTTTTCCTAAATTTTATGCTTACTTACGCGTGTGGAGCGTCAGTTGCAATGCATTTAGTACTTAGCCGCACTTATGCCTTTTTGTTTCTGATTTATCGAAAGAATCTCTTTTTAATTTGCTTATCCGCAAACGAACTGGATACTTAAACGTGTCACTTTTTCTTTTTTCTTTAAAGAATATTTTTTTTATTTTTATACAGGATGACTTTTTATCCACCTGCTAATTTTTTCCCACGCATTAAGTATCACTTACTGATTACGTTTTTGAAAAAAAAATAGTATGTAAAATTCACACAGATTTTTTTTTTCTCGTACTAAATATCGCTCACGTGTGGTTACTCGCAAAACAATCGCGCAATAATAATACCTAGGTAGTTCCCAGCTCGCCGCCGGCTTGCGTGGAGGCGTGGCTACACCGCCGCCGGCCGCCCGCACGTGCGCTCATCCCCAGCCCCATCCCTCAGTCGCCCACAGCCACCCGCCGCGTACGCATGTTCTTACGACTCACGCGTCTTCCAGACTCTCGCGCCATGTATTCCCACAGAGTTTACGAAATGATAAGATGCTACATTGTGAGCGGGGAACGCTTAAACGGTGCGCAGAGACCATCAAAGTGGAGTGTAGGTACCATGTTTACGAGTACAAGGTTTGACAAGAACACCTGTGCCAAACCTTCGTAAAAGGGCCAGGATTTGTCTGCTGGACCAAGATGAATTCCATTTTGAGCATTTCATTAAGTTTGACTGTAAGTTTACGTACATTTTAGGTAAGTTGATTTTAGAGGACATTTAATTATTGTGACTATTAATCATTGACTCATGGTCCATAAGTTTATTTAATTTTTTTAAATACGCCTAATTGCAAAAGGTACACAGGTAAACCTAGTTACGTTCTCGTATTTATTATTTTTTTACTGTTGAATGTTTAGTTGTTTGTGTTGTTACCTACTAACTAAGTTTTGAGACGTATTTACTCGTAGTAGTAACCTGAACCTTATGCACCTTGACGGTACAAGGCCTGAAAAAGTATAAAGGAAAAATTTTCTTGCAACTTAAAAGTACCTACCTAGGCATTTGCAATTTATCAACGAATCTACGAGAGGTCAACGGCCAGAGTAGCGTCCTAGACGCCGCTTATTATTACCGCGGTTAGGCACTACGGCGCGCGAGGTCAAGTTTCATGAGTTTTTTCGGGATAAACTTAAGACGTTATTAGTCGAGATTTTAGTACTGAGCGGTATTAAAAGAAAAAATACGTAATTCATAATTTTCGATGTACTTCATTATATGTCAATTTAGCAGGTGGTTAAAAAGTCATCCTGTATATACTACACGTAAAGTAAATTATACTTATTGACGTGTAAAAGTGCCTGCTAAAGTTAAATTACTGAATAAACATTTGAGTTTGATTAACACATGCATTTACATTAATAAGTTTACCAATTTATACATGTCTACCTTACGGTGGCATCGGGTGAGAATTTGGACTAGTACAGCCGTTTCATGGCTTGTTTTTATTAACTTAGTGTGAATAATATGTATCTGAGCGTGTTTATGCATTTACCACTGTGAGTGTATTTCAATAGCCAGAGGAAGTTTTCGTATTTTGAATATGTGGGTGCGTGCAATCCAGTCATACTACTAGTTTACGCTTATGAAAATAGTAAGTGCGCCGATATACGAAGGTTAAAATTGTTATTAGTAATAAATGCATAAATGTTAGAAGCCCCTAAAGGAACTCGATGGGAATTGGCTTCTAAGGAGGCTCCGCCACTGCTACCTTATGTTCGAGAGAACTTCTGACTTATGGAATTAAAAGTTATATTTAGCTTGTAACATGGGCTTGACCGACGAGTGAGAGCGTTTAGAACAGTTTATGTCGTTATAAATAAATGAATATAAAGTAAGTTAGAGACTTGTGTTATGGGATATTCAACGATACTATATTTTTATAATAAATACATATGTAGATAGATAAACATCCAAATTCCTGTTAATACCTGCAGTAGGCTTATTTTATGAGCTTCCAGTTTTTTTACTTTCCAAACACGGGGCTCTGTTCTGCACCGTCCATATTCGATGTGGAGGCGACGGAGCGGCGGAGGCGGGGGCACAACCGGCACGCGATCACTCCGCTCCGACCGGCGGGCGGGCTGCACGTCGCTCGCTGACCGCCCGCACCACCCTCTACCCGTTCCTTATACTATAACCTCGTTAGACTAAGTGACGTAAAGCACTCGCTCCGCCCGTGCTCGGCGACCACGTAGACAGTGCCGCGGGAAACGCCGACAAACTCACCCGATCGTAGTTCGCACAAATAAAAGATAACCTTGCTCGCTGCATCTATTATTCAGTGACTGCGCTAACCTATAGCCAGGATGGCGCCCTTCACAGGTACGACTCTACAGTCCCAATTTTTCAAATTTGATTTTCAGTTGCTACTTTTTAATTTTTACAGCACAATCTCAATCAGCACTTTTATCTGTATATAAAAAAATTGCTTCCAATTTTAACACTTATATAGCTTTATACGTATGTACATATATGCGGCAAAGTAATTGCATTTTCCTAGACCGTACAAGGCATTGTAAGCCAAGAAGCGAACGACGGCTAATAGAAGGAAATTGAATTTGGTTCTGATGAATTTGATGCCTTAAGTTCGTGCCTTAAAGTCTATTTTCCGGTATTAAACGTTTCAACAGCGTGGCGACAATATAACTGCATTTGGTACAAGCCTTTCTTCAATATCGTAGGCTATATACCATTGTCTGAAGTAAATGAAGATAATCGATAAAAATGACAACAGGTTTTTTATATTTCGTAAACCTTATTTCATAGTAAAACAAAATAATAGTTGTACTTGTGTCCATTTTCATATCCATATCTATCGTGGTACTTTTTCCATAAAATGAACCTTTAATTGAAATAGTTAACAATCATTTATATGTTATGGACTAAGTGATAAATTGGGTCATTTTTGATAAAGCCTTGTGAATAATGACAAGCTACTTTGGGCTGAGTAATTAATTATAATTTGTACTTTCTTATTTATCACATTGCCTAGACATTATGATCATTGCCATGTGGTTTTCGGGCAATCTGATAGTACACAGGTGTATTGCACGAGGGGATTTATCTACAATTGTAGGTAAATCCAACTACAATAGGCTATAACTAAGGTCTATCGACTAAATGACGAAAGCGACCAATTTGTCTACCCCAAATTGTGTACAGGTCATGTAGATAGGTTGTGGTACGGCACCATAACCTAAAGGTACTACATCTGATCTGGGTGGTAGCATGACTGTGGAAGAACACTGTTGGCAGCTAGGGTTGCTCAAAAGCCACCTCCGCCGCACCATGACCTGTACTACATGACCTGGGTGGTCGACATGACTCTGCAAGAACAAGTCTGCTGTTGGCAGCTATTCTGCCCCATAGATGATTTAAGCATTATAATAATGCCCGGACGGTTTGATTATTTCAATAGTTTTTGTTAAATTGCCTTCACAATTTGGGCATTTTTTAAATAGCGTGGATATTTTTTATAAAGTCTTATAATTTACTTGATCCGTAACATATACATTTATGTTTTGTCGCATGGACACTTAAGGTCAAAGTAGTCCATATAATACTTCAACATATAATAAAGTACCTAAAGTAAATGTCAAAAAGGCAAATGGAAATATATCCTTCAACCCTGTTAACCATTCCTCGCCATCCCTCGCATGCCACGAAAATACGTCTCCCATTTGCCATGTAAATATGACACCGGTAATAAATCAGTTACCCCAAAGCTATATTTTCTTATAATTTCTGTGTAATGAAGTTTCATTGTACAAACTTTCAAGAGCCAGAATAATATTCTAATCGTCAAACCAATGTAAGGTGTGATTTGGTAATACTTACTAGAAAATTTGCTTAGCATTTAGTGCAACATCTGTAAAAACTATAAAGCAAGTATTCATATTAAAGATTCATATTCAGTATACTTTTTTTATGCATTGTCCGACATATGTGTCCATTTCCTCATGACATAGTATAATGGATTGCTAAAAATAATTGTATTTTTTTGTAGAACAAATTGTAATGACATTTTTTTGTAGAATAGCTACAGCAAAGAATTTAAGTGTGCAGTATTTTTATCTAAGTCAGTCACAGGTTTGACTTTATTGGGTTCAATGCTGACGTTCAAAATGGTGCTGAAATATATTTTGGTGCACTAAAATACCATTATAACGTAGTCTAATACCTATCCTCTGTTGACTACTTTACACGATACATGTCTCATGTACTTTTTCTTCATCGTCGTCTAACATGTTGCACAACTCGAGTAAGTTCCTTATTTTCATTTCTATGTGAAGCTGGTGACCAAGAAGATTGGGCATTGGTTGTGAATCTGTGTGGCACGTGTTCGATCCTCACTAGTTGGGACTAATGTATCTCGAGAGTTTATACTCATGTAATGTACGATCATTTTCGACTTATTAGTTTACTAGTGTGTCAAAATGATGGTTGTCATTAGATGAAAATCATTTAACTACGGTAGCTCCAAAACCTGACGCCAGTGTTAGCTATCTGGATAAGAATAAAGTTTTGTAAAATTAAAGAATTTAAAAACCTTTTTTAACGCTAGTTAATAAAAAATTGCGAGTTATTTATCAAGCGAACCAGTTTCACAGTTCCTGTTAGCTTTTCCCAGCGCAAGCTGTATACGTGACGTCATACAGAACGTGCCAAATCAAGGCAACACTTTGGCGAAGCCAAGTAACTGCAGCGTGCAATGCGGTCTAGCTAGACGGTGGCTTAGCCACAAATACTGTGAGTATATTTAGAAGGATACAAAATTACTTACCCATACAAAATTATTATATCGCCCTAATATTATAATGGCGAAATTTTGTGAGTGTGTGTATGTTTGTCACTCTTCACGCACAAACGGATGGAACAACAATTATAAAATTTGGTATGCAGGAAACTGACATCCTAGATTAACAGATAGGCTACTTTAGGAGCGGCGCGCGTAGTCTTAAATAAATGTAGGGGTTACTAATACCCCTACATTCATTACCCTTACTAATAACTCTACTAGCCTTTGCTCCCGCAAGTCCTTATTTTGTCCCATTCAAAAATTTACTTATTGGTTGTAATAAAATGTATCACACGTAAGGTACTTTATGCTACTAGGTCCAATGTTTCACTTTACAAGAATAAGAAGAGTTTATTTATTTTAATCCTCGCAAACGCAGAGAGGACTATACTTTGGTAGAACAAATTGGCCATCTTATAATGTAACAAAATGCCACATGATTTTCCTGTTTTACTTTTTGTAAATATTAACCTCTTCAAGCTGCATTTCAAAAGTGGATCACTAGATAGAATTGTTATTGTTTTAAACATAACTATAATGTTTACTACCCTGATAAATAGTAAATATTTTGCTTATGTTCTAGTAAAATAGGTATACGTTATCTTATGTCTAGGTAATAAAAGACAATGTATATTACTAGCACGTAGGCTTCCTTTCACTTGCAATGGATAATAATATAAATAATATCATAGTAATGATCTTGGTCTAAAATATGGTAACAATTACTTGGTTCTTATTTTCATCACTCAATTCACACAAACTTTAACTATATATTCCAATATCATATAAATATGTATATTAATTTATTGAACATATATTTATATTTTTTCACTCCTAACCTCTCACCTGCAGCTCATTCACCTTCCACCTCAAACACTCATACTGTTAATTCCCAAGAATTCGGTAGAAGTATGGGACAAAAATAAATTATTCGGTACAGTTCATAAAATAAAACGTCACAAAATAGTCTCACTTTTCATTAATTATATCTATTTTCAACATGTTTTAAATTTATTAATGCAGGAGAACTGATCTTCTTTAGTACTAAGTACATGGTGAACTTATATTCAAGCAGTTAGCTCAAAAAGTAATGATCATAGCAACAAAGAAACAAAAATTTTTCCCAGTTCAGGGATTCAATCGTTGCATTTAGAAATGAATTTCTCTAAGTGGTTCAAACATTATGTCAATTTATCCACGATACTTGGTTTACTATCGAAAGCACTGACGTACAATATTTGCCAATACCGTTTTGCGTTTTCCAATTGTTGATAAATGTTTGATGTTCGTGTGATATCGATGTTATTATACCTATCTCCTTAGAAATTGACCTCGTAATGGCGCACAGGCACAACGTAATTGTCTAACTCTCGGCGTTATAATATCGATAAAAGTAATAAGGTCGGACTAAAATGTTAATAAATTTCTCCAATGTATATTTTCGATTGGTTTTATTTACATATACTAACCTATTGTATGTTCTACCGTGGAAAAAACTTGTCTTTGTAATTTTCATTATTTTATTATTAGCAAAAAAACACTTTTTACTCACTCACGTTTTAGCTTTTAATACCATCGACGTCAAGGATACCACGTATACTAATAAACAAAATTAATTATTGTTTGTATGACCTACAAGTAGTATAACAACTATTTTTAGGGCGGTAGTTAATGGTAGTACTTAAGAAGGTGTAGTGCAAATGATCTAAACAAGGGCAGGGAAGGGCCACTGTTGACCGTAACCGATAGTTACGGCTGGAACGGCACGTTTACTGCCGGCCTACAAAGCTGCCGCCACTTTATTGTAACACTGAACCACTGAACTTTAGTTATACCTATCCATTTGATTAATGAGTTTAATAGGGTTAACGGCAACGTTAAGGGGATATTATATACTTAGTACTAATGGATAAGAAGTGATGATAGGTAGAGTATAAGTAGAGTGCTGTCGGAATAGCTGCCTATAAATGACAAGCGAAAAATTGGTTGTCCGTGAATAAGGACGCGATTAGATAAGAAAAATTGTGGGTCGAAGCGGGTTTCGTAAGCGACAAGACACATATGGCATGCATTGAGAGAGGCTTCTTCCCAGCAGTGAAATATAGAAGGTGAGAGTCAGTAAGAGAGTATGCCTTCCTTCGAAAGACAAAAAAATGTTAAGTACTTACATCCAACGGATAAAGATGAAAACGTTATTTAATACTTTCGAATGGTTAATCAGGTTCAGTGTCGAATATTTGTAATAACTAATTCATAAAGTTTAATTATCCTGAGTAGTGAGTTCCCAGAGTAAAATATTCTCGTTGCGAAAACGTCGGTAATTAGCAAAATTGCAGCTACACGTGTCGTGGAGGTTTCTGTCCGAAGTACCTAGGCTGCGGCGGCTGCAGGCAACACATTTTCTTTTAATAAAATACCTGTAAGTAGATAACAATATAAACACTATTTTATTTTAGCGTTAAGTAGAACATATTCAATAATTTTATATAAGTAATTATTAAATTAGATTAAATTTAGCTTTTAAGCTAAATTTAATCTATACTATAAAAGTAAAGCTATACTATAAATTGAAACGATTACTAAAAATGATACCAATATTTTTCTTGGAACATTTTATTTACTATAAAAAACCAAAATTGATCCGTATAAGATAATGGCGAAAGATAATGTGGTTAATGTCACTCTGTTTAGAGACAGGAAAGTGACTTAACGTCACTACTTTCACTATCATTAAGTTTAGAATCAATTAGTTTTTTTTTTCTTGATTATGGCGGTCAAACTTTGTTGAAGCTTATTTTGCCAGTGTCTAGTAATATATCTCTTCTTTATTCCTAATCCTAAACCCTTAACTATACAATCAAACTCATTCTTATTATTTAATTACTTTTTTTATTCTGAGTTTTGAATCAAACTGTTTATTTCGAAAACACAATATTAAATTCATCATTTTAACGTGGGCCCTTTATTTAGATATATTATTCGCTCTAACGAATTGTTCGCTGAAAATAAAAGAAATTCTTACTGTTAATATAAGCTTAGGTATTTTTTTTATTAGCAACGCTAAATTACCTTACCCGTAGGTACCTTATCTACGGGCATAACTCTTCCAAACAGGTAAGGTAAATGCTGATGCCGGTTAATTACAATTTCAGCAACTAATGACCCATGATGCAAAGAGTAATTGTTTAGTGCTACGCACTATCTGGAAAGAAGTTCTTTTTCGGATGGTACGGAATTCGCGGATTAACAAATGACTGTACCTACCAGATGCCTTAATTGAATTTAGAAGCACTAAAATTTAGTAGTATGTTTTTGTAAACAAAAATAAACTCTTGATATATTCGATATCTAATGTGACTCTTCAATCCATACGGACATAATATTTCAAGAAGAACACTTAAGTACTAGTTGGAATAAAAAAAACAAATAACTGGCCAAGTGCGTATTAGGCCACGCACAGTGTAGGGACCCGACTTTGAGTTTAGGCCACTAAAACAATTTTTTTACTAAAATTTTCCTTTCGGAGTACATTTAAAAGTTGGCCGCGTATGACTTTTTAATTTGTAAGATAGTTTTCCTTTAAAACCTTTTTTCCCTTACCTTTCCGTATTGGCGGATACTTCGTTATATTTTTTACGTGTCTATATATAACCGTTTAGCATATAGAGGGGAAGGGGATACATGACTCTAAACAAAAATTGCACTATAAAACCAAATATTTCAGAAACGGATCCCTACTAAATCGAAGAATGGTGTTCACAAGTTGATTATATTGATGGGTCGAGAAAAAAATTTACTCCTAATTTACTTGTATGGGAGCTACTCTGTTTTTTTTTAAATGGTAAAATAACCATGATTAATAAAAGGTGGCATTGTTCACTTCGCATGACCACGGAAGACCAGAAATTGTATACAAAATAATTGTTGACAGTCGGGGCCTTAGTAATAGGGTCCTGTTTTTATCACTCCAGGAACTCTAAAAGCTTAAAGCTTAAAAAGCTTATGAAACCATCGGTATAAAATTAAATCTCAGAAAGTTATTATTGTAAAAATATTTTATAATGAATCTCCTTTGAATTTCACGGGTCTTTTCACCCCGGTCTTTTGAGAGGCTTGCGTGGTACAGATCCAACACGTAGAGGCCCTTTGGAGAAGCTGATGTTATATGGCGCTTCCGCCAAAACCCATTGCTGGATATAACTATAAAAGGTGTGTACCCTTGAATAGGTTATTTATCTTCATTGTATACATACTTTTTAGTCCATGACTGTAAATTTCTTTATATGTGCATTATTGTGCATGGCAGTATATCGCATGCCAGATCAGATTTGGTGGTACCCATACCGTAGGTATCTTGTTTAAAATTTACTATCAGTTTCTAAATGTATTTTGATATAAATGTCATGGGGGACTAGACTAGTAATATAGTAAATTAATTTCAACATTTATGGGTCCACAGACACTTCGTTAAATATTGCCTATTTCTGTAAATGAAAGTGAACAAAGAGCCAAGTCAGTCATTGTGCTCCTTTCAAAGCAGAACGTTCCCGACACAATGGAATTGGGTTGGATTCCAAGCTAATCCACGAATAAATTGGAGCTACGTTTATTTTAAAAGCGATTAATTATAGTTTATATAATATTTGTACTTGTGTATCTCATTAACTGACTTTAAAAGGCTTTTCTCTGTATTGTAATGCCCTCAGGATTTAAAAAAGGATATAGGTAATTGGTCATTGTTATTCGGAAAGGCACACCATTTCTGATTTACATATTACTTAATATTCTAACGCAATGTAATTTTTACCCATAAGCACAGAATACATAAATATAAAGGTGCCACAGCGTAAAAATCGAATTCTTGCTCAAAGGTCGCGTGTACTATGGAAGCGCCGGAATTTAAATTGGTCTTTTACATTTCACATTTATTTCGTAACCCAAGTAATTGCTTCTAATTCGACCCATTAGATTAATTCGGAATTTGAGAGGTGGATTTGTTTGGTCACATGTGCGTATGGGCAAAGATTTGCTAGTTCTTATTTCAAAATCCAAATAAATATCTGATACCTAATGGAATAATATTTGTATATCTTAAATTTTACTGAACACGTAGGTATTGATTTTGTAAAATCTTGTGTACCTAGTATTGCTAAAGTGGGTAATATGACTAAATTAATCCTTTTGAAAAACAGTGAGTCATGAACGAAAACAGTCTTTTATTGCCGCTATTCAAGATATTTTTTCGTGCGCAGACGAAAAGTTTTGGCCACAATAGAATTACTTTGGTTGCTGGATATAGGTACCAAAATATTTTTTCTTTCGCGTCTGACTAAACAAAGTGTTCCTAATATAACCAAAGTAAATCGATTGTGGCAAAAACTTTTTAGTTTCTGCACAATACAAAATGTGTGTGTATGTATAAATTCGACTCTACCTACATTTATCACTTTTTAATCCATTTCGGAGTAGCCTGAGCTGAGGGTCGCAAAATCTAAAGGTCATGAGGAGCGAGAATGGGCTCATAGATTCAGATGGCAATTGATAAACGGTAATAGAAAGATCTCAACGTCTGACATGTTAGAATTATTTTAATATTTTTACACATTGAATACAGAATGAAGGCGCAGTGAAGTAAAATTCTGCGTTCCGTATTTTATATTTGTATTTATTTTTAATATTGCTTTTTATATTTGCCTGTCGGTCTGTACATCAAATAGTTATGAAGTACAGACCTACATATTTTATTCGGTTTTCTTTTTTCAATATCGTCATAACTAGAAACGCGCAAAGGTAAAAGAAATTTAATTCTTTCTGCCAAGCTTATTTTTTCTCCTGGTTGTATTTTTATTTTTTCTTTGCTAGCTCAGAACTCAAGGACGCGTGTTAATTGCTCTCATGAAGGCAAAAGAGGTCAGGTGTAGGCTATGACAAGCACTTCAGACATTAAAAATCTAAGAAAAGCGTCTTAGCACCGAGATCTGCACCGACTTGCAAAGTTTCACTCAACATTGTGGAGTTCTGAAGTACATGCAAGAAATTCCTTTAGTTTCGGTATGTCTGTCTATCCGTCTCTGGCTTAGTTCAAAGACTGTTAGTACCTACCTACTAATGCGGTGAAATTAAACTAAAAAAAACGTACTTAATATACTAAAATGAAGATGTAACTTGTTAGGATGGGTATAAACATATAATGATAAGGAAAATAAAGTCCAAATATTGTTATGTGTAACTTTGAACTCTATTGTGATCGTGGCCCGATAGGCACTTGGCCAGTTAGGTATTATTATTTATAAACTAACCACGTATTTGACGGTATTGCGGGACGAACTTTAGCTAGGCTACGTTATGTTAGAAATTAATTTGCATTCTAAACCCACTAGTAATTTAATTAGGCAGCAGAACATTGTACGTCTATTTTTAAAAATCAACATTGTACTCGTACTCGTAAAGCGCCAGAGAATTATTTGAAAACTAGCCGAAGCCCGCGACTTCGTTCGCGTGGACTTTATGTCTCTGGAAAATGCTCACCAGGCTGAACAACTTTTTACTAAGGCGGCATTTTTATATCTCTTATAGTTTAGCTGGACCATTACGGTTCTGCATCAGGCGTTCCATTTTCCAAAATCATTTATACTCTATATGTTGCCCAGGCTTAATAGCTATATAACAAAAAAAGTTTCATTCGAATCCGTCCAGTATTTCCGGAGATTAGCGTGTACAAACAGACAAACAGACAAACAGACATACAGACAAACAGAAAAACAGACAAACAGACAGACATTTTTTTTTAAATTCTTACTCTATTACTACGTCTCCATCGTCCCCAATATTTTTTTTGGAAATATATTTAATGTACAGACTCACTTTTTTTACTGTTTTATTATATGTATACATATTGAGCACAAAAATAATAAGGATGAACTTGTCTATTAAATCTACCAGTATTATGATAAAACCAGTACTCACTTTTCCATAAAATTTGCCTCTTTTTACTTTAATACTATTATTAATTGAACTGTGAATGTGCTAATTGATATTAAATTAGTCTCAAGTTTGGGAACTCTTTTAGATTTTGGCCAGTGGATACCCATAGTGAGTACCCACAAGACAAAAACCCTTCTTAAAGATTTACTAATATTTCAGAAGTAGATATAACTTTAAAATATTTTTTCTTCAATTTATTACATCATAACTAAATGATATTGCAAGATAAACTAAAAACTATTTGTTTTTTGGTTAGTACGTACTAAACTAACAATTTATTTTGTGGTAGGATAAAAGGAGCATTACAAGCCATAAACACTGCGTTTTCGTTGCTTGAAATCCTTTCCGCGTCAGCCCGTGATTGTGACGTGTTATACCTGCGAGTTATATCCATCATTTTGGTGGCCATTAACGTATACGGCGAAGGCTTAGGGTGCGGCGGTCGGTCACGCCATGTCACGCGCCGCAGTCTTTTCGGTTTACCAAAATAAATAACTCACCTAATCATAGCTTGCTTATACATCAATAAATTCTTATAGGATAAAACTTAAGTTTAAGATTTTGATCCCGGAAATTAATTAGTAATACACTCACTGGTGCGTCTGTTTAATTAAAACGTAGTAAAGTATACTCCACAACGCATTGCAATCTAGCTTCTGATTTATTAAAAACATACATCTGGATACATGGCCGATTAGCCGGTAAATTAGGACGTTACGCACAGTAGGTTAAAGACTGACTGGTAATCATATGACTATATATTAGTCATAATAAATAAAATAAAACTTTTATTTAATCAGTAGGTATAAGTTATAGAGATTGCTAACACGACAAAATAATTTACAAATAAGAATTTGTTTTAAATTACATGGGCCTATATAAATTAATATGAACTTGAGACGGGGCTCACTAATGATGGTCCAGCTATGGCGGTGGCGGCTTCCATCGATCCAGTCTAATTCTGTGTGTCTACGACCGCTACAAACATTGTAAGACGCTTTTATGAATAGCCAAGAGTCATGTCGCAGTAGAATTGCCAAGTTTTTTTTATTTACTAAATTAGTTTTTAAACTCAAAACTTTTTACGGTTGACAAACAATTATGAAAAAAAATTACGACTTAGGTACTAGGCTCCCATAATTCCTTAACAAATATTGCTGTTGAATGGATAACTTTATTTTGACAACTCTACAATATCAAATAATAAAATTATTTAATATTGTTATCATGAATAAATTGTTAAATTTTAATAAATTATAGATTTGAATAGAAATTGCCAAGTTAAAGTTACCTTACTCAAACATATCGTAGAGCTCAAGTTACATGTACATGGTGATTCAATAAAAGGCTATTCGACTACGCATGTGGTAATTAAAAAAACAACTATACTTAGAACCGGCTATAACTTATCAATTACTCTGTATAGGGCCTGTAATAAAATAATGTTTTTTAAACCTACCGATCAATAAACGTGTACAAATTATGATAACTTCACAGCTGTACTGTTGTACGAAATATAATGTAATAACTTGCTGCTACTGTACTTATCAAAGACTTGAGTTACAGATTTTTATGATAAGGGCAATATTTAATTGTTCGGTATGAAAGTTTTCACATAACACGACCTTTACGGGTTTTGTGTATAAAAATGACTTTCATTGTCAATTATTTTTACAAAACAACTTTTTAGACAGACAAATAATATTGTGTGCGGCATAAGTAAATGGCTTGAGTTAGAAATAGACAGAAATGGGCTATAGATATTAAAGCTGTCGAAGTAAGCTAGCTAAGCTTGCAATTTGTTTAATCGTGTGAGAGAAATTAAAGGAGCTGAACATTAGGTAGAGTTACTTATATAGGTAGATACTTAACCCTTTAGAATTTCTTTGCTGCCAGGTGAGCACGAAAGGATTCCAACTTTTGTCATTCTTTTATTATTTCATGCAATCTGCTAGATGACAACAACTCAATTCAGACACTTTTTTCTAAACGTCAAAACTAACATTTACTAGGGGATTTGTATGAAAATTCCAAACGTGACGTGAAAGTTTGAGCGCTCTTGTATAATTTTGGTTTCTCTGCATAATAAGTTTAAAATCATGTTGAAAATGGATAGGTATGATCAATGAAATGTGACACTATTTTGTGACTTTTTATTTTATATTAACTGTACCAAATAATTTATTTTTGACCCAGTCATCCACACAATGTGATGTGTATTTATTATATTGGTCATCTTTTTAAAAGGTCGGCAACGATGAATCGATCGATTAGTTATACAGCGTTACATTCAGATATCCAAGTGCTTTGTTACAGGGGTTAGAGCTTACCATTTGATTACTATACCTATTTATCAGTGTCAACTCAGGATTAAACAAATAAATAAGAATATGAGTGTTCGGTTTCTTATTTTTTTGAGGCGATATAAGAGTTGTCAATTGATGAGGGTCGTTGTAACAAGACAGGCTGGCTGTAAGAAACTGTCCCTGTATAAATATTTGATGTCAGGGCAGCGTGCTGAGACGAGCGAAGGAACCCACGGAATAGAACCGAAGCAATCGATATCCCACGCCGTACACACACCACGCCATACCTGGCTCCAATGATGTTATATTTTCTGAAGATGCCGCATACAAATTATAAAATTTTTAAGCTAAAGCAGCCCAACGATAAAAATTTATACTTTTGTTCAAAAATCGATCATCATCATTTCAGCCGCAAAACTTTCATTGCTGGACATACGCCTCTCCCAAGGATTTCCGAAATGAACTATGTAAAGCGGCTTACATCCAGCGCCTTTCAGTGACCAGCAGGTCAGGTCGTCAGACCACATTCTGGTTAAAAATCGATCTTAGTACAGAATTATGACCAAATCATAATCAACAAATTTAAGAACTTAGTATGTTCTTGTATATAGGTGGAGTAAGTATTTACCAAGCATCTTGGTGTCCAGCTAAATGTTTGACATTCATTTCATGTATCCTATTATTTATGCACTTGATTGTTGAACAAAGGAACGTAGAGTAGTGAGCTAGGAAGTTAGAGGACCCCTAAAACAGTGCATGACGACTAATCATGAGCTCACGTTTGGAGGCATACGTACTATCTCGTAAAATTTAATGCATTGGTTCTACATCTATCTTTCTTAGTCAAAGGCTGTACCTGTCCCACACATTCTAATAACACAGTAATATACATACCCGGACGGTCGTAGAGTCGGTAATCCCAAGAGACCGTTAAAGGAGCGCTTAGCGTTTATAAATAAAACACCGTGTAATTCTTCCTCGTAGCGAAAATACATGGTCGTGTAAAGGTTTATAATGTTACCTACAAGTTTCTGCTGAAATCGATGGAAATAACCGGGCAGTGGGTTGTCGGTCGGACTGTTGTTATTTGTTTAACTGTTTTCTCACATTAATTTCAGTGTTACAAAGACGTCTTTCATTTATCAATAATAGGTACTCTAAATATCACACTTTATTTTAATCCTTAAATACACGGAATGTTAAATTCTACGAAAGGTAAATTCTGCACATAAAAACTTTCAAACTGTAATTACTGGCAATGTAAACCATGATTTAGGTCAAGTTTCTTTGCTTTATACTTTGATAACGAATACATATATTCATAATGATAAAAAAAAAGCTTTTATATTGATCTCATTGTTCTATATAAATTTAGAGTAGCAATGGTCATTGCCAGGGAACCTAAACGTTGTATTAAAATCCGTTCCATCTAACCTTTTTGTACTCATTTTGAGTGAATCCGAGTTAAATATAAATACTTCGCGACCGTGCTGAAAAAGAATCAAGTCGTAAAGGTTCGCATGAAGGTACATTATTTAGTAGATAGCGATCCGGTACACCGAAACACTCGTACCGAAAAGGCCAGGCATGTTTTGCAATGCTTTATACGTAAACATAATCTACTTACCTATTCATTGAAGTACTACCTATTACACCTTTTACAGTTTATTTCCTCTTCTTGCCGAGTCAAAATTGCTTTATTAAAGTTATCTATGTTTACTTGGTCACTCAGTAGTTGCCACGGCTGTGGAGTTGGCCTCATTCTACAAATTATGACGTACGGTAGTACTTTCCTACCAAGTTTTTTAACATTTATTTAGGTTGATAATGTCCTGATATATCATTTTATTTGCTATTAATAATTTGAGTGAATCCATAACATACTCTAACTGTTCATTAGTGTGCTGATGACTGACAATCGACTCTCGGGTCTAATGGTACCTACGTTATTCGTACTCATATATCTACATTTATCTGGTTTACCGACAGAACTTTTAAAGATATGAGTTAATAACATACTTTCTACAACAAAACATTTCTATTTTCTTTGCCTTTCATATGTCTGGTTTATGCGAGTATGCGTAGATTTGTTGTCGTAGCTGAACTGTGCCCATTCGCGACAATCGGCATCCACAAAATATTGCTCTCTCTTGGGGCGGTTTAATAAAAGTTGGATTTTTCGCAACAATAGCCGTTATTTATGTTCTAGCTGATGGCTGCCGCACGGGGCCTCTGTAGGCTGTATTGTGTACTCTCCCACGTCATTTTTCGTCGCATTTACATAGTGTTCCGCTAAAAATGTAGCTAAAATGAGTTACGATATACTTACAACGATGGGTCTGCGTTCTGTTTGTAATGAACTACATTTTATTTAACCTTCAAAAAGTTTTCAATTTAGGGCACCTAATTTGAAAACTTTTTCGACATTGTTACTGAACTCAGACTCAGACAATAACTTTTTGAAGGTTAAATAAAATGTAGTTCATAATAAAGAGAACAGACCTATCGCTTTGTAAGTACATGGTAACTCATTTTAGCTATAAGTTCAACAAATAATTTTGAAAACAGTCAAAATTATACTTGCTACCTATATAGTAGGTAGATACGTTACTTAGATATACAATCTAGCTTTTATTAGGCAAGTGCTTATGTCTAATACAATAAACTAATAAAGATCAGAGCTGATAAAAAATCGCAATCGCAGCAGTTACTTTCACTGGATCATGTAATTAAAGTAGAGAAAGCTAATAGAAATAAAATTATTGACACAAGTTTTCGTTTAGAATTATTTTTATTGAATAGATGCTTAGTTACATTTGAAAAATAAAAGTACGTTTTTATCATTCTGCCGTTGAAAGAACATACAGTAGATCTAGACGATCTCCGTGGCGTAGTGGGCACCATTCTTATCTAGTCCGCCACCCAGAGGTACCGGGTTAGATCCCCGGTCAGGGCAAGTTGGAAAATGGCCTTTTCCAATTTGTCCTAGGTCTTGGATGTTATCGAATATATGTATTTATTATAAAATATAGTATTGTTGAGTTAGTATCCATTAACATAACACAAGTCCGAACTTACTTTGGGGCTAGCTCAATCGGGGTAATTTATCCCTATATATTTATTTATTATTTATTAGATGTGTCTATGGCCAAGGTATCATGACCAAGCGTACAATCACTTTCCCGCTAAAAGCGAATTTATCTACAAGCAACAAGGTAAGTACTCCATTTTGCGCATGAATGTATACTAAACAAAGATCGTTACAGCTCAGCAAATAACAATTATAACACCGAATTGCTTTATTCAGGCGGCTTAATGAGATTATAACAGATGCAAAAGGTATTTTCCTCTCGTTTGGGCGAGAAGCGGCTGGCTTTTCTGTTTACTTGTTTGCACCAAGTGGAAAATTCAGGGAATTAGGGATTAAGGATAAGGACGCCTTTCCCTGTTAATAAGATTAGTTTCCGAGTTGTGGCAAAAAATCAATTTGTTGGCAGGGTGCCATGCGGCCCTGCGCTGTCGTACCCTCGAGGTATTAGGGGCTTATTACAAGGAGTCAACAATATATTTGGTTAAGGGCACCATCGGTATGTAGAGGGTTCCGATACATATTAAAGTTTTTTTTAACATAGTTTAGGTGTCGGTTTTATTATAACACAAATACTTTTAGTAAGTTTAGTTAGTCACCAGAGACGATTTTATTTTTAGGGTTCCGTACCCAAAGGGTAAAAATGGGACCCCATTACTAAGACTTCGCTGTCTGTCCATCTGTCCGTCTGTCTGTCACCAGGTGTATCTCAAGAACCGCGATAGCTAGACAGTTGAAATTTTCACAAATTATGTATTTCTGTTGCCGCTATAACAACAAATACTAAAAACAAAATAAAATAAATATTTAAGGGGGCTCCAATACCACAAACGCAATTTTTCATAGATAATGGAACGAAACCCTTAGTGCGCGAATCCTATTCGCACTTGGTCGGTTATTTCTTTCTTTTCTGTTTTCTAATGTTGTAGAGTTTTCAAAGTTCTCTTTTCAAGACTCGATGGGTACTAATTGTTCGAACGTAATTATATCAATTACGTACTTATTTCAATTTAGATATCAAGCTGATCTACCTGTGTGGAAGCACATATTCTAATTTAACTTTCGATATAGTCACGCGATGAAAACATCAAATAGAAATGACGGATATTTGATGCTATAGATAGATAAAGATCTATTGTTAGCGCTCCGTTTTCATTAGCAGGAATTGTGTGACAAAATCTTCTGGCAGCCTTTACAGCACAGTAAACTTGATACACTTTGACGTGCCCTCCCTCACACAGTTTCATGATCTAAGTATCTTAATTTCAGAAGGTAGGTAAGTAAGAGTTAGAAAAAATTATATAATTATTTATCTGTAAACCTACAGCTGTTTACGTATTTGTTTCAATTTTAATAACTTGAACAAATGAAATATAATTCTGTAGATAAAATCATTCAGTTTCCTCGAAATCTTATTCTTTGCGTTTTAGGATGTGTTCTTCGTCGTTCCAAACGCATTTAGTTTGTACGTTTATAAGTTTGAGTTTGACTTAAATTCGCAAGATGATTTTAAAGACGTTTAACGTCAAAACTAAAAGGTAAGATATACCTATTTAACTTTTAAGTTTTTATTAACTTTAACATTTACAAGCCATCGTTAAAGTTGGTAATTTTATAATTAGAAGGTTATTTTGCCTTTTTTGTATACATAGTACCTAAATAGTACGAGTAGATAAAGTACTAAAGATCTCAAGAAGCAACCGTGAACTAAAACAGAGAGAATATTTATTGCACAGCATTCCGCTCCACATACATGCCAAGCCAATACTATATCAGTACAGGCTACAAATACAAGAGATATTTTTTTCAAGAGATTAGGTAGGCTCTGGATCACTATCGCGAGGAGGCTGATATTTTTTTATAAATAAATAACTCGTCCGCTGACTTGGCATTTTTGTTTTATTTATGCATATAATATAAACAATAAAAAGTAAACTTGAATATACAGTAAAAGTTAACTATTTTTTTAAAGTTAATTATTAATTATGATTATGTTTTCCAAAAATCATACATTTGTATTTTTATTTCGGCATGAAAATACACTATTTTAGACTTATTGGCTATTTCAAGTGAAGCTTCTATTTTATTTTGCATTGTATGTATGTACGACTATGTATGTGTAGGCCAAATCTTGCAAGTAGAAAAAGTTTATAATGTCAATGGTACTACGATCAAAATATTCATTCGGTTAACGGCATGCAACTCAAACGATCTGATGATCAAAATGTTCATTGTCTATAGTTCATTCGATGAGAATTATAAAAGTGTAAAGTTTTCATAGGATCTATTAGTTGGTAAAAATAGTTTTTGAAAAAATGTTCAGCACTCCAAACGATCAGTTGGTCAAACGTTCATTGGTCTGTAGTTCATTCGAGGAAAATTATAAAAGTGTAAAGTTTCTATGGGATATGGGTTATGGATATGGGATATAGGATATGGTTTGATAAAATGGTTATTGAAAAATGTACGGGACTCAGAAATCGCTTAGGTAAGGCCACCTTTTGCGCATTTCCTAGATTTGAAGATAATTATGTCCTGTATTTATTTAATTTTGTGCAATAAAAGATATTGTATTCTATTGTATGAGTATGATGAAACAAATAATGTATTCTCTGTCCACATTAAATTAAAATATGATTTTAATTGTTAGTTGTCATCCTTGGAGAAAATGCTGCAGTGCAGTTTGTTACCGCTTCTTTTGCACTAGTGCTTAGTTACTTACAGGTAAGTGGTTACATACGTGAAAAATTGTGCAACAAAACAAACTGAAAAATTCTGTTCAATATATTGTACAATTGTACATCCTAAATCTTTGTAGGCTAATCCTAAACATCGTGCTCTATTATGATAGAGTATGAAGTCATCTTGTCACAAAGCTCCAAAATAATAAAATGTAGGTACCTAAAGGCTGTGCTATAATTCGGGTTTCAAGCATGATCCCTGAACAGAAACTAGTTTACTACAAATCTCCCCAGAAAAGCTAGTAAACATGAGCATGCTACAGTAGGTAAGACACGTGTTCCCAAGAGTACCTATAGAAGGGCAGAGATACAAGAACATTTGTGTAGTTTCTCAAGAGGATCAATGAAAAAGGATGCGAGCGTGGCTGGCTTACGCTCCGGCCACGATGAGGTTCTTGCCCTCGGAGAAGGCTTAGTATTTTACGCACACGTCGACTGGAGTCATAGTCGATCAGATTTTAGATTGTTATAGCTTCGTGTTTAGGGTTCACTTTATAACTGGAAAAATAAACTTTTATTTTTGCACAATATTAATTTGTGATTAGGTATCGTTCTTACGTCCGGAGTGAAACAAGGCCTTAGAACCCGCAGAACACCAATTTTCTTACACTTTACATTGCAGTTCTAATATTAAGAAAAGTTGTCAATCTCAGTCGCTTTTGTCACTGATCCACACCTAGCGATGTGCCGTTCCCAGGAACGTTCCCACATTCCCCAGATTTCCGAAATCATTTCCGGGAACGTTCCCAATAATTGGAAATATCAGGGAAAGTTATAATTTTATTTTTCAGACAATTTTTTTTATCAATGCAAATGTATTAAACTTATGTAAATGCATTTCTTAATATGTTTATAATACAAATATTTCCAATAATCCACAACATTACCAAAAACTGTCTAAACGTTCCCTGGGAACGTTCACAAATTTCTAGGGAATGTTCCCTTGTTGCCGGGAACGTTTCTTTGATGCCGGGAACGAGACCCGTTTCCATAGGATATAAATCTTATTTATCGAGAAAAAAAAACATTTTTATTGTTTTATGGTCAATGTTATACAATTATTTAAAAATCTAAAATTGGCCCTTTGAACGTGCCGACTTTCTTGGTAATAGGTTAAAAATGATGGGTAAAAATGAATTAAGTATTTTGATATTTGATCTGCTGATGAAGATACATATTAAGAATACTTAACAAACTATAGCAGAAAACGTTCATATGATAAAAAAATAAAATTGAGACGGGAACGTTCCCCTGAAATTGGGAATATTCCCGGGAACATTCCCGTAAACGGGAATGAGGAACGTTCCCCGGAAACGGGAATTGGGAAGGGCACATCACTATCCACACCAGACACCAGACTTTAAATTGTGATGTAAGAAAATTATATTCATTGACAGTACAGACAGTAATATTTTTCATAAAAAAATTGCGGCCGTCTCAGTTCTAACTGTTTGAAGTTCAAACAAAACATTAAAATAACTAGTAGTTCGCCACGAACTTAGACCTCGCGATTATATCTTCTACTACCAAGCAAAGCAAGCAAGCAATCAATACACGACAATTGAACATAATTAACCGTCTAAACAAATTAAACAAAACTTTAAACACGCAAGACAACAAAAAGTCATACGATTCTAGAAAAAATCAAGTCAATCTTGTAAACTTAAAAAACATAGCGAGTTCTAAGAATTTAAAATTTTTGTTGGACATCTACTTATTGTGTTTTTGTGAACTACTTATATGGTATAGAATGTACGCAACAAATATTTGTCAATTTTCTTCTTTTCTTAAAAATAGTGGTCAAGACATTGGCCTTGTAACTCGGAAGCCGCGGGTTTAATTCCCACGGGAGACATGCATTTTTTAAAAAGTTATTCAGTAACCCGGACTGAATTCACCCATAAATAGTTTCAGTATATTTTGTTAGAAGATTTGTATTGTATATCCGTCACGGCTTAGTCAGCTAGACTAGAGTCACCCTAAACCCGTTTAAGTATAACGTATAAAAAAGTTGTCCAGACAAAAAAGCTGTTCAAATAAAAAAAATGCGTTTTTATAAAGGCAACAAAAAAGTCTAATGACATTTTTGAAAATATTTAGTAATGGCGGATGTATGACAGTTTTAAAATTTTAAACCCCCATATCTCCGCCATTTTGAAAAATTTCGAAAAACTGGCTCGACAAAAAATTTTTATTTTGTTGCTGAACCTGCTTACAAAATTTCATGAGAATCGGTTAAGAAATGCGACCTGTAGGCGAGAACAGACAGACAGACAGACGGACAGACAGACAGACAGACAGACAGACGGACAAAAGAATTTTTGGCTAATCTCGAAACTGAGACGCTTCGCTCGCTCGGTCAATTAATAAAAATTTCAAATCAAATCAATCAAATCAAATATATCTTTATTATCATAGGATATTTAAAATATCTCTTAATAATCGTCATTATTTTGTTGCACAATTGTTGACGTCAAATAGTTACTTACAGCTAAGTTTACTACCGCTTCCAAAGCGCTAGTGCAGAAGAAGCGGTAACAAACTGCACTGCACCTCTTCTCCAAGGACGTCAACTCACAATCAAATTAATACTTAAAGTTAATGTGGACAGAGAATACATTGTTTTGTTTGTTGTCATATCATAATTTAAATTCAATTTTTAGAATGTCAAAATTTTAAAGTAATGTCAAGTTGTAGATTCAGTTTGTACAAAATGTACCAAATTATGACATTTTCGAGTACCTATATTACAAACTTTTAGAGGGACCCGCGTCAAGCTCACGCCAGACTTTTTTGTCTTTAAGGTAGTCATCGGTCCTATAATAAGCCTTCTCACAAAGTACTTTCTTTACATAAGTTTTGAATCTTTTGTCTGGCATATCAAGGATCGCTTTTGGCAATTTATTATAAAAAAGTATACAGTTCCCCCTATACGTCTTATTAATTGTTTTAAGCCTATAAAACGGGGCAACTAAGTCATTCTTATTACGTAAGTTTCTATCGGTAAAATCGCTTACTTTATTGTATGAGGAAATATTTTTCCTTACATACATTATGTTTTCAAATATATACTGTGATGCTAAGGTAAGTATATCTATTTTCTTGAATAATTCTCTGAGTGAGTCTCTAGATCCTAACCCGTAAATAGCACGAATTGCCCGTTTTTGTAAAATAAAAATAGTCTGAATATCGGCTGCATTCCCCCACAGGAGTATGCCGTAAGACATTACACTATGAAAGTAACTAAAGTACACTAGTCTAGCAGTTGCTACATCTGTCAATTGTCTTATTCTCCTAACAGCATAAGCCGCAGAACTAAGCCTATTTGAAAGTTTAGTTATATGAGCACCCCATTGAAGTTTCGAGTCTATTGTAATTCCTAAGAAGGTAGTACTTTCAACAAGATCGAGTTTTTCACCATCTATCATTATGTCAACGCAGCCCTGTCTCACATTGGGAAGAGAAAATCGAACGCATTGAGTCTTTTTCGCATTTAATATGAGATTATTGGCAGAAAACCAATCAGAAATGGAAGACAAGGTGCTGTTCACCGCGCTAGCGTTTGTGCTATGTCGATCAAGTTTGAATATAAGCGAGGTGTCATCAGCAAACAGCACTATGCCAGCCTGCTTCTCAACCATGTAAGGCAAGTCATTGACATAAACCAAGAAAAGGAAAGGTCCAAGAATTGAACCTTGCGGTACGCCTATCTTAACATTAGATCCGTGCGATTTTATGCCATTTAAATCAACAGTCTGATGCCTATCTGTTAAATAAGATTCTATAAGTTTTATTGAATTATCATCAAAACCGTATTGACGAAATTTAAGCAAAAGTGTCGGATGATCTACGCAATCAAATGCTTTGGAGAGATCACAAAATGATCATTTCAAAATGTTCGTTATCGCAGATGTAATTTTATTGCCATGAAATTACCCTGAACACGTTATTTTTGTATTTTATGAAAGTTAGAAGCAAGATTAGAGATCGTTAGAGGAAATAAGATGGTGTTTATATCTCTAGGAGAGATTCGAGAGCGTCGTTAGCGCGGGATGCTGCAAGTAAGAATTAATTAAATCTTCCACTTATCTAAGAGTTCGCCCTCCAAAGATATAAAATTGAAACTTTCTTCTCGAGTCCAAACATTTCTACGGCGGACTTAGATATTTGCTATTGATAATCTTAAAAGTTTGGGGACTTGTATAATTTAGGTAGTTTTATTGTTAGGTACTAGTACCTATGGCTATCTATCCACTTTAGTTTCAAGGATAACTGTTTCTAACAATGTTTGCTTATTCCTTTAGCTACCTTAAAAGGTACAGAGCGTCAATAAAACGATAGATTTTTAGACACAGGTAACCTTAGACCTTTAGATACTAAAGATACTAGACCTATAGTCGAGATAGATTATTACCATAATAGGTATTTATTTATACAATACAATACTCTTTATCATAAAAAATACAGGACATAGTAAATCATCAAAAGTTATTATTATGTTATTAAGAAGTAAAACTATATCACATTAATTAGATACGTAATTACGTAGTATTTTCTTTTATCACCAAATATTAAATATAGTATCAGGGATTCCGGAGATCTGGATTTTAATTCTATAGCAAGTAAAGCAATATAAAATTGTACGTTTAAATCCTCGTTGCATCTGCACTCCGGAAATAAAATCAACACCCATCTGTCGTCAACCCTCCGTACCTTATACCTAAATAGGTACTTCTGTAAAAATCTAAACTCGTAAAATATCCCAGCGGGTGGTAATTGAGTTTTCTGGAAAGATGTTTCTCTTCATCTAATCTAGGCTATTTATCTTCAGCGGATAGCTGAACTAATGCGGTGGTCTCCGCCCGAGACCGTCTAAGTAATTTTCAGACCTCTCAAATATATTAATAGCAATCTACATCTGTTTAGTACCTACTTTAGCAATAGTTTTAATATACAAGATCCAACATAATATTCTATAATTATTTTAAGGGTGAATTCAGCCCATGACTAAACGACTTTTCCCAAGAAATTCATCGAAACATGAAAAATATCTTTTGCATTCCATAGGAAATCGATTCAGCTTGTATGTATTTGTAGGTCAACTTGTATGGGGGAGGCCAAAAATTATATTTTCATAATTCGGTCGGTATATATTCCTTAGGTAAAGTTGCTCAATATCATGGACTGAATCTACTCATAAAATGGTTTCACTTTATTCTGATAAACCTGTCTATTTTTTTACGGGAAAGACTATTACCTAATCATGTAATCATTCAAATAGAAATCAGAACATCACAACATATTTTCTTTTAGAATATATATATTAAATATCTTTTTTCTCCTTGGTCTTCCTCCTGGTCCTTTATTTACACTTTATTAACATATCTATGAATTTCTTATGTGCCTTTGCTTTCATATTGGGTCGGCGAATTGACCTTATTTGGTATCTAATTTGAAAATTTCGCTCTGGGAAATAACATTGGAAATGGCAAATATGACAATGTTCTTAATACTAAAGCGGTTCTTTAAAAATGTTTATCTTTAAAATGGGTGAGGTTGTGTTTATCAGACGCGGGTGCGTAGATATAACGGGATATAGGTCGGCGCCCGTCGTACTTTGTTCCCGCCGCCGCCGTCGCCGCCTGCCCTGCAGGGACGTGCTGTCCATAGAGACGCAAAGACATTGGCTACCCGGAGCTTCCCTAATATATCCGCATTTTTTATATTATAATAAATTATAAATAGAAATATATTTTCAAATAAACGCGCGCTTCCCCGTCCGTTTCCCATCGCGCCATATGCAGGCCACCGCCACGTACTACCTTACTTAGGTTATACGTATATACGCTCATGTACTCTAGGGGCTACCTACCTAAAAGACAATTGTTCATCGTGTCTCGATTTGCACACATTCACAACGCATGGATAAGGATTTGCGTCTGTAGTATGATCGTCAACGTACTTCACCCACGCACACAAACATGAAGTATTCGCGCACACAACTAATATTTTAGACTTTGGCTGATGAATGCCATTTTTGAAACGCATTAGTAACAATTAAAGCAAATTTTTGTATGGAAAAAAGCATTAGGTTAGTGAAACGCTGATTTCAAAAATGGTCCTTATCTTTAAGCTAGTTCTATCTCAATAATCAACGTTTTTTATCTCTTTTCACTTTTGACCAATAAGGAATGATATCGATTTTAGGCCTATTCATTTGTTCAGAGATGCGTACCGAGATGAAATCTAGAATGTTATTGGTTCTCGCTTGTGTTATGCTACCAATTTAAATACACGGAAGATGTTCGAGGATAAAACGGAACACGAAGATTTTTGTGTTAGTCGTATATATTTGATATTTTTTCTTGTCCAATGATAATTATTTGCATTGTCGCATTACAAATCTCTGAACTCTGAACTTTGTTTTGTTTGCGATAACAGATGAAATTAGGAGAAGTTTATTATTTTTCTTTTCTATTATTACCTCTTTAAAACAGTTTGCAATGGAAAGGTTTCCATGTGAAAGTGGTGCGCCAGGTGTTTTTTTGCTAAAACTGAGAAGTTACGCGTTTAACCATTTAACTTTTGAGGAAAAAAGTGCAATAATCATAAATGGCCGATGCCAGCCTATTTTGGATTAAGTTCAAACAAGCGGTAAGCTAAAAGGAACATTTATTAATATTAAACATTATGACGCGTATAAGTGGCTCTCAGGATGTAAACACACTAATAGGGTCAGTTTAGTCAGAGAGCTTTATTTTAGTCCCACTGCTGGGCCATGGCCCCACAATTAGTCTACCCTGCAATAATCGGTGATGCACGTCCCTGCTGCCCTGCTACCGGAAAGTCGGCCGCACCGCTTACAATATCCGGCTCTGATCCTCAATACCTTCGAGGATTTGGCACATAAAATTCAATGAATATAACACAACCCTCGAATACTTTTAGGATAGGTTTCGTTCTTTTAATAGGCACTTACCCAAACAAAAGTAAGTACATGGCGACCTCCGTGGCGTAGTGGTCACCATGCTAGTCCGCTACCCAGAGGTCCCGAGTTCGATTCCCGGTCAGGGCAAGTTGAAAAATGGCCTTTTTTAAATTGTCCTGGGTCTTGGATGTTTATCTATGTATGTATTTGTTATAAAATATAGTATCGTTGAGTTAGTATCCCATAACACAAGTCTCGAACCTACTTTGGGGCTAGCTCAATCAGTGTAGTTTGTCCCTATATATTTATTTATTTACATGTAGGTATATACATAACACATTTATTCCGATACGATTATATTTTTACCGTTACAAAATTGATAGGTACACGAGACTTAACCCTATGTGAAAATATATATTTTTTTGGTTTAATTCTGTTGTTATTGTTTGAGCATAATTCATGTTATAAATTAACACATTGTTGTTTAAATGTTCATTCTACGTGAAAGTTGAATTAATTTGTTTACAATAAAATGTACTTAAATAAATAAGATTTCCTACCTACTCTAAATTACTACGTATATGATGTAAATTAGAAGATTTCTAAAATAAACAACCGACGTCTCTCTCTTTGTGGGTTGGAAAAGTTTTTCTTTTGAAATAAGTACTTACTCAAAGAGAAGTAAGTTATACTGAGAAACGTTATAGGTATAAATGAGACCTTTTATTCTAAGAGCCCGACCCTTTCAGATTTATTACGAGGAGATAAGGTAGGAGAATTTAAATTAAGCGAGCTTGCTTATACTTATAAAACATGACTCATTTTCGTAAAAAATATTAAGCACTCAATCACTTAAATCAGGCGAGTGCATGCAATTCGTTGAACGTTCAGACGTTTTATTAGAAATATACTTTCGTAATTAGTTTTTTTTATTATTTAAAACAGTGAAATGTTTATTATGTGTGCATTTTAAACATGTACGAGCACTTACAGACGAGCGACAGACCTACGCCCGGGACTTCTGTCAGCAACAGCGGGCGTACTATCGCACTACAAAATCCGGAATTACCTATGATATTTAGACTTTAGATAGGTAGATAACTTTAGTTTTGTCCTACAAGTAAGTACATAGCCAACACCCATGTCTCCAATTTTATGGTGAATTGCTTGGAGGACATAATAACGCCTACGGCCAGTGGCCAGCGTAAAGTAAATCCTTATTACCGCGGGCGGCGAGGTAAAGGCGACTGTATTTTTATGTCTAATTTATGCTAAATCCTACCATAACATCAGCAGGGCCGCTCGCCGATCGCTGTCCTTTTTATCAAATCTGAATATATGACGAAAATATGGAAACAGAAAGTATAAAATATCGCAATACTTATAACTCTCGATCCTAAATAAATATTGGATTTCAAATAACTATGCCTTCCTACATAACAAAGTTACTTTACGAAAATGTTACAGCCCATTCTTATTATGACTGAATTCATCATCATCGTCATCCCCGTCATCCGCCCACTGCTGAACATAGGGTTCTCTTCGTCTACGCCACTCATGTCAGTCCTGTGCTGTTCTCATCCAGGTATGACCTGCAACTTTGATTATGTCGTCAACCCATCGCAAAGGCGGACGCCTGAGGCCTCTCTCACCCGTTCTGGGTCACCATTCGGTCAGTGCCTTGCTTCACCCGCCATCGCTCCTTCGGGCCAGGTGCCCTGCCCAGTTCCACTTTAAGTTCATGACCGTTGTAGAACATGTCGCACTTTAGTACATTGTCGAACGACGGTGTTGGGAACGTGATCCTGTAACCTGATGCCAAGCATGGCGCGCTCCATGTCACGATTGTATTAGGCACTATTTTTTTACAATAAATTCTTCTTTTTAGCGCGTTCCCCGGTTGAATCCTCGCCAATTCTCCTTTGGAGACCGGGGTGCGCTTTCCCGCATTTTTTCTCCCAATAATGTTACTGAGTACGCAGTTGAGAAGACATAGCCGAACCAGTTTAAATGATTTCGACTTACTTATGTACAAATTATCAGATGCTATACGAATATAACTTCTACGAAAATAAAAAAAACCTTAAGAAATGATAAATAATTCAGTCTTAAATTTTTCACATTTTGTTTTGAAAATAAAAATAGAAAACGATTCTATATATAGTCATTCACTATTTATTTATTAAACTTTATTACAAAATGACTGGTTGACTTAAGTCTCGGAGGCGTTATAACCTACAGGTGTTGCTTAAAAAGCTATTTCAGTTTATATTTATTTTATGTAACGGTCTTTTTTGTTATCAACGTTATCCATCGTTTCAAGATATTGCGCTATTAATTTTCTGAGACTGGTAATGACGATACTACTGCATACAAAGAATGACCCCATATTACTGTAATATTTTATGGATCGATCATCATGTCAAATACACGCTATAAAAACCTTAATCTAGTCGCTAAGCCGAAGGGATAAAAGTTTTCGCACCCGTGTCAATCACTATGCGTGACAAGTCGGCGATCACCGACCAGTCATTAGTTGGGCACTTACGAAACTTCGTCTCCGAGCCATAACTCTCGAATAACCTGGAAACTTATTAACAAGCCGTGCGATACGCCCTCATAAATTTATTATTTCGGACTAAATAGTCCTGAATTCACGTAAGTAAAATTATTATCTAATGTGGAAGCTTTCGTGAATAAAAAATTTTAATACATACATATTTTACATATTTTCACGCCTGTTTCCCATTAGGGGAAATTTTAATAAGTAATTAATTCTGTTTCTGTTTTTGTTAATTTAGTTTGACCCTCGAGAAATTGTAAAGAGATGAGTAAGAAACGAGGATAGTAAAGTTTTTGATTTCTGTCTTAGTACTTACCTCGTGTTAAAAACTTGGAAATTACTTTTTATAAAACTCGTACTTGGGCTCGCGATCTTCAATACCAATTCTGTTAATATTCTTATTCTTCTTCTTCTTCTTCCTTGCCTTTTCCCTATTTGGGGTCGGCTCTGTATGTCAACTCCTTCCATAATCTTCTATCCTTTGCCATCTCTGTGCTGACCCCCCGTTCCCCCATGTCCAATCTTACGCATTCTTCCCACGTCTTTCTCGGCCTTCCTCTTCCTCTATACCCGTCTACTTTTAAGTCGACCATTTAATATTCTTATGTGGTCTTTTATTTATAATTTTATTTTAATTATCTACTTTCTCTAATTCCAGGTAATCATGAGGATCAAGCGAGTGAGTGACAACGGCAACATAGAGGCCGTGCCGCGAAATGAGAATTTGTCTGATAGATATATAAATAATAGAAGTTGGCGCGTATCGGACAACACCGAATCGAACAACGTGTACAGAAATTTAAGCAGACGCGAAAACTTCAGGCAGAATTACTACGACACCAGTGAATACCGGGAGAATTTAGAAAATAACACGTTGAAGCAGAGTTTTGCACAAGACACGAATTCAGATGAACCCGTCGTGTGTAATAAACTATATAGGATTAACTACCAAAGTCACGTGAACTTTGCTAGGTCGTGTGACAAGGAAGCGACCAATCTGGAGGGAATAACTGAAACTATAATAGCCCCCGTAAAACATTTCATAGGTACGTATGATTTTTTAATATATTTTTTTCGTGAAATAAGTAACTAGTCTCGCCAGCGTTTTTCGATGCATTTCACAAAGGTCTAGCCTAACACGTGAAAGAGAAGAGATAGTTAAGTGGAAGAAGATGGGAGAGACCTTTGCCCAACAATGTGACAAAACAGGTTAAATAAAATAAAAAAATATTAGGTAAGTGTAACTTCGGCAGGCTTGTAAAAAAAGCCCGGGATACTAAGCTAATATATAAATAATATTTTTTTATCATATAGAATAGCCACTCATCTTTCACTCTCCTTCTTATGTATAAAGAAAGAAAGAAAATCAGTATTTGGCAATAAAAATCTTATGAATTAGACGTATATTTATTATTAATGCCAAGAAGGTGGTCAGCCCAGCTTTGTGCTGCGGTGTGAACCACAGCGCAGAAGGCGCCAAGTATATTATATAGTGTACAATATTTATGATCAGCCACCCAAAAGACAGTTAACAGATAACTATTTATTATCTGTTTTTTTATACATTACTTACACACCATAATTGTGAGGAAATTTTCTCATTGTTTTAGCATTTTCCTTCTTGCCTACTGGTAAAACTACTTATTACGAGAAACCTAGTTATTAAAAACATACTTTTATTCGTTTATTAGTGTACTGCTTGTACTGTGGTTTCATCAATCATCGCCAAAGTAAATTTTCAGAAACTGCCCATTGTTCATTAATATCATAGATACCATTTCTTTTTTCGAAGGGTCTGATGTATCTTACAACAATACGCCAGTTGATGAGGAACGCGCATTCGACCACTCGGACACTGATGAAATGTCAGAAAACGGAATACAGCCAGTACCTAGGGGAATAGTCAATCCAAACTATCCAGGCTTCCAACACTTAGCGCATACTTTGCAGGTAAAGTTACACTTAGGAAACCTTGAAAGTGTTAGGAATAAGGACAATCCACTTGCCCATCAAAGGCTTCTCGCCTTTGGTGGGCAAGTAGCAATATTTACATTACAAAACTTTAGATGCTTATGTTGTTATATTTTCAGGATTATTCTTCAAACATAGAGAATTTTTATCATTCTGAAAATGATATGACTGACGATGACATAGAGATAACAGAAATAAGTTATGAAAATGAAGCCAACCAAAATGAAGTTTCGACAGAATTTAAGAATATCAATATTAATAACAACAATATCAAAAATGACTTAGGCGAAACAAAACTTTCTTCTAAGCAAAACGATTTACTCGCTCAAAAAAAACTTTTAGATAGCCATATAGAAAGTGAAATACCAGATCTTATTAAAAATATATCTGAAAACGGAAATAACAACAACAACAACAATAATATTGAAATTACCCATTGTGAGTCCAATTACTCTGATACTGATTTTGAAAATAACTTTGATACTAAAGATATTATAGGAGATTTCAACAAAGAAATCGAAGAAGAAATCAAGCAGTTGTTAAATTACAATATTAATATTGAAGACGATCTCGAAGAATTAAGGAAGGACATTAAAGATACATTTGCAAAGCCTATTGAAACTACAATAAACAATATAAGTGACGTTGTGAATCATGTTATTAAGAAACTTGTGGAGACACAGTATGATGTGAATGATGAAAATACTGATATACACGAAACTATTGTAGAAAAGCAAGAATTAGCTGAAGATATTTGTGATATTAACAAAGAAAATGAAAAAAATACTAGGACAGAAATGAGTCTCAGCAGGCCTACATTTTTATTGATAGAAAACACCAATAGCACAATAGCTGACGCGTTCCTATCTGATGGAAAGGATGAAATCAGTATTTACGATAATGAATACGATACAGATAAGTTAAGCCAGAATGTTGAAAATACAATAAAACAGTTAAGTACTGAATTAAGAAAAATTATACCCAAGTTAGATGAAATGCGCGAAAGAGATAAACTATGGAGTACGTGCATAAGGGAATCAGTTCCTGTAGCTACTGATGGGAACTCAAATGAAATTGCCGGTACATCAAAGCCCTATGATTTACCTACTGCTAATACACAATGTAATAAAGGTCATAGTAGAAAATCTTCACCACAAGACATGGATAACGTAATAAATAACTCAAAAAATGCTAGAATGTAAGTATACATACGAAATGTGGATTTATAATGTTCAAATCGTGTTCAAGTTACAATTTAGTACCCAAGTTGGTTAACATTATGAACGAGAACCAATGAAAACCATATCACTCTTTTTAAACATGATGATAGCAGGATGTTTCAAAAAGTATTCTTCAAACAAAATATAACTACTTAATACATAAGTAATATTAATATTGAAGACGATCTCGAAGAATTAAGGAAGGACATAAAGATACATTTGCAAAGCCTATTTATTGAAACTACAATTAGTTTCAGTAGTAGTAGGTAGATATGTACCTAGTTATATTTTGTTAATACATATTGATTTGATAGATTTAATCGTTATATTTATAAAAATAAGAATGGGTAAATTCATCTATATTTTTAATTCTATATCTTGTTAGGTAATTATTTAAATTTTAAAATCACTACCAACCAAACTAAGGTACAATGCAACAGACTTGATTAATGTTTGGCGTTCATTACATCATCGTACGAGTAAAGCCGTATTAGAGATTTTTAAAATAGATATGACGCCTCACAACGCTGGCAATCAGGAGGAAAGTAACCACGGCTTGTTTTATCGCGCACTCGATCTCCTTAATTCAGTAAAAGAAAGATGTTTTTTGTGACTACGTAAGTACATTACCCATAATACCCATATTACACAAAGCGCGGTTGAGTACGTATAGTAGGACATAGCGTTCAACATCCTGTAGTTAGAAACAGATCGTATCACAAATTAAGTAGATAGTTATTATGATAGTTTAGTGTTGCAATATTGTGTTTCAGTGAATCAATACCGGTAAAAGATCGGCATACAGAATTGCTGTCAAACAAAAGCTGTAGCCAAAATGCTCAAACAACTACGTCCGTCCGAAATAAAAACAACAGTGCTAAAGACTGTGATTTAGGTAAGTTATATTGAGAAAGTATTTCTTTAATTACTAGCTTATGCTGTGTGTTTAATTTGTGTACTAGTTAGCTAAATAATTTGGTATAGTAATGTAAATATACATTGAAATAAATAGCTGAGTAATTATAGGGATGCGTACCCAAGCAAGGCCAAGTGCATGTCGGGTCACGAGCAGTCTAGAGTTTCGTAGTTACGAATGCCGACGTTGACGCGACTAAAATGTGTAAGAAATCAAAATTTTCCATTGGATTTGAATAAAATTTTCCTTTTCCGAGTACATTTTATATAGGTAATCTTCACTTTGCTCTGATAGTTTTCCTTTTAACTTCCACATGCATATTTATTTAATTTTTTAATTAAATAATAATAAAACTTAAATTTTTTGTACATATGATGTATTTTTTTTTTGCCCGTATAACAATCAAAAAATACTTAAAACAGGATAAAATAAATATTTAAGGGGCTCCCATACAACAATCGCGATATTTTTGCCATTTTTTACTTGATATTAATAACGGCAACAGGTAGATTCTTGAAATATTCACAGAATATTCAGTTGTAAATTCACTTTAAAAATAAATAATTAAATTAAAATAGAATAAATATTTAAGGGTGGCTCCCATAAAACGAACGTGATTATTTTAAATAAACGTGAAAGATAATGGTACGGACCCCTAGCACTTGGCCGGTTATTATTCCCTTATGGTAGGTACCTACCTCAGGTACCTACCTAATTAGTTACGTAACTTTTTACGAAACAATAATAATTATTTAATAAAATAACATATTTGTTCCCATTGGTACTAACTGATTTCTTACTGTTTAATTTATATTTTCTTCAGGGAGCTTTGATGTGTACAATATAGAAACAGCTCTACCAAAATTAGACTTGGATGCCATTGAAAATCATCTCAGAGCAGCGAAGGAAGCAGAAAGGAGGGTAAGGATACCACTACTTTTCGCCTCTCACAGACGGCCGGCCCCTGCAGGCTCTTGGTTGACCTGAGACTCCTAAGAGTTTCAGAGAAACGAATTTAATGAAACGAGTGTACCTTCATACAAGGAAAAGTTAAAGTTCGTTCAAATTACCAACAAAACTAGGTACTTCCATTGTGCGTACGAAATGGGTATACTTCAGTCCTTCAGTCATGTAGCGTACCTATTGTGTTTCGAAGTCAGTGGTGGCGAACAGGGAGGGATGCGTAGAATCTCGGTCGATACAATAGCGGTTACCCATTATATATACTCTGCCAATTGCATAGGACCTACGATCAAAATAAAATTGTAGGCTACGATTCTTCTTACGATCCCAGTGGAGTATAGTGTAGTTAAACCCGAAAACAAAACAAACAACATAATCAATCTCATTCAAATTATCTTATTCATAACAATACGTGATAAAAATCCTGGGCAGCTAACGGTATACCACTATGCAGCTACGGTATACCAGTTTCTCTCAAACATGCAATCATAGCGTTAGATTACGAAAAAATCTGTGCTATTGCTGATAGTAGGTGCCTACAAATTGTAGATACAGTAGGTACAGTAGAGACAATAAGTAGTGTAGCGTAGTGTAGCTATAATGGCTACCACCACCATGTACTCTATCTATTTTGTAAAGGTATTTAGTTGTTCGTAAAGTTCTACATTGCAGAGGAATTGAAGTAGATACGTAAGGACCTTGCAGTAGGTACATTCTGTTAGTAGATAGATACTTAAGTAAGTTGGTAGGTACTTATTTAAATTTCCGCGGTAAGCAAGGTAATGTAACGGTACCTCCGCGTTAGACCCACGTCCGCCGCAACCCGCAACCATGTGTAACAGTTAATAATTATCGATAGTAGTGGGCTCTGCTTTCTACAGTGATTTAACGGTGTGAGCAAAGTGCCTGCCAGTCTCTGGCTGCGAGTTCGAAAGAAACCGCGTAGTGACGGGTGACTGCAACACTTATTGTGCTAAAGTAATGGCGTCGATGCCATATTTTAATTCTGAACAAAGACATTATAAAAAGGATACACGATTTCTCTTGGATTTGTACACAATCACCTACGATAATCATGAATCAGTGGACAATATCTGTTGTCTCGTAAGTACATGCATACAATACCTATGTATTTAAATTATTTTAGATCGAATAAAATGTTTGAGTTGAGGAATCGATATGTAGAGAAATGGAACGCAAAAAGTAAAAGAAATGCATAGACATATTATCTAATAGACATAGCTAAACATAAACGAAATGGAACGCAATAGGACACATGACCTTGTCCCAAATGTCAAAATGACAGGACAGGCAGGATTGAAGGATTTGACATGACAATACATTTTATCATGACAACCCTATTTAGTTCCCGTTTTTATTTACACGCGTGTTATTTTTTGTTCGAATCGAAAGCCTCGTGCCATATTTATTGCCAAAAACAAAAGACTGATTAATATTAAGATGTTCGAAAGCATTGTAACGAATATTAAACGCAAGTTTAGTAAGACCTCCGAAGAGATCCGCGTTAAGGACTCTCCAGAGAAGACAGGGTTCAAAAGAAGTTTGCACCTATTCAAGTCCAAAGTATTGAAGTCTGAGCCTCCCAGGCTTTCAGTAAATTATAGTGATGATTCAGCTTTAAGTCCACGAGCTATCGGTATTGCAGAATGCGCCGAAACTGAAATCGAATGGCCCGTCCTCACAGACAATATCCCCAATATACTAGACAGGTTCACCAGGATAGTCACTATAAATGAATGCAATCCACAGGATTCACGAGTATGCTTACACATTTTTGTACGATAACACACACAAATGTTGATAACCTAGTGTTTACGTAAGATTTTATCATTTTTCAGAAACGTAATGACAGAGAAGAAATCAGGCGAAGGCTAGCAATGGGAGCAGAAGCTGAGGAGTATTACAGTTTAGGCCATACAGATCGTCCTGGCAAGAAACCAAGTCTACATTCTCGTCTTCAAAATGGTGAATACCTAACTATTTTAATTTTTATGTATTTTTCTTTTAATTATGATGTCTCCTCTATAGAATAATATGACAGTAATTTCAAAATGTATAGAAAGGTACGATTTTTGCACTTCTCATTATATCTGATTAGTCTTTATTTGAATTTGCTACATATTTATAAAAATTTTGTACCTGGAAATGGGAAACAAACATTTTATTTATTTATTTGCTGACATTTCAATTGCACAGACCATGGTCTCTGCATGACTCGCAGTCATGCTCTGACCATGGTTGGTGCAATTTCGTGTTGATTCCATTGAACAAACATTTTATAATCAGACAACACAATAGTTTAAAAGTAATTTCTGTGTGTATTTTACTAATTGCTAGCAAAAATAAAGGTTAAGGATCATGTCTAACTAGATTGTGTGTTGGTGTCTATTTCTGGGAAGCTTGGTATTTTTATGTGTCATTACTTGTGTATATGTTTCATAATCACTCTTGTATCATATGTATGTGGTGTGGTTGTGCAGGGATGAATCTACAAATTTGTTTCATGAACGAGACAGCATCCGACAATGAATCTCAAGCATCTGATCTAGACAAAAGTTACAGTAGTAAATCTTCATCCCGGACCAGCCTTTTCAGCAAATCAAGCTACAACCATCCCTACCAGACGAGACCATTGTCAGTAAACATAACAAAACATGACAAAATAAGTACTATGCACAGCGGTAAGTGTTTGTTGTACAATAGACATCCTTGACCATTCACAAAGAGGGGAAGTAGTTTCATAGTTGATCATTCACGGTGTGGTTTCTGTAACATTACAATGTTTGTATTGTCTATGGGTCTGAGGGAAAGCCTAACATGTATATCTCTTCTGTTTTATTACTTTTTCAATAGAAACACCAGGTTGAATACTAAATTAGTGCATGTACATCATGATATTTTTATTTTTTATGCCTGCTAGTTATTATTAAATCAAACCTTTACAAATTGCAGGAGCTAAATTGCGTCCCACATCATTGACTACAAAATCGTCAAAGTCTCGCTCGTCACACTCATTAAGCCACATAGAGCTAAAAGAGTCAGACTTCTATGCACTACAAGCCACACTGCAGACAGAGGCTCGAATCGCACTAGCTCAAGCCAAAGAAATGGCCCGCATCCAAATGGAGGTAATTTGCAACAATATATAATTATATTTCATTCTGTGTTCACCAAATTAGATATGGTTTTGCATAGTGTTGAAATGACTGTATTTTGAAGATGTAAAATTCAACATTATTCTTTATTGATCTGATTAAAATATAATAATACTATATTTAATATTATTTCGCAAAAGTACATTTATAGGTATAAATATACCCAGTTATCTAGTCGCTCAGATGTCACATTTTTGTAGGGATTGAAACATTCAATTTATCGACTTATTCATATTGACTTCTTATACCCACCAAAACCTTGTGCAGCCTTTAGTTACATGGACAGTGTAAAATTGTATAGTTTTTTTTATGATTGTGGAAAAATTATGATAAGTCATCATAATTTATGTATTTTCTCAATTTTTTTACCCATGGCTTCTAAAAGCATGGCTAATAAAAGGATCAATTCCTTTTATTTTTGTCACATTTTTATCAGTTAGTAGTATTTCAATAGTCAATAAATTAAAAGTATCAATCCCTACAAGAAAGTAATGTCAATGCACAAACAAGATAATGGGGTCTGCCTATAAAGTATAAATGATGTAGCATTGTACATGCTAAATACTTTCTATTACTTAACCAGTAATCATAAGTTTTTTTAAACTTACTTTTTTTTAGACATAACTTCATTGAGATGAGTAGTAATAATCCTTTATCTGTCAAGTTTTTTATGGAGTCCTACCAAATTTTTTATGGACAGGTGTAGGTATATTGATTGTTTGATAAAAAGTTAATTTTTGTCATTGCAGCGTGAGCGTCGAAGCAGGGCCGTGTCGCCAGTGACGGAGATGCTTCGCCGCAGCATGGAGAAAGCCAACGCGCCGCTGGCGCCCGACCGCCGGCGGGTGTCGCGGCAGCTGCTCACCGACATGAACATAGCGCAGCTGCAGGTACTGGCTTACATTACAAATATATGACGTCACATCTCAGTGACGGCGAAACTTTTACGCCACTTAAGGTTTACACACTTAAGGTCACCCATTCAAGCGCGGACTACGTCCGGTGTCGCTTAGCTTACGCGCTACTCCCGCCGGCCACCAAGCTACCCCGTATATTTTTCGTAACCATTTCTTAGTCAGTGTAAGCTATAATAATGTCGTAATGTTTGTTTCACCACACCAGTCACAAGTTGTCGCCAATTCATTTACATTGCACCGGTAATAAGTCTACACAATCGTTGCATATGAGCTACTTAGTGTTTTGCTGCACCGACGGCCTTGTGCCGGTTGACTCACGAAGATTATTATTTCGAACGAAGCGGGCTTAAAAATAACAATAGCCATTGTGCCAGTTTTTGTCCATTTAATACTGCTTATTCACGGTTTTTAGTACTAGGTACGTTTCACGTTTTTATTGACTACTGTCTACTTACATTCAAATGTGCATATATCGTCATTCCTTCATTTATCATAATTATAAATTACGAAAATAAGCTCAATGAATATTTTTTCGTTTACATTTTTCTTCAATTAGGTATGACAAGTACCTCTGAACCGGAATATCTTTATTTGGCTTAATATAGAACCATATTTGACACAGGGTAAATTTACATTAGCTGGAAGAAGTTAAAATATCAGCCATATTTCATATATACAAAATATTATATTATAAAATGGATAAGATTTATGGATCGAGTTCCAAATGTGGTGACAATTTTTCAAACGATAAATAAATATACGGACAAATCACACAGCTTGAGCTAAAACCCAAATAAATGTAAGTTCGAGACTAGTGTTATGGAATACTAACTTACGATACTATTGTTTGATAATTCAATTTGTTTAGTGATAATAGTTTAATGACTGTCTGTCATGCGAAGGGCCGTTAAATAAAACCATTCAATAATTTCTAATGTGAGTGTTTGATTTCAGGTGATAGTGAACGAACTGCACTCGCAGATCGAGTCGCTGAACGACTCGCTCGTGAAGCTGCTGATGGCGCGCGACGAGCTGCACATGGGGCAGGACTCCATGCTTGTCGACATCGAGGACCTCACACGATACTTGTGAGTTCTTACAGACCTTCTTCTTGTAATTTAACCGCTTGCTCTTGTCGGTGGAGGTAAGTTACCATACCTCCATTTGTCTCTTCTCTCTGCCAACCTGTCATTAATTTCCTTGTAGAACCCAACTCCAAGCTTTTTTTTTTGTTGGAAAACCTTCATCCTCTGTATTTCCTTCCTTGTCTCGCTTCTATCTTTCCTTCTGCTAATATTCTAAAGAGACTGTCATGAACTTATCAGCTCAGATGTCAAGGGACAAGCAATATGACAACGGTCACCCTCACAAGAGCAAAAGAGCTAGCAATCAAAGTGACATGTGGCAAGTCTTGTAGTAAAAGTGCCTTTATATCTTCTATTTCGTCATTCGGTCACACCAAAAATTTTTTTTTTTCTAATTGTAATCTCTGTTAATTTACAATTTATGTAATCTACGGATGGTATGCTGAATGAATTACTGATTGTTCGTGTAATATGTACAAGTACAACCTTTTTGAAGTCACATATATCTCTAAAAGAGTAGACATAACGTATTGTTGCAAAAGAAAAAGAACATGTTTAGCAGTTACACTGCTTACGGCCACCGCTTTAATCTGATGGCCGGGTTCTGAATGAACTTAATTTACATATTTTTAATATATAATGTATGGTAATGAGATATAAAATTGTGAGATTTTACTTTTTCATACGTTCCGCTTTATGCACTAATTCGCATCCAGTATATTTTTATTTTCACGTGCGTAAACTTAAAATCCCGTTGGTCGCTAATGAGTTCTGGACTATATAAAACTGCTTTTTAGGAGAAAAAATTATTAGTAATTATCATTGATCATGATTTTTATCTTACAGGGGCGTCAAAGAGCAGACTAAGAAGACCAAAGGCACTACAAAATCAGGCGTAAGGAGGCTCACTTCACTAGTGCAAAAATAAGCACCCAATATTTTAATTTAATGTTAGGCTTACTGCAACTATCTATTATAAGAAAATTACGGTTGCTATATCTATAAGCTGTGTATAGTGCGACGAAAGATACCGTGTTCACTGTATGTTCAAAGTATTAAGGTCTAATTTGACCGAAAGATAACTATAAAATGCCTGCGATTATTCTGTCTCTCTTTACACTTTAAATTGTTTTAAATATAAAACGACTTCAAAAAGAGGCGGAGGTTCTCAGTTTGTCGGAATCTTATTTATGCCACAAGTTTCCAGGAACATAAACGTCATCGTGTGAGTCACACTTGCCCTGCTGATGAGGTCGAAACATGTCGGCCAGAAGGTTTTTGTCTACAAAGTAATGACGGATTTGGCAGCTGAATTTGACAAAATAAAATTATAATAGGTATTACTTTGAAATTGAACCCTTGTATTCCCTTGTGTCTTCAACGCAACTGGTATTTATTTAGCAATTACAGAGTTGCAATAAATAAAACTAAGATTTTCAGCGAACATAAAACGTCGTCAAATTAAGTTTGTGTATCGAAACTGTAACTGTCATGTTTGTATTTGAAGATTATGTTTATTATAAGGGAGAGTTCTTGGAATGGTATTGTTACTGAACAAGAAAACGATACAGGTGCCGGTTTTGAGTGAGGACCAAAAAGGTTTTTTTTATATAAACACGGACAAGAATTGTCTTATATGAAACAGATTTTTTAACTTATCATACACAAATTTTCGTATATAATAAGAGACAGTATAATTAAGTTGTTGGCTTTTTGAATAAGTTGATCTCTGAATTCATTTTTTTATATATCGTACGTGACATAGAGTAAATTTAAAAGAAATAAACAAGACAGACAATCGCGTGAAATCTTTGCTAGAAATTCGTCTTGTTTAAATCATGGTATAATAAAACAAGGTATTCTCTTCCCGAGATGGAACAAGACTACGAATGAATATTAAATAACTTATCTATTTAGTATCTCGTGTGATTCATCAATTCAATATTTTATAAATAGATAGGTATGTTCAAAAATGCATTTTGCTCAGGTAAGTCAATTACTTACAGTGGCAACACATCATATTGACAAAACTCCCACTTACAACCCACCCTTTTATCGTTATCGCCATCTCGCTCACACATATAGAGCTATTTCGTTCGGTGAAGAAATTACTGTGGTTTTCAAACTTCTGCGATGAACTGCGAAGGATACGCAAGAAAATGGTTAATGAAAATAAAAATTGGAAATAGTGAACTGAAAATGTTAATTGTATTTTTAAATGTAAAATATAATGTATAGTATAGTTTGAGATGTAAATCTGTATTGTAATTTGTAACATAGTCAATACTGATCTGGGTTTCTTTCATTGTTATCTTCAGAGTAGTTACGAGCAATGGTCATTCTGAAAGGAAAAACAAGGTAAACTAAATAAAAGCTTGTAAATCTTTTACCCCACTATAAAATGAGAACCGCTTCGCAACTGATGACGTATTATTGTTCCACTTACGTCACCAGCTGTCACGGGAAGAGAATACCAGGTGAGGTATATTATTATACCATAGTTTAAATTATTATCAAATCATTTCAGCTCGTATGTCACTCTCCTCTTGCCTTCTGTGCATCATGTTATTGTTTATATTATCAGGATATCCGTATTTCTCATATTGTGTGGAATGTTGTATATACTCGTACATACATTGTTCAAAGTATACAATTTGTACATGTGCTATTATATTAAACTTATTCAGACATCATTAAAAATGTCTACTATTCAGTGTTTTATATACAGCATGCTAAATTTGTGTAACTTATTTATGGCAATTATCTGGATGTATGTTTAGCCTTTTAAAGTTTGAGCATGCTGTGTATGAGCCTCTGATACCGATCTTACTACTCCGTCGCAGTTTCATCTCTTTGTAAACATACATATTAATGTATATTCACATAAACCTTATGTCCGCTTTAAGATAGATATTGTTAGCCCACCTAGAGATATTAAATATTTTGTGATTATTCGCAGATTAGAGAAAATATTTTTTCATTATAGTGCTCATTAATATATAATCTGTTGAGAGATTGTCCACATTGAGTGAAATGGATCGGTTCTTATATCAATATGAACCTTTTTAATCCGTACTTAGTTGCGTCACACAAGTGATGTCTAAGCGAAGGTGTGATAATTTTAATGCGCTGTCCTTTTTACTACAAATAAGAAAGTGCAATAACATACTTGAAAAAAGAGCTTCGCTTAGAAGTCATTTGTGTGTTTGGGCTCATAGTGCAGGGTGATCCTTTGACAGAAGTTAGTATACATTCACCTTTAGGTAGGCATGTAGTGAGCACATGCCGGCGTTCACTGCGTGAACGGACGAAGAAGCTTGTTCGATGGGTAAAGTCGACATAGTGATAAGGAGGTGGAGACCTGAAGCCCGGTCGCTAAAGAGAAATTATTGATACAAAATGGTGTTACATAATTTGCAAGTTTTTCAAGTTGACTAAAGGGAAATTTGACATGTGCTTATAATGTGGAAGAAAAATTAAATTGGAAAAACTAGCATTTCTCAACCTCTAAAAGAAGAGCCATAAAAACTTTTTTATACACCCATGCTATAAATTTTAATTAATAAAGCAAAGTCCTGTTAGGTACACTATTTATAACTCAAGAACCGATTTAAATGAAATTTGGCATGGATATCGTTTAAGACCCGGGGAAGGACATAGAATAGTTTATTTCTATGTAGATAAAGTCTTGTATGCAATGGTACATAATTAGGTATTAAAACACTCGGTGATACTATTTTCACACGAGGCGAAGCCGAGTAAACCCACATCCGTATTTGAATACCCCTTATTATACAACAGTTGCATAAAACTAAAATATTGTTAATGATATCTCTTTAGCGACTATGCTTTAATTGACTATAATACGACCTTATCACATGTATAACGTCTTATGATGATACAGACATTTATATAGTGATATTAGTTAAATAAACTTTATTATTTTATTCCATGAAACTTAGCTAAATTATGAGAAATATCGGGCAGTAGCTTGATGGTAACTACTTTTTGTATTATAAATAATATTGTTCTGTATATCGGTATAATAATCGCAATATACACTTGATATTACTTTAAAGAATTTAAGATGTTGTTTTGTTAGCTGTAGTGTGATTCATATCTCATTAAAACCTAGCGACAATCCGCTTCTGGTAACCAGGTAAAAGTTTCTTGCCTGTTGCATACCATTTATTTAAAGCAATAGATAACTTGTATGATCTAAACGAAACGTCAGCCGTACAAATCATTTATTGCTTCAATAGAATAGTGCAAAGACAAGAAACTTGCAGCTTCTCAATGAGCCTTTACTCAGATCTGAGTTGCTGAAAGACATTGATGACGTACCATCCGACAATTGGGTACTTTCCTGGGTCAAGAATAAATTATATGGTACTGTTAAGAAAATGAAACGTCACAAAATAATGTCTTTTATCATGATCATATCCATTTTCAACGTCATTTTAGAATTATTCTTGCAGAAAAACTGATATCAATAACGATAATTGACTCTAAGAAACTAAGACGTCATTAGCCTGTTTATCACATATCCCTAAAATGTTTGTTTTGACGTTTGAGATAAAAGTATCTGATTTGACTTGTTTAAAAATAGCGAATTCCTTGGATTCGTCATAAACGCCAACTACCTTTAATTTCGTCTTCCGACTTCTAGACGAAGCTCTCTCTCTCCCATTTCCATCGCTCTCTCCCCGTCATGTAAGAAAAAAATCGATTAAATGGATCATAACACAGCTAATAAAATGACAAGATAGTATTATTTTTAGTATTTTGATATCGAGCGAAACAGATGTATTTTTGTTTATATTGCTCAAACGGTTTTTTTTCTCTTTTAGTGCAGCTCATTTTCCTTTTTTGTTATTTTTAGTGTGTCAAGTTTTATTTTGAAACAAGGTATCTATCTAAATGGCTATTATTTAAAAAGAACACCAACATGTATAATAATTTTGGTTTAGGTTAATTTCTTTATCTTTGTATATTTTGATTGGCCTATGTGCGATCTCAATTTGTTTTTCCTAGAACCTACAATGTAAGTAATGTCACTTGGTTTTTCAAAGATTTTTGATTTTGTTATATTGGATTGGATAGTTTGCTAGTTTTCTTTTTATTCTACTATAGTTACCATATCTTTAGACATTACACTTATTTCTCCTTTTAATTTTGAATTCAATAAAATGAAGGGCTAATTTAAAGTATCTGCATACCTATAATATTTGTATAGAAATGGCCAGTGGTGATATACTAGTATATCTAAATATATAGAAGAACACAGGTTCTGCTATATATTTACAAATACTTCTAACTAGGTACGTGTACCTTTTAATATTGTTTAATTTATTCGATAACAGTTATGACAGGTTGTATTCCGAATGTTAAGGTATTTCAATACATTTACAATATTTATGTTGACGTCACGTTGCAGGTCTAAATGATCTCTCATTACCTACATTGGATTCACTTTCTTACTCCTATTATTATATAATAAATCTAATTACGATCATTGTATACCGTACGTTATTCATAGGTATGTACGAGCAGAGCAGCTGCGAATATAATGCGATGTAAACATCTGTACTGAATTACTGATGATATAATGATTGCTACGAACGCACGTAACCAAACGCTATCAGAACTCGACTAGTTAATGCCGATCTAGTACAAAATGTGTTTAAGTTGACATTTTCAAACTATAATATATCGATGATGTTGTCATTGGCTAATTGGAGCAGCGTATCTAAAATACAGTTATATTTTGCATGTTTTGTGCACATTTACTATTCTCGGCATTTCAGTTCAATTACAGCCAATGAGAATATCTGAATATACTTAACGCATTTAAATTATCGCCTATAAGTATGTGTAAATGTACGCAGCAGGGCCGGATTTTGAAGAAAATACGAATTAATAAAATATATGTCTTATATCCAGTGCATTATTGATTAAATTATCAATTTTTAAACTCACTATTAACGTCTTATGATTATGTCATTTTAAATAATTGTTTTCTTTGTTTATTAAAGTTTCAGATTTCTCTTAAATGACTGAATCGGGCCCTGTTGTCGTAGCAGCTGAGAGTAGGCAGTAAAACAACTGTAGTTAGCGGTTGTACGAGAATGCTTGGCGTGCTTGGAAATCTTACCAACATGTGATAAATACTATTGAATCATTCTAAATAAAGGGGAAAGTGTTTAATCATTCGTTTCATTGCATCGCCTCTAGTAATTAAAAACGTTTTAACTTAAAGTAATTAAAATATTTTCTTTGTGTCAACATAAATTCTAATCGTTTTTTGCGTTATATCTATAGTTATTAGTTTTATGCGTTTCGCGTGTTATCAACAATAACATCTGCGAATCAATTAACAGAAATGGCCGAAAGTGTAGAGGGTTCGATTCCCACAATCTTGCGACGCGACGGCTCGCCGATGTCAAACCTCCGCTGACCCCAAATTGGCCGCTCACCTGCGCCCGCGCCGCTCCCCAGGTGCACTCCCGTAATTAATATCATCCACTAATAATAGACCTACAATTTACTTCTTTTATTGTCTTCATCGCGCCCAAGGGTTTCGGAACATTTTTACCGCATTAAACGATGCCTCGCGAAAGTTTTTATGAAAATGTACCTCTTTATTAGGTCACTTTTTATCTTAATTAGAAACGAGGAGTATTTATGGGGTGAATTAACTGTGAGAAAGGGCACATTTGCAATCTTATCTTTCTATATTGCATGACGCTGTCCCGGCCAAATTGATTTCCTGTGGGAATCGATATCTGCTAATATGTATGCTGACAACTTAGGAATTTATTAGTGTCATTTATCAAAGTAATAATGTAAGTAAATTATTTATTTTTGGTAAAGAAACTATTGATTTTTAATGTGCAATCAACAATATTAGATAGGTACATAAGTACACGATTATGTTTTAGGTACCCGCACCGTTTAGCTTTCGTACTTACCGGTTAAAAGCTAAGTATCAGTGTGTTATGCCAGATTTTTCTAGCTCTTCGAAAGGTTTTTAGTATTTGGTTCAACGTTGAAACGACAGACAAGCATGAACATTCATTAAGTGGACTTCCTTGTAGTTGGATATAAAAAGTAGGAGGAAGGTGTATTATTTTAATAAGTTTGTATAATTTGAATTTAAGTTCAATTTAATTCTTTCCATAAATTCATTTTTTAATTGTGTAGAAATTGACTTACCATATTTTTATATGTTAAATTAATAATCTTTTAAAAAGAGGAAGGGAACTAGGCATGTCTATAGGCACTAGCACTAGTGAGTAAATATTGGAATAAATAAAATTAATTATTGTGAAGGCCACATAAGTATTATAATGATTTCCTTTGTTTAAAAAGAAAGCATATACCGTGTGGTTTCCGGCAGAGTAGAATGGGACCACTCCAAGTGTTCCCGTGGATATGTCGTAGGAGGCGAATTTGGAAATACAAGCTAAACGAAGCATATACAGTATACACATCAATGAGATCTCTCCAACCCACAGCGTCTGACCAGCGAGGAATGTCGCGAATGCGAAGCCAGTGTGTATTATTAAATATTTTTATTATTTATTTAAATATCAAGGTACCTAAAAGTCAATGTTTGGCTGTTAGCAATTTTATTCTTTCGTGCGTGCGCGGACGGTTGCGCAGAAGAAGTGAACGCGACGTGAGGAGGGATATATCATATATTATCTGTGGCAGAGGGAAAAAGAGCGGCAAAAAGTACAAGCACAAAATAAGTTGGTAAAATTGTAATTTCTGACGATTATTGAGATTTTACGAGAGATAGAGTTTTGGTGAGCGTTTTATAAGTTTATTTACTATCTAGAGAATTCTACCGATAATAATTAATTACTATGTGTTTATGTTTCAGTGTTTTGAGTTAACCGATGCGTCCGTTTTTGTTATTGATTTATTGCAAGTTGCGACTTGCAATAGATAAATCAGAGAGAGAGTATTACCGATGCGTCGGTCTATAAGTTGGTCTATTGTAAACTGCGTGTGTTACAATAGATGGAGAAGAGCTAAGAGAATAAGAGTTTGGGATTAGTTGGTCTATTGTAAACTGCGTGTGTTACAATAGATGGAAAAGAGATAAGACAGTTTGAGTTTAACTGCGTGTGTTACAATAGATAGAAAAGAGCTAAGAGAGTAAGAGTTATAAGCGAGGCTCGGGGTGGCTATAGGGGAGGTTGGAGGCCACACGGGGATGCGTCCCCATAGAGAGAGAATCCACTGGATTAGCTAGTACATGACCGGATGGAACAGCCATCCCAGGTGTAAGCGGATGGAACAGCTATCCCAGGTGTAAGCGGATGGAACAGCCATCCCAAGTGTAAGCGGATGGAACAGCCATCCAAGGTGTAAGCGGATGGAACAGCCATCCCAAGTGTAAGCGGATGGAACAGCCATCCCAAGTGTAAGCGGATGGAACAGCCATCCCAGGAGTAAGCGGATGGAACAGCCATCCCAAATCCTGAGGAACAGCTACAAAGTGTTTGCGTAACACTATAATTGTATCAGACATAAAGCTAAGTATACCATACGAGATGAGGGTGTATTATGAGTACAAGACTTTCGTCATGATGGCCACTTTTACCAGGCTAGCTTTGGTGATTGGCGACAAGGAAGGTGTAGGCCAAATCCTCTAGCTGCTCTGGTCAAGTATGGCTATAGTAGTATAGAGAGGGTCGCTATCTTGCAGTGGAGACTAAAAAGTGACTGATAATGATATATACCGCCTCTTTGTGCTAATATGAATAAATGATAGAATTTCTAATTTTTTGGCACGATTGGCCGCCCCTTATATCAAGCCGCACCAGATCCCGGCCTATACCGACCAAGTAAATCTGCCACTAACAATAATGTCATGTCTGTGAAAAGGTAAGTACATACCTACTTATTTTTCATTAACCAACATAGTAGTACCCATCTAAGTAAAAATAGACCCTGTCAACGCCAATGCCGAAATCACTAATACAAATGGTCAGCAGTAACGGTAAAAATTCATTTGGCAAAAACGGAACATTTTGCCTTATGTACACGTATCTATATCCACCATTAAGTATAAAATCGCGCCGGGTGTAACTTCCGACTCCCAGCAGGTGTAAAAAAATAACGAATCGAAGCCTAAGTGCATTAATTTACTGCGATGTTAAGCGAATGAATGGCTTTCAATATGTCTTTACATGTACGCGTACTTGGTACGTTTGAATTCTTGGTTAAAACTTTCAAAGATAGTTTTACAATTATAGTTGGGAATTTAGTGAGTAATGATGGTCGTTATTTTTGGAATGCGAGGCGGGTGAGGCGTAGAGTAATCGGCGATGCTATCTGTTTGGTGGAGGAGCATGCAAATCACCGCACTAGGCACATCATGCGGGTGCCGGGCGCACACTTCTCACCACAACAGTCAGGGGCGGTCGGGCCATATAGGACATGAATAGAATTTTTATTAATTTATATAAAGCAAGTGGATAGGCATGCACGCATGTTTCACAAATTTAATTAGATGTTTTTCTTAGACATGACATAAAATTTTAAAATTTCGTATCAAACTTGTTATATTTGAGCTGATGCAAATTCAATTTAAGGGTTATCTAGTGCTTGATCAAGACACAATTTTAAATGATATCTCCATTTCCTTTCAACTGATTTATTTCAAATTGAGACAGCACTGGATCCCGGAAAATTCACGTATCTCTTTAAACAACCTGCACAATAATTAAAAATTAAAAACCAGGTGTACACTTCCCCTAGTTCCTCCTATTGTAGAGTTCAATGTCAATGGTACGCTCGCCGTAGCCGCAGTGGTTGCGTGATACGGGCGAACCATTTATAGCTTTTGTTTGTAGGTAAGTACATATCACATAGTTTGTTGTGACTTCATGTATTTACGTAAGTAGGTATTTTGTATATTATCTACACTAAAAGGACAACAACCTTAAACAGAATGTAATAGAGACATTTTTTACCCGACTGCGTCAGAAGGAGGTTTATGTTTTTCGAGTGTATGTATGTATGTTTGCTTATTTCTTTAGCACGCTTTCCAGCTTAAATGGCTTGTTGATATAAGCTTGAGAGATGTCGTTTATCATCGTCATATCAGCTTCAGGAAGTTCACTGATGGATCTAGGCCTCCTCCAGGAATTTCCAAATATAATACAATTTATATGCTTAAATGTCAACCGAGAATCATTTCTCGCTCATCCGAGCGTGTTTCTAGGTGCATCCTAGGGTCACGCAGTCGGCTTTTTGTTTGTTTGTTTGTGGAGAAATTACGCTTCTTTGTTTGTTATTTGATTTTTCAATATATGGATTGATCTTGCCTCTTCTGTACCTATATCACACCACAAGTAGATTATACTATGCCCTGTTTCACACAATCTTCAAATTGAGAGTGGTCATACGTAATTTACGAAGTTGGACTAAGCGAGGTAAGCTGAAGAAAATAAAATGACCACAAAACGAGAGTGCTATAGACTCTGCTCATCTGCATATTCTGATTCGGAAGACTGCAGGCATCGAGTGATATTAACTATAAATCTCCTGCAGTGCTTCTTCAGAAATTTCGGTTAATATGCGTCTGATCCAGGTATTTAAGTATCAAAAAAAATTTCAAAAAAAATTAACACTTTGACTAGAAAAGAAGAATACATTCTCTGTAGCTGTTACTGATAGGAACAAGTTTATAAACATGACGGTTACTTGTCAGCAGTATCTATCTAACAAAGTAGGTACAATTATTTATTGCAAAGTCATGTCTGTCGCTCCATTAACATTTTATTAGAAAGTCTGCGAGTAGTATGAAGGCTATTTATATTTTGGTTGATGTTGTGAATAACATAATCCGTGAAGGGCGGTACAATGAACCCCATCGACCGAAAAATGATTAACAACCGATTACGCTGACGGATGGGCGGCGCGCGCGCACTGGCTTCTCTGATCAGAGAGTTAAGAATTATACAGACCTTTATTATTTAATATTTTATTTTCTGAAAGCATTCTACTTCCTTAATATTGTAAGTCTGTAAGTATATTTTTATTTTGCTTTTAGCATACTACAAACAAATATCCAAGTATTGTAAAAAATCCATAAAGTATGGTATATCCAGTCTAAAATAATTTTGATTTGCAGGACTGTCCAACCATTTACACCTTTTTCAAAACCTGGTACATCTTGTTTATGCGACTATCAAATTTGTATCGGCTTTTCGTGTGGGTATCACACGCTCGATTAAGTCGTATCACATACCACATATTATTAATGAAGTTATTAACTTCCTACTAATGTCTATATAATCAATTATCATAAAAGTGTATGTGATTCTATGTACTCGTATTTGCACATCGTAGTGCCCAAATCAACGATCTATAATAACATGATTTCGTTTGCCTGTATATTATGTATGTATGTTAGGACATCACTCTAAAATTACTAAACACCTACATAGTAGCAACTTGTTGTAATTATCTGTTTTTAATAAAATAATAAAAACACCTAAGAAAATGCGCGCTTACGCGGACAAAGTCACTGTCAAAGTCTATATTTAAATCCACGTAACATCAACCCCGTCATTCAGTCTGTAGCGTATAGTTTCATCCCTGAGCGAGCAGCGCAAGCGATGCGCGGGCGCACGTGCCGCGACATATGGCAGCGCCATACTGTTTGTTTGCCAATCATAACGGACATATTTCATCGGATAACGGCCGCCCCCGGCATATTGCGGCAATCCGAAACAATGTGCAACAATTAAATGTCGTCACGGATGCTCATCTCCTGATTCGATCTGCTTTTCGACAGATCATATTAGATGTTATGAATGGGATGGGTTTTTATGTGCTGCTGGTGGGTTGGGCGGGGAGAAATTGCGTTGCCGGTGAATTTATCTAGAACATTTGTAAAGCTATTACATTTTTTTATGTAACTGAAGAGGGGGGGGGGGGGGGGGGGCAAAGGAGTGGTTCAATTCACACAAACTTCGTCTATAGTCGTCGAATAGACAAGCCTAAGATCATAAGATACAAAGGCTTGTTTAGCGGTTCAACGGTGGGCATGTAGGCGGAAGTACCTACAACTGTTACCTGCATGCTTTTTTTTTTTGAAAATATAACAGGATTAAAAGTTTTTCTTTCACTTTAATTGTGACATACAAGCACTTATCATAACAGGTACTGATGCTAACATTTTAAATTATATATAAAATATAATTAAAAAACATTATACAATTTACAAGATATTTATTTATTGTTTGTCCGTATTATTATAAAAGCGACATATTTTCAATCCTATTAATTTATTAATGCGAAAGTTTGTATGGATGTATGGGTGTATATTTCGCTTTCATGTGAAAATAATTGAATAGCTTATTACTAAAATTAACACAAAAAAACCAGAGTTTTAGTAGGATTGTCAAAAATTTTAATATGCGGGCATCACGTCACGATCGCCGGGCATCAACTATTATCAACTCTTATTTTTTATATTATCAAAAGACTCTTTATTAAAATACAATACAACCCGTAAACAAAAGTCTTTTTTTACTTTCATGTTGTATTCCCAGTAGTAAATACCGACTTTGTAATAGGTACATATTCTATTATGATGCAATCTTCCTACTTAAAAAAGGTCGATTTAATTCTTTAGAAGTGCAATTGGTATAATCTTTACCAAAGAGTATATAACCACTTCGTTTTAATCTTAACGTAATTACAAAAATACCAACAAATTGGTAGTTGTATAAAAACTTACAAATGAGTGTTCGATAGCAACCGCTCCTATTAATTACAAGCGAAGTGATTTTCACCGTAATTTATAAGCGTTGGATGCAAAGCAAGTTGCTCTAGCATCGGTCATTTTGAAAATCCTTAGGAGAGGCCTACGTCCAGCAGTGGATGTTATGCGGTATTTTAAATTGACCTATAAATAAGTTCGTGTTACGAAACCAGTGTCAGATTATGAAACGTGTTTTTTTTTAAATAACCTTATTATGGTCGGGGTTGAAAATTAGGGCCAGTCATGACTAAGAGCCGCAGTGTGCCTTACTTATTTTCTCACTAATCATGTCCTATTGTGTTAGTATATGTAGTTTCCGTTTATGCCTACTCGCAAAGTTTGCAAACAGTATACCGATTCACTTTTCTTTAAATCTTAGAGCTAATTTATAAATAAATTACTCTGGCAACCAATTATTTAACTACTTTCTGTTAACAGCCAGTCCGAACGAACTTGGCAAACATTCTGTCAGACACGTGTATACGTGTTTAACAGAAAGTGAAAAGGGGCAAAATTCTGAAGTGCTATTTTTGAAACGCGGAGTCACCTAAACAAATGGTTTTTCCATACAAAAAATCGTTCGTTTATTGACTCCGCGTTTGAAAAATCGCACCACTGCATGTGCATTGTTTTATCACTGTAGATCTTTACTAAATAGTTTATGTGTTGTAAATGTTGTAATCATTGGATCATTGTGTATATGAAACGTTTGTCCCCCGTTTAATTGGCAGCAATTGAAATAACCTGCAATTTGTGACGGTGCGCGGCGCACGGGCGGCGCGGGCGCATGTCGCCGCCATATGGCGCCATCCATCGGGGGATGCCATCAAACTTTGGCCAAGAAGGAAATAAGGATAATGGAAGTGCAACCTGAATATTATTATTTTAATATTCAGTGAATGTACGATCAGTATTAAAAATCAAATGATGCAGTGGAAGGCTCTAATTAATATAAACAATCCAACAAATAAAATTAAAAACGACAGAAAAAAAAATATATAAAAAAATTATTTATCATCCCTTATATTCACGAAATTTAACAAAACAATCATTTTCGTTAAAACATGTTTTGTTCCTGTCCCTATTTTCATTAGTCATATAAAAGTTGTCATTGAAAAAATGAGACATATTTAAACTAAAAAAGGTCTAGCAAACGTTTGTTAATCTTTATGAATATGAGGCCATATCTTTACTTTAACGTAACTTTACCTAAGTTACGTTAAAGTAAAAATATGGCCTCATAAAACAATATGTATAAAATATAAAGTTCAAATACTTACTTTGAAATTATTTAAAAAAATCCTTAAATGATTATATTTATGTAGTATCTATATATAGGTATATGAATTAAATAGTAAGTAACAACTTAGGTGTATCGCAAGGTACCAAATAGCGTATCCAGTACAATTTTAAATCTGTAAGCGTGTGTTACCCACAAATGTTTTTTAGAATTACTAAAAACTTCTTCACTTTTTTATTATCATATCATAAGGCGTCTTATAAAATTGTCGTGGTTTTATTTTTCACGTGTTCTGTTATTTGGGGAGAGGGCATTTTTTGTAGAACCATTGTAGCATTGCTACGACTGCGCTCGTTGATGTCTTTTGTATCGACCACAATATTTTTTTCATAAAAATACATATTTTATTGTAACATTCAATTAAATTGTTATAAACTGCAGCTCTAGTGGAATTCTAGAGCTATCTTTATAACTTGTTTTGACTTTAAAATCTTTGCTGTGCTTTTCCTTACTACAGAAGGCACGAAAATTCAACAGCTTCAATGTCTATCGCAAAACGCTAATAGAAAAGCTTAACAGTATTTACCGCATATACCGAGCAGTATCTTCGCAGTATGTACGAATAGGTAGCTTTAAATAGTCTTATACGTACTTTTACAAACATCAAAACCAATTTTTTTTCCAAAATGTTTGAGCGTAATCCCGAAAAATAGGTATTCTTCTTCGCCATAGCGTGTTCCCGATTACATCCTCGCTTTTTTCTTCTCCAGATATAAGTAATATGAATATCAATAGTTATCCGCGGATGCCGAAGACCTCTAAAAGTGAAAAAGAAATACCCGCAACAGTTTCTTATTCCAAAGTTCAAATATTTATTCAATATTTGGACCTTTACAGACACTTTTACATGTCAATAAGTATAATTAACATTACGTGTAAATGATTTGGCTATAGTTTTACGACCGACCGCCTGCCTGAGGTCAACCCTCCTTAGGAATGGGGTTGTAGCACGAGACGTTTATGCTTAGTCCTTTTGCTTCTTACGAGATCCACATGGATGGAGAGGTCCTATTCTAGATTGAAGCCACGAGGCGTATAATACCGTAACATTCTAAGGAGACATTAATCGTGGGAAAGTAGTGCGACGAATGCATCGTCGTCGGTTAGCCCGGATCCTCGTAACGTCTTCTTTTACGGCCGCTCCCACACCGCCACCATAAGGGTAATTACTCCGAGGTGCTGACTGCTGAGTGCGTTTCCCTGTTCGCCACACGTGTGTGACGCCTCCAATTGGGCATCAATTAAAGTTACGTCACGTCTCAAGTACCAACTTCTCAATATAAAACACATTGCTATTAGCTGCTTATCAAATGTGTCCACATATGTATTACTGATATAGTTATATAATAATGGAGTTTGGGAGTTTTAGGCCTGTGTTAGATTGGATACAGAGACTAGAAAAAGTGGGAGATAAAACGATTGTCCCTAGGAAAAGAATAGGTAAACAGCTATCGTTATTGCGTGTTTATTTGTAAAAACATCAATATCACAAGAGGAATATAATATATAAAATAATAAAATCAGTATTGCATGAATTCAATTTTCATATCTACTTTTACAAAACACAAATTATCATCATAAGGAAATAATTATTTTTAATTAAATCACTTAACTTCACGACTTAATAACATTATATTATTCATAAAACTGATCATAGTCATTTTAATAAATAGTGCATTGAATTAAGTTACAAATAAATTATTCAATTTTAATTCTCAAAGACAATATTCATTGTCAATCTAGAATGTGTGTGGCTTCGTAATGCCAAATTGGCCAAGAACAACCATGCACGCACAGGAGTGGTTCCAGGACTGAAATACTGCAATAAAATAGTAACTAATATACAAAAAAGTTTACCTTAAATGATGAAAAAAATAAAATGAAGAAGGCCGCATAACCCGAATATAAATATATAGTGTTTAATAAAGTATACAGAAACTATTTTAAGGGCATATTCAGTCCATACCTATACTGATTAAGGAACATATATTAAGAAATGAAAAATTTTTTATGGTCTTCCAGACAAGTTGAAGCTGACAGGAGATTTTAAGAAAAGCAAAAAATAATAATGATTATACATCAATATATGGGTTCCTTTGAGAAAGTTGATCAGTATCATGGACTAAATATGCCTCGTAAAAATGGGTTAAATATTGCAAAAGGTAGCGTAAAAACTAAGTTAACAAAATTTTAAAAAGTGGTTCTAATAACCTAACATAGATGCTTCTCATACTTTTTACACTAAAGCTAATATTTGTTTGTATAGCAATCTACATTTTTGAAACGATCTCGTCCATTTTCGTTTGGATCCCTGAAAATGATAAATGTGCGACTATAAGCCCATAACCATTTATCATTTTTATTTACCTTTGCGAGGTCCGTGCGAAACTGCGTATAAATGAAATATTTTAAAGATTGCACGCGTCGTTAAAAATAACTTCTTGCACCTTTAAAGACATACGTCATTAAGATAAGATGCACATAGAGCCTCTATATCCTAGAAACAGTGGCAACATGTGTCAGAAACGAGTTTTTAATAGTGCGTTCTTTATAAAAGGGGTGTTGGTTGCACAGCGAGCGAGATTAGAAAACAAGAAGATATCACTTATCGGAAACAATATAGCAAGTCGTGAATTATAATTACGTATTGCTAATTAACAAGATAGTAATGAGGCACATGTTGCAGATACACTGTCATACACATAGATATTAGTTGCCATCTACGAGTACTTGTTCATATCTGTAACTATAGAGACGCAATGTAAAATGGGCACTGTAAAAACGTTCTCCACAAAAAACTACACATTTTTATAGAATATAAACGTGTTATAGTGTAGATATTGTACTCATAGATGAATCTGGAGAATTCGCCTGTTGCTTTATATTTTATGCATCATCATCATCATCAGGTATTTTTGTCTCCACTGCAAGAGCACGACTCTCCGTACTGCCAGAGCCATACATGACCAGAGTACCATTTAATGTATAGTATATGTAAATGTATAATAAGCAAACTTTTACTCAAGTACTAGAGTAATTCAAACTAAAATGACAAGTGGTCAAATAGTCGGTCAGTAAAACCTAAGCTTTTCAAAGCGTCGCCGAGACGTGGGCAGGAGTCGCGTGGCGGGAGCGCGCGGCGGCGCGGGCGCAGGCCGTCAATTACAGGCGCGCGACCGGCGCGACGCGTCGGCCTGCAAACCTGCAATGCAACGGCTAGATCCCGCCACTTTACTTACCGGCTAACCCATTTATACGTTCGCTTGAAACAGGACTAAATGAATTAATGCAAATGTATACTATAAAAATTGTCGCAGGTGCGCGCGGACGAGTTCCAGCCATCGTCGGATTCGTATTAACGCGCTTGCGCCGCGAACTGTTTTATTTATAACTGCGTACACGTCGCTGCGATTGCACGCCACAAAGGCTGTAATTCGGTGATATATATCTTGTGCTTTTGTGTTCGACAGCGACATCGTTAATTTATAATTCATATATTTATAATATTTATGTCTGCAATCTGTGTATTTCTCTATTATAATATTAAAGTCATTCTTGTTTTTATTGTCGCTATAATTAAAGATAAAAATAAATGCACCTTTACATATTTATAAGCAAATACGAGATAAAATCCTGTAACTTATTTTGGATTAAATATTTAATAACCTTTTGTAAGTACCTGCACTCATTTTAAAATAAATACAATCCAGCATTACTACACCAATATCGTAAAGTTAAGTTTACTGCAAGCGAGAGGATTGTTTTATTGGATTTAAATACTTTCGTATAACTATAACATCGTACAATCAATTCCGCGGTTATGACTTTCGCAGTCGTAAAACTTTATCTTCATTGATTTCGCCGGGACGCCGTCAAAGATACATTGCAACTAAATAATTGGGTCGATAAAAATCAAATTCCGTAATATCGGTTATTATTATCCATTTAGTTTTTGTTGGTTATTTAACTTAAAATGCTTAAAAGCATACATTAGATGACGATGATGATTAGTGCATATTAAAGAAACTTTATAGATCTTATTTAGAGAAAATTAGTCTATGTTCCGTCGTTTCCAATTTCACTTAGAAGAAAACAAAGCAATTTTTTTTATAAATGTATACCTTATTTTAGTTATATTTGTTAATTGTTTAACGATAAATTTTAAATATAAATCTAATTATTTAAGTAACTATTTAAACAAGTAGCAGTTTTTTTTTTGCGGAAAACAAGTGAGATATACTTAATTTTTTCGTAGACACATATATTGTTCTTTACTAGTATATACATATAAAGTAAAATCTCTGAACGTGCTTATTAAACTGTCGGTAAATTTTAATTTCTAAAATTTTATCATTACTAAAATCAATAATCTGTCACTTTTTAAAAAAGCATAGGTACGCCCTGAATTAAAAATACGTTTATTTTTGTTTCGGGTAAAGCAAGTTTGATAATTTTATGATTTTGCAGTTTAAAAACGCTTAAAATGCATTTTTTTGTTTGCGTGCCGCGATAGAGTACAAAATATTCAATATCTTTACGTACGCCTAGATTATTAGATAATTAAGTTTGTTATTACTGGTGCAGTGGCAGATGTCGCTACTGCGAGTAGTTCAGTCAGTCGTTAAGGTGAACGAAATCGACAGGGATGGTACCTCCTCCTTTTTGGTAATCAAAAACTGCGGGACAATTTTCTATGGAAAACGTAACGTTACATATGGTTACGTACTTAGGTATTTTTTGTTTTACATTAATAAATGCAACTTTAGATTACCTAAATAATTCAAAATTACTTGTTGTTGAAATACAAATATACAGTATACAATTATACATTCCGAATACACCTTTTACATACTTGTTCTATTGTGTACTTCCTTAAGTAAAAATGGATGGAAAATGAAATGGAATGAAAGAATGGAGAAAGGATTAATGATTATATTCTATAACAAAAATACTTATTGGACGAGGATTTTTTATGCGAATGTTTCTATCATACATAAATGAGCATCATTTCAGTTATATTTCAAAAGTTGCTCTGTCTACCTCGTTAGGGATAAAGGCGCGTACACATATACAATACGTACTGGCAAGCGAAGCGTAGGGCACCCACCTACAAGGTGGTCAGATGACCTGACCAGGGTCGCTGGAAAGCGCTGGATGCAGGCCGCTCTTGATCGGTCATTTTGGAAATCTTTGGGGGAGGCCTATGTCCAGCAGTGGACGTTATGCGGCTGAAATGATGATGAAATGACATAAACAAATATATATTTTAATAGGTAGTTATGCGTTGCAACCCTGTTGATCGCACAATCATAACACATGAAATTCATGGTCGCATATAATTGAGGCTTTGTTGAGCCTCCACATGCCGGCGACAAGTAATTGCTATAGGCTTTAATAATTAACCGGACATAGCGACCGTGGCAGCGATCGAACAATTTATCGGTATACATCTTTATTATTTTTTCGATGCCCCGCAACCAGCGGTAAGTGTGAAATGCGTCGATAATATTTATAAAATTATCTCATATACCGTCAGATCGAACTAAATAGCATCAAAAATATAGCTAAAAAGTTCAAGAAAAAACGCTTTGAAAATAAAGTCAACTTTTTTCGTAGGTGTAATGTTAATGAGAACCTACTGTAGGTAGAAAAAATCCTGGATCTTAAGTCCGCCTGTTACAATTTTTATGTAAAGTCTATTAAATAAATAAAATATATAGGATTTTTTTACTTACGCAGGTATGTATGTCTTTATAAATATCTTGAAAATATTTTGTCAAAATCTTTGCAACTATCATTTAGCTTACCTTTTTACATTTAGAAAACCGGATATTTTACAAAAAATGTTGAATAATAACATTTTAAAGGTTAAGTCTAAAATAAAATAAACCAGGTAAGTACTGAGTATGTTTTGTAAAATTTAAATATAAATTTATATCTTTTTACCCCGCAAATGAATTTACAAAAATTTTGTCGCATCCTAAACTGATTATGATTATATATCGAACAGCAAATTCGGCAGTGATGATTTTAGATGTGTGGTAACTAATTAGAGGTTTTTTGTGTTTTATAATACATATTGTGTGACCTTTTAAAAATTATAAGTAATATTGAGATAAATATTTATAAAAAATCCCTCCAATCATATCCAGTATTTCTGTCTGACTTTATTCGATTAAACCTGAAATTATTAGGCTACATTCTAAGAAGGTTTAAATGTATATATCCTACTAATAAAAACAACTTTTGTTCTAACACAGAAAAATCTAAATTGAGAAATCGATTAAGAGCTTCTCTTTTTGCGATAACATGCATCCTTTAGAAGGTATCCAGATGCACGTTCATGTACCTTGATATGAACGATGACAGAGGATGCGCCCGAGGCGACCAGTGATCGCAGGCAGGGCTGCGAAGGCGGCGGCGGCGCGGCGCAATGTGCGCAGGCGACCTTTGCGCGTAATTAACCAGAACGCGTGCGACGCGCGTCCGCCGTACGCACCGCGCCGCGCTCCTGCCCTACAAGTATGGAAAGTGCTACTTATCCACACACTCGCCCTTTGATTAACATTTTTTTGCGTTTGATTTTAATCGGCCCGTAATGACTGGATACATATACTGTATCATAGAAAATGAATAAACACCTTGTAAGGAATTAAGGCCTTTTAAAATGTCAATACCCCTCTACTGGTTAGTTTAAAACATGTGTCTCCAAGAATAGACTATTTAATAGCCAATCAAATCTTCAAGAAATTAAAAGTTTAATTTAAAATCATAATTAACATATAACTATTACGTTTTGCGTAGTCTAGATATAGCGGTCATATAAAAGCAATCGCAGTGCAGTTGCAAAAAGTTTATAGCAGGTTTATGGCTAAACGAATAGGTAGCGTCCGTCGTACTCGTAATCAAAGATTGATAAATATCAATTAAATTGGAAATATTATTGAGGTAAAACGGACAATAAAACTGAAGTTGTCTTTTTAAATGACCAGCAAGCGGAGGAAATGGCCGTGTCCACGGATTAATGGTGGCAATTAAATCGATTCTCATCGGCGGCAGCGGCCGGCGCTGGTCTTAATAGGGCTTGACCAAACATGCTACTTTTGGCACAAATGACCGCTAACTTCCCTGATTTTCAGAAACTGACGTCTTAGTCGTTTTTGTGTGATATTTCAATTATATACCTATAGAGTGCCGCAATTCCTTGAGATCTATTGGCAAGACAAAGTCTCAAAAATCAGAAACTACTTAACCGAACTCAATATTGTTGTCCTAAATGATGAGTTAAGAGAATCTAAATATAGTGCATTTAAATTGACTCAATACTTGTAACTACAACACATGTAAAATATCGTCTGCTTACTAAATAACATACAAAAGAAAATGAGGAAAATTCTGTAATGTGATAAGACCATTCCTGTGCAGTTCCACCAGGAGGCAAAATGTTTCAGCGGTCAATCGCTAAACCAAGCACAAACTACGTCCGTCTTCAGAGACTCTATGCACGATCAATACTAAGCAAAACAAACTTTTTTTCACTGCTGGCACTAAAAGTAGTGTGTGCGCTTGCCCTTACGATGTGTCCAGATTACTGTACTTACCAACAATCAGGGGTTCCGCTTCGCACAATTGCTTGCAAAACGCTCGCGGTCCTCGCACACACTGGAATCATGAATGTTGTTCATCTTGAAGATGTTTATCGATGCTATATCGGGACAACTTGCTCGTCTTGCTATAGTGTGTACTCGCAGAATAGATCAGCCATGATTTAATTATTTTACTTTTAAAATTATTTTTTCTGCATAATACTAAAATTTTATTATAATATCTACAATGACTTTCAAACTTTTAATCTAGCAAATTAACTAACACTACTAAGTATTCCAGTCATATTTAAAAAAAAAGGGCTCAACCTATGAATGAAACGGGATAAGCTGGATTTTTGTATAAACTTTTATAATTGCCATTCTAAATGTTGCATCAAAAGTCTCATTAGGTCACAATGTTTGCATCCTTAGATATTGAAGGTTGAAGGTCGAAGTCGTAAAAATCTGTTTGAAAAAATACCTTGAAGTCAAATTATATTTGTTTGTACTGAAAAAAGAGCTGAAAATGAATTTAAGAATTCTCGAAGACATTTAATTTTTTCATACTAAATCATTTAAAAAAAACATTAAGTATGTTGTCAAATTTTTCTAATCTATATTAAAATCCATAAATGAACATAAATTATATCATATGATCACATAATCATTAAAATATATATATATATTTAAAAATACTATCTTTTAAATTAATAATGTGTACATATGTATAACGATTAAAAGATATAAAATTTACAATCATAATTTTAATACTCTTAAAAGTTATTACAACCTAAGTAGTATTCATACAAAGTCATGTAACACCCAGGGTATTGCATGACTTTGTATGAATACTGTTGACGACTAGGGAATGGCCCAAAGGCCGCTTTCGCCTTCTCATAACTAATACTACATGACCTGGGTGGTCTACATAATTCTGCACTGCATAAAAATGTTGCAGCTAGCACCATAACCTTTACTAGGCACATGACTTGGGTGGTATACAAGACTCTGCATTATCACTTCTGGCGGCTAGGGGTTAACCAAGAGCCACCAACGCCACACTATGAACTATACTAAATGACCTGGGTGGTCTACATAATCATGTATGAGCACTTATTAAAACTATTGGCAACACGTTTAAAATTAAGGTACAATCATTACCTGGTAATTACGAAATAACGGTTTGTGATTTTAAAAGTTATAGTTTTTATCATTATAAATTTTAAAATTATATTATATTTTAATCATTAAGCTTAATAATTATATAGGTATGTTTTTAAATTTTACATAATAATGTTATTCATATTAAAGCCTATTATGGATTTTGTAAATAGGATTTTTAATGTTATGCAATTTAAAGGAAATTTTGATAAATAGTGCAATTGTTACTATTTACCATTTCAAATTTTTTTACAAAAATGCAAAATACATCCATTAGCAAGATGCATCGATAACACAACATAATTTAATAATTTATTGTACGGGCAAAGCATTAATTACCCCATCACTTTCGATATGAAAATTAAAACCACAGCTACGTGTACGTTCTTTATTAACCCGTAAGGGTTAATAAAGAACACAGTTTCACTAAAATATTATTTATAATTTTTAAATTAAATTGTAAAGTAACTTTATTTGCACATAATCATAAACCTTAATGACTATTACATTAAATTAAATACACATGAAATAAAAATTAAACACATTTTCAGTAACCATCAAAATATAATAAATGATTGGCCAAGTGCGTGTCGGGCCACGCGCAGTGTAGGGTTCCGTATTTGTAAATGCCAACTTTGAGTTAATGCCAATAAAAACGTCTAACTATCTATTGAATTTGTATGAAATTTTCCTTTTCGAGTACATTTTATAAGTTGATCGCCTATAACTTTTTAATTTGTTCATCCTACCTAGCTCTGATAGTTTTCCTTTAAACTACATTATATATACTATAGCTGTGATTTTTTTACGTGACCATATATAACCGTTTAGCAGATAGATGGGGGGGGGGGGACTTGACTTTAACAAAAAAATTCACTTTAAACCTAAATATTTCATACATGGATCCCTATATCGTAAAATGGTGTTCACAAGCTAACAATATTTTTAAAAGACCTATTCAACGATACCCAACATAATGTGTTTGTAGCGAAAAAAAATATTGACTTCCTCTTTACTTGTATGGCAGCTACCCTAAAAAAAATATATCCATATTTTATTTTACGACTTTTTCGCCATGATTGATATACATATCCATGCCAAATTACAACTTTCTAGTACTTATAGTTTCTGAGTAGGACCGCGGACGGACAGACAGACAGACAGACAGACAAAGCGAAACTATACGGGTTCCTTGTTTACTACGGAACCCTAAAAATGCTAAGCCTTTGAGTGTCACGGTTAAAACCGGGGCAAACACTCACAACGCTGGAACCTTACACACAAAAAAATAAAAAAACAAATCTGCTATAGTAGAAGTATGTGTCCTTTACAATATTTTTGTATGCGGAATCAAACATTCTATATGTAAACTAGATTTTAAGATAGCAATAAAAACGTTATAAAATTAATTAAATGTCATGTAAGGAGTACCGTTAGCGGCGGCACATAATTATGAGAGAGCGAGAGTGCTCATACTTGCGAGTGAATTATCGCAGGGTTCAGTCCTCAGATTGGAATCAATTAACTGGAGGCGATGCGCTCCCAGACCGCGGCCTTCGCGCCACCTGCCGGTCCAGCGCCCTACTGAGACGCACTTGAAAGACGCATCATCTCGACGGCTCGGCGCACGCCACTGCAACAGCGATTTTGTCAGTTTATATTATAACAAACACTATACTATACAGAAAGGCGAACTATTTTTAGGGGGTAAGTAATATAAGATAGAACAACAAAATATATATTATTTTGAATAAATACCAACGAAATATATAATTTGGGTTGGTATAATTATCAATTAAGATAAAAATCGTAAATCATACTTTTCAAACCCATAAAATTGTTTAAATAATAATTATTCCATCTAACAAACCTTTCGTATACATTTCAAGTCGTATAAAGATCTCGAAATCTATTGGTCGTTACGTATAATAAACTTTCTATAGTTATATTATTAAACATAATAATTATTACGTATATGAATCGATTAATAGAAGATTCTTAATATATAATTATCATTAGATATAACAAACTTTTGATATAGCGCCTGGCAGTATGTTGCGGATAATTTTATTACGATAAGCCAATGCAGGTGGGCTGAAAATAACACATTAATATGTCGCAATCACATAATGTACGTATTTACATTGATAGACGATTTCGTTCCTCAAATTTTCGTTTGTTATACGCACTTATTTTTTATGTATGGCTAATATATAAAAAAAATGGTGTCTATTAGAATACAGATTTTTTTGACATCGAATTTCATTTCCCAGAAAACTATTCCACGATTTTTAATACATTTTATTCTTAATAAAACGAATAGTTAACATCGCAGTTTCATATTATAATAACAACATTTTAAAAAATATATATTTTAAAATGGTTTTCTTTTATAGTAAAACGGTATATCGAACTAACATTTCATATAAAATATTAAGTTATCGATAAAACTGTTCATAAAAACATGTTTCAATATGTAATGGTACACATAATAACTTGCTTCGCTCGCTCGGCTCGTGCGTGTGTTGGTCGCAGTTCTAACATAACCTAACCTATAGGATTGCCCTAACCTAGGAAAATGGATAGAAGTGTCTCAGCACTCGCCGGCCGCTGCCGCGGCACGCTCGCTTCGCTCGCTCGGCTCGTGCGTGTGTTGGTCGCAGTTCTAACATAACCTAACCTATAGGATTGCCCTAACCTAGGAAAATGGATAGAAGTGTCTTAGAACTCGTTTTAAATGTTTCAACTATTTTGCAAACTGAAACTTACGTGGAAACAAAATTATGGGTAACAAAACTTTGATGTTACGTTATTTCGATAAAATACATAAAATATGAAAAGAAATAACGATAGACTGAGTTTGTCAATAACGAATAATCGAGTAAATGGTTTGGTTAAACGTTCAGAATGCGCGCATTTTGTACGTGTAACCAAATTTTTTTTCTGTCTGCCTGTCTATACTTTTTAGATGGTATGGTTTTTAAGTCATATATCTTCTAAACAATATGATTTTTATAGATATATGTTTTGAATGATATCTCTTTTAAACAATACAGTTTTTGAATGATATACTTTTTGGCCTGTATACCGCACAAGTTGTATAACAGGTGATATTTAGACATAAACGTTATAATAATGATTTTATGCTTTTCATAATAAAAAATTAATGAATATTATAGCTATTAAAAATATATACCATAATGATTATGTCAAATTGACATTATATCTTATGAACGTTATTAAAATGTAAATATATAAAATGTAATTATATCAAGCAATACGCACCCATTTTTAGGTGAGGTTTGTTTGCAAGAGTTCGTTTTTAAGCTATTGCATAGCTTCTATCGCGGGCCTTGAGCGCGGGGACCGAATCCAGAAATTCCGTAACGAAAAAACCTCACGCTCCCCACTCTGCCTACCATGTAGGTTGCCGCTTCGTCTCCGTCGTCCGTTTGCGACGTTGCCGTCCTTCCTAGGCTCCTAGCGGACCGAATTGAACCACCTTAATGCAATAGCTTTACCGCGGCAGTCCCCGAGTGCCACACGTCCTTTTTTTTTAATTTTCGGTCTTATAATAATTAAGTAAAATGTTAAAAAATCATAAGGTTTACGACCAGCGGCTTAAGTCTTATAAATTTCGTTGCATTTTTCCTAGTATTTTTTTTTACTGGTGTAATACCTACCCATTTTCTAGACTTGAAAATGGGTATCTCTATTTTGTACAATCTTTTGGTTCCAATTATTGTGATATTAAAAGATAAGTACGTCAGAGTTAGTAGTAGTGTTATCTTACCCACTAATATCAAATGCTACTATGACTACGAACTGACTACGAGCGCTCGTAGCTTCGGTTTACGAAAGCGCTACGCCACCGCGTCGCTCGCTACACGCTGGCAGCAAAGCCGCAACCTTTGCCAGAACAAGCCGAGATAAACTTGCATTCCTCCATTCAAAAGCGTAGCGTGATTGCCCATTCATTAACTCCGCACAGTTTCATGGCAAACGTTTAATTGATCCTCGCGAAATCAACAATTTTACGATCAAAAAAAGGTATTAGATAAGCTTCAGCATTTATTTATTCGCACGATAATATAATTATAACATCACACTTCTTTATGGTAGTGTGATCACATTACACTCTTTTAGTTACATATATGCACTTTTTTTACAATTACAAACCTTTCTTTACTACATACGTACCTACATACTAAATCTACAGATAGGTCTCTGTAGATTTAGTTTAGATTACACTTGATTGAAATAAATTAAAAAGCCAATGTTAATTATATTATGGCATAATTTTACAATACGGTGTTCAGGACATTTTTTTAACAATTTAAAGTATGAGGGGATTAAATAGCATTCTGCGTTAATTTATAGAAAACCGATCAACATATTATTATCACCAAGTCTCTTCATGCCTTTACTCGTAAGAAGGCTTGTAAAACCAGCTCCACTTTATGTAATGATTAAAATCTACTTACATGCTTTGAGAGCAGAAGTCCTATCGATAAAATCTCCTGAAGAATTTACCATTTACCGTATTTATATAGGACTCGATTTTAGTCCACGTTCATTTTTTAATGAGGTATGTTGAATTTAATCCCTTAAGTTGGTAGTTATTGGCAGATACTTTACAATCAGTGTTGAGCTTACGTCATCATCCTCAGAAAATGATTTCATGAAAAAGATGCTCCTTGTTGGTATTATTTTAGGGGATCATTCGTATTCTCAAGGCATGTGTTATTAACAAGTTACACAGCAAGATTTTAAGTACTTGTAATAATTACCAACTTTCCAATGCAATCAATACATACATCCAAGTATCTGAACTTATCAATCATAATTTTTGGTACCTATTAATGTATCAAGATGTACATTGAGAATGCAAGTACAGTTAGAATAACGAACAAAGGATCGAAGGCACAAATCCAACTATGGTCATCAGGCGTCATAAGAAGATATCTTAAGGGCTCTTATGCACCTTTCCAATCAATTACCAATAAATAGCGTATAAGATAGGCTAGGAGCGCGACTGTGGCGACGAATTCCGCGCTTCACTGCCTGAAGCGTGCGCCTACTTTTTGCAATGGCAGGTGCATGTGCATATGCTATTAAATTGTCAAAGAGTGCATGTACGCATCGAAGTACGTTTACTTTTGATATTCACCACAATCAAAAGTCAACTGGAAACATACCATGACAAAAAGCACCTTTGAGCACACGCCTCTACGAGTAAACGGAAAGTCTTTCAACCATGCAATCGGCCACCGCAAGCCGAACTGCTGTTATTTAGTAACTATTAATAAACGCTATAAAATAAGATATGAATAAGATGAATGTAAGTTTTTTCTGGGATCGTGCGTAGTCATTACACAATTACACATGCAGTAATCGGTAACCGCAACATAGCAGCAGTCTGCGGCCTCGGCGGAACATGTGCTGGCTGAATATGGGAGCTCGGGAGATGGCAATTAGCGCAGAGCAGCGGAGCAGCGTAATGAGCGGGCGGGTGCGCAGGCGCACAATACGCGCAAGCCATTGTGCGCACGCTTACCCTTCGGAGCTTTTACGGTTTCGGCAAGACGCCCGCCATATGACTCGGGTAACTGTTGTCGAAAGTCTCTTGTAACTAAGTACCCATGACAACTTTATTTGTATCTGCTACCACAAAGGGGTTATACCTAACATTTATATGTTTTTATGATTATCTTATGTAAAGTCGTTTGAACTTTATGTATTGCACATATAACAGAGGAAAGGCTTCGACGTAACTTTTAGGCGTGACTCTTTATTACGTTTATTTCATTTTTCATTCATTTCATCATTGCCTGCGTGGTCAAAGGGTAGGTATTTGAAAATTCCACAGGAAGCTCATATTTTGTCTGGATAAGAAGTACTTATACCTATCCTTTGTGTTTATCCATATTCCTTTGTGGTAGGTACATAGTAGCTATTTACGAGAAGATGTAGAACTCATTCCAATCAGTTTAGGTATTTTGTATCATAACAACAATGATTCTAACCTTTTTTTTAAATTAAAACTAACGTGAGATGCAATCATTCTTAAATTCAGTGTGTCGCGAGCTGGTGGGGTGTACGGGCCTCTCGTCACATTCGCCCTGATGAAGACCTCCGGATGAGGTCGAAACATGTCGGCAGTAGCTGACTCTATACGTGAGTAACCCGTTTACTAAATTTAAGAATGATTCTAACCTTCCTTGTTTTATAAGCATGTACCGGTATATCTTCGACGTTCTAACACATTAGCAGAAATAAATAAATCTGCTGGCATAACAATATACTTATGTACTTACATGCCTAATTACGGAATAGATTTATGGTCCAGTGCGAATACAAACCCACTAAAATAATAAAGGGGAGTCAACATTTTCAGATAAATCACGGATACCGGTTTTGAATGTCTGCTTTGTCGCGAAAATGGGTATCGTATGACATTTAAAGTATAATAGCGTGTAACTCATAACTCTTACAGGTAACACATCGTGTTATAACGCATAGCTCTTATTCACTGCTGCGAATTTATGAAATAAATCTTGAAGCTCGCTATTTTATTCGTTGGAAGGCAAATTCTCATTTTGCTTTTAGTATACAGTGGCTGAAACCAGAATTATAGCTGGAGGCGACTCACTCAAGCCACTTGCATTACCCGTCAGCGTAATCTCTCAGTATTTCGCTATAACAACTTAAGTATCTCATCTCCTTGCTTAATTGTGAGATTGTGAATATTGTGAATATTGTGATGTGACACACATGTAAAAAGTTGACATGCCGGTCTATTAATGGACCCTGTATCTATGAACAAAATAAAAGTATTTCTTGGGTACTCGTATGTACTAACTATATTAAAGAATTAAAAAATACAAATTTCGTTCGATGGTTTCGCATACGTTGTACCTATACTTATTGTTTGCATAACGATATATACTAACAAGTAGGTACAACTATTAAATTGAGAGAGCAATTAAGGAACTTTACAAAATAGTGATAATATCTATTTTCAACGTAATTTTAGACTTATTAATGCATATACGCTATTTGACTCCGTCAAGAAAACTAAGGACATGCTATTTCATACAAATCCTACAGACTATGTTGGTTTTGACGATTAAAAAATTTTTGGAATCTAGCGGATAGCAAAGCGCGTGGCGCCGTAGAGTCAAGTCGTAGAGTGAATTGAAAATCCCTATCCAGTTTGTAATGCACAAATTTTTTATCTTTTTTTGTTTGTTTTCTAAACAAGAATTCGCCTTGATCAAGTATAAAATAATAAAGCATCCACTGTAGTAAAGATACCTATTTTGAAGGTACGAAAATTTAAAACATTTTGAGTTATACAAATGTGTTTGTTTTTTCTGGCCACAATAAGAAAAATAAGTAAATAAATTGCAACATACATGCTTTTATTTCTCAGGGGTCCTTTAGGTATGCAAATTTGGCAGGGGAGCCTCCGAAGACACATGTGACTTGATTTGAAGGCAGGCAGTGGAACGGGGGCTTGCGCAAGAGTCCGTATAAATCCGTTAGGGTGCAGATGCCGGTCGCGTGGTGAATCTTGCCGGTCAACACTGAGGGTGTCTTGTAGGGATGGGCCCCAGATATCGATACCTTCAAACACACAGATTGATATTTCTATATACCATAGGAAGGTACTTTATGTTTCTACTAAAAGTACGTAGATGTCTAGATCTACGAGGGATCGTAGCATATAAATAATATAATAATGAGAAATGCTTTATTTATTTTTTGAGATTCTTAAATTTTAGATCTCATCCATCCTCTATTTTTATTGCTTATTTTTATATTGTATTGGATATTGTTATAAAATGTTTCTTTTTTGTTTTCTTGCAACCAAGAAAACTTTATTTTATCACACAAATTTATCAAAATCATATATCTTTGCCATATAACAATAATAATTAAGCTTTAGTAGAAAAAACTGTTTCTAAGACATCAACTCGATATCGAGTCCGCGTCACATCTCTAGGCCGCAGCCACCTGCCACCCGCACCCCCACGCTATATTTTATTCCACTTAATCGTCCTTTCCGTTATATTACCTGTTTTTATCCCTACTTAAAGCAAATATTCCTGTTTCTACAAGTACCTAGTACAATGTCTGGCCGATCGGCCTATTATCTATAATAAACACTTTTAATTGAGAATCTATAAAAGGTTTCGCGAACTGGTGTCCGTATATGGGATAAGCATTCATCATGGAAACCATGGCTCTCATCTGCCCAATTAATAAAAGTTGACTGCAAGGAATGGCGAGCGGCGACATCGGCCGCAGCCTGCCCACCCGCTTCTGTAAACTGCTGACATTGCAGAAGTCAAACTCATGACTTCATTATACGTACAGGCTTACAAAATATTGATAACTTCTGGGAAAATTATTCTAGTTAGTATGAATATTCTCTCCTATTCTTCCAAGTTCAGCATCATCCAATATAAATTATTATTATTATTATTACCAAACCCTGGATTTGGAAAATTCATTGATCAGAAGCTGAAGTTAGAAAAGAAAAAGCTATTATAATGGATCGTTCCATAATATTCGCTGTTTCTTTTGACCTGCCCTGAAACACAGAGGTAACCTGAGATGTGCTTCCTTGATTGAACTTACATTCTCATCCTTCATGCTACGTTTTATTCCGGGCTGTAACAACTATACCTAGCTCTAGAGATTAAACACGTGTCTTTAAAATCCACATTGTACCATCTCTGTACTGCTAGCTAGTTTGCGCCGCTGCTCACTGCTCGCCCCAAGTACCGGTTCTTCACCGCAGCTGAAACATACTACGCATATCTACCTTCAACTGTTTTATTTTGATTTACTTATCTATCAAGACGGTTTTACATTTTTATTAAAAGTTACCCTGTACCGAGGAAAATGGAGTATTACGACAGACGATTACATACCGGCAGGTATTCTTTTAACATTTAGGTCTCGGTTATTTACAGATGACAATTTAATCACACGTTCGTGTCTTGCAAATTGCCATAATGTACTTGTAAATAGTAACCGTAGATTGTAATTGTAATCAACCTCAGTAAGACGAATTTATTAAAGTAGGTAAGTAGATATTTAAAATATTTTACATTTTATGATATTATAAAATCGAGTAAAAATTATAATAACAATTTTAGGGTAGAATAATAGGTGCTAGACTTATGCAAGCAAATACATCATATTACATAGTATACGAAGTTCCTTTTCGGATGATACGGAATCGGCGGCTAGTACGACTAGCGGCTAATACGGCTAGGCGAAAAAGTGTAAGACTTTTCCTTCACGATTTTTTTATGGGCTGGTGAAGCCTTAATTTTTGTAACTTCGTTCCAACCGAGTGTTCCACGACTCTTAGGTTTTAGAATTACACTCATCATATAATAATAGATTCTCTTATCTTTTATTTCAATAGATAAAAATATCTCGTACATCATTATAAAGTAAACATAATTTAAGAAAAAGAATGAGCTTTAAATGTTAAATATCAACTTATGTTGACCGTTAATTTGGTACAGCAACCCCTCTTTTTGTCAAAAAACTAACAAAACCAAATCACAAATGCGATGCAATCGATCGCGGTATCTCTTATCTGACTTCTTTAAATCCCGCCAAAGCCGTAAAGGAGGTTTTAATTCGAATTTGGAACAAAGGGAGAAACAAAAAGGTGAACAGGAAAAGATGAATAAAAAGTGGCGCGGGCGCGTGCCGCCGCGACATGTGCACGCGCGAGGATCCGCGCTAACGGGCCGTGACGCTCCCCTCCCCGGCGGCGCGCGCGCACCCTGCCACCGCCACGCGCTCGCCGTTATGTTTAAGTGCCCTTTCACATAGCCTTTGAGAAAATTGTAAAGGTACTTTTCTGAAAACTAATTTTCTTCTAAGAAAACCACAAATTGAAAAAGTAGCTTCTTCACAAAAGGCGATCGTCTTAAATGCGTACTTATAATCAATGCATCTGGTGTATACCTACTACTTAATTGACTAGACATACTGTAAAAATATGTATACTGCAGAAAAATTCATATATACATATGTATACATACATACACATGCATTGTTTACCTAACCCGCAATCTATGTAAGCAGTATAAAGGGTACAGCTACACAATAAATAGTAATTGGAAGGGTCATTAACGCCTCTACCGGCTGCACGCGCCGCCTCGCCTCTACTGAAGCACTTCCCCCTGAAACCATACATTTCCGAGCGTAACAAAACACGTATAACCAAAGCAGATTAGCCGCCTAATTGAATTTCCCGAGATTGTTATTACAATGGCTTAATCAGGCGATAAACGTGATTAATTGAAGTAATCTTTTTTTATTGAGTGAAAAATTTGTTAGGTAGGTATATGTACAAAGTAAACAAAGTAAGAATTTACGAGTACAGCTCTACTTATTTGACTCTATTACATTTTAAAACATAGATTTTTTCACGTATTTATTACAGTAACGAATCATTTCTACTTAACTGGCTGTGTATATTGACGAATAGTTTTTGTACTTATATTTACGAATGTAGGTACTTAAGATCGTGTTTGTAAAAATATCAAGACTAATCAATTATAAGTGTAAAACAAATCGAACAGCAGGTATTCCTGACCCGTCCATGATTGGATATCGAGCCTTATAGATTAACCTTATGATTACTCGGCCAGAGTTCCTAGTGGATAACGTGACCACCTCATAACAATATACACAATGTTTATTTTTTAATTAAAAGGTTAATAGTAATCGTAAAGTATTTTTTTCAAACAAATATTAATTTCTTAAAGCTATGTTTCTAGATACATAAAGCAGTGGCGAGCTTGCTGAAAACAAGTTTACCCCACACGCACCTGCGCTGTCATTTTGTGAAAGTGATGGCGTTGCTTGGACATAAGGTTTAATTTATCTATTACATCTAGTCATTTATGACTGATTATAAGTACATAGTATTTTTTCGAAAGGACTTTTTTCTAGTTCAATTCATGATACTCCAAAATCATTTAATAGACACATTATGAAATAAATTCAACCAGCCAGACTGTATAGGTATGCTTACCTATACATACTATTGTTGTCACGCGATTGTACAACAAACGTTTTGTCTATATTGTTTTTTTTTAATAAGGATTTTTACGCAAAATTAAATCTTAAATTATATAATTATAGAATTTATGAACAAAAATAATTAATTAAAGTTATTTACATTATAATGAGAAATAAGCCTAATTTCTTACTATTGTAAATTTTAATTTATTGCCCGAGAAAAAAGGTTTCTGACATAAGAATCATAAATTTATTGTATCTAATAATTAAGTTTACTGTTATTGCATTTTGGCCAAAGGTTGAGCCTGGCCATTCAACGGAGGAATTCGGCCAGCCTCTTAGGCACACTACCCCACGAACGCAGTGATTTGGGGTCCATTTTTTATATTATTTGATTCTATTTTTAAGTTTTATATTTAGTTTAGCTGTAGTTTTATTCATAATTATATTTAGTTTTATTTAGGATATTTGTTTGTTTTGGTACAATAAAAATTATGATGCAAAAAAAAAATGTTTACTGTTTAACATTTTAATCCGAATAAGTATGTCTTTATATTATGCTTAGGTAGTTATCATACCGCCGGGTTTGATCTATAGTCAGGTCAAGATAGAAAAATCAAAATAACACAAGTCTCGCACTAACTTTGTGGCTAGCTCGATCTGTGTAATTTGTCCGTACAGGTATATTTATTTATTATGAAATAAATGTTCATAAGTACTTGTGTACCTATGTAATATTTAGTTTGATTTGGGTACAAAGCTATGGCCTTTAAAACTTTTTCTCAGAACGTACAAAAATAGCATCGACGCTATTCGTCGCCTATCACGTCGGGCCATAAAAAAGGGGTATTTAAGTACTTAGTTGGTATTCTGCGGGCAATAAATGGATATAACTGCGACTTTCGACATTAAGACGCGTATATTTTCTACTTGCATTCCGTTCACGCAAGGCTACATTTTGAACATTTTGCAAAAAATTTATAAGTATTTACGAAAATATTCACCACAATTTTAGAGCATTATAATTTTACTAAATAATGAAAACGTGCTATAAATAAGGAGTTGAGACAATTTTCAAGCAATTTAGAACAATCTTAAAGTTAGCGTCTATTCTCTTTATGAACTGGTACGATTTGCGCAAGAGTAGAAGCAGGTGGTTTATTTTACTTTTTTCTTCTAGCATAGCATGAAAAGCCCTGTGCTGCCTGGAGTAAGTTCTCCCTGATGAAGTAACTATATGTATACACATCTGGATTGATAAACACGCCCAACCAGAACCCGATTAGCACCAATTAAAATTCAGCCCATGTTATTTATACTGAGATCTTCATTGATTAAGATGTTCGCGTGATGTTCGCAATTAAAAGCTCAGATGATTCTATAATTAATACATTTATAAACCTTTCCACGCAAAATAAAGAGGGTTGGAGAGACATATTTTTTTTATGTATGTATATGCGTTCGTTCGTAATCGAAATAACATTTATAGAGTTGTAGAATCTGCAGCTTGACTATAGAGATTTTTGAGGATTCAAACACATTGGAATATAGGTATATCATTTATGAATACTTTTTTATCTTTATATGAGTTCGCGTCGAAGTGACATTCATAGAGTTGTAAAATCTGCCGATGAAGATTTTTAAGAATTTAAACCATTCAAACACATTAGAATATATCATAGATTTAGCTGTGCATATTTGGATGAATCTTGCTTGGCACAGATTTAACACACAGATAAGTAATATTTATTCTGTCTTAAGGCTTGATAGGCCGTGTTTTTGAGTTTATAAAATCATCTAAGGCATAAAAAATAGTGTTTTAAAATCTGAAAAATGATATATCCTAGACAAGGATCTATTCTAGTTAAATTTGCATTCAGTTACAGATCTAACATACTTCACTCGATAAAAAAGCCCAAAGTGGCCCAAAGTATTTGTAATGTTTTTTTTAAGCTATGACTGAACTAAGCCACTAAATATTTATAGACAAATCCGTAGAGTTTCATTTTAAACCTTTTATCCCTTTTTTTAAATTAATAACCGATGAAATGTGGTAATTCCACGTTATTCCGCGTTCATTCCTCGCCCCCCGTTCCCCAGTCAGACGAGATATGTAAAAGTCTGCGGGGTGCCTCGCAGATTGCCCCGCACCGCCTTAAAACGAACAATATTTTTACCACGAGACACCACGATCAGTAAATCAAACATACTCACTTTGATACCTTGATTTGATACTTTGACCTATTAAAGTGAATATGTTTAATTTACCGATTCATTATTGTAATAGTCGAATTAAAAATAATATTCAATACTGTAGGTAAGTACCTAATTTATTCATTGATTCGGGTTGATACCATACAAGTATTAACAAATACTGTGATTTATTAGTCAATGTCGCGAAAAGTAAGCCGACATCTAAGCCAACGAAGCCACGCCCAGCGTTAGACGGCGACCAATCGCGGCGCGAGGGCGGGCCGCGCTGAAATCTAAGCTCCGTTATCCATTCTCGATTTCCTCTAATCTCTACGCAGCTCGAATTACTAGTTATTTACAAATCTGTCGTCTATTTTTACCGTCAATAAGTAACCTCCAACCTAGTTCCAGCTCGGCCGGACCGGTCTATCAGCTAACATTCGCTATGCATAATAACGCAGGTTTAATGTCACATGAGGCAGTAACCGCTTATTTGATTAATACTTAAAAGCCATTTTTCAGTGCGTCCTCTGCGCCGTCAACGTAAGTGCAACCAACAATTAACTGGTGTATGCGAGGATGCGACGCGAGCCACCTGTCAAGTAGCCGTTTCATCAAATCATTTCTTTATTGTGCAGCCTCCGCCCGACTGCTCTTTTTTGTAAGCAGAGTTTTGAAAAAAGACGTTACTGTGGATGAACAGTCGGGTAGGTCGTGGCGCGCGAGCCTCGTTTCAGTCAGGTGGCAGGCGCCGGACGCGACGCACTGCCTGTGCGCTACCCAACCATACAGCCTTCGACACGCGACGACACAATCGCAGCTTTCAACTTTTTAAAGTTGCCATAAAATATGATACCAGATTTTCCGTGGATTTGGAACTGATTTATTATTAAATTACCGTTTCCATTAAGTGCGTTTGGCAGTGAGTGAGGAAATCCTAGAATTTTCCGCCCAAGGTGAGTCCTTGCTTTAATTAACATTCATCGTTTTAGTAGTTCTTTTTTACTTAAAAGTGTAAATGTATTTTAGCATTTAGCATTAGCATTATTCCATAAGACAAAATACTAATATAACACCCCGTGTCCACCGAAATAATTAAAGTGAAATGTTACAGAAGCTAAACATTCCTTTTACAAAGTACAACATTACAGTCCAGGCCAGGCCATTATTCTGACCAACATTCCCCTAATGTACTATTATATTTCGACAAACACTTAGCTTATTTTATTGGAGTTATATTTTGTTTGAAATAAGTATGTAATCTTAGTAGTTAGTTAGTGCCAAATCTCATACCAATAAACAAACATATTCAAATAACTGAACTTTCACATTTACCTAAGTATACCTAGGTATGCGTGAAAATGCTATGCCCTCACTAGGCCCATGTAATGTTACATGTGTAAAAACTGACATCTACTTATTCAAAACATCGAAATATCTGAATTGTCACACATAAGTTATTTATTTATTACAATTACAATTCACATGTAACTACTACGGTCAGGCTTCAAAAATGGAGTCATCTCTCGAGTGGAATCTCTCGTACTAATTTTATTGTATTTTTATTAGTATTTACTTTTTTTAATATAGATTTTAACGCAATATTTAAAATAAAATAAATCTGCTTCTCTAAATATTGAGGAACTCTGAAATAAAAGTCACTTTAGGAGTATAGGTACGATAAGATTTGAGACAAGAAAAAACTGTACAAGATATTAATAATATTTATTTTGCATTTTTTCGAAATACTCTTATCTCTTTCATTCTCTATGACAAAGTTCCATTCACCTAAACCAAATATAAAAAATCTTATATATTTTGCCAGTCTTAATCCGTTAGGTCCGAAATTGCGACTTCATAGGTGGCTGGGGCCAAAAGGATTTTTATTTTTATCGTGTGCCGATGAAGCCCTGCGGTTCCTTTTATTTTTAAGTCAAGTAAAAAGTCCCTTTTATTTTTTCTTGATTATAGGGAACAAAAAAAAATTACAGGGAGCTAAATCAGGACTGTACGGTGAATGGAACAAGGTTTCAACACCGGATTGTTCAAGAAATGCCTTTGTTCTGAGCGACGTTTGTGACGAAGCGTTCTTGTGTGATGCAGCATGATTCCTCGAACCCCTCGAAGTCTTTGATCTCTTCTCTCGCAGAGCTTGGAAAACTTTCGGCAATGCTACTGTTGTATACAATTCCTAATAAACAGATCTATGATTTTCCAACATTGTTGACGACACATGCCCGCTGCGAGAAAAAAAACAAGCCACAATTTCTTTACCAACGTTACGAGTCGTCAACTTTCCTTCTGAGAAGATCCATATACTGACGACTGTCTCTTATTTTTCGGATCATATTAATAAGTCCGCGCACGTTCCGTCGCCTATAATGATTTCCGACACTATTTGTCGACACGTCGTTTTCAAATCGTAGAAGCATTTCGCGGCACCACCAAACGCGGGACCCAACGACAACAAGGCTTCCTCACTCCAAGATTCTGATGAAAAATAATGTAAACGCCTGAATATTAATCCCCGAACTAACGCCAAGAATCTTCTAGATGTCCGAGTAAGTAATTCGTGGGTCTTTTCGCACCATCACCAGTTTTGTTTTACTCATTTTAAACCCACTAAACCATCTTACAACTAGTTGCTCGAGATGGGGCAAACACCCTAAAAAAAAGCAAAAACCCTTAACGCTGATTGTAATCGCTGAAGACTAACCAAATATAAAATCATAAAATATCATAGCACGCAAATCGCACGCCATCCAACTGACTACTTGAGTTCTATTTTTAAATTATAGAAGAAATAACGAAAAGAAAAATACTTCACCTATATAGTGTAAGTTATATACAAGAATTACCAGCATCTAAAACTTATCAAGTATCTAACCTATAAACTGTATATTTAGTTAGAACACTTTTTTTAAGTTTAATGAAACTACTGCCTCTAAATGAAAGCTTGATAGAGAAAATCCTCTATTATGTATAAAGCAAATGAAAGCAGTAGTTTCATCTGTTTGAATAAAATGCCCATTTAAATGTAATTTTAGGATCCTCTTATTAAATTAAAGAAATCTTTAAATATTTTGTAATGTAGGTATATTCTCCAACTTGAGTACCTATATGTACCTAAGATATTTAATTAAACATTTAACGTGCAGCCATAAATTCCCACCCAGACAAGAAAGTGCCATTCGTATGCAAAAGACAATGTAATTATGCATTGAGCAAACATGGCTCTCCAAACTTTGTACATGTGTTTTTTTTGAACAATCACAAACTATTTTTGAATGTCCCGAAAACAGTTGTGATCACAAACCACTTGTGTCTAACCGAGGTTGAAGAAATCATGATATGTAACTGCAATTTAAAAGTTATGTTAAAAACTTAAGTAGCTTTACCTTACTATGAAAAGAGTTTCGCTCCACGATTAGAAGTAAATGTAAACATTTAACTTTAAAAAATTAAAACTACATAGGAAATAAAATAAAAGACGCTATGAAAAACATGAGAGTTCTCTTGTTTTTCTTCTATCTTTTTTGTCTACTATACTTATATATCTAACTCATTCTCCTTCTTTTTCTATCTCTCTGAATCTCATCACATTTTGAAAATACGAGTATCAGTTTAGTCTTCCATTTTATTTCATATATTGAATAGAATGGAAGGATAGGATGTTATAGATTTTAAGTAACTTCTTTATAGAAAGTAGTTCAGTATAATGGACTGAACTTGCTTCAAAAAGTTAGCTGGTGGGTCAAAAGTCATCCTGCATGTGCCAATTTTAGTATAACTACTTAAATTGGCACTACTTCTGTTACTAGCCTAGAATAGGAACATTCCATGTCTGTAGATGTCGTAAGAGGTGACTAAAAGTTGGAAAATAACAGGCCAAGTGCGTTTCGGGTAACGTGCAGTGTAGGGTTCCATAGTTGCGAATGCCGACTTTAAGTTAATGTTACAAAAAATGTCAGAAAACTAATTTTCTATTGAATTTGCGCTAAATTCTGAATAGATGGGTATCTTCCAAGTTATAGCTTTCTAGTACTTATAGACTGTTTGTAAAACCGCGATCGTGGATGGACAGACAGACAGATAGACATGGTGAAACTATAAGGGTTCCTTGTTTACTACGGAACCCTAAAAAAGGTCGTGCACTTCTAAAGAGGGTTAAAGAACGATACATTCGCAAGATCTACTTCTTATCATGTGTGTTAGTGACTAACACTAGTGTCAGAGTTTTTAAACCGCCTTAAAGGCCTCTGACATGGTTTTAGGTAACGACCAATGTCAAAGACAGTGACCGAGACCGACGGCTTAACGTGCCCTCCGAAACACGGATCATCTTACTTATCAGACAATCAGGTGATAAGCCTGCAATGTCCTAACCAAACTAGGACAACAACACAAAGTCGTTGCCCCCGATGGGAATCGAACCCGCGACCTCCGGGTATGAGCCAAACGCTCCAACCATTACACCACGGAGGCAGTTTCATTCGCAAGATGAAATTCCAGGAGGCCAGTCGTAAAACCTCATCCGGATTTACTTCTTCGAAGATAACGCCGGAAAGCGGACCTTGAGCTCCAAAGTAGCACAGCGAAGATTGCAACCGGGGATGCGATTAGATGAGTAGGAAACTCGTAGCAGTAAAACTGCACTTGTAGATGATGTCGTAGCACACTCCGTCTACGAGCACGGTTGTTGTTTTGTTTGTCTACGACTAGGACGATTTCAGAAATCTGTAATGACTAGTGATATTGTGGTGCCATTTTTCAAACGCGGATTTACTAAACAAACAGTTTTTTGTATGGAAACCCATCTTTTAAAGTGATCTCCGCGTTTCAGAAATGGCGCTTCAGAACAGCTTCTGGTGCTTCGAATATATAGAATATTGTGCTGTGTTCTTTTGTGGTGCATTATGTACTTAGCAAAAGCACTAAAATAAGTATATAATTAAGTACTGTAGTTATCTATAAATACAAAAACTTTCCGTCAGAAAAATACACTACCTAGGTAAATACATAGTGTTGTAAATCGCATCAATATCTCTTTAAGTCTGGAGTACAGTAGAGGAGGTGAAGATTGAATTCTTAGATAGAAACATAATATGTACATAGGTACTTACTTTATTTAATAGATGTCAAATAAAGTCAACTTTATTTTACTTTGATGCACTTAGGTCTACCTAAATAATTAGATTCCGTAGTGCTTACTAAAAATTACCAATATATACTTAATCAATGGCGGCTCTATATTTTACACTACGCTAAGTGAATTGGTTTTTCATGTTCGTAGTTTCGAATTAGTAAATAAAATTAGTAGACGTTGGTAATTTAAATATAGTACCCATATTTGTTAGATAACTGTAACTATTAAAACAACTAATTAATGTTTGAAAATTTTATCTTATTTTTTAATATGATTTAATTTGTATGTTGCTACTTAGTCTTAATTAGACAAATTATACATAATAACATTTTGTCAACGACAATGTTTTACTGCGCGGATTGATTTTCCGGCCACTTGCGCGGTTCCCAGAGTCGCGCGAAGAAAAAATGGTGGCAATCAAGAAAGTAATTGCCACGCGCCGTCTAACGAACACTTTATTGAAACAAGAAATTGCGACACACGACCCTCGGTCTTGACGAGTGCGAGTTAACTTGTTGGCCAATTAGCGGTAATAGCTTCAATCAAATTACTTTATCAAACTAAGTAATACACATATTCGTGGAATGAAAACGAGCTCGCTGGATTATTGTCGATATGATTGTGTCAGCATAATGCTCACCATTAGCCCGTATCACCCCAGGTCATCTCGGTATCGCCATAATTAGGAAATTCAGCAAATCATTGCTACACTCATTACTTATGATTTGCTCTGACAATCAGAATTAATTTATAGCATTACTGGTCTATGAATATACTTCGAACGTAATGGCCTTTTATATGGATTAGATTGTGGAGGTAGCGAGTGTCATCGTGTAAATATCTAATGTGTGTTAGCGTAATGAAGATTGTTTTACTCGGCACGTGAATTATTAATGCGCGTACGCAGCGGGCGCCGGGCGGCGAGCACTTCCATTATTCTGATTCTTCATTTGCTTGATTGAGCTTTTAATGCGATTCGCTGTCAGCGCCCAGTGGCCGGATTAATCAGAGCGAGCGCCGACAAATAGCCGGATGGCCGATAATGACGGTCGTCACGTAAAACACGTGCTGCCGCCGCTTTTCTACAGCAACCAAATGTACGTCGATATTGTTTTGTAATAGTTAATAGATAATTAACACCTGTTTAACATATACGTCAAGTTATAATTTTACTATAAATAGTTAAAACACCTGGAGCTCGGGTGACACCGGGCGTGGTTCGCACTTGGACTAAAAGTGGCATAAAAATTTTCGTGCACCGAAAGGTACGCATAAGCCGTTGATCTCGGCTGTCATAATTATCTGGCAGTCGTCAAGCTATGTCAGATGCTTTGAGGCAGCTTGAAAATTCTGACACCAGTGTTGGCCACTTACACACATGAAAAACAGCAAACACCTGAAGTGACTTGGTTTCTGGCTTTCAGTTTTATTCTTTGCAAATTATTTATTTTTAAGATACGTAGTAAAATGTAAGGGCCTACCTATATACAAAAACTTTAATTGGACATTTTTATCATCGTCATGGTCAACTTTCAAAGGTCTCATATCGTATCGTGAGGGAATAACAATAAAGAAATATTTTAAATGTTTTTTTTACAATTTTTCTGACAAATACTCTCTAACTAATATGATTTTAATTATTACGGCTTTTTATCATTTTGGGTTCCGGTTCTGGAGCACCACCAAAAAACACATTGAGGTGAAACGGTATCTTAATTCGATATTATGTGGCAGGATGTCGAGGCACGTGCTGCTCTCGCGGCTGGCCGAGCAGTTCCAGCCGACGTCGCCGCCGCCTGCGCACCGCTACCCGTCGCCGGAGCGCAGCGTGTCGCCCAACTCGCCGTCGCCGAAGTCTCCGCCACAGTCGCCGGACTCCTTAGCACGACACCGCCTGGACTTGCTACAGCTCGGAGACATCGAAATAGCTGGGAGAGCACTCAAACAATATGGTAAGAAAAGTCCTTGGAAATGACAGACAACTTAAGCTGAAGAGCGCGCAAAATAAAAATCGCGTGTCTGTACATTAAATAAATTTATGAAAAAAATACCATGGGGAAATAAGCTAATTAACACAAAAAAATAAAGAGAAATGTCTGTCTGTATGTTCACGCTAATCTTCGAAACTACTGGACAAATATTTACGCGGTTTGCTATAATAATAGATTAACAGGTACAGGTTCTCTAGTGTGCAGGTGTAGGGCCACGCTGGGCAACTCAGCAAGTGCCATAGTCTGTAAAGAATTGAAGATGCACCACAGCCGCTGAAGTTGCGGTCTCTGTGTATGTATTTCCACCTGACCACATCATATTTACATCGGCCAACTTGGGTTCTTAGATAGGCCAAGACAGTTCGCTGCCAGATGGATCTTCCCTATATATTTATATGTACGAGACTAGATAATTATACTTAACATCATTTACAGAACTAGGAGCATTGATGTACTGCAGCGGCCTGGGTGCCCTGTACGGCGGGGCTGGCGTGTGGCCGCTGCTGCTGCCGCGCACCTCGCCGCCTTTCGCGCGCCCGCCTCTCGACCACGCGAGACACACCCCGCCTCGAGATGGTAAAACAAACACTTAGCTAACATACTTTATTTTTAATGTAAAGACTAAATTTACGACGTTTCTTTTTAAGCAATGATATTTATTTACTTTTATTTATTTAATTTATTGCACTTAAAATCTTAGGATTATAGTTCAAAAGGTATAACTTACCTAATGCTAAGCATTGTCTACCAGTTCACCTTTGGGACGTAATAGAAAAGATGATAGAGGGGGTGCAAATTTAACAAGACAAGTAGGTATATCTAAAGAAATAAATTAAGGTGTATTATAATTTAATAGGGCATATATAATAACAAGAATGACCATAAAATATATATACATATATATAATAATAATAAATACAAATTATAAACTTACATAAATATAAATACGTATAATAAACATACTTAAACTAATATTGCAGCATTGCTTTTTCGCGATAGTGTGTCATTACAAGCATCTTGAAGTGGTCCCTTGTTTGTACTATATACCTATTAACATTATAACAATAGTTTTATCTTAATAATAATTAAATCAGATTAAACTAAAAGTTTTACAATAAATCAAAATTATTAAAAAAAATATAAAACATCAATTTACATAAAAAGTCGTTCCCATATTGCCGTCGTCTACGTCCCCAAAAGGCTGGCGGCATTTCCACAGTGTATGGCCAGGCTAAGCCTTTGGCCAAAAAGCTCACCAGCTCTTGGGTCCCCAGAGACGGCGAACTATTTGAAAAAGAATCCAAGGTTTTTTTAAAACAAAACTTTCTACGTGCAATCTGAGGAGTAGTATAGTTTTAATATTTATTTGCGCTATAAACACGATAGATATTAACAAGAGTATATACTAAACGTAGGTAAAAAATAACATCAGAAAAACAAAAACTTTACAAACTGTTCTTGTTACATAGCTAATGATAGCAAATTAACATGTTTACAAAAACAAACGCTTCAGAAATCTTACTTGAATAAGTGTTTCCGTTATTGCGAAACTTGGTTTCGCCTCGTCCTCCTTACGTGTCTCCAGAACTCCTCATTAGAATAGCTATCAGCGTACGTCCCGATTAATACGCGGCTTGCCGATAATGTAGTCGTTTACAAGTCGTTTACCTCTTCAAGCCGAACAACTTGCGTGTTCCTATAATCAAGACTGCGAACGCTAGCATTGTCACCGGTTTCAAATTCGTTAAGTATTCAAATTACCCCTTATCCATTTCATGCCGCTTACTTACTCGCTGATATGATAATATATGAAGCAGAAAATTTTACATAGATAGGCTAAGTATAAAGTAGGTCCTTGATTTGAACACGCCTAGTTTACCTATTAGATACTGTAATATTCTAGGTAGACTAGGTACGGTGCAATGTTTAAAGCTCATTTTTTTCGACTTTTGTTAACTAAGTAGAATTTTTTTACTGCGTAGGTACATGTAACTTTAAATCTTACTTAAGGTACTTAAGTGCCTATTTTAAGTAGATAAATAATAGTAAGGTTGTTTTATAAATCTAACTTTAAATCGTGTTTAAATCAATTTCTTTGTAAGTTAGTTAAGTAGGTATTTCATTTTCGTATCACAAACTTTACTTAAGTAAATAGTCGAACTATGTACACTATAACCATAATATTCTTAAATAAACATTGACGTAACTGTCGCAAGCACACCTGTACAGATTTCATAAGTCATTCCACAGACGACCCATTTGACTCGTCCGACTTTAAATTTAAAGGCGTGAAGAACGGTCGGAACGTAATATACCTGCGCCGTTATTTATAAAAAAATATTAAACATTCGCTAAACCCTTAACTCTCATTTAAATATTTGACATATTATTAACGAGACAAAACATATTTTAACTAAAATGGGTTTAGCAAACGTTTGATATTTTTTTTAATAAGAGGGCTAATAGATGCATGTTTGTTTGCAGAGGATGAGGAGGAGCTGCCTCTGAACTTATCGACGAAGAACAGGCAGATATGGTCTCCGGGGAGCGCGTGCGAGCGCGAGCGCGAGGCGGACAGCCTGTCGCCGCCGCCGCGGTGGGCGCTCGAAGTCAAGCTCGAAGAAGACTCGCCGCTCGAGCTCGTCAAGAGGTGCCGCAGCAGCCCCGACGCCGAAGAATACGACTCCAACACCGAACCTCGGCGATGTCCCTCAGCACCGGCGCACCAAACATACCCCTTACCACCACCCTCATCCGGAGATCTAAACTTCTCACTGCTTCTCAAGAACGAAAACAGAATCGAAAAATCATTCCAGGTAAATTCGCCTTGTATAATTTGTATTTCATACGTGTAAAGCATCTTCGATTGCACAAAAAAACCGTATGCAAGGACCAACGACATCCTTTGAGCCAGGATAACTGTACAGTTTCCGTTCGAAAATAGCAAACCAGTATCTGTTTTAGTCTCTTTAACAAATCAAATAGCAAAAACTGCCCCTGTCTTAATAAGTACTCGCGTATCGAACGAGTCGCGCGGCGCTTGCGCAGCCTTCTTGCTCGTCTTCTCGCCATTTTTGTACTTTTCGTTTTTTCTACACCGCCATTATAAAAATCCGCATTGGTTTTAATCAAAATTCCGACTTTTAATATCACGGTGAAGCGCCGGTTTATAATTGGACGAATAATTACCTTGTGTCATACGGCGATAAAAAAAATGCTGCGAAACTCGGTATTTTCACACTTAAGCGGTAAATTGAGTGGGAAGCATCATCACTGCTCTTCATACGGCGTCCACCCACTTTGATAAATTACTTTGCAATATTTTATACGCATTATCGTTATAAGTTAATTATGTACCCGCCACCGATTCGTCTTATTGTTTTATAATAGTTTAGGGCAGGACGAAGTCGGATGTTATAGGCATTGTAGAACAGAAAATAATATAGTTTGTAGAATTATTTAGTAGTTTTAAGATATAATATTTTTTTTTTCATTATGATAATATACTTTACTTTTATTTTCATTAATCATAGGGACATACCTATGTACCTAATTTATTTTAAAAACGTAAAGATATTTTGATATGTGCCTTTGACAATTACGTAGAGACAGTAAAAAAATTTAGTTTGATGTTTGATGATATGACTATGAAGTCATATCATCAAACTAATTTTTTTAAATTATAGATATCTATTTTTTCAGAGATACTCATAGATAATAATCTACTTTATAAAACATATTTGTTTACTCATTTAACCATTAAATTGTAAATAAATAGTAATATCATTGATGAAGGTTGCATTTTAATAAAAGTATTAAAGTAAATAATAAAATTAATTATGAACTACATTCGATATTCTTTTATACGTACAAAGCTTACATTTCATAGATTCTCAGTGGTTTAATGTACATACATATAATTAGGACTAGGTTGATGTAACATCCTGTTTATTATTATGTTTAATGCAGGCAAACATAGAGATGGTAGAGTTCTTCAGAATTATCTAGATACAAAAACAAGATAAATTGAAAATGCCCAAAAAAAAAAGTAGTTATCAAGTTATCTTTTTAACAAAAAAACAATGACATCGCGCAGACAGACCGTAAACCTCTGATGATAATGGTAATGCTTAGATAATGATTAAATCTTTGTCGGTACTCGACGCTCCATACTTACAAATCTTACAAGACCACAAAGTACTTAGAAAGCTGTTAGACAAACGACCAATCGTTTTTATCCATCATAAAAATCACCTCCCTACGAGGTATAAGTCGATAACCATATGTGGATAGCCATACCCAGCACCTGTGTTGTTTATAAGAGAGGTGCACCCACGGTATAAAAAGGCGACCAAAAAAGTTGGTGTTTTTGTGAGGCGCGAGGCTCGGCAGCTGCGGGGCCAACTGTCACAGCGGGCCGCTAGTGCCGCTGCGCGGATTCGCCGCTGATTATCATACGCATGCTTGATGACTACCGCCCGACTAATAGGCCGATGCCACAAAATATATAAATATATATAAGGTCTAACAAAATATACTGAAACAATTTTAAGAGTGAATTCAATCCATAACACTGAACAACTTTGCCCAAGGAACACGTATCGAAATACGAAAAGTAATTTGGCCTCCCATACAAGTTGACCGATCAGCTGATCCGAGTTTGCATGGAAAGCCAAAAATTATTTTTCATAATTCGACATATTTTCCTTGCGGAAAGTTGTACTATTTAAGGTTGAATTCAGCCCCTGATAGTGATATCAGGGGCTGAATTCAACCTTAAATAGTTTCAGTGTATTTTGTTAGACCTTATATATAGGGACATATTACACTGATTAAAGTAGCCCCAAAGTAAGTTCGACCCTGGTGTTATGGAATACTAACTCAACGATTGTATAACAAATACATATATAGATAAACATCCAAGTCCCAGGACAAATTGAAAGAGGCCATTTTCCAAATTACCCTGACCGGGGATCGAACCTGGTACCTCTGACTGGTGGACTAACATGGTGACTACGCCACGGAGGTCGTTGTAAATATAATAAAACACGTACTAACAGAACGATAGCTCACGTCGTGCAGGCAAAAGAGCAGGAATAAAAATATTACTAGGTACTTTGGAAGAATTGGCTCCTGTTTTGTAGTACGAGCAGTTGTACGTGATTTTTTGGTGTTTTTTGTTATAACTAGTTTTATTTTATTTCGTAATCAACAATTTGAAAAAAAATTGTAAAAGTTATTTAGTGAAGTATAACATATATTTATTTATTTTCATATTAATAAAGATGATTTTTAATTGACAGCTTTCCAAATAGTTTCATAAATCGCTTGTATTTGAAGTTCTCGTTTCAAAAATAAGATACAGGTTTCACAAAGCACATTTATGACTATAGACAGACAACCTCAGTCAATCAATATAAAAAACTTTTTCTATCGAACCAATACAAAAAACTTGAAAGAAATGTAGATTTTTTTAAATTACCTAAGTACCTTACCTTAGTAAGTTTACTGTTTGGTATATTGTAAGTTGTCGCTTCTGTTGCTATTTTAGTTTAGCCACAAGCCCGTTGCCTGGAGCCCGCTTTCAAGACCCTGATTTACCGTTGTCTTCTTCTCTCCTTCGTCTTTCACATATAATGTAACCATATCATAATTCTCAATGAAATGAAACACGCACAACGTTTAGCAATTAAGTACTTATCGGATGTTCTGATTAAGTACTGATGATGATGTTTTCTGTACCCTTAATTTACAATTAAAAAATTAAGTACCCATTTGTGAAACAATCCAAAAAAAAAACAATATATTCCAAAGTCATTAGATATCTACTTCAGAGTTCTTAAAGGTGGTCAGCACCATGAAAGCAATAAAATAATTAAAGATACATTCAGAAACATAAACTTAATTCCTAAATTGTATATATTTTTAGCACATATTTTTAATTAACATATTATATTATCCCGAGCATTTCAATGCCGTTTAAATCAATAACTAACAAAGCTAGTTCCTCTGATTTATAGGTTTTTTCCACAACTTTATGACTCTACATACCACAAGTTTGGTGTAAATCCGAATGTTTGCCTATACATATTACAAACACTATACACAATTGAAAACCATCTGCTTAAACAAATCTAATGTGTAACAGCAGTAGGCTGCCGAATCTTTTGTCCAGAAGGCCCCGCGAGAGCGGTTAAAATGTTAATGAAATTCCTATGACACATTTTCATTTATTTTCGTGTTTACTTAAATTTTTGAAGGTTCCGACTACCTACTTAAATATTTCAGTCGTGATACCAATTCCTGTTTATGTTACGGTATTGACTTTTTAAAGGAAATTATTCAATTTCTATTATTTTCATTGCATACTAGAGGCAGCGCGCGGCTTCGCCCGCGTTAACCACACGTGTGAAGTCGCGGGCGTGATTCAATATAGCCTATAGCCTTCCTCGATAAACGATCTATCTAATACCGAAATAATTTTTTAAATCGGACCAGTGGTTCCTGAGATTAGCGCGTTCAAACAAACAAACAAACAAACTCTTCAGCTTTATATAAAAGTATGGATTGACTTAATAATTTAATTTCAAAGATAGATTATAAACATACAAAACCATACAAAATTTTACTTGGTGCGCTGTAGTCTTACAAATTACACACAGGAAATATTTGTAACATTTTTTTCTTTGTATCCTGTATGCAAGTACATATAAATATTCTGTGTAGTATAATTAAGAAATAACCCGTTCATAGCAGCTAATTACTAAGCAAAGAAAAATTCATAGTTTGACTTGTAGTCTCGAAGGAAATCAAAGAAAAGTGTGGAAGGATACACTCTACCCTGTTATTAGTTTATTACTAGCTGTCCCGCGAAGGTGACGGCCGCTGTCGACTTGATATTTAATTACACCACGAGTTATTTTACCAGAAAATAATTTTAAGAAACAAATCAACCCTACAATGTGTACTTAAACAACATCTTTTAAAACAAACTAAAATTATCTGCTGACTTAGAAACAAAATATCTATTTTGTATCTTTGAAACTTCTTTCCTTTTTTTCTCGTCTCTTAAAGCACTAATGGGAGCGACTAATATTTCTTCTAAATAGACCATGTATTCTCTTAGATTAGTGAAAATCTCATCTGTTTCCAATTAACTTGATTAAAGGAAAAAATAAATTGAACAATCGTCTATCTTAATATGTTATTCTAAGTAATTTATTTAGTTTTCAATTCTCGTTTACAAAAGTGGGGTGTAATGTGACGCGTAGGTGTAAGACGCGTGCATCTCTTTACCTGTGTGTGTACGGTAACGGATCATGTTTACGGATGAACGATTGGCATAATTATTTTTATAAAGATTTTGTTTGTGGGAAGGGAAATTTTAGCTAAGATTCAGGAAAAAATAATCTTGTTAAAAAACATATTTGTTTAATATGTTTTTTTTAAATGGTTTTTTTCTTCAATTTGATAATTTAGATTGTAATTTAGATATTAATTTTAATTGTATATATATTTGATAATGAATGTTTATTCTGTTGGCCAGTGCAAGCAATGCGGCAAGTGCTTCAAGCGGTCCAGCACGCTGTCCACGCACCTGCTGATCCACTCCGACACGCGGCCCTACCCCTGCCAGTACTGCGGCAAGAGGTTCCACCAGAAGTCCGACATGAAGAAGCACACCTACATACATACAGGTTGGTAATACAAGTATTTGATGTGCTAGGCTTACTTCAAGAAAAAGCAGTAGGTGAGCAATGTTTTAGAACACGCTGTATCAAAATCTTAAAATGTAATTATTTATTAATAATAATCACTGTCATGTAATAACCTAAGTGAGTGTCGGGCCACGCGCGGTATAGGGTTCTGCAGTTGCAAAGGCCGACCTTGAGTTCACGGGACTAAAAACGTCTAAAAAAATATTTTTATTGAATTTCTATGAAAATTATTTTTTTTGAGTCATTTATAAGTTAATTAACGAAACTTAAAGTAGGGTTAGCAAATTAATGAGATATAGAAGTTTTGTGGAAAACTTTTAGAGATGAGTTATATCTGATAGTATTCTTCTAAACTACGCTATAATATACCTACTACTACTGCCGTGAATTTTTCACATGTCGACACACAACTACATAGAGAGAGGGGACACTCGACACTAACAAAAGTTTGCACTATAAAATCAAATACTTTAGCAACGGATCCCTAAATAGAAAAATATGGGTTAGTTAGGGAAAAAAATATTCCCACTTTAAATGTATGGGAGCTACACCAAAAAAAACGTCGGCATGATTAATTTACGTACCCATGCCAAATAACAACTTTCTAGTAGGTACATATAGTCTCTGAGTAGAACCGCGTTAGCGTTGAAAATTCCGAAAGAAACAAATTGCTTTTTTCAGTGAAAGAAACCATATCTCGGTTTTTACCGTTTTATTCGTTTGTTGCATTGAAATATTCCCGAAAAAAACCTTCGGAATTTTTCGAAAGCTATCGGAATTTTTGTAAAAATCGGTTGTAATTATCAATAAGCGTATGACAAGTATGACAACAAAATCAAATCATTTTACCCTCCGAAACATAACAAAAATATTCTGTGAAAAAAACATCAATACTCTTCCGTTTTTTTCGTTTTTTTCCGTTTTATTGATAAAAAACATGAAAAATTCCTTAAATATTTTTCTTGAAACTTTCGAACAAAAGTTGAAAAAAACGAAGAACTTTGAAAAAAACGGGGAATTTTCCCGCTTTTTTCAACGCTAAGCCGCGTGCATGGTGAAACTTAAAAGGTTCCTTGTGAATGACAACTGCTAAGTAGAAACGCCGGACGAAACTAGAAGCCGTATCAATAAATCTTTTGGAGAAGTTATAAACTTAATTTTTTTATTACTTCGATTTCTGCCAGGGTAAATGTGTTAAAAGTATTAGATATTTTCCCATTTGACTAACTAAGTTCTATGATAAAAAACGTATCTTTCTTAACTTTAAGTGGCCATAACTTCTGTACTTATTATTTTTTATTTATTTCTTACCTACAGTATCACCCTCGTCGTAAAGTTTTAGTACAGATAATAGTGATTCCGAAGCAATTATCTGCTGTTTCAGTTCGTGTGAAAGTTGTAAACTGTTATGACGAGTTACATGTAACTACAGTCTGTGATTATAAGCCTTCAAATGTTTCTAGACAATTATAGTTCTTACAAGATCGATAAGAATGTAATATTATATAGGTTAGGCAGTTAGGTACCTACGTTACCTATATCTACCCAGATAAGTAAAGATTAATACAGACTTTTTATGAGAAATGTATAATTTAATTTCTGTATCATAAAAAATATTAGTACCTAGTTACATAAGTAATAACTTAATAAGTATGTAAATTTATTTATTTATTCAACCTTTATTGCACAAAATACAATTATTATTGCACAATAGACGGACTTAATGCTAAAAGCATTATTTACCTATGCCTATGGGTTGTTAGGGAATCTTTAATGTAAAAAGTATATTTTTTTTAGATTATAACAGAATCACCGTGTGAATGTTACTCTGATCACAAAATAAAAATAACAAGTGCAACACACAACAAAACGAAAATAATAGGCTTTTCAACGAGGTAACTGCTTCCAGTAAGCCCAACAAGATGAATTAAGCAGCTAAAAAATGTGGCGGACATATTTGTCGTGGCCGGAGACATCTCGTCACGTCTCGGCGCTGTTCCGAATGATTTACAGCAGCCGTACATGGTGCTCGTCCTCCCGATAAATGCCTCATCATCAATATTCCAAAATGCGGCTCGGGCTGCAATTAGCCGCGCAGCCTTCACAGGCCTTCACGTCCACGCCGAGCGCGGCGTAAACAAAAACCCTACTTAAATCCTGTTCTATGTTTAAAATAAAACAATCTTTATTTTTCGTCTTATTTGTCAATCGGTGTACTCGATTACTGGCGAAGTGCGTGCGTAGGGTTCTGTAGTTGCGAATGCGGACTTGAGTTCACGGGACTAAAAAGTCTAAAAAACACTAATTTTCTATTGAATTTGTATCAAATTTTACTTTTCTGAGTACATTTTATAACAGTTGGTCGCCTATACTGTAGATTACGGTTTAATTTTACCACTTAGGTCACATGATTAATATACATACCCATGCCAAATTACAGCTTTCTAGTACTTATTGTCTCCGAATAGAACCGTGGACAGGCAAAGCTATAAGGTAAGGTAATTGTTTACTACGGAATCCTAAAAAGGAACCTACTTTTTTGCACGATATAAATCTATAGTTCTATAGTTTCGACACCGCAAATATGATCGTGAAAAAATTGTGTCTGTAACTAAAACGCTTCTGGCGGCGTATTCCGCACTCTATGAACTAGGGACAAGGTTTAACGCGCAAAGCTGCTTGATCCGGCTAGCAAAATTTTTACATTAGCACCAAGTCAAATGGCTGCCAGGTAGGATAACTCGGCTTTGGGCAAACCAGGGCTTATGGCAAATTTTAGAATGCAGCGGCAACCATGCTCGAAGGGATTATATGTAGAGTCGTTGGGTTCTACTTTAATATTCATTAGATCCTACTTAAAATATTTAACAACATACTTATATAAATTTTCTTATAAAACTATTGTTTCGAACAACAAACAATTATCACAATAGTTTCTAGCATGAATGTCCGATAAACGACGCTGCATATTAAATCATGTCGGAACATCGCGATAAATAATAAATTTCCGATGATATGACAAGTACAGTCCTCCTATTATACAAGCTTTAATTACTTAACGATGCGATACGTATTACGTAGATTTGAGGGTTAATTAGAAATGAATAGTGCTACAGGGTAGGGTTAATTTTTGATTTACTATCGTCCACAACGAAACGTGTTTACAAATCGTCTATAAACTCATTTAGAGCATACACAAAAAATAGAAGCACAATAGCTGAATGGTGCACGCGCTTTGATAGATTAACGCAGCACCACGTATGCAACGCCAATTTACGTTGCGTTTTTACGTGCATTAGAAGAAAAGTTGAGCTGTTGGTTTATGGTTGTGATAGTAGTTTATGATACAGTGTGGTCAATTGTGCATTACAATCGAGGCAGGTTGGTTACAAACAGGTGAAGCCCGCGCGTGTGTCATAGAGCCGAGATTTTAAAAAATATATTTAACAGATCTTTATAAAATCTAAAAAAGGGCTGGCCACGAACACATACTTAGGAACACAAATGTGGAGTCCCTAAAGTAGATATAAGTGTCTTTATCAGTATCTATACATTAAAATAAAATGATGAACTCATGAACATAAACAACTATTTGTTACAGGCGAGAAGCCGCACAAGTGCGTGGTATGTTCAAAGGCGTTCAGCCAGAGCTCGAATCTGATTACACATATGCGTAAGCACACTGGGTACAAGCCCTTCTCCTGCGGCTTGTGCGACAAGGCTTTCCAGCGGAAGGTGGACCTGCGCCGCCACCGGGATTCGCAACACGCGGACGCCCCTGAGCCGCCTCCTGTGACCCTTCCGCAGCACCGCTACAGATTCTATAGCGATGAACCCCCTGCACCGCTAGCACCTCTCATCGCTAACTAAAACAATCGAAGTCTGCATTTTTTTATAGGCACGTTTTCTTATGTTTTAAGGTATTTGATTTGATAGATTTGGATACTGTACATTGGTTTTATTCATGTAAAAAGACAAAAAATAGATATATTTAAGTATTACTATTTAATGGCAAATAGAAAATTTGATTTTTTACAAATCGATATTTATCTGAAAGAAATTGAGTATGAACAGCGCGTTTTATGTACACAAATGTTTATTCATAAAATTGGGAATATGAGTAATTCTATGCAGTAAATCTAAAAGGCTGTATTGCGCATGTAAATAATTACGTTTAATTTGTTACCTTACTAGTGCCTTAAGCTTAGACATGTGGAATTATTCTAAACATATAAATTGTGTTGTGTAAGTAAAGACCATTAAAAACCGCATTAAATACCGTCCAAAATTTATATAAGTGTTGACCCGGGCCGCAAAGGACGTTTTGGGGCTCTACGTAGGGCAATGATATACACAGCCTTATCTGTCATCATAGTTTTTTTTACTTCGCCGCCCTCATTGTGTGTCTACTAACAATGTAGGTAGGTATACTTATTTAATTCATAGTAATTACTAATCAGTTGTCTAGCACGCAGCGTGCAATCTAGTATGATTTATATTCTACTACGTCCACAATTTTTTAATGACAAGACTCGTGCTGTATGCCTGACAACTTAATTATCAAAAGCATCCGTCCATGTCGTGATATATTTTATATTTAAATACCAGAATGTGAGATAGTATGTTATCAACATATAGGTACGTTTCACCGTCACCTGTAAGACAGTAAATATATTTAATTATTAAGTTCCATTAGGTCTGTAAGTATCTTTATAGTCTAATACAAACCAAAGTGAAGTGTCTTATTTAGTCGAGTGTGAAACGCTTTATTTATTTAGATTGCAGTTTATTATGCTGTTTAGGTTTATTTTTACAATTTTGTCGCTGCATTACCATTTTGAAAACTCAAAAGATAACTGTTACCAGTTTTAAAAATTCGATTGGTCTGTTACCATTCTTTGGAACTGAAGATGACATTTGACTAATCGTCGTAAAGTTGTGAGAATTAATGTTAAGCTAACTAATAAAACTGAAATACATTTGTACCTACAAAGGGTTTCTAAATGTTGCTGGGTATATTACCAACATATATTTGTAAAGGTAGGTTTACTTATGCTTTTTGTTCAATGTGATCAATTTTAAAATCCCTAAAAAAGATTTTTAAATAAAATGTTAAAATATAAAGTGTAAATCGAAAGTGCCTATAAATAACACATGCGGTGTTACCTACCTATTACTATTCTATAAGCTTTGTTATAATACAAATAACTTCATTCTGTGGGTACATTTTACTAAAATATTAATTTAAAAAAAAGTCGAACGTAATGCATTTAGAATAGTTGTATGATTTTTTATTTTATAAGGATACAATAATGAAATAATGTCATTGGTAGATACATATTAGTAAGAGGCTATGATAACTGAGACTGTTCTCCTGTTTATTATTTGTATGAATATCTTAATATATTTAAAAAATAGATAAAAACGTGGCAGTTTAAACCCTTACAAGTGAAATGTTAAATCAGGAAGAGTTCAGCCCAATGCAATCACGTGTTCTATTATTTACTGAGGCAATTAAGTACAGATAAAGAAAGCCTAAAGAGACGGCTAGAACACCAAAGAATACAGCTATGATTGTTTACTACTTACCGTTAGTCAGTCTAAATTTTCTTTTAGTCACCTTGTATATAGGACACGCCTAATTTTCGTGAACCACCGGTAATACTGGTATTTAATTGCTTACAAAATATTACGGTAAGACCGTGTTATATGGGGCACAGAGTGTAAGAACTTATCAGTAATAAAAATGTTTCGTTGAAGTCATTTTTGTAAGTTTAATATTAAGTTGTAACTTATTTGTGTAGGCCAGTTTTAATATAAATATTTATGAGTACTTGCTCGTTTTTATTTAACCCAATTAAGTAGATAATTGTATACCTGACTCTTCTGGATCTATCAGAGAGAAGGTATCTGGTGTTACTAAGAACCTTCTCACAGTACCTACTTAGGTTGATCTGTCTCAATAATTAGGTACTAAGAAAATAAGTAAGTACGTACCTGAGTAATTAACTTCCATTCCTATTTAGAAAATAAACAAGGAACTTGATGAGCATCGACTTGCTAAAAAAATAGGTAATGAACTAAGCTGCATAAAGGTACCTATCAATAAAATTTTAATAAAGTACTTATTTATAAATTTTTAATTCCTATAGGTACTTAGCTACTATGTTAAACTTTCCTGTATTATTAGATAAGTACAATCCTCGTCGCCAAATGTTATCTGAACGTAGATTGTAACAAATCACCGCTATCGACCATCGATGCGACCGCCGTATGCAATCACAATCCATAAAACTAAGTTATTCAACAGCCAACTTGTCCCCTATCCTGTAATCATAGACAGCCAATATTTTGTCTGCACCGTATTTGAGTGCGGTAAAATAATCAAGTGGCAGTCGGGCCGCTGACACCACGACAAAAACAAATATGGAATGGGCGACAGAACAGACATTCCCACCAAGTTTAATTTAGTGTTAAGTGTTTCATATTTCCATTTCATTTCAAGAAGTGCACGCAGGAAATTAAAATAACAATGCTCGCTAGTTGTCAAATTCGTCGTCTCTCGTATTAATAGTTTATTAAGATGGACATACAAAATCTTACCTGAACCTGAACATCGCATAGTTAGGTATACCTAGAGAACTATTTTGTAAACTATTTAGATACTTAGACAACGATAATAGGTTAAATAGTCAAAGTCAAAGTCAAAGTCAAAAATTTTTCATTCAATGTAGGATAAATTTATCTCTTATTGAAGGTCATTTTTTTTAAATATTATTTTAGTGCAAAATCTAAAAACTACTAGCGTTTCGGAACGACCACTAATATATAATAAGTACCTATCATACAGATATACAGATGTGTACCTATCCTATCCATAGCCTTCAAATGTAATTATAGTATTACTAGCTGTGCCCGCGGGCTTCACTCCTCTTGGGAAATTCAGGATAAATAGTACCCTACGTCCTTCCCCGAGTCTCAAACTATATCCATACCAAATTTTATTCAAATCGGTTCAGTAGTTGAAGCGTGAAGAGGTAACAAACAAACAAATATACAAACTCACTTTCGCATTTATAATATTAGTAGGATGTACCAATGAGAGAGCGACTGAAACGCTTCAGAAATGGCCACGCTGAAACGTTCCGTCGCTGCTGACCTTTATTGTCACGGTTCTAAGCAACAGAAAAGGAGCAGCATAGAAAAGTGCTCTTCGGTGCTGACATTAGGACATTTTATAATTTGTGGTGCTGACAGATTGTAGCTCAACTCAACCCTAAGTCCATACGGAGTTACAGACTTATTTATGTAAAATTAAATATGTACCTAAAGTAGGTACGCATAACAAGTTAACTTTAGGTTAGAAAAGCTAGACAACGTATCAACAAGATCTCTACTACAAAAAATATCATCTTATGTAGATATCAACTACAACTGTCGAGTTATAGAAAAGAGATATGATAAAAAGCCTCTGTTTGCTGTTGCTGGCCTGGGACTATATGTAAATCATTTTATTTTCTGATAAACAAATTAAACAATCAGCTGATGAAGTTTTCTTGAAAGTGTAATGTAGGTGTAGGTACCTAGGTAAATTTATCTTACTTACTTCGAAATTTCTATCCTGGGCCATTTCAATATTACGTAAGTAGTAGGGTGAATCATTTTTTTTTAAATTTTAGATATTCAATACAGATTGGTGTGGATTTGATGCCAAATAGGATAGTGATAACGTAAAAAATATTTAAAAAAATATCAAATAATAGGAAATGCCTCCACAACGCGTCTAAAACATAAAAAATAAAAAAAAATTGTTACTTTTTATTTTAATTTTTTTAAATAATTAAAACACTCGGAATTTATTACAGTTATGGGAATATTAAAGAAAAAGGTGTGTTTTATACTAATAACATAAAATAACCCAAAATAAACTTAAACCAAAACTTCTGGAATATTATTTAAAAAAATGAAAATGTACTAAAATTGCTGGAATTTAAAAGATTTTTACTTTCAAGTCAAGGCATGATTTTCTTTATTTTTCATGCAATTTTTTATGAATCCATCCCTTCGTAGTGGCCCACACACTAAAGCAGATGCTTCAGTTACCAATTTCACGCATCTTTAGATAGCTTGAATGTGGTATGGTACTCCAGGACCAGTTTATCAATTTCAGTGAATCCAGACGACAACGTGATTTGACGATTGTTTTAAATAAATAATTAGCACCGTGGATACCTGATGATTTAGACTTAATAGTCAATAACATATACTGACAAAACAAACTTTACTTAAAATCTTTAAAAGGATTTTCTGAAAATATATAATCTAAGGATACGATTTGCAGTAGCAAGCCATTTAGAATGTACATTTTGACCTGGATTACTTCTAGATTAATTTTTATCACAAAAACCGTTTCTGATCTGTACCTAAATCATCTGCATAAGAAATAACCGGTAAATTATATCTCACTGTAATTGCACCACTGGAAGTGCTTTTCTGATTACTCCTGTAAAACTTTTTTTTCTTGTTGTAGTTCCGTCCAAATGATCGATTAAGTGGCGAAGTAAGAGTTCATTGTCGTGTAATTGGCACACCAACCACTGAAGAGGACGATCTCAGCACTTCAATCTCCAAATATTGCGAGGCTTCCAGATTAGACTGCAATCAACACTAGTTTTATTGATTGCAGTCTAATCACAACCAACTTTTTCAAGTGAATCTGATTTTGTAACAAAAATGAAAGTATTTTCAGTAAATTCATTATTATTTTTATTCCGGAGTCGGTCAATTCTATTGCTGTCGATGATGTTGGATGTGTCTGTTTCGGTTATCCTACCCACAACAAATAGAACATAAAACTTTTACGTTGGCAAAAGATTATGTGTATGTAATTCGCGTGCAATGCCGATTTAAGTACGATTGTAAGTATATTGGACAAAAATGAACCCTTTTTAATAAAACTTATTACTTATAAATAATTAAACTTACAACTCACAAATTATGAACACATTCATTCAAAATTTTGTACCATTGAGTCTTGGGACTAAAGTCAATATTTTGTAACGTCAACGCAATGTTTTAGAGATCTACCACTTCAATTTTTATCGCAACGTTACCAGTTTTTTTTTAAATCTTTAGTTCTAAAAAGTAAGAATAATATTCAAATTATACTAACAATTGCTCTTTATCACTATATTTAATAAAAATTAATAATCTATGATGTACCTGAATTTAATTTTTTTTTATTAATTCAATTGCTTTGTGGAGGCATTTACTGACATCAAATATTTTTTTCATTATTTTTCCCGGTAACCTCTTTAGATATGGCATTAAAATTGGACCCATCGTTTTCAAAAATTTGGATTTTTTTCTTCCCCATACATTAAGCGATCCACCCTAGTAAGTAGTCCCTACTCTGTATATCTAGCTACTCCATTTACTCTTGTTTATTTCGCCTTTTATAACTAACTCATTATACCTACCTATATATTAAAAGACTAAATAAGGACCGATCTAAAAATTTAAATAAGGATCTTAATCAATTTAGTCCACTGCTGCATATAAGTTCCTCAAGGTTATTAATTAAATCTCTGCTGTTTCCTTGTTTTGTTAGACAAAGTCTGACGTAAGTAACCCAAGTATGTATTGCACTAATACTACAAACATACATAAGTATTTAAATATAAACAAATGGCAGTAGAAAGGCTTCAATAAAAAGAACTATCGTATTAAGCCCTACGTAAGTCAAGTGACCTGCCTGATGCTACCCCTTTATCGTGTCGTGCGCCATCATGATTTTTTAATACAATTATGAGGAATAGGTATTTGTCAACGACATCAGAATCCATACAAAGACTACACATGCATTGGAAATCCTTAATGAGATTTTGTAACTGGGGACTGGAGGGGCGTGTACTTAGCTTCTTTACATATAAGCAAACAAGAAGCCATCGTACCGTACAGCATTATATACCTACTGTAGGTAGTACTGTAAAGGATTACGGGTAAGTTGACCTACATCCGTTGTGTGGTGTTAGTTCTGGCCAAAATTAAAAAAGCAGATAGCTTTTGAGTTTTAGACATTTTAGTTTATTTCAGAGAAAATCATTTTGTTTTATTTTTTTCTTAGCATTTCAGCCCAATTATTGTCATGAATTTGTGTAAAAGACACATAAGCCAATCTAGGCATCAAAAATAAAACGGATGATCCTTTAGGAGATCTTTAAGTCGGAAGTCGTCTTATAAACATCGCTATTTAAAACAAGTGCCAAGCAAATTACCTAAAAATCCCAGACTTTTACCGTAACCTTTATTAACTTTTAAAATGCTGAACCTATTTTCATTAACATAACAGTTTCTTAACACGTTCGTTGGGTGCACAGGTCTTAAATACCAGATTGTGTGAAGTTGACGTGCGCAGGCGAAGGTATGGCCAAGAATTCTATGTCACAACTGGATCGGATATTTTAATGAAAATCTTGACTAATAGAAACATCTCCATCAAACTGAAGAAGCTGGTCACTATCCTGATATTTTCAATATTTTTGTATGGCGCTGAAACTTGGACCTTACAGAAAGTAGACCGATGTGGTGCAGGAGACAATGTTTCGGATTCCATGGAAAGCACGTCGGACTAACGCATCTATCCTCAAACAACTAGGAATAAAGACCAGACTCTCCACAATATGTCCACGCAAAACACTTGAGTTTTTCGGACATATCTCCAGGAAATGTTGAGAAAAACTCGAGAAACTTCTGTTCATAGGCAAAATAGAAGAAAAAGATCCAGAGGAGGCAGTCCCATGCGTTGGTCCGACCAGAGTCGCTCGACACTCGAAGGCGCGATGCTATCCGAGCTGCAGAGCGTATACCTAAATAAATGGTAGAACACAGTAAACAAGGTTTTCCATAGAGATCATAACATGACCCTCAGAAATGAGGGTTACGATGCAAGGAGGAGGAACGGTCGCTGCCAACTACGAGTATACTCGTAGATCTCGTAGTAAACCAATGAACTATGCAACGTTATAGAAATACTATACCAGCGGCGAACGTGTTGATCTACAAATTTAATACCCTACTCAGACATACCTACTTATTTACAGACTTTGAATTTGCTCACACTTACTTTCACTTTTAACCGCTGAACCGATTTCCATCAAACATAGCTAAGAACTATCTCGTATCTGATAGCCTATCGATACTATCGTAACCTCCGCCTCCGAAAACACTTACAATATCAATAGGACTATCTATAGTATCGATTGTATCGATAGTAAAGTTACTATTGGTATAAAGAACTATCGATGGTAAATTTAACTATAGATAGTTTTTCATACAAATAGGATTTACAGCATCGATACTATCTATAGTTTTACCTTTCATGTATTGCCAACGTTTGGCAATCGATACTATCGATGGTATCGATAGTCCTATCGATATATTGTGACTGTTTTTAGAGGTCAACTATCGATAGTCAAAATATCGATAGTCATACAACGCTAGTTGGCAGGCGCACTTTTCAGCCACGGGTTCATGGGGACTCGGTGCTTTAAGGCGTTCATGGGGCCAAAGCCAACATGAAGAGGCCTTTTAGTACCTTTTTATCTAAAAAGTGAAATTTGGACTTGTATTGTACTATAGTTATTTAGAGCCCATGATTCGTTCCCTTCCACGTTGTATTATTTTAATTTGAAAATTGAATGAAAATTAAAAATAATTTCTTTCCATTAAGTATATTCAAGAATTCGCTGCGGAAAGTTTGTAAATAGAATCCTATTTTTATCCGACAAAGGAGGAGGTTATCAATTCTTCTTTTTTTCAATCTTTAATTATTTTATACATATATGTTTATCGATTATTCGAAAATGCATGAACCGATTTGATTGTTTTGAAAACGGGTGTACTCGTCAGGTGGTTCCATAGAAACCATAATATACCGGTTGTGTAGTTTAGGGGTCAAATCGGATTATAGTTTTGAAAAATTATTCCACATCGGCTATGTTGCATGAATGCATAAATTTCAATCACTTAATAGTAGTATTCCTCACTCACTAATTTCAATGAGGCAGCCTGAATAACCTAGTATTTATTATGTATCAGTGTAGAAAAGCTAGTGCATTGACCTAAGATAACCTTTGCCCATCTATTCTGAGTTTGATTGTTTTGTTTGCATATCCATCAGAATATAGAATATAAAGACAAGCTTTCAGTTCATTTAAAATTTTATTTAGAGCCTGTTTTTTTTATAATTTAGATAAACAATATTTTTTCAGAGCCATAAATGTTATCTTGAATGCTGTAAATAGCAATCATCAGATTAACTGTAATTAGAACAGACTAGCTGCACACTAGGAAACTATGTAAAAATTACTTAATTTACCATTTTAATGAAGATCCTTATTGTGCTTTAAAATTTGTCACTTTCGCAAATTCTAATTAGAATCTTAGTGGACATATATAAAACTTAAGTCAAAATTACAAAAACAGAACAGTTTGTATGAAATAACACAGGTACTGTATTCAGTTTCAGAAATAGGTTGATTATTAAGTGGTTTCATATTTAACAAAGCTGGCTTTAATTATGTAACAATTCTTACAACCATTAAAAATAATTTTTTACATTTAAAACCAATAAGTCTTTATTTCTTTCCATATCCTACACAATTATTAATTATTTTGACACAGTCAAAGCCTCCTTTGTCCAGACTACATTTTGGTAAAATATGCCCCAATTTCACTTGTAAGGTAAAACATAAAATGAAACGTTCTATACAAATATGACTAATCAAATATAAATTAAAAATATAAAAACAACAAAAAATAATTTCAATTTAAATATAATATTGTTGTACTACCACCATAAATAAAATTCTTAACACTATCAAACTGAGGAAATCAATCTTCTTAAGATTTCTTGCAATTTTGTTGCTGATAATTGGAATTTCGAAAATTAGAATTACAAAGGGCTTTGACTGCACTCATTGTGAAATAACTTTAAAGCTGTTTCTAAAAGCAGCTAAGTTTCTAAAAGAAGGTAGGTATAATGATTTTACCATATCAATTAAGTTCTTTCTACATAATATTTTTGTAAATATGGATTTCTTTTAAAATGTGATAAAAACTATACGAACAAAAAAATTACAGTTTAAAGTGTGGCTGACACTGTTATCACAGGATTAACAGAGTTTTACACAAATAGTTTGTTAATTGTAGGTTTAATCATCCCAGTTCACTTGGTGACAGTCGTGCCAGACAAATGTGCCCTTGAGGGTTTGTGGGGCCTCCAGCGCTAGGTATAGGGGGGCTCGAGCTCCACGTTCAGGTGAAAAGTCCCCCATTCCTTTTGTCATATCAGTTTTCACAAAGCCAGGATGAACACAGTTTATAGATATATCTTTTCCTTCTTCTTTGAACTGCCGTTGTTGCACAAATGTTAGTGCTGACATAGCTACTTTTGATACCTTGTAATCTCCAAAATGTCCTGCAAAAGATACCATAGAGTTCTTGCCATTTTTAACTGCTTGAAGGAAATCATTCACAAACTGTAAGATTTCTTCTACACTTAAGTCATCCTTGACTAATGTGTCCAGCCATATCTGCTTCCTTATGTTGGACAGCAGGCCCCAGTCACTGCTTATGTTAATTATACGCGCATCATTCTTCAGCAAGGGGTAGAGTAATTTCGAGATAGTCAATAAACTCATGAAGTTGGTGTCGATAAGTTTTTTGGCGTCATCATACGAAGAAACAGCCTTATCAAAATCCAATATACCGGCGTTGTTGACCAACACATCTATTCCAGAGTAGTGGGTTGAAATGTAGGCAGCGAATTCCTGAATGCTTTCTTCACTTGTAACGTCGAGAGTGTGGAACAAAGGTCGAAGACCCAATTCTTCCAGTTTCTTCACCGCTTTTCGGCCTCTCTCCTCGTTTCTAGATGTGAGGTACACAGCACCGTCAAACTTCTGACATAATCCCTTGACAATCTCAAACCCAATGCCCTTGTTGCCCCCGGTTACTATAGCTACTTTGGTTTCCATTTTGTACATAAAATTTACAAAATACGTAGAAAATACTACGTTGTAAAAATAAGGAATATTTATTTTATCACCAAATCTACTGACATTCTCTCCCGGTCATTTTTGACATTTGTTATTAAAAAAAATTAAAAACTGATAAATTGAAAAGTGTGGCCACTTCAATATTAAAATTCTACTAAGTAGGTACCATTGTGTTGCCATTATGTTTTATAGGTTTGTGGGTGGGACACGGTTCACACGGTACACAATAGGTACACCATAGAGTTGGGATAGTTGTATTGTACCTAAGGTATTAGTCTATGGGCTACACACACGCATGGTACACACGTACACACATTTACTTACATGTTGTTATACATGAAGTTGGAAGTTTAATATGTTTATGTTACGGCTAAAACCCGAAATTTGGCTACGCCTAATTTTATCCGGCTAGACCTAGGTGCAGCCGGTCTCAGATGGTTACACTTGGGTGTATCCTGCTTATCTTGGGCTAGAACTAGGTTTAGCCTTTATCATTCCGACTAGAACTAGGTGCAGCCCCGATAGTAAGTGGTTAAACTTAGGTGGTATATTAGGTTTGAACTAGGTTCTTAGTTCAGTTAAGCATTCCGTTTTCGGTGGGTAGTGTTGTATTTCCCGATCAATTCGAATAAAGTTTTGTGCCCGTAGACAAAACATCGTTTGAAGACGTGGCGATCAGCGTAAAGATTTTTTTTTTTTAACTATCTAAAAAAAAGAGGGCTGTTATTAGATTGACACTATAATGTCTGTCTGTCTGTGGCAACGTAGCTTTCGAACGGATAGACCGATTTTGATGCGGTTTTTTCACGTGAATGCTAGTTCTCTTGCGGTGGTTCTTAGCTATGTTTGATAAAAATCAGTTCAGCCGTTTAACAGTTTTTGGGAGTTAACGCTAGAAAGTCAGGGTTTATTAATTTACCTGGCAAATAATAGATGGCGCTACGGATATCAATTTCACTTAACATCGGTTGGAATAAATAAGGTCTAACAAAATATACTGAAACTATTTTAAGGGTAAATTCAGTCTGTGATAGTTAACAAGTTTCTTCAAGAAATGTACTTATGTCAAATGTGAAAAAATATTTTTGGCTTTTTATAAAAACTCGGATCAGCTGATCAGTCAATTTGAATGGGAGACCAAAAATTAAAAAAATACTTCATTATCATAACCCTTTAACTGTCGGACGCCCGGAGCGGGCGTCTGATGTATTGTTTTACTATTGTGTCTGCTATGCCGACATTCAAAGGGATAATGCTTATTACTTATGGTTCAGCAAAATTAAACAGCATTACTTGTGACATTGACCTCAATGTAGTACATGCATTTTTTTATTTAAATAAAATAGGTAATGAAATACTTATAACAAATTGATGCTGGGTGCTGGTGGCAGAAACTATGTCATAAGTAAGAGTACAAAAACATATACCTAGTCAGAGTACATTCAGAAGTAAATAATACAGTAATATATTGTTCATAACTTTATTAGGTACTTTCTTACATTAGTTAGATCATAGGTGATTGTTCTCAAGAATTTATTTTTATATAAATAAATCTAAGAGATAAGAATAATTTAATTCAAATCGATAAGAAATAAATTAGAAGCGCGTGACGCGGAGTCTAGAATACAGCCAAAATGGCACTGGAAGTTTTGCCGTTGCTACTCTAAAGCCTTTAATCTTATCTTGCTAAAGTAGACCACGTTTCGATTGAAGCGGATATAGGCGGACCATCACAAAATCGCAAGAGAAATATCAAGTAACTATTGCTGTTCTCCTCTCCGCCCAGCTCAGCTTCAGTAAAAACGCCAATAATAAAAAAGATGGATTTAAAATCATCAAAGTTTATCTAGTGCCGGCTGTACGCACTGAGACACTTAATTAGGTACGTTATAAGATTTTTTACAGGTAATTTCATACATACGGTCAGAAAGCTTTTAAGTATGATTATTATATGTCGCGTTTTGATTGTATAATGCGCTATGTTTGACAAAACCTCCTAGCTGTTTGGCATTACACCTTGGTTTAGTAAAACAGCGAATGACGTCAGCTTGGTTAAATAACTGAACCTATACTATACATACATACATTTTTCCACGACTGTTTCCCGTGGACCCCCACGGGAAACAGTCGTGGAAAAATGTATATATATGTATAGGCAGAGGCTATGGATTTCCACTTACTACGATCCTTGCAAACCTCTTTTGCTTCGTCAACACTCAACTTAACCTATGACATGAACTAATTGGATTCAACAATGTCGCGGCGCAAGATTGTAAATTTTAATTCGGAATTCTGCCACTTGCGGCAGTCAGTTCCATAAAAACAAATAAAAATGGCCTCCGATGAGGTAAATTCTTCACCGCGTTCCAAAACGAAGCTATTTATCGAGAGACATCGGGGTCATCGTTAATGATTTAGATTAGAGTACTTTATTTGCACCAAATATTTTTCTTTTCTAAAGCGGACCTTCAGCTTTGTTAATGTTATAGCCACGCCCGCCTTCCGGCAAGATGGTAATTTCACGGATCAAATTATGAGAAGTCGCGTTTACAACATTTCAATATCCAATCGCATCGAGTTGATTATTATTTCTCATTGGTGTTCTATGAATTTGGAGACTAGATTACACAGTAAGAAGTTGAATTGGTTATTTTCATGCAACGCCCCTTATTGCCCAGTTATATATTAAACATTGTTAGATACTACAGGTAGCGGCACGAAACTCTAGCGCTGACCATTATTGCGCAGAAGTCAAAAATTAGTACTTTACCCATGCGCAGTATCCCCTCTACATTTCACTTAGCGCTACACTTACGTGCCCATACTTGTACACAGTTTGATTTAATCATGGTACTAACCCAACACGTGATCCGAACGTGTGGTTAGCTGTTTAGTTAAATGTAACGTAACACATTAACAATCCAGCTGAACGATGATCAGCTGTTTTACAAAACCGAACTGTAATGCCAAACAGATGGAGGTTTTGTCAAACAGCGGATTATATAATGCAACAGCGACATATACTTACATACTTTAAAACAATAGTTGATTTTAAAATTACATTTTATTGAATTTTAAATTTGATATGGTACTTAAATATAGATATTAGATAATCTGCACAAAATAACACTGGCGGAATGCGCAGTACGTATGTGGAGCTGACATATGAGAATTATGGAATACGATAGGATGAGTGAAATCAAAAATTGGTACTAATCATTTAACTTAGTACTAAAAATGCAACATTATCTATTTACACACAATCTCGGCAAAACTCTGTTTACAACTCAAGATTCAAAGTGAACTACACAGATGACTTTCGCACTTTAGTCAATTTTCACTGCTCCATAGATTTTTCTTATAAAAGTGTAGGCTGCAAAGAATCCAATTGTGCCAGTCAGAAGCCAGAACGTTAAAACCATTAGTCCTGAAATGAGTAACATTAAGTGTTATTAAGAAGGCTTGTCTAGGCATATAACTAAAAAGCTTTACTAAAATAATATTCAGAACTAACAACACGTCGTTTCCCTATTTCTCTAACTAACCATATCTATCAAAAGGGATAATACTATAAATAAACGGTCTAATTCTTCATGCCTAATTTCAGACCAATGATCTAGAGTTATAGACCTCTTGTAATACAAATAAAATATGATAAGCAGTAACTATACCAAAGTCTTTATCATCATCAACATGATATTAGCCACAAGAAGTCCACTGCTGGATATAGGCCTCCCCCAAGGATTTTCAAAACAACCGATCGGAAGTCTTATTATTATAAGTTTATAAATACATTATTTTAAGACAGGTCAAATTAGCTCAAGATCACTCTTTCAATTATACTATTATGATAAAAATAATTTAAATGAATGTACCTAATAAAAATATATTCGTATAAAGACAGCGATAACATGAGGTGACCAAACACCACAATTTGCTCCAAAAACAGTATTTAGACCGTAAGACAAAACACAACTTACCTGTATAACCGATATAAAGCAGAGTTGGTATAAACTCGGTTATTTCCAGTTTAGTGAAGAAGTAAAACACAGAGTATATCAGGATGTACACTGCAGAGCCTCCAGACACTACGAAACTCTTCCACCACCAGTGGTAATCCTGCAAAGTAGAATATATCACATGTATGACTCGTAGTAAGAAACCGGCAATAAATATGAATAAATACATATCTGCTACATACCTCTCCGCACAATTGGAAGTAGACCATTACAATTGATATTTGAGATACAGATATTACCAATATACAAAACACCAAGAAAAGAAATCCAAACAAATAGTAAAATTGGTTTTCCCATAGCGCATTAAATATGAAGAAGAGTTCGATAAAAACTGCCCCAAATGGTAGGATTCCAGCCATTAAGATGCTGTAAAAAAAAGAAATGTTTTATTTTATGTTAGATAACAATTTTCACTTTTAAAATACTATTGTAACTCAAAGTAACTTAACGTAAAAGATGTAACTTAAATAAAAGTTTGATTTTCTAGCTCAAGACATAAAAAAAGTTTTAATTTTTTGCATCTTCTATAGTTCGGATTTGAAATGTTAGATGGGGTTAGTGGCACCTGTCCATTGATTGTATAAATTAGATAACCCTAGAGCCTATTTTATGAACTACTGTTCATAGTTTAAGGCGAAATGGTAGCAGAAGTGGCGCCCTCATTTGAAATAAATTATTTTAAAGTAAATATTGGTGATAATTAAAAAAATTACTTCCAATAATCTCTAGAAAGACCTTTGAAAACTTTCTTGTATATCAGAGAGTTAAGTTTCGCTTACGATTTAATTCTTTAGGGTTGAAAATATGTCGAGGAATACATTTATTACAGAAACGATTGTTTTAACAAAGTTTAGATACTGAAACTACACCACAAAAAAGTATGAGGATTCTTGGATTTGCACATAATGAGGTTTATCTCCTTAGAAAAATATACCGTCCGTTTGTCTGTCTGTCCGTAGTCACCATCTCATGAACCATGATAGCTAGACAGTTGCAATTTTCACAGATGATGTATTTCTGTTGCCGCTATAACAACAAGTACTAAAAATAGAATAAAATATTTAAGAGTCTCCCATACAACAAACGCGAATTTTTGTCCTTTTTAGGGTTCCGTAGTAAACAAGGAACCCTTATAGTTTCGCCATGTCTGTCTGTCTGACTGTCTGTCTGTCCATCCTACTCAGAAACTATAAGTACTAGAAAGCTGTAATTTGGCATGGATATGTATATCAATCATGGCAAAAAATTCGTAAAATAAAATATGAAAAAAAAAAAATTTTTGGGTAGCTGCCATACAAGTAAAGAGAAAGTCAATTTTTTTTTTCTCTACAAACATATTGTGTGGGGTATCGTTGAATAGGTTTTCCAAAAATATTGTGAGCTTGGGAACATCATTTTTCGATTTAGGTATCCGTGTCTGAAATATTTAGGTTTCAAGTAATTTTTTTTGTTAAAGTCACGTGTCTATCTGCTAAACGGTTATATATGGACACGTGAAAAAAATCACAGCATAGTATATATTATGTAGTTTAAAGAAAAACTATCAGAGCTAAGAAAGGTTAACAAATTAAAAAGTTATAGGTGATCAACTTATAAAATGTACTCGAAAAGGAAAATTTCATACTTAGTCGTTTCAGACTGCAAGTTCGCATTTACAAATACGGAGCCCTATACTGCGCGTGGCCAGACACGCACTTGGCCAATTATTTGCTTAATATTATTAACGGCGACAAGAAATGCTTGAAATATTCTTAGAATATTTACTTTATAAATAATTAGTTAAATAAAAATAAATATTTAAGGGAGGCTCCCATACAACAAAATAGCAATATAGATTATGGTACCGAACCCGTCGGGGTATACCCTATGGGTATTGATAAAATACTTACCAAATAAATATGTTCATATACCAAACTTGTTCAGGTACTTTTCTTGGAATGAAATTAGTCCTTACAGGATGTTGGAATGGTTGCTTACGACAGCCGAAGTAATAACCCAAGTACACTAATGGAAGTGATATACAGAACCACAAGCATAACAGTGCCATCATAGTTGAGAAAGGTACAGCGCCACTGGAATGTTTGCCCATAATGAAAAAGTTTAAAAAGAAACAGGTTCCAAACACAATGGCTGGGTAGAGGGTGGCTGTCAGGAATGCGGCCTGCTTCCACTGTTTTCCTTTCATTGTACTGTACAGGCGTGCTGAATAGTAGCCAGCGATTAGGCCCATGAACACATAGAGAAATATAGCCGCTGTCATTAGGGCACCCCGGCTCGCCGGTGATAACATGCCAAGCATAGCAATGACTGGAACAAACAAAACACAAATTACGTTTAAGATCCAAGCCTTTTAGCTTAAGTTTAATAAATATCCATATTGAATCAGGTAATTTAGATTCTTAAGTTCAGTGTATCTCAAGTAAGCTGTGGTTCAGCTTTTCTGAGTTAAACAAAAATACATTGAATTTCACTACAGCTGCTGTAAGTATGTATATGTATGCTATCAGCAGACAGGATGAATTTAGATTAAAACAGACAAACACATAACATGCACAATTTATAATATTTATTTATGCAACTGGTATAATATAAGTAATATAAAACATATAACAATGTGCCACATCAAGACCTAAGAGCTGGGAGTTAATTGGCTTGTAAAGTCATTTTTAAAAAGGTCTGATTCGCAATACTTTTCGAGGAATAGCCTCTAGGAGAAGCTTTCTTTAATCAGATTTTAAAATAAGGTCTTACTTATTTAGATATTTGCAAAAATCCCATTGACCTTCATTTTCAAGCAAGGTCAAGCTTATTTGAGGAAGTGATGTCACAATGAAGATTTTTTTTTAATAATGTTGGCAATTTCCACTTTCATTACTGTACTGAAGCGCCAATTTTGAAACGCGGTGTCACCTAAACGGCTGGTTTTTCCATACAAAAACCGTTCATTTAGTGACTTCATGTTTAAAAATGGCACCACTGTATTATATGTCACTGTCTTCTACCAACACAACAACTTGACAACAACCAACATTAAGACGGTACTTTAAACAATAGACATGGACAGTTAACAGATGTTTTTCTTTTTCTGCAGGCATAGGAAAAATTTAAAATTTGATTGATGTGTGTCGTCACTTCCGGTGTAATGTTTAAAATTAAATTTAAAAAATCCTAATAACACATAGACTTTTATTTATTCAAATTATTTTCTTAAAATTGTCTATATTTTCGATCACCTTTAACATTTTTATATATTTTAGTTGACTACCCAATTCACCCAGTAGATTAGCTTAGCTATCAAGTGGGGCAATGCTGACAGGGTTCTGGGCATGTTGCATCAATGTGGCACTTTAGATAAGTTTTTTAGGGTTCCGTACCCTAAAAAACTTATCTAGTCATAAAGGAAGATTTTTCCATGTGCATAGCAAATATCATTTGATATCAAATTAATGCCAATTTATACTATGTATAAATTGGTAGTATGGAAGCCTCAGTAAGTGAATTTGATTTACGCATGTCAGATTGTATTAAATTTCAAGATTACTGTTTAAAGTGTTAAATATAGCACAGAGTAATAATATACTACATATGTACAAAATATAGTTTGGTTTTAGTTACCTACTTTTGTTTACTCTTTCCTTACACATATATTTAATCTTAATAAATTATTTATATATTGTTTTATTAAGAAATGAATTTATTGAACACAAGATAGTAACAAAAAATTGCATGATTATTTAATATCATAATTATATATATATTGGAAATTATAACCATCAGAAAGTTTTTTGTAATACTTACAAATAGTTATGAGAGCCATAAGAAATACTTGAATACCACTTCCAATGACTGCAGCAAAAAGCATCCTCTTTGGGGGAGGACGGAACACATCACCATGCACGAGTTTCCAGCCAGTTTCCTCCATCATGTCATCTATCATTTCGTCAGAATTATACCGGGCAATGTCTCTTCTTAATGTTCGCACCATAATCATAGTCAGTATACCTAGAAAAAGAAAATTTAATTCTAAACATAAACGTGAATTATACTAAATTTATAGTATTTCAGTACCTATACATTTATTTTAATTTCCATAATAAATTATACAGTTCCATCAAAGATTTATGTAATTATTAGTATCCATGAGCTGTATACATTTATAAGACCACACATACATTTTACATTACAATATGTAAACACTATTTATGAATGCACTTAAAACATTAACTGTAAATAAGCGGCCAAGTGCGAGTCGGACTCGCCCATGAAGGGTTCCGTAGTAATATATTTTATTTTAATTTTTATGTATGAGTTAATTGAATGAAAGGTAAATTGCAGTTTATGACATATTAAAAAAAAACTTCTTACTAGATTTTGTTCAAACCAATTTTCGCTGGTAGTTTTCATGGTAATGAACATCATATATTTTTTTTTGTTTTATCATTCTCTTATTTTAGAAGTTACGGGGGGGGGGACACACTTTTTTCCACTTTGGAAGTGTCTCTCGCGCAAAGTATTCGGTTTAGAATAAAATGATATTAGAAACCTCAATATCATTTTTGAAGACCTATCCATAGATACCCCACACGTATGGGTTTGATGAAAAATATTTTTTTGAGTTTCAGTCCTAAGTATGGGGAACCCCAAAAATTTATTGTTTTTTTTCTATTTTTGTGTCAAAACCTTAATGCGGTTCACATAATACATCTACTTACCAAGTTTCAACTGTATAAGTCTTATAGTTTCGAAAAAAAGTGGCTGTGACATACGGACGGACAGACAGACAGACAGACATGACGAATCTATAAGGGTTCCGTTTTTGCCATTTGGCTACGGAACCCTAAAAAACACACTGTGAGTTTTTGTTTTAGTAAAACAAATATTGTGTGCTTTAGCACTCAATGTCATCTCCTCTCCACCCAGGCAAATATGTTAAGAGTGATTTACATTATACAACATAATAACTAACCTGATAAGAAGAATAGAACCACAATAGAATTAACTATGGAAAACCAATGTATCTGAGTATCTTTCATGCCCAAATACATGTCCCAGCGAGATGCCCACTGTATCTCAGACTCGCCCCACTCTACAGAATATGTAAAGTATAACTTAGTGCCTGTGTCTTCATTCACCAATTGTCGCTTAGGTACAGACGGAAACTGGCATGAATCATCAGTAAATGTCAACTCATTTTTATCAATAGATAAGGTCTCAACTTCAAAACCAACAACCCTGTATGAATCTCTGAAAAAATGGTAAAATTTAAGGTTTTTTGTCAAAAAATAACAACATACTTTTACATTAAAACTAATTGTCTACTTACTGTCCATGTTTGTGATACTTAAGAAGAAACTTTAAATGATTATTAATGTATGCCTTGCCCTCAAACATAAAACCAAGACGATAGCCTTGTTCAATAGTCCTCTCTGCTGTTTCCATATTTACAACTCTTGTAGAGACAGGTAAATTATCAATCAGTCTAAAAGAAAAGATTAGATTATTTTAGTAACACCTGAGTTGATGAAGAAGCAATGAATAAAGCTTGAAAGTTTTTTTTTTCTACAAACATTTACTTACAAATGAACAAAGTACTCATGTTCAATACGACTTGCCACTTTCTCAGACTCTTCTACGCTCCAGTTGATGGGGGTATTCTTCTGATGACATAACAAACGGCACTTAATGTTCTCAGCCATATGCACTTCATATGGAGTATTTACAATTCGATCTCCACGCAATACTTCACCCAAGTTTTCGGATTTGTAAACAAATGTGCCATTTTTAGGTAAGCACAAAGGGAGTGAGTAATATTCATAGGGCAGTTGGGTATGTGTGCTAGTCATTTTCACTGCCTTCACCTCAATTCTTTGACCCTTTTTGAATTCCACTGGTGCCACTCCAGGAACATAAAATCCATTGCTATATAAAACAATACTGCTTATGACGAGACACCGAACAAGAAACTAAAAGAGAAAAATATGATACGTACAAATGTTATAATGGAAATACCGAATATAGATATTGAAAATAAAATTGTATCAATATACGTAACGTACCGGTAACATATTTGGATAGGTATCAACTTTTACATAGGAACAAAATTGTGATCAATTTATACATCTTAATATTTACTTGGATCACAAAATAATTCGATTCGATTTGCAAACCACACCAAAAGCAAGATAGTCAATCAAACAAACCTACGTTTTCCAATGTCAAAACTGTCAATGCCAGGTGACATTGACATATTTTGTTCACGAGGTTCACGTCGCGCCTCTATTTGTTGGTGGGAATGGGAACTTGCTTGAGTCTGTGCATGAAGTTAAAAACCGTACTTTTTCAGAAAGCCAAATGAAACGTCCTTTTTTGGGAAATGACACTGGCAACACTGTGAGTGAGTGATAAAAAAATGTTTATTCGTGCGTTGAACGTGTGTCGTTTTGTTATTTTCATGTAATAATTGTATGTATTCCATTCATTTTATGAATACGAATATAATCCACTGTTCAAGTATTTTAGATAGAAAGAAATCATTTATATTCGTAGTAGGCATAAGCATTTCATAAGTTGAGGTTATTAACAGCTCTACAACATGGTTCAGGTTTGTCTATTTACAATATTTAATTACATATTGTTTTATATATGATTAGCGATAATTACATGATATCAAATATAGTTTAAATAATTTCTTACATAATAAAAAAAATCGTAGTTCATACGGATGTTCTTGTTTCCAGGCTACGGATGAAATGGAGCAAACTGACCTTCCGCAAGCAGTAAATTTACTTCACGAGATGAATACGAACATACAACAGGTATCACAGCTAGTTGATAATATGATAGTTAGGGTCAAAAGTGGAGAACTCTCAACTGATAGTGGTCTTAGTTTTTTGGAGATGAAATATCAAATGTTACTAAGTTACTTGATAAATCTTACTTATATTGTCTTACGAAAATGTTCAGGTGAGAAAATTGAGTCTGACCCTTCTATTGACAGACTAATAGAAATTAGAACAGTTCTTGAGAAAATAAGACCTATAGATTCAAAGTTGAAATATCAAATTGATAAACTTGTTAAAACTGCCGTGGTTGGTGCCACTTCTGAAGAAGACCCACAATCATATCATGCTAATCCAGATAACTTGGTGAGTAAAATAGCTGATGAAGAAGACTCAAGTGATTCCAGTGCTGATGATGAAGATAAGAAAGAAAAGGCTAAGTCGAATGTTTATATCCCTCCAAAATTGGCAGCTGTTCACTATGATGAAACAATTTCTAAGTCAGATAACAAGAGTAAAGAACAATCTAAAAAGCAATTCCTCAACTCTAGTGTTATGCGTGAGCTTCGTGAAGAATATTCAGAAGCCCCTCTCGAAGTAAGTACTGGTAATCATGTCAAACATTCCATATCCAAATATGAGCAGGAAAAGACTGAGTATGAAGAAAACTACCTGACTCGCTTGCCGGTTACTAAAGCAGAAAAGAACAGAAGGAAAAAGTTAACAACAATTGGAATGGTTGCTGATGAAATCACAGGACGAAGCTCTGGTAAGGGTGTTTCTCGAAAACATAAAATAAAATCCAAGAAAGGGAAAGGTTTCAAAAGAAGGCGAACACATTAAGATATATCCTTTTTTTTTTGTGTTGAAAATACAACAAGATTTTAAATTCATCAAATTGGAAATTAGACTGATGTGGATAGTAATTAAGTACATGCAGGGTGTTCAAAAATCGTTCTACCGTGCCAAGAGGAGCACAAAAGAGAAATAGACATTTTGTTTATACAATGTCCTTTTTAATTAAGTACAAATATTTTAAGGGGTGGTTCAGTCCATCATTTTGAACAACTTTTCCCAATGAATGTATATGGAAAAACGAAAAAAAAATTTTAGGTTTTCATACAAATCGAAGTAGTCACGTGATATCATTACTATCGAAAATGAAAATTTTTTTTTCGTATTTCGTTATACATTCATTGGGAAAAGTTGTTCAAAATGATGGACTGAACAACCCCTTAAAATATTTGTACTTAATTAAAAAGGACATTGTATACAATACTGCTTCATTATTATTTTAGGTAGGAAGTAAAGTGAAAGTATTTACTTCCAGAATTAGTTGGTAAGCTAAGTTTGGATTAATTTTCCAAGATTTCAGTAATGAGTTTCCAACTATTATAACATGGTGTTGTGTTAAAAGTTGAGGAAGGTGAAATATGAATTCCAAATAAGGAATAAATTAAATAATTCCATGAAAGTAGCTTAAGTTTCTGCCCCTTTCCTGCTCTTCTCCTTAAAATGGTGTCATTTCTGGAGATTCTCAAGCTGATAATAAAATCATTTGAAGATAAATAGTTATAAAATGAATACATTTAAAATTGTCATCTTTGTTTTGCTAATCCTTTTATCTAATGAAAGCAGCATTAGAATAGTCTTCACTACTACTTAAATACCACTGCCTTATGGAATCTTTTAAAAATTATGCTTTCTTAAAATATTTATGAATCTAAGTTCAGAGTTACAGTTTGGAAGAGGTTGCATTGCAACATTTGTTTTTATACCAATTCCAATAGGCTTCAACTAGTATTCACAGGAAGAGAAAAATGTCCTTAAACCCAGGTGAACATGATCATTGTAGGTGGACAGTAGTCATGAAAGGTATGAATGCTGTGATGATACCGATATTTCCAATGCTAAGCTGATAAGAGTTGCCTCCACAGTTGAGTTAATCGCGGCAATATTTCTCTAAGGACAAATATCCACACAAGTTGATTTATTGTATGTTAACTCGTCGCGATTGTCCCTCTCGTGGAAGCAACGTCTATTTAAGAGTCCCCTTACCCTAGACCAAAATACAAACTTTACATACAAACGTAGTCTACGTTTTATTTCGAAACGACATGTCCGATTTCGGCAAAATTTTGTAATTTCAAAGATATTGCAATTATCGAGGGTAATAATAACTGGATTCCCACAGTAAAAATATGAACTTGAAATAGAATATAGTGTTTTATATAATTTTTGACCATCAGTATGGGAAACTTTTAAATCGTTATATTTTCTTTCCAGTTCATAAACCAGTTATTACCCTAGATAATTGCAATTTCTTTACAATTACTAATTTTTACCGGAATCTGACATGCGGTTTCAAAATTAAACGTAGACTACGTTTGTATGGAGAAGTCTAGGGTAAGAACTTGAGCAAATATCCTTTGTATTTTCTTGGGCTAAGAGGTTAATTGAGTAATAATTACAAACACCAAAATAAGGTTTACTCATCGGGATTCGGGACACACTCGCCGAGACAGGGTAAGAGTGAGAGCGAGTGTGTACATGGTCCTGTCTAGTGTAGGTCGATCTCGGTCGCATGTCGGTTTGCGTCCGAGTCAAAGAATCTCCCGTTTAGAAATAGAAATAGAAAAATCTTTATTCAGCGATAAATTATACGTTTGTGCAAATAGCATACATAAGAGCCATCTCGACTGAGACTTACAGCGAGTTTGTGCCCTAAAGCTACAGCTATATGTTTAAGGTGCCCTTGGTCCTTCCCGTAAACAGGGGCGGACGCTCCTATTATTTTATTTTAGACTTATTAGCTTAGTACTTTATTTTTACATTTCTTTAGAACTGGAATTGCTGCTATTTTGTTACATGTTACATGCATACGTACTGTAAAACTTTTTTTTTATTGAAATATATCTACAAATTGAAGTAAGAAAATAACTTAAGTTGATACTAACGTAACGCAATTGATATCTATATTTGGCTAGCACACATTGTAAAGTCATGCATTTTATAAATAGGTACTGTACGTGTGTACGTAGGTAGGCCTTCGAGTGTAGGTATACGAACCTGTGAATACTAAACAATGCTCTCTGCACTTATTTGCAGCCTGTCGTTAAGTGCATGGAAAAGGCACTCTTTTTCCAAGCCTATACTTAGCAACAATCAGTTGTTCCTAGCCTAGAGCTTAAAACATTACAGATTTCCATAGATACATTTTAAATATGTTGACAATGCCTTAGTTAGGTAATAAAGGAGGTGAGGTAGTGTTGTAAGTATACCAATTTTTTATGGAATCACATCATATATAGGAAGAATAGCTGAGCCCCATGGTTAAAAACCCACGCCTAAATGACCTAACTTTATCAAAATTGGTCCAGCCATTCGCGTGATGAAGTAACAAACACACACTCACTCTTACAAACTTTCGCCTTTATAATATTAGTGTGATGTGATAAGTTGATAAGTACCACTTAAATTACAGAATTATCAGAAGGTAATTCTTGCAATAAAATTAATTTTTAATGTCCACTATTCACTATTATCCACTGATGTACCTCCCTATAAGTCTATAAGAATATTTTTTACTAAACAAAAGTTCAGTCAACCCAAAAGTACTTAAGTGTTAAAAGAAAGTCGTGTGATGACGTTATACTTAACTAGATAATTTTATTTGAAATTATATTTATTTAAACTTTATTGCACAGTTAAAAAAAATGAACAAATGACGGCCCTAATGCTTATAATGCCATTCTTATCCGGGCAACTGTTATAGTCACATTTAAAGATTTTTATTATGTATAGGACCCACCCTATAGGTGAGAGCACGCGAATTAAGAATGCCAGGAACTACCTATTAAAATTTTATTCGTACCTAGCGCCATCTAATATTGGCTAAAGAAAACCTTGACTTTCAAGCATTAACCCCCAATAACTTTTAAATCATTAAATATAGCTAAGAACCACCGCAACGGAACTTGCTTTTACGTAAAAAAACCGCATCGAAATCAGTCCCTCCGTTACGATGTCACAGACATTTTCTTCATAATTTTATTTCACCACTCTGTCAGCATGATTAATATACATGCCAAATTACAGCTTTCTAGTACTTATAGTTTCTGAGTAGAACCGGACAGACGGACAAATAGACATGGCGGCGAAACTATGGGTTTCTTGTTTATTACGTAACCCTAATAATACTTATAACGCTACCTCCTACTCTTAATTTCATAAAAATGAATGTAAATTTAGGTATGCTAAGTAAAAATACGTAACTTTTGCATGAACAACGATATTATTTGTCATTAATTAATTAACGTTTATCAGATACATTATAAGAAAATAAAAATAACTCTTCTTTATGACATATTTTTATTGTCTAACGTAAAGGGAATTTAATTTAATAGAAATAAACAATCAAAGTTGAAAAGGTATATTGACTTATGTTAATTCCATGTTTTTTATTATGTTTGTTTGGTAATCATTTGTTTTCTTTATCGATTCTGTTGTGTTTTTCGTGTTTTTTTTTGTCAAATTGTGTTTTAAAAAATAAAATATAATTGAATAAATGTTTGAAAGATTTTAGTAGTTTTTAGTATCTAAACTTTTAGTCAACCTAGGGAAATCCTGTAGACCCGATGCTGGGTCAAACGACTTGAATCGGAACAATCTCAGTTGACGGATGTGGCCAATAGGGGTGTGGGTGTCCAGGCATTGGTAATCTCCTCTGGGAGGAGCTGTTCCATGATTGTGCGTCAAATCTGATCGAATAACACGATTTAAAAGCCACGTAGGTGATGCCATGGTCAGCTGAAAATATACAATTTATTAGTTAATATCATCATCAGTTATCATAATCACTAAAAATATCCCTGTCCGCGTAGTGCAGTAACATTCGTCACCCGAGTTCTGAGTATCGCTCATTCATCATATCAGCCACAGGAACTACAGGAAGTCCACAGTTGAACATAGGCCTTCCTCGAGGTTTTCCAAAATGACCGATCGGAAGCGGCCTGCATCCGGCGCCTTCTTGCAACCTTCCACAGGTCGTCTGACCATCTAGCCAGGTAGCGCTCAACATTTAATTATTTAATATAAATACGTGAATAAGTTTTATATGAATGTAGCTAGACCAATCTATGGCTTAACTTTGGCAGATACAATGTATCAAACAAGTGGAAACAAGTCACTTTTTTCAAACAAGGGGATGGCTGTGGTGTCCTGGCACACTCGGTGAGAACGAAGTTCCTTACTGCAAAATCGAAAGCTTTATGAACACAAATTTAATTCAATGATGTTTTGTAAAACGAAAGAATTTTAAAATTATATTTCTGTCGCAATCTTGGATTTCAAAAAGTGGAGATCCAGATTCCATGAATCAAAAAGCCCTGGATATCGAGTTTTGATCAATGAAAAAAAACCGGCGAAGTGCGTCTCGGGCTACGCGAGACAGCTCAGCCTTTTCTTACTGCGGGGTGGGAAGTGAGACAAGCTCGGGATTTTGAAAAAGTTAAAAATAAGTATAGAAAGAAAATAAAATAAATATTCTTGCAATCTGTCGTTGGCTGCTGGACCAGAGTCTTCACTACCAGACTAGGTGAAATTATTATAGTTAAGTAGTAAATAGTTTAATACTATGTCAATCATTCATTAATCATCAATTGTTTGAGTCGCGTGTGTGGTGTAACGTACAATCCCTGTTACGCGAAATACATAATCGGTTTCGTTCCGCATCGTAACGTTCGCAAACACGTACCTAACACATTAGACGATCTAGCTGATTTTACGAAACCGAGCTGTAATAACTAAAAGCTGGAGTTTTTGTCATGCAGCGGATTATCTAATCCAACTTAGACAGATATGTATTTACATTCGCATGCACCCTGAAAATATGACACTTCTGGGCTGATCAATAGATACATATAATAAAACAGTAGGAACAGCGTGTCTTTACATTTGATAAAATTAACAAAAAATGGGTGTGGGCGATAAAAAAAGAGTAACAGAACACAAAAAAGATTTTTTTATTTTTTTTATCGGTCTGTCTGTCTGTCTGTATGTACTTATGTACTCGCTAATCTTTAAAACTTCTAAACAGATTTTTACGCGGTTATCATTAAAAGATTGAGCCCATCCCTGAGCAACATATAGGCTTTGTTTCATCGAAATCTGATGTCAGATAAAAAAGTTGTCATCATTTAAAGTTTAAAGAACATTTTTCTATGGGCGATTGTTTGTCTGTTAGTACACGCTATCTCCGGCAATACTAGACGGATTTGAATGAAACTTTTTTTGTTATATACTGTTAAGCCTGAGCAACATATAGGCTATAATTGATTTGGAAAATGGATCACCTGATGCAGAACCTTAATGGTCCAGCTGAACTATAAGAAATATAAAATGACACCTTAGCCAAAGTAGTTCAGCCTGATGAGCATTTTTTGTTGATATATAAAAATCGAAGATCTGGAACACATGATGTAGGATCATAATGGTCCAGCTAAATTATAAGAAATATAAAGATGACGCCTTAGCAAAAGTTGTTCAGCCTGATGAGCATTTTTGTAAAGGTATAAAAATCGAAGGGCTGGCACACCTGATTCAGAAACATAATGGTGGACCATAAACTAACTGTTAGAAATATACATTAATGACGCATTAGCCAAAGTTGTTCAGCCTGATGAGCATATTTATACGCCGGAGTCATAAAGTCCACGCGAACGAAGTCGCGGGCATCAGCTAGTAGTAAATAAGGACTTGCTAAGGGGTAATACTATTATAAATTCTGTGCTATGGGTGTATACACCTGACGCCCATCACTAGTTAACTAGTCATCATGTCACGTCTCAAAAGATATACCTATTTGTCAATGCCACCTTCTTTTTGGGAAGTAACTTTGTGTAATGTAAGACTAGCAGAAGCCCGTGACTTCGTTTGCATGAACTTTGACTTCGGAAACGCGTTTATCAGGCTGAACAACTTTTGCTAAAGCGTCACTTTTATATTTCTTTTACTTTAGCTGGAATATTATATAGCTCTGCGTCAGGTTTTCCATTTTCCAAAATCAATTATTCCTTAAATGTTACCCAGAAAAAACATTCGAATCCGTAGTATTTCTGGAGATCAGCGTGTACAAACAGACAGACATACATGTATTTTGAAAGTTTTTAGTTATTCTATTACTACGTCTCCATCGCCCTAATTTTATTTTGGAAATAGGTATATTTAATGTACAGACACATTTTTTGACTGTTTTCTTATACGTATACCTAGATTTAATTAGATTTGCATCTGAACCTGAATGGTGAGTGTTTGTTGGAGCCTAGATTGAGACAAGTAGCTCAATCTACCCTAGTAGCATTACACTAGAGTCCGCTAGAGTTGTAAAAAAATCGAGTCTAGAAGTCTTAATATTCTGACTCGACTGTAAATCACAAGACTCGACTCATAAATAGAGACTCCACTGTTTGATGTGCTAGTTACACTCAAACTCCTATAATAGACTTGAGTTCGGTATAAGTGCTCGACTCTGTTGTGTGCTCGAGTCTGATTATGGACTGAGTCGCGCTCATAAAATCATAATTGTTTATTTTAAGTTAATAAAAAATATTGTTATTTTTAGAGTACCACCTATCATTAATACCAAATATAGTGTTTGAATGGTTGTAAAGCTTTGCATAACTTGTTGTATGTACCAGTTTTGTTGAGTGGAAGTTGCTGCGAGTTTTGTATTCAAACTCGAGTTGGTTCTGTGACTCGGAGTTCTTATTCAAGTCGAGTCTGGGCTCCTAAACTCGTGCTCGACTCGACTCTGACTTTTGAATGTCTAGTCTAGCAAGCATGCAAAATTAAGTCGAGTTTGCAAATGTAGACTCGAGTTTTTTACAACACTAGTCCGCCTTGCTTCGGTCGTTAAGGCCATACTTAAGGGCTTGATCAAGGCATAATTTTAAATGATATCTCCGTTTCTTTTCAAATGATTTATTTCAAATGGGGGCGCCACTGGACCCCGGAAAATTTGGGTATGGCCTTAAGTCGCAGGTATTCACTTGGTTAGCTAGTGGTACATCGGAAAATTTTTGCCAAGTGGAAAAACGTGACAATACTTTGTCCATAAATACAAAACAGCACTGCAGATCACATCAAGGGAAATAGGTATAAAAAAATTACGTACCGGCTTAGCTGCAGCTGGGTATGGACTCCTGTAGTCATCCTGCTGGCATGACAAGTAATCCATAATACCGAAATCAGGCTGCAGCTGTGCTAAATCGGCGCTCTTCATCAGCTTGTTTCGGCTTGGAGAACTAATAGGACATTGAGACATGTTACATATTTTTTTCTTTATTAATTTTAGAACATATATTAGGTTTTTATAATACATTTACTTATAAAAAGTGAAATATTAAAAAAAAACTCACCCGCCCACTGGCAGCGGGGGCAAGGCCCAAGCTACCGGTGGTCAGGGCCCCAGAGAGAGAAACCTCCTGACAATGCGTGTCGTGTACAGGAGTACTGCCTTCTGAATCTGACCCTCGACCCAGCTAACTAGCGAGAGAGTCTTAAGATGTTGGTCAAGACTCTTCGCTATTAGACCGTTCGCCGATACGACTATCGGGACAATGATCGTCGAATCCACATCCCACATGGCGGTCACCTCGTGGGCCAAGTCAAGGTACTTGCTAAGCTTGTCCTTCTCAGCCTTCACGAGGTTCTCGTCATGCGGAACGGTGACGTCGACGAGCACTGCCTGGCGCATCAATCGATCTGTCAGCACGATATCAGGCTTATTGGCGACAATAGCCCTATGCATGATGACAGATCGATCCCAATAGAGCGTGGCACGACCATTTTCGAGAACTGGCACTGGTGAGTACTTATAGTATGGTACCTCAGATTCTACAAGCCCGTATCAAAAAGCAAGCTGCTGGTGAATCATTCTGGCAACGAGCAAATACTCGCCGTTAGCCAGATGAGAACAACCGGAGATTATATGCCTATCAGGCATATAATCTCCGGTTGTTCTCATCTGGGCCTCGCCGGGATGTCGACATGCTCGACAGATGTCAACCGTACCGTCTCTCAGGATATATCTCCGATATAGTTGTTTGTCATCATGACTTGGTCTGCAATTGCACAGGCAAAACCTTCGGTTTCCCCAAAAAGGTCACCGAATCGTAGCCAGTTCACCGATGCAAGCTGATCCACATCAGACCCTGTCAAGGCCCGATAGAACCGCCCGTGGAGCTCCTTGCTCTTCCATACGTTTATGCGATCCTCGGTACTTAGCACTGCTGGTTTGCGCCAGTTCTCATTTGCCAAGGAGAGCGGCGTGAGGCCCTTGTCTACTGTCACAACATCACGATGCAACCCACACTCATTGTTAAGGAAATAATTCCTAAGTCTGCACACCTTGCGGTTATGGAGATTCTTGGATTTAAAAAGCCTCGACCTCCACGCTTCCGCGGAATGTACAGTCTCATAACAAATGAGCGTGGGTGTAGCATACGGTACGTTGTGAGCAGTAGGCGGACACTCCTGTCCAAGGCATCCAGTTCAGTCTAAGTCCACCTTAGTATGCCAAAGGAGTAGATGAGTAGAGGCATCACCCAGGCGTTCAAATCAGATAAACTTACGTAGTAACTTATTAGTAATCTGTGGATAAACTACACAAAGTAAGTACTGACATAAGTAGTAGGATATGTAAGTATATGTTAACGGAAATGTTTGTAATCCGTCATTGTATACAATTCCTGGGAAATGTATATAATTCCTAAAACCTCCCGGAAATGTGTGAATTAATTTATATTAGACACATTTCCTAGGTAATCTATACATTTCCTAAGTAGCTGTCGGAAATCTAATAAACGCTCATCAAATTGGTACCAAGAACGGTATAATAAAACAATTGTATTCTAGATCTCAGATTAATGTTTGTCCGAGAGTTCTTCTAGATGCTAAGGATGTTAAAAGTACAGAAATTCCCCTTCGTTCTAACCTACATTCCACAGCAAAGTTGTTTTTGTGTTTGTGTCTGTGTTATTTTCGCCCTAAGCTTGAGTCGCTCGCTAGCACGCTTGTGTTTTGGTCACAGGAAACCTAACGAACCTAACCTACACTCCGTGGTAAAGTTGTTTTATTCGTAGAAAGCATTCGTTAAATCGTTACGTATAAACATTTCCTAATACGATATTGGAAATGTATACAATTCCTAGGAAATTTATACATTTCCCAGAATATGTGTGTATGAAATAATCTTTGAAACAATATTTAATACATTTCCTTAATAGCTTCGGAATTGTAGAAGTCTTAATATTCTGACTCGACTGTAAATCAAATGTACCTGACTCAGCCACTGAATGCTAAAATCTTTGTAGGGAAGAATAATGATGGGTAATGTAGCGGGCTTTATAAGGGTTACGCATACAAAAATACATGTCCAAAACTTAAGCAAATGCCCCCTCTCCGCCCCTCTATGCACCCCGGCCTTTTCTTCTCCAAATGCAAATATGCATGTCATGTCAATAGTCACCCAAGGAAGCCGAATCATGCGGGTTTTTCTATATCTGGAATAATTTTTCGAAACTAAAAACCAACTTTACCTTCAAACTACATAACCGATTTTGATAAAATTATCTTTTGTTTATAAACGATTTTTAGCTGTTTTACAAAACCGACCTGTAATGCTAAACAGCTAGAGGTTTTGTTAAACAACGGATTATACAATCCAACTGCGACATATATACAGTTGGACATAGAACCTCCTCCTTTTTGTGAAGTCGGTTAATAAAAAAGCTGTGCTACGTCGTAAAGGATGTCGACGAGAAAAGCTCGCTGTTCAGTTCGCTGTCAATGTACACACACACACACTAGGTAGGTACTTACTCTGTACACGGATACGAAGTGAAATTGACCAGTGATTTAAAAGAATAGATAGGGTCAGTCTTGGTGAAAACTTGCGCCAGCATATGGCGGGTCTCAGTCATGCGTACACCCTGGTCTTCGTTGCCCCATCGCACATAAGTGCTAAGATGGTTACTGAGACCGTCTCGGTACACGTAGTTGTCTTTCGGTTCAGCGTGTGTCGAAAAGTCCCAATTTTCTACTTTCGTCTTTGATCCATAGGTGTTCTTTGAAAATAATATTTGTTGTGGCTTTTTAGCCATAGGATTTTTAGTCCGCATTTTAAGTATATTATAATGCTCTAGATAAAAAAAAATAGTATTTAAATGTATGAACTTGTGAAAAACCTTTAAAAATAAATATTTTACAGACAACAAGCAAAAATAGCAAAACTAATGAAATTCAGATTTGATTAATAAGACAGGTGTCAATCTATTTAAATAGGTACATGATAGGTACCTAGGTTTTTGTTTCATTATACCGATCCGAGAGATACCTACACAACCAAAATACCTACACGCTACCTTTTTAAAACGTTTATACTAGTACTAATCTACCATCTACCTCCATCTACCAGACCAGCAGACCACCAGAAGATTAGTAGTAGGTTGGAGGTTCTAGTACTTATTCCATAGAGTTAAATTTCTTGTCTATTAGTCTATATTACATATTAATCTCTGATTAATCCATGGAATTGTGGATTAATCTATATCTGTGTCGCAATGCAGGGCCGTAGCCAGTGGGGTGGATTGGGGATAATTATGTAGTTTGAGACTAACTTGGTGGGGGGTTCAACTACGGCCATGTCTCAATGTAGGTAAATATATATCTTTAGTCTCAATCTCAACGGAAAGTAAGCCTTTCTGCATTCATTTGTTATACTATACGTATATGATATTAAACTTTGTTTTTATTTTTTTAATTAACTTTGTTACATTTTTTTCAACACACTTGCTCATAAAGTGGCTCTATGGTCACCGCAATTAGGCACATAATGACACCCATAATCAAACTGTGACTTTTTCATTGCTATAACTCACTAGTGAGTTATAGATTATTTTTTTTTAATTTTATTGGTTGAGTTCATGGAATTGTATGTACTTGCGTTGAGTTGCTTTGTTCTTATTAAAAAAGTTTGTATTTAAAAAAAAAGATCGTGTTCAATAGAACAAACAAATTAATGTTCCTTTTGCTTGCTTATTTCATGCAACTTCTTATTTAAATAGATAATTTTAACTCGTACGTGTTTAATAAATAAAACTTTCACTCAAGTATAACTTTTGTTTTCTCTGTAATAAAAGAAAACTTTAAATTCCCCATTTTGTACGTGGCAGAATAGGCGCAAATCTTATGCGCGAAAAAAAAACTTTTCTCTTTAGTCTGTGGCCGATCGCAATGCGCGCGCATAGGAAAACTGATTAATTGTTCCCACCCGAAACATTTTTTACAACTCGCTTTCACTGTTGAAATTATAGTTATTTATTAATTAAAATGTCTACAAGTACTAGTTACGAAAAAAATGATTTATGTTGTACACCGCCCGATATAAGATGTGAAGCCCTTAACGTTATAGAAAGTTTACTACCTGAAAACTCCAAGGAAAAATATCTATTAGCGTACCTACCAAAATTTCATAAAATGGCAAAACAGCAAGAATACGCATTCTTTTTCAGAAAATGTGTTCATGGCATACTTTAGAGAATTATCTTCTAAGTACAAACCTAGCTCTTTGTGGTGTTTATACTCAATGTTAAAAAGTACAGTCCGAACAAAGAATGGAGTGGACTTAAAAATCTAATTTGTAAGCTTATCTAAAGAGACTATCCGATGGATTTAGAAGCAAGAAATCAAAGGTTTAATTGTCGGACGATATTGAAAAATTTATAAAAGATTCCTACTGACGAAACACCAAGTACATCAAATGATTGGATTTCACCTACCTACACGAATAATGAGCCATCTCAAATTACAAAAGAACATGAAGTATTTCAATAAATAATCTATCTGTTGAGACCGCTATGTCATCAAAAACAGTTAATTATAATTTTACTAACTGCATATTTACTAATTGTTTCTCTAAATAAACTTTTATAGGTTTGACGCCAATGTCTGTCTGACTGTGGCATCGTAGCTCATAACTCAACCGATGAATTGATTGCGAGTTGCGAATGCCGTATTATTCTTTCCCGAAGTTCGTCGCCTACATCTTTTTAAATTGTAAACCCTACTTAGCTCTGATAGTTTTCCTTTAAACTTCGTTATATATACTAATATATATACTATGATTTTTTCACGTGTTCATATATAATATAACCGTTTAGGAGATAGAGGGAGACACTTGACTTTTGCACTATAAAACCAAATATTTCAGAAACAGATCCCTAAATGGAAAAATGGCATTCGCAAGCTCAGACAGACATACAGACACATAGACATGGCGAAATTATAAGGGCTCCATATTTACTACGTAACCCTAAAAAGCACTCCTGTATAGTTAAGTGTAGTGTGGCCCTGCTGTGCCGATTAATGCCGGCCCAAATACTTACAAGTATGTAGCAAGCCTAACATCAACCATGTATATAATATGTTACCTGGGGGGTTACTACAAAAGCGGTACGCAAGACGGACGTTACTGCGTATCCGCGTTTCAGTGTCAAGAAACATTGAGCATTAATGTATGATAATAAAGTCTAATTTGGTATGAAATAAAACAGGACGTCACTGTCAGACGACTATCGTAATATTTTATGGAGTAACCCCTGCCATAAGCGAGTTGTGTGGTCCTATTAAAAAAAAAAGTTTGTACATATGAGGGTTCTATTAAAATGTATTAATTAAATTAAACAACATAAAATTCAACTAGATAAGTATTATAACAACACTAATAGTTATTGCATTTTTTGTCACTCTGTTGAACTTGTTTCAAGGTCGACGTGAGAAAATTTCTCTCTCCAATGCAACTCTTCGTCCTTGAGGCGAATACTCTCTTCCGCACAAACCACGAAAGCCTCAAAGAACTCGTAAAAAGTCATCTCAAAGTCCAAATTCTTAATTCTTTTTTTTGTTTTAGTACACACTCCCTGAAAGATTTTTGCAAAGATCCTGACGATAGCTTTACTAGACAAATTGCCAAAATTAAAAAGTTTTAGATTTGCATAATCTGGTTCCATTACATTCTCCTGATGCAGCGAGATATTTTCATCTGAAATTTGAGAGAAATAAACAGATAGGCCAACAAAATCTCGAATTTAACGAACACTCTGTATTAAAGTCACCTTTAAAAAAAACAAAATTACGATTTTACGTCTGTAGTCTGTAGATGTCACAGATTGAGTACATAGATATTGAAAGTGGTCACTAACCAGCAATTGTATAATTACGTAGTCAATATGTTGTAGTAAATGATGATGATCTCGTGCTTACCAGTGATGAATGTCATATCATCCCCATAGACGTAAGAATTCCTGCCAAGAGGTAGAACGTTGTCAGGGGGCTCCACGAGCGGCGGTTGCGGAAGCTCCACCCAGTGCGGAGGACATCGGACGGCTTGCAAAAATTGCCGTATTGTGTGCGGTTCTCCGAGACTACAGTACAGAGCGTACAATCCCTTTAATGGTATGAAGGATGCGTAACCTTTCGCAAGACATCCTGAAATAAAATAATTTCATTGCATCAATGAAATTTTAACGCTGAGCCAGACAGGCACACTAGTTTGTGGTCTGACATTTTGCCCGCGGCGGAGCGGTAACAATGTAAAATGGTCACCGCTCCGCCACGGGCTACGCTATCCGCACACATCTTATAAAACTTTATAAAAATATATCGCGGCAAGCGGCAACCGTATTTTGACAGAATGTACCTACCTACCTCCTTCCTTATATTATTTATCTGATTTTGGACTGGCGTAGTCCATTACTGTTATAGTAAAGCATTAAGAGGCCTAATAATCTTTTTTCCTTTGCCAATTTAGGTATTTTACGCCGGCAGCGAGCGCACGCACACAACGACATGCCGCTCACACACACAGAGCTACGTAGGCGACGTAAAGCGCGGTATAGTGCGCTCGGCGACATTCTTGATCGTTGATGTTTTTTGGTTAAATATACTGGTGGTACATTATGTTTTGGTGCAATAAAGATTTTAACTAACTTACTAACTGGTATAAACTAACAGATATTATTCAAATTTTGGTTAAAGTTTTATTACATAGTAAATGCCATCTTAATTTAAATGCGAGTAATAATATATAAATATTAAATCCTTGAGTGCTTTGAATTACGGGTAAGTAAAAAATATTATGATAAAATAATATGATAAATCGTGAAGGTGATAATAATGGAGACTTCTATTCTATATTAGCAGAGTTGAGCACGCACATTATTTAGTTTCTATAGAAACTTAAATAAGGCAAGTTTTAACAAATTAGGTAGTGCAAAGTATTATTTATCATTAATTGTAAGCCAGATTACTCCGTATTACTCTCTACATGGTGATTTTTTAATGGTTTTGGAGCCGAAGGCCACTTCGTAAGGATCGTTAGTAAGACCTAAATAGCTAGTTAAAATAAAAATTCAGAAACCAAACATTTTGACTAAAACTCGTGAAACGCGAGATCAATTAGTAGTACCACCACCTGGCTGGCCTGGCAGAGTTAATCGAGCTCACGCGGCGTAACTACTATTAGGTATTACTTTTATTTAAAACTCTTAGATTTGTTGTAGCAAATAAGTATCACGATTTGTAAACAGTATTGGCAGTTGTCATTAGTGTTGCCAAATTAATAAAACCTAAGTGGTAGTTGATTTATACAGTTGCTACATGCGTACGGTCGGGTATCTGTGGCAAGTTGTAACGAGCAGACGGATATTTTAAAAATTGGCAGCACTAATTGACCGGTTGGTGAGCATTCATTCTGAATGAATAATAAAGGTAGAAATTAAATGTATTTGGTGAAAAAATTGTAACAAGCTTTATGAGGCGTTATTGGTGGAGATAAACACGTGTCATGGAATCTATGCGAATCTTTTATTTAACACTACGTGGTCTCGATCACAAGTCATTTTTGCAACATTTTTGTCTTGTCGTACACAAATATGGATAGAAAATTTATTTACCCTATGACATTTTTTTCCAAAACCAATGAAAAGTCAGCGTGTATATCGAATGAAAAGGGGTTTAGGGAGGTAGCACACGGTGAATTCTTTTTGTAGCTGTGCAGTTGCTGGTCATAAACCGATGGAGAATGTTGCGATGCAGTAGCGCGTTCATGAAACACACGACTGCATCGCTAGAGTAGAAGTCGCCTTCCTTATTATCGAATAAAATAAATAGAACTGTAGAATTAAGAAAATTGGTATAATTTGTCTGAGTATACATTTAAAAAGTACACGTACAAATCTGCTTGACAGGAAACGCTGCTTTTGCTGCTGAATGACGGTTAAAATTATTTCAGAAAAACCTCATGTTAGCACTCAAATCTGACTATCATTTTAAACCTTGCGCGCTCAAAACAAATATTTTCCAACATATAAACGGATTTCGATTAAATTTGGCAGAATGACAATGATGAAAAATAGTGTCACGAAGCTACTAGAAGTAGAGAATTCCAGAAGAATTAGCAAATTCTAAAACTAGTAGTTCGCCACGACCTTAGACCTCGCGATTATTATTTCAAAATAATGTACATGATTTGGATGAATTTTACTATCGGTGCAGGTTTACCGATATACGAATTCATGGTTGTGACCAAATTTCCAAAATAGTTGCCAATCACAGCCCTTTCTTCAAATGACTTTCGATCTAGCTCTGAAATGTCAGGAGCACCTTCCAACCATACAATCCCATGGATATGAGGTCTACCGTGATGCAGAACCTGTACCAGTAGTCTTTCACCGAAAAATGACCCATCATTTTTCAAATGACAAAGTCAGCTCGTTTTTGGAAAAACCAAGTTTAAATGTTTATTTGTATTACCATGGCTCTATGCCGCTGCTCATTGGTTTCTTACTTTCTTCGTAAAGCTACTTCGCGGGCTTTGATTGCTGTTGATCTCTTGTTAGTTCGTAGCATAATTACTTAAACTACTACAGAAGCACAGACAAGCAGCGATAGCGATTGAACGTAAGTTCGCTCAACAAAATTGCTAAATTTAATAAACAAGCCAACAATCAATCAAAAGAAGCAAAAACTGAAGAAAAAAAACTAATTGTAAAATAAGCAAAACCCTTTTATTTTAAGTCGGTTAAATATGATAAAATTTATAGAACCATTTATGAAACTCAAAATAATAACCATATTCAGAGAAATTACTTCGTGGACCCCAGGGGAGATATGTATTTTTAAGAAAGTTGTTCAGTAGCCCGGACTGAATTCACCGTTAAATAGTTTGAGTATATTTTGTAAGAGGATTTGTATTGTATATTCGTCACGGCTTAGTCAGCTAGACTTCGCGAGTCACCCAAACCCGTTTAAGTATAACGTATAAAAAAGTTGATCAGACAAAAAAGTTGTTCAAATAAAAAAATATCGTTTTCATAATGGCAAAAAAAAGCCTAATGACATTTTTGAAAATATTTTGAAATGGCGGATAGTGACAGTTTTAAAATTTTAAACCCCCACATTTCCGCCATTTTGAAAAATTTCGGAAAACTGGCTCGATAAAAAAATACAATTTAGTTGCTGAATCTGCTTACAAAATTTCATGAGAATCGGTTAAGAAATGCGACCTGTAGGCGAGAACAGACAGACAGACAGAAAGACAGACGGACAAAAGAATTTTTGGCTAGTCTCGAAACTGAGACGCTTCGCTCGCTCGGTCAATAATGTGAATTGTTCTAGAAGTTTATAGAATAATCACATAATACACACATTCTACCACTTGTCTCCCGCGCAAACTATTCAGTTTAGAAAAAAAAAAATTTGAACCCTTAATATCATTTTTGAAGACCTATACATAAGACCACATGTATGGGTTTGATGTAAATAAATTTTTGAGTTTAAGTTCTAAGTATGGAAAACCCAAAATTTATTGTTTTTGTTTTCTATATTTGTGTAAAAATCTTAACTCTGTTCACAGAATACATCTACTTATCCTATAGTTTCGGATGGAAAAATGGATGTGACATACGGACGGACGGACAGACAGACAGACATGACGAATCCATAAGGGTTCCGTTTTTTGCAATTTGGCTACGGAACCCTAAAAACCACAATCAAAAACTTTGCACTTTTTGCAAATAACTTGCTGTCTTTCTTTCCGGAGTTTTATTCCCCAGATCCAAAACCCTTCATCAGATCTTCATTCAAATTATAAAAATCTTATCTTATAAGCGATTCTTCCAAACAAACATTGAATCATTAGAATCGGTTTATATTAGAAAGTAATATGAGCTTGCCAATGTATTATAAATATTTGAGCTGCAGTTGTCTGTTGAGGAATTTCGTTCTCCAGCGCTAAGAACTTTCATCCGATCTTAAAAAACATTACATGGGACCAACCTTGCATTCTTAAAAACTAGACATATATTTTTGAAATTGATTCATTTTTGACGGAGTTATGAGGTAACATACACAAAAAAATATATATATATACACGTCGAATTGATAACCTCCTCCTTTTTTTGAAGTCGGTTGAAAACTAATCGTCTCACCTAATAATTACAGTTTTCATTAGAAAATCAGGTCCAGTCTAGACACTAAACTGACAGACGTCTTGTATAGTGACTTACTTAAGCTTACTTTTTGCCTTTTGCAGAATTAGTGGCACCATAGTATTTCTTTTTCCATTTCACATTACCAAACGTTCTATTTTTAGTTCGTTTGCCCATTATATTTACGACAGACACAAATAAATTACTATAAGTAATCAAGTTTTCCAACGATCAAATCCTATCAGTCGCTCTATGGTTCACGCACGTCATGGCTCAGTGACTACGGAGTCGGCGTTGGCACAAAGAAATACGTCCTGTCGCTGTAAGCGCTGCGCGCGGACTGCCGTCGGGGAGTAAACCGCATCCTATTTAAATAAATTTTTAAGAGATATGATTTTATTTTTTTACACTGTTAAAAAAATAAAATTATGATGTGTTTTACATATTAAAAAAGGGGTTACCTATCACAAACTAGAATTCTTTAGTTACGAATTTGAAAATACCAAAAACGTTTCGTAATTTTTTTATTTTCAATATTTTCATTTGACCGAAATCTCTTATTCCATCTGGTTGAAATTCCGATTTTCGATTGTTATATTTTTGAAAGGTATATGCTTTGTATTGCAACCTAACGTTAAACCGATGATACTATTTCTATATGTTTCATAAAGAAAATAATTATTTAACCTAAAAATTATTTTCCCTATTGTTAAAATACAACATGACAAATACCAAATAATTTAAATCATAATTTTGAAATCCAAAATGTTTATATATACGGAGTATATACTTTGTAGTTATGTTCTATTTGTGTGTTTGTCATGTTGTGCGGCTTGGGGTGGCCCAAAGGCCACCCCGCCGCAACCTGAACCTACCTATAGCGCTCTGTCACAAGGTTTTTGTTTTAATAAGTAGGTTTAAACACATTTGTGTTTGTGTGTATTCATGTTGTGCGGCTTGAGGTGGCCCAAGGGCCACCCCGCCGCAACCTGAACCTACCTGTAGCGCTCTGTCACAAGGTTTTTAGTTTTAATAAGTAGGTTTAAACACATTTGTATTTGTGTGTATTCATGTTGTGCGGCTTGGGGTGGCGCAAGGGCCACCCCGCCGCAACCTGAACCTACCTACAGCGCTCTGTCACAAGGTTTTTGTTTTAATAAGTAGGTTTAAACACATTTGTGTTTGTGTGTATTCATGTTGTGCGGCTTGGGGTGGCCCAAGGGCCACCCCGCCGCAACCTGAACCTACCTATAGCGCTCTGTCACAAGGTTTTTGTTTTAATAAGTAGGTTTAAACACATTTGTGTTTGTGTGTATTCATGTTGTGCGGCTTGGGGTGGCCCAAGGGCCACCCCGCCGCAACCTGAACCTACCTATAGCGCTCTGTCACAAGGTTTTTGTTTTAATAAGTAGGTTTAAACACATTTGTGTTTGTGTGTATTCATGTTGTGCGGCTTGGGGTGGCCTAAGGGCCACCCCGCCGCAACCTGAACCTACCTATAGCGCTCTGTCACAAGGTTTTTGTTTTAATAAGTAGGTTTAAACACATTTGTGTTTGTGTGTATTCATGTTGTGCGGCTTGGGGTGGCCCAAGGGCCACCCCGCCGCAACCTGAACCTACCTATAGCACTCTGTCACAAGATTCAAATGTGATATAGAATTATCCAAAAACGTAATGTTTAAATACATAGTTTATATTATTGTTACTTAAATAAGTGTTATTTATTATAATATATTAATCCTGCATGTACAAAATTACTGTTAATAAAATAAAAGTTATTGAAAATCTGTGTAAATAATAATTTAAAAGAAGTTATTTCTATCATTAATACTTCTAGAAAATAAAATTCTTGTTACCAAATAAATTTTCAAATAAAAATTACATATTTTGATTTTCGGTCGATAGTTTTTATAGAAGACGAAATATATATTTATTGAATTTATATAAGCAGTAAATATGGTAAAGAACCCATTTGGCATTTAAAAATTCGTTGTACCGTTTTCGAACAAATAAAAATCGAAGAAAAACAAATCTAGTTTGTGATAGGTTACCTAAAAAAGGGCATGAAATGGCATTTGTTATGGTTTTTTTTATTTTTCTAAAATAGGAGCTCAGAACACGAATACAAGCGACTTTATTTACATCGATTTCGGTGAAAACTACGCGATTTTTTAAAATTTTTTCCTTGTGAATTTATATAAAACAATGAAAAAAGCTTCACTCATGTCAGAAAATACTTATTCAGCTATTTTGTCTATTTTTTTACCGGGTGTTAATGATTAAATCATTTGAAAATCTCGAAAGCCCCGCGACGCGTTTTGCGAAATTTGGCAAAACGCACGTTGGATTCCGTTGAATTGTACTAAATCTTTCAATCTTTCATAATATATAAATAAATTCAATGGTAATCCTGTACTTTTCTCAAAAACACGACGCAAAGTTGAGTGAAATTTGTCAAATTTCATATGCGGCCTCTTAAAATAAAAATAAAATATTGACCTTTACGTTTTCCAGCGCGGGGCAGAACATCTTTTTCCATGAAAATTCTAAACCCACTCGCTAATATTGTATCCGGCTTAGGGCCAGGCAGTTGCTTTTTAGCGTATAATCTATTTGCAACTGTTATCAAGCTATGTACAAATTGCCATAAATATATTTTTTCGAAGGGATTGTGAGGTTGCCTTGCCAACCAATCACGATTTTCAAAGAACATGTCATCGATTTCAACCAGGGTCAATCCTTTTGAATGTATATTACAGTCAAAGTATAACTGCCATAGATATAGCCGAATAAGAACCGGTTTGAAATAAATTTCTTTTGTGTTGCATATAGTGGCGTAAGTGTAATATATTCTTTTTATGTCAGTTTCATACGATCTAATGGCTTTCCTTAAAGACTCTTCTTCAAATTCCATCAAATCGTCAAAGTCCGTCAAGTCTCCATCTTGAACTTCACTGGCAATAGCTTGTCGTGTTACGTATGATATGTGCGATACGTCAAATTCAAATGCTTTATTCCTTTCGATGTATTCAGATAAAATACGTGCTCTTCTTTCGTGCTCTCTATCAATATTTTTTAAAGCCTGCTCTATATGGTATACGAGACCAACGGTCTCATCACATATATCAAATCTATAAGGTTCTAAAAGCTGAATAGCCTGTTTCTGGTCATTAGTCATACCATGTGCACCGTGGGCCTTTTCAGAAGTCAGAGGACCAATGTTGTCATCGATGAATAAATGTTTGTGTTCAATAATAAATCCATTGTTTGTAACAAACTTCCCTGCGCCATTTTTCTTATTATTTTTGAACTCTCCTTTGTAATGAGACCCCAGCCCGAACCCCAAATTTAAAACTCCGTAGCCATTTCTTTGCCCGTGGTCCCAATTTCCTCGATATGCATTTAAGGAGGGGAGAGACATGGAGTTATTGGCATAAGCGTCCCAAATGTAAATGCCATTGCCTGACATTACTCCATTTTTCCAATCGCCTTTGTAAAACTGAAAGTAGACAATGTGTTTAATTTAATCAATCATATAACTTGTTAACTATCTCTGAGCTATAAAAACGCGGTGAGTACCTACTTAGGTATGCAAAATGATCAGACGCAAATCAAGCGAACTATTACCGAAACCTGTTTCTAAAACTTACATCGTGGTTGGGCCATATCATCAGTCCTTTTCCTTCTCTCACGTAAAAACTCCACTCTCCCTTATAGCCGCTTAAAGAGTTATATTCTCGCAAGCCAAATCCATGGCGGACATTCTAAAACCATTCAAAAGAATTATCAATTTATTACATGCTCTGAAGTCAAAAACTGTATAAACAAAATTCGATAAACTTACCTACGATACCTCGTCTATCATTTTGTTCGGTCTACAGGTTAGATACCTAGTTTATGTTACCTAATGTACGTGGGACTTCCGGTTACCAACAAAAATAAGGTTTTTACTGTATATCTGCTTGTAAATCAAGTACCTTCATATCTGTCGTCTATTCGCGGAGAGTTGAGTTTACAGGGTTTCTTAACTCATTACAAATGCAGCCCGTTAATTATTTACAAGCTTATACAATTTTGAGCAACTATTATTTGTGTAAAACAGAAAACAACACACAAACGACTCATTCGAAGCGCATTCCAGAAGAAAATGGCATATTGTCACCGCGTCTGCTCCAGCGGTTGTCATCAACTGCGTACCTCGTTTGTACCACACCAACGGCGAAAGCGAGAGGCAAGCTCACGGTCGCACTACAGTTTGTGATAATCAAGCAACAGTCACTCGTCTGAGATAAATTATAATATTTGTCAACTCTCGGCGATCAGACTTTTAGCACCTATATCTATAGAGTAGATCTGATGTTTATTATGGTCCATTTTATTTTTCCTGATAAAAGTGGCGATTGTAACGATCCTTCAAATTGGGGCTACTTAACTTTAAAGTACAAGAGTTCAACTCACATGCACCCATTGCCCAGTATAGGAGTTTTTGAAAGTCTTCGAGTAGTATATAGCCCCTTCTCCATGCTTGGTGCCGCAGTGCCAACCTCCAGAGTACGCCCGCTGTTTCCGCGAGTCCACGTACAGCCCGTGTCCGTGGCGCAGGTTGTCCACGAACTCTCCTTCGTACCAAGTGTCGTCTTTCCAGAATATTTTTCCATATCCATTTATCTCATTGTCCTTGAATTGACCCTAGTTGAACGTTATTGGATTAAGTAGTCCTACTTATGTATTAACAAATGCGTAGAGGCATTCATTGTGTACGTACCTATTTACATCGTTTACCAGATTTTGCCTGTGTGTCATTAATATATAATGTCATCTTCATCTTTCATCTGGTATCTTTCTACACTGCAGGAGCACGACCCTCTCTGTCCACCTAGAGCCGTACTTGGCCAGAGCAGCCAGAGGATTTGGCCTACACTCTCCTCGCTGGCCAGACGGGTTGGAGAGGTCTCATTAATGTTTATAAGCTTTGTTTAGCTTGTATTTCCTAAGTCGCCTTCTACGACATCCACGAAAAGTTAATTGAAATTCATAATTTTATGGTAGTAAATAACAGTATTCCCTACCATTGCTAGCATCAGATGTCTTTCGAGTAACATCGAATAAAGCTTTTCTTTCTCGATTTAAGGAAAGCTATATACCTATCTATACCATGGCTGTGCCTTTACGATTTACGATTGCCATTGCCATGTAAAGGATGACAGCCGGTTTGGCCGGGCCCGTGCCGTCCGAAACATATAAGAGCTAGAGTAGAAATGCCACTTTAACAAAAGTGATGTTCACAACAAACACTGTTGAAAAAAATCATTAAAAAAATTGATGACGTGACAAAAAACCAAGATGGCTCCCCTTCTTAAAATGGTCAAAGGGTTCAGGTTCAGAAGGTTCACCCTGCCAAAGGAAACCTTTTGATAACCAAACGCCGTATATTGCATTTTTATGTTGTTTAGAGAAGAGAAACGCTACCATGACAACAGAAATACGGATTAACATTCTTATGAACCTTATAAAACAGCAAAGTTGTAATAAATTACTATATCGTCTAAAACTAGAACTAAAGGAAAATATTTACCAAGTAGACAGTGCCATTAGTCCACTGAAACCTGCCTTCTCCATGCATGCTCTTCATTGAGATGTTTCCTTCGTACTGGTTTCCGTTAATGAAGCGTATAACAGCACGTTCATCGGGTGGCGAAAACCAAGTTTGTTCCTGATTCTGACGATGGAAATAAGATTTGATAGGTGATTCTTACACATTTTTTAGGAACCTAATGTAAAAATAATATAAATGCAGTGAATATTTCGCAGAATTGGGTCCATTACCATAGAGCAACGAATGTACTTTGGTACTTAGTGAATTTGAAAACAGCGTAAAATAGCTTCTACATTAAAATAATATGTGATTAAGAAAGAATATCTGTAAAAATTCTTTGGTCTGTAGTTGGGAGTCATCATCATCATTAGGTCTTTTTTGTTCTCTACTGCAGGAGCACGACCCTCTCTGCACTGCCAGATCCATACTTGGCCAGACCAGCCAGAGGGATTAGCCTATACTCTACGGGTTGAAAAGGCCTCATTGATGTTAATAAGCTTTGTTTAATTTCCTAAGTCGCCTTCTACGATCCACGGGAGGACTTGGACTACTATTATACTCTGCCGGATACCACACGGCACAATGTAGTTAGATTAATCCAAAAGAATTATCTTAAAATACCTGCTAAATTTAAATACTAAGTACAATATAATCATGCAAACATGAAATTACCTGCTGTGTATCAAATACATCTAGTTTAGATCTGCTTGACTTCGTTTTAGATGATTTAGCTAAAGCCAAATGAAAATGTAATTACTTAGAGTACATAAGTAAATTCAAGGTAGGCAGTACCCAGGTTAACTTATTTTGCCATACAAAAGTAGACAAGGTACTTAGGTAAGTACCCAGGTACTTAGGTAGGTACCCATGTACCTTGCACCCTATTTTGCCATACAACAGTAGACTATTTTGTAGCTGACGCCATATCTGTCTGTCTGTCCATCCGCGGTTCTACTCATAGACTATAAATGCGAAAAAGCTGTACCTAATTTGGTATGGGTATATATGTTGGCGCAACAGCGACAAATCAGTGTTTTATTAAGTTATTTAGTCTAAATGTTGAAAATCTAAGCTTTGAAAATTGTTACTAATGTTCCGTATTTAAATAATCATCGATATTGTACATCAAAACAAAACTTATTCTATGAATCATCTTGTTTCTCGCTCGAATAGCGTTTCAAAGCGCCCCTCCAAGGCGAACGACGGAGTGGGGTCGGTCGGTAGGGCGAGTGCTTATAACGGCGTGTCGCCGCAGAGAGCGCTCTCTTCTCGCTTGGCACTCGACACTAACGTAACCTTTTGGCCCAACACAGACGACAGACTTTTTGTCCGATCGAGTCTACGGCGCACAAAAAGTCTCCGTGGCGCGCAAAAAGTCTTTCGCGGATTGTTCACGGTCTCAACACACACGACGCACATTTTGAACCATTCTGTTGGCAGAACTGTAGGGACGGACACATACAGTTTTACACGCCATGGAAGTGCAAAGACTGCAATGTATTATTTTATATTTGAAGTACAGAAAAAGAAGAAGAAATAGAAAATTTTGGGTACATCCTATACTTTCGGAGAGATTACTAAAAGGACAATTGCATATTAAACATGCAATTCTAAAACAATAACCGGACAATATTCAAATTTTATAAAATTTCTATTAATACTTTAAATGAGTTGCTATTCATTTTAAGACCGGCTTTTAAAGTATCATAATTTTTTTTTATAAATAAATAAATATATAGGGACAAATTACATTGATTGAGTTAGCCCCAAAGTAAGTTCGAGACTTGTGTTATGGGATACTAACTCAACAATACTATATTTTATAACAAATACATATATAGATAATCATCCAAGACCCAGGACAATTTGAAAAAGGCCATTTTCCAACTTGCCCTGACCGGGAATCGAACCCGGGACCTCTGGGTGGCGGACTAGCATGGTGACCACTACGCCACGGAGGTCGTAAATTGCAGGTCTGTTTTGTATTTCATGAATAACATCAGTACATCTATCTCTAGCGCCATGCTATAATACCGCGCACGTCACGTCCACCACTAGCCGAGTGCAGGTCACAGACTAAAGTGCGCGACGTCTGTGTTAGCGCGGGTTGAAGCATACGTTGTATTTTTTTCGCACACTTTTAGTGCGGAGTGGCGCGGCGCGGCGCGGCGCTGTCTGCCAAAATTACACGGATTTTTTGTGCGCCGCACTTTTTGTGCGTCGTGTGTGTTACTGCATGTAATTCCATAGGTTCTATTTTCACAGACTAAAAAGTGCGTCACGGATAGTCTGTCGTCTGCGTTGGGCCTTTAATGCATTGTTGTTTGTTGTAATAATTTCTCTAGAGATAAAGAATATTGACACGAAATAATACTTTTGTAAAAAAAAATTACGAAAAGAATAATTATGGTGGCTGAGTTTCTTGCCGGGTCTTCTCAGTTACACCGAACCTTACGACACCGGTGCTAAAATCACGAAGTATAATATTCAAATCACTAGATTTGAATATTATACTTCGTGATTTTAAGATAGCAATAACCTTTCGAATAAAGAGATATCGTCATATAATGACTCTTTAATTGAACCTTCCTTACCATTAAACTTAAGAATAAAGAAATAGTGATAATTGAGTGCGTCCATTAAGTGACCTCGCTCTTACATGTATTATAATTATACCAAAACAGGGGTTACCTAAATAAAATCTTGAAAAAAAACTTTTTAGTGTACCTGGCTCCCATACAAGTGAAAGTAATTTTTTTTCTTGACTAACCCATTGTGTGGATTTTTTTCTGAATAGGTCTTTCAAACCTATTGTGAGCTTGTAAATAAATTAATATATAAGGATAAATCACACTTATAAAAATAGTGATAATTGAGTGCGTCCATTAAGTGACCTCGCACTTACATGTATTATAATTATACCAAAACAGGGGTTACCTAAATAAAATCTTGAAAAAAAACTTTTTAGTGTACCTGGCTCCCATACAAGTGAAAGTAATTTTTTTTCTTGACTAACCCATTGTGTGGATTTTTTTCTGAATAGGTCTTTCAAACCTATTGTGAGCTTGTAAATAAATTAATATATAAGGATAAATCACACTTATAAAACATCATAGACCCACGACAATTTGAAAAAGGCCGTTTCCCAACTTGTGGACACCATTTTTCGATTTAGGTATCCGTTTCTGAAATATTTGGTTTGCAAAAAGAAAACTATAAGAGCTAAGTAGAGTTTATTATGACAAAGTAGAATGTTAGGTAAATCAAATGTACAATATACAATACGATAGATAGATAGTGCACAGAAGTCAATAAGTATCTAAGTACTTAAATAATTTGTATTAAATATTTCAGAAACAGATCCCTAAATCGAAAAATGGTGTTCCCAAGCATAACATATTTTTGAAATTTAATTTTTTTACAACTTTACTTGAATGGGAGGACATAAAAAAATATTCAAGCCTTTACCAAATTACAGCTTTCTAGCTGGTACTTATAGTCTTTGAGTAAAACCGCGGACGGACAGACAGACACACAGACATACATGGCGAAACTGAAAGGGTTCCTTTCCTTGTTTACTACGGAACCCTAAAAAATGACCTTCAATAAAAGATAAATTTATCCTACATTTAATAAAAAAATTAACTTTGAGTTGAAATTGTGAGTTATTCCGGTCTGATCCACCAAACGAATCCACTCTTCATTATTATTACTACTTTTGTCCGGTCTGATCCAAAATTAACAAGTTCGGTCTGATCCCCTACCTGTTTAGTACAGTCAAGAAAAAAACAGTTGTTGATGAAAAAATAATCAATTTTTATTACTTATAATCAATTACAGATTATAATAAATTTGCACCTTTGATTTAGATACATTAAAAACAATTGTAAATAATTAACAAATGAAAACTCAAATACTTACAAAAAATATACAGGGTTAATTTTTAAACACTGTCCAAATTTTTTGAGCAAGTTCAGTCCATGAGTCTATATCGCTTCCCGCTGTTTTCCAGGTATAAAAAATTCTAATGAAGATTATAACCTTAAGGTAGCCGACAATTTATTAAGCCAGATCAAAAAATATTTTTCAGTACAAATATTTTGTTACTGACTGTACCAAAAATATGCTTGGGGATCCGACCGGAATACAATATTTAATTATTTATTCTGATCCCCTGGACGGGGTATCAGAACGGAATAGAAAATAATTAAAATTAAACAGATCCACTAGGGTATCAGACCGGAATAACTCGAAATTGTGGTAATTTGTTGAATAAGGTGTTAGTACCCGGGCGACCGAGCTTTGCTCGGTTATTACTTTTTATTGTGATATGGTGGTTGTCTAACCGCCATATAAACCAGCGCCCCCTGGATTAATATCATTAACGTCGCCTCCACTAGATGGCGGTAAAAGCGAATTAAAACTCGCTATGGTTTGTTTTGTAACATATTGCATATTATGGTAACATCATTAAACAGTTTTTTTTTTCATTTTAAAACCTATGTTGAACAGTGTTGTTTAGGTTATAATCTACATAAACTTGTCTAAAAACAATAAATATGAAAAAATAATATATAAACTTGAACATAAAAAAAAAACAAAAGTAAGTCACCGAGTGGGATTCGAACCTGTAATACTCTTTCTAGAGGTCCGCGTTGACCGCTGAGCCAGAGGATAGCGCCGGGTGGGACGAAATTAGCGACCATATTCTCCGTGGAAAGAAAAACGCATGTAAACTCGAAAACACGCCTTTTCCCAAACATAAGACTAATCTAGATCGATTGTTTACCCCCGAAAACCCCCATATACCAAAATTTCAGCGAAATCGTTAGAGCCGTTTCCGAGATCACAGAAATTTATAAATAAATATACAAGAATTACTTGTTTAAAGGTATAAGATTAGTGAAATATGTACTTTAATAGTAACATATAACGCACGGAGAAACATTCGTGACGGAAAAATCTTATTTTTTTTGCCTAGGCCCCGTCAGTAGTTACCTACCGCACGAAAAGGAACTTCTTTCCAATACAATAGAATTTAAATATATATATTGGCGGGTGCTGGGTCAGGCTGGGTTTGAACAGGGAACCTCGACATCGGAAAAAGTCTTGCACTTTTTTCGCCTAGCCCTTGTTCGTACCATCCGAAAAGAAACTTCGTTTAATTGACCGGTGTAATTACTTCACAGATCATGGTAGGCATCTAATCTACGCACGCCTGTTGTTTCGTCACACTTAGGTACGTAGTTCCTACTTACTGACAGTCTGCTTCTTCTTTTTGCTAGCCACAGCCAGATCACTTGCAACTTTTGGGATGTCCATGTACTGTGATCGTTCAATCTTTGGAGGAACTATCAATTCCCATGATTCAATTATAGAGTCCAGCATAGAATTGAACATCAAACCGACGATTTCTTTCTCCACGGTACCCGGCTTGCACCGTTGGGCCTGCGACACTCCAGATTCACTGGTCATAATGGACTGCCCTCGCGCTGTAGACACGACATCGCTGTAGACATCATCCAGACCTGGACCTGGTTGGTAAACGCGCCTAGAGGACAGCACTAGAGAACTATCTCGGCGAGTCACCGTTCGCTGTGAATCCGCGTAAAACATGTTGCAATTATGGATCGACCAAAAATAAATTACTTTATAAATTTAAAATTCTAATAAAATTCTTAATATTAATAAGTCTGAGACGACTGAATTAGTAAATAATGCCGAATTATATTTATAAAAATTAAATTATATTCTTTAGTTCAAAACTGTATCTGGAAAATTGACAAACTCATATTCGTGTCAATCAGAAATAAATGTACCTATCTATAGTGAAGTACCATTTACAAAAAGGTTGAACCAGTAATATGGCAATATTTGTAGGAGAAAGTGGACAGGGACCCAAAAAAAATTTTGTTCTTATTACTTTTTTCTCACTAAAAAATTTATAAAAATACTTAAATAGTTAGCCAAAAATATTAAAGCAATACCCCAATCATCAATACAAAGCGTTGAAGGATTTATATTCATTGTAAAATTAAAACCTGATAAAACACTGACCTAGGTTTCTTATAAGGTACCTACCTATACATACATACATATGTAAGACCATATCCTAACCGGAAAATGTGTCTAAGTCTGGCTGTCTTGAAAGCCATTCATCGGGAAATATCATTGGCATAATAAAATTAATCAGGAGATAAACATACATACAAACATACATACGTACATAATATCACGCCTGGAAATGGGGTTACGCCCGGCGCATATTGGGCACATTGTATAAATGCCGAATACATGTCCATTGTCAGGGCAATAACATTAACATAGTTTTTATTTACTTTTTCATTCAAATAGCTAAATTTGAGTATGTACAAAACTTAATTAGATTACGACTAATAAATTGAGAATGAAAAACTAGAAATTGATATGACGGTTAATGACTTAGTCAAAGCAGGCAAAATATCACTCTTTCGACTCTCCAGTTGCGTCGACGCAGTGCAAGCGTATGACTAGAATTTATTTGGAGAAAGCTAGAAATTATGATTATTTTATGATCAAATTATTTTATTGAAGTTATGATTTACAAAATACAGATAAGTTCCTGCTTATTTTTACTAAAATTAAATTATTTGTTCCTACCCAGCGATTGGGCATTTATTTGGGTGTAAACTCTTTTTTGCCCAATACGCCCGTTTATGCCCATTAATGCCCAATTTGTTTTTGCCCTCGACCCATCACTAATCACGCCTGTTTCCCACAGGGGTGGGGTATTTTTGGAGATAAACAATAAAAATAAAAAATCACAAAGTTTCAAACTGGTGTATCTTAAATAAAAATTTCACTTTGTTTTTTAATTTGCGCTTAGAGCGATCTCGATGACCACGGTGTCTCTCCACACTCTCGGAAGATCCAGGAGAGCGCGTTAACTTTTTGTTAATCATAGAACGACCTACCGATAAAGAAAAGAAGATATCAATGCAAGTAAACACTAAATGTAGGTACTCCATTAAGTAATAAAGATGTTAACCCCATCTCAATAATTTCCATGGCCTCCAGAAATGCCAGAACGTAGGTTGTGTATTAAGGTCTACGTCATCATCATTCGCTTCTAGAAGGTTGGGGAAGATCTGATCGCGACCACCTTGTTGTCGCACATGTTGCGACTTTTTCTCGACAGCCTGGCTTGTGGTGGCAAGGCAGAGGAGCACCAGTAGGAGCAGTATCTACAAGTTAAACAAATTCGGAAATAAAGCATTCGTCAGACAATTTACATCTTTATTCAAGTTTCTCACAAACAAAGCGCAACGTGGGCTATGAAGCAGCACAAACAAGGATGCTACCGGGAACGCGTTAATAAGTGGAATATTTCTTACAGACCAGGTCTTATAAGAATGAAACTTACCTACATAAAGTACACATTTCTGCTATGTATTGCACATACATGACTGATTGAAATAGAATAGTTTATATACAGGCAAACAAACAGACCGACTGTACAGAAGTCAGATACATTTTTATACTGTTTTATTATACATAATTATAGACATTACTTATACAAAATAATTAAGTACTTACTGGAAATTACCAAAAAGAAATTCTATTATGAGTTTGCTGTACTTAATAATTTATTTTAAAAGATAAATACCTAAGTATCACTAAATTAAAAACGTTCAATCACTCACATATATTTCGGTTCCCTCACTTCAGTTAGTAAAACGGTAAAACGCAACATACCTTATAATTCATTGCTTTAGCGGCCCACTATACGTTTACTGCTTACTTACATGTACGGTTGAATGAATAATCATGCGTTTATATTATGATCAATAGCAATGAAATTAGACCGGATAGGTGTTTCATACGTTAGGACAGACTAAGTACGCTGCGTTCATTAAAATCGATTGCAATGTCAGTGATCCAAATCGGTGTTGAAATTTAATAACTGCAAATTTTAGGGTTCCGTAATCAAACTTGCCAACGAGACCCTATTCTGTGTTTCAGCTATCCATGGAAGAAAGAGACTTTCAAGAAACATAATATTTATGTACTTAGGTACCTTGCCTAGCCTACATACATATTATTTAGCCTCTTTCACAAAATTAAACGAAAATTATTATAAAAGTTTGTCTTGTACAATGATACGAAACCGTTCGAATGCGATTTGGACTTGAACTATAGGCAGGTTTTTTTTTACAAATTAGACGTAAAATCTATTTACTGTTCCTTTTAATACGGACCGGTACCAATGACGATCAATCAAAGTAATTTAAAATCCTGAAGCATAAGTTTTTATTTTTGTTTAAAGTACCTACCTTGATATTTATAACAAAATAGATTTTAAAAATTGGGGTTCAGATCAGAAAGACAAGAAAATATTTTAGGTCTTTAATGTAACAAATTATATGTAACATACAAGTTCAAACAAGAAAGTATGTTAAAAGGCGAGGTTCAAAATATATTTAAAACATACAAACAAAACGAAGTGAACCCGTAAGTAAATTAGGTTTTTTACGAATATTGTACTGGTTTAGTAGAAGATCTCTTAAAATTTTCAGGACACGTTAAATTTATCAATATTAAGTACTTTTTCCATGGATCAACATGGCAATTTATAAAAATATAGCCTGTTTCATACATATCGTCACGATATATATGTATTGAATTTTGTATGGATGCTATATCCAGAGAGCACAAAATATGACTATGTACCTATTTCAAATTTGATAACATAGTGTAAGGTGTTTATAATGATGCAAAGTATTCGTGCCATAGGGTATTCAGGGTGTAAATTCTACTTTCGCATACAAGAGTCATTCAACTGACAGTCCATATGGGAATATAGAAATAATTTCAATCTCGAAGCATTGATCGCATAAGTTTTTCATATTAACAGGCTAAGTCACCCCTTCTGAATATTTCAACCATACATTTACACCTTGTATAGAGCATAAGACATATAGTTTGATCGACTACTTTTACTACACTACAAATATTTAAAAAGAAAAATGATCATATTTTACAAATTGACATCTTAGATCATATGGTATTGTATAATAGTTAGGAAATGTATGAACCCATATTACGTGACACATTTTTCACTTTTTTACCCCCTCCCTTCGGTGACCATGCGTTATAAATGACAAGACCCTCTAATTTTCACGTAACTTTTTATAAATATGGGTTTAAACCATTGTTGCAAACAAAAGAGTCACAAAATAGTATAAGGGTCATATTAGTCTGTCTCTTGTCGTGTGGTTTCCGGCAGAGTAGAATAGGGCCACTCCAAGACCTCCCGTGGATGTCGTAGATGGCGACTTAGGGAATACAAACCAAACAAAGCTTTTAAACATCAATGAGACCTCTCCAACCCGTCTGGCCAGCGTGAAGAGTGTAGGCCAAGACTTTTGGGAGCTCTGGCCAAGTTTGGCTCGGGTAGTACAGAGAGGGTCGTGCTTCTGCAGTGGAGATATAATTTGAATATAGCTCGAAAAATAGATGATATTGACCACGTGACGAAGACCTAAACCCCCCCTCCCTTCTACGTGCGTGGTATTTTGTTAAACCCCCGCCCCCCCTAAAAGGGTCACGTAGTATGGGTATGTTCCCCTACTAGCAACCCCATTATTCGGTACCACTGCATGCTATTAATTATATTCAAGTACTTATGTAATTAACTTTTCCGACTTTTTATACATACAGAACAATATCTATAATAAAAAAAACAATATCTCAACCGCTTGGCAGCATTAATTTATCACATTACTAAATTACCTTAGACTAAGTAAATAAATACATTATTAACTACATAAATGAATAAGTGAACTTTTATTTTTATTTTATATCACAGAGAACACAGGGTTCCGTATGCAACGGGGGTCCAACGGGATCCTATGACTGGGTCGCTAATTTAACGCCCCAGTCATAAACCTATATCTTTTGAATCGTTAATGTCTGCTATAATAATAAATATTTAAAATAACATAAAAATGAAACGTCTATACAATTTGAGAGTCAATACAATATACAACGTGTAAGGGACATATTCGTAATAAATCGAATCACGAGCTATATAAGACCACTATAGTATAATGAAATTAAAATAACAGTCAAAAACGAAAAAAATCGGCATTTCCATACAAAACTGTGCAGCCGCCTCGGCAATATGTATGGGAATGTCGACTTTTTTGTTTTTAAGCCCAACGCAGACGACAGACCAATCCGCGCCGCTCTTATACGCACACGACTTTTTGCGCGTCGTGTGCGTTACTGATACGATTCTATGGGTTCTATTTTCACAGACTATCACAGACTAAAAAGTGCTTCACGGATAGTCTGCGTTGGGCCTTAGACTGTTATTTTATTATCATTATAATATAGTGATCTAATATAGCCTGTGGTTCGATTTATTAAGGTTATGTCTTTTCCAGGTTGTAGGACACAAGTAGATTAATTTGAAGTTGGTTTCATTTCATTTTAATGATTTTTTACACATTGAGCAAAGAAGTTTGTGACTAGAAATAATGGGCCCTCATATGTTTTGTGGTCAGCATAAAAGAGAGCTGAATTTAAAGTAGGTATGCAAAATATAACAATACAATATTAATATAATCTATTTAATTAAATATTTACTTATGCATTAAATAACAATATGTTAATACATAATTAAGTATAATAAACATTCTTACAACATTTTAATGCTCGTCAATAATACATAGTTAGACATCCACGTAAGTATACAATGACTTTGTAGACATACTTTTTTACTTAGTTTATGCTAAGCTTCAATGTATTTGAGGATTTAAAATAATTATATCTAAGTAGACAAGAAGTAATTAGGATAGTTTTTGACTCTGTAGTAATTAATTAATTATGTAGGAATATCTACTTTTATTTAACAAGTAATTTATGAACATAAGTGAGTTTAAAAATCGCAACAGCAAAAGCAGTTAGTACTTTCTATGGTTTTATTTATTTCTTTAGGCGGCAACGGCACTAAATATATTTTTACAAATGTGAATTTTATCCAAATCCAATTGAAAATAGTTTAGCAAAAGCGAATAAAAGATATTTGGATGTTATGTTCCTTGGGGAAAGTTGTTGATTAAACTAACCTTAAAATAGGTTAATTACGTTTACGTTAATTTCAGTGGTAACAAAAACGTAGGAATTTTTCGCATGGTCTCACGGCCACCGCTTATGCAAGAGGTTGGTCTGTTGTAGTGCAGTTTGCACTGTGCAGTGCACTTACATATTTTTTTTTACTCCTGTACTGTTATCTGTCTTTTAAATGGTTCTGAACACTAATTTATGAACAATGATAATATGATTGCAGAAAAAAGTCTATAATCTATGCCTCATAATAGCACATGTGTCGTTATTTCACTAAAACGATACGCCTAGCCATAGACCTAGAATTTTTTCTTTATGTAGATTTACCATACTGCCGACATAAGAAAAAATGTTTTTTTAACACAGTCACTAAATAGACGTCAATTAAAAAAAAGTTGTATCATGGACTGAACTTGCTTCAAAAATTTGGCTGGTGGGTAAAAAGTCATCCTGTAGACCAGTACTTGTATATTCTAAATCTGATTTACCAAACATACGTCAAACATTTTCATATTTTCTTTGTTTGTTTTTGTATTTTATTTAGTAAATATAGTCGTAGAAAAAGTATTGTATGCAACGTTGTAGAAGTACGGCAAAAAATGCTCGATGGAGTCTCCTTACGATGCTCGCCAAGGCTCGCATCGTTACCTGCGCCATTCGCATTTTTTGACCGTTCTTATATAACTGTTGCATAAAATACTATTGCCATGACGCACATAAAATAGCACACACATTTCACTCATTGCATACACTCCAAAAAACGACTTAAGGGGCACGCTGCGTTAAGTATGATCACACAACGTGTTGTCTATATCTGTCACAAATTCTACGTGGGACGGAGATAGTAGAATACGTCGCATATTGCCGTCTCTATCGCACGTAGAGGTTGTGACAGAGATAAACTGAATCCTTTGTATGGTACCGCCTTACAGTAGAATAATTTGTGCTTACGATAAAAATATAACAATTATGTTCTTAGGTACTTACCTACATATACTGTTATAAAGCGTATTTGTTACGACGTGGGGCAAATTTCGAAAATAACTTATGTTCCTAACCTACATAATAAAGTATTTATAATAAGTATTACATTTAAATTTATGTAAGTTAAGTATATATAAAACACCGATGTTTTAGATACTTAACTCATTTTAAACAAGAAGACATGTAATTGGACAACTTGAACAACGAAAGAACAGCGCTAAAGCATGAAGCAGTTACTAAATAAACTCGGACAAGTGCGATTCAAACTCGCTCATCAAGGCTTCTGTACCTGTAGATGACTGGTTCAAAAATAAATTATTCGGTACAGTTCATAAAATAAAACGTCACAAAATAGTGTCACTTCTCATTGATCATATTCATTTTCAACATGATTTTTGATTTATTAATGCAGAAAAACTGATATTAGGAGCGCTATTTGACTTCAAAAAGGCATAACGTCACGCTTTTGTATTTCAGACAAATCTTATGGAAAATGTTTGTTTAACGTTTAGAAAAAAAGTGTCTGATTTGACTGGTTGTCATCCAGCGGATTGACATTATTTTGATGTCAAATTATAGCTATTCACTACCTCGAAAAACTTTTCCCGTTTGCTTTTTTCTAATATTCCGTACCATTTTTGTCTGAGATGTGATTTGTGAATATTATATTCGATTTATTGGTTTTTCTTTTGTTTTATATTTTTCCAGCTTGTGAGCATTATTCTTTGTTATGTTGTAACAGTCTTCTGGCGACATGCTTGCGATAAGGAGCATAATTAGCATAAATTATTTAGTTAAATTTAGTATTTGGCTTAATTGTAATATTTCTAAGACAATAATTATTTAAATTGTTACTAAAGTACTTTTCTGTACCGTAGCACTTCACTGCGTTCCTTTTTCAAAAGAAGAGCGTGCGCTAAAGCCAGCCGCGCGCCGAAAGACGTGCGCTGATCATCCGATTTTTTGAAAATGGAACGCATTCTTGTTTAGTGTTTGTGCGTCATTTACTTGCGACCCTAATTTATAAGATTAGATGAAGTAGTTTATGATACCTACTGTACATAACTGGTTTTTAAATTACTCTTATGATATTACTTAAAACCTCGCCTACAGATCGGTATTCTTAAAAACCCACACTCCTGTTTTAATTCACCTAATTAAATATCATAAACTACAATACACCCAGGCCGTTAATATTCACTACAAAAAATGTCACTTCATAGCGATTTAGACATGCTAGCATACCAACACGAATCACATCGCATACTTATCACCTTCATTTTTGCTTATGACATTCTCGGTTACACAGCTTTGGGTATACAATGTAGGTACCTACTATTTGAAGCGTCCGACCTTACATCCAGGCGCTAGCTCTGAAGTTGTCGACGATGCTGGCGCGCCGGCGGTGGCACACGCGTATGCACGGCTCCAAGGCCAGTCTGCGCCAGGGTCACGAGTCGTGCAGCAGCCGCTGGTAGTGCGGGAACACCTCGTACGGGGGCACGTGGAGCCCGAACTCGAGGGCAACAAGCACCGCGAACTCGCACTTCATTAGATCCTTTCTGTTTATCCTGAATGTTGTTTCGATGCGCTGCAAAAAATATAGTTCGTTTAGATCATCATTTTAGCTAGAAGTTACAAGCTAAACAAAGCTATCAATGAGGTCTCTAACCCGTCTGGCCAGCGTGGAGAGTATGGGCCAAATGTGGCTCTGGTAGTACATAAAGGGTCATGCTCCTGCAGTGGATTAAAAAAGACCTGATAATTTTATTTAGCCTCTCCCAAAGATTTATAAAATGGCCGATGTTGGGAGAAGCCTATGTCCGGCAGTGGACGTTATGCAACTGAAAAGATGATGATTTCAGATACGGTTTCAGGCAGAAAGCTATGTCAGATAGCATTGAGCTTGAAAGAACATCACTTTTGCGCTCTTATACATACTAAATAACTATTTTGTATCCAATATTGAGTAAATGTTTTATTCATATATTTATTTTGTCGTCTATTTTAGTTTAGTAAATTCTTTTGTATGACCTATAGACGATAGTTTTTTTTAGTTATTATATACATACGAGTTGTCTGCTTTTGATAAAGAATGGAGTTAAACAGCTGAAGATAATAGAATTAATTGGAAACAAAAAGGGGCGACTTTCGCCCAACTACAGGACGTAAATGACTAAAAAAATATACACGGTGATTTTTTATTGGTTTTGGACCCGAAGGCCACTTAATAAGAATCGTTAGTAAGACCTAATTAGCAAGTCAAAATAAAAATTCAGAACCAAAAATTTTTGACGAAAACTCGAAAGTAAAATCGTGAGATCAATAAGTAATGCCATCGCCGGCCGGCCGCCGGGGTCACGCGAGTTCAGGCGACAGTTTTGGATCAGTGTACTACGTGGTCTCGATCGAAAATCATTTTTGAAACTTTTTTATCTTATGTCATACACAAATTTGGATTACGTATATGGATAGAGTAATTTATTTACTATACGACATTTTCTTTTCCAAAACTAATGAAAAGTCAGCGTGTATACAGTACATACACATCACACTTACCTCAATGAGCGCCTTCAACATGTCTCCCTTAACGTCGTTCAGTTTGGCCGACAACAGCAGACAGGCCCCTGCGCAGAGCTTCCTGTTGTCTTTGTTGATCAAGTTCGCCAGGATGAGCTTCTCAAAGTAAACATAGGCCTGAGCAACCGATAGGAGATCTATGCCGCCACTGTCATGTTTGGCTATTTTACGCATTTCCTTTTTGATACTGTTGAAAAAATAATATAACTTTTCAAATGCACATCTCAATTTTTCTTATTGAATTTCGAATATTACAGACACGGTCGCTTAAGTTCTATTTTATCAGTTTGTTACTAGTTTTAGTCCCAAAAGAAGATAAAATGCGATAACATTTCAAAACATACCTTCGCAATTTGCTAAGCGTAAGTTTGATGTGCGGGAATTTCTCTCGGAACTTGTCATTCAATTCTTTTTTGAGATCTTGAGGCCGCACGTAGTCTATGATGGAAGTCATATACGATGTGAATGTTAATAATGTTCTGTGCTTTCCAGCAATTAATTCTGGGTCGTCCAGCACGTTGGGACAGTATTGTACCTGAAATGAGACATTAACAACATGGCAACTGAAATAAAGATACCAAATGATACAAGAAAGAAGGAACGAGTCAATAGCTCAGCAGTAGTCTAATATGGCTGATAAATAAAATACTATAGACTTTATAAATAAGCATCTGGGCGACCCGAAGAAAAACACAAAGAAAAGAGGTTCTATATAAAATCATCCTAGCTAAATTGATATTTCAGCCCCATGCTATATTTTGCATTCTTCCACTGCGCGTTGCCCGAAACGCACTTGGCCGGTTTTTTATAACTGAGGGTGCGATCGAGAGTAACATAGAGGTACTTCGGGCTTTCAGCGTACTAACCAGGGTAGAAGAATCTTCTCTATAACTTCAAATATAGAATCCTACTATAGGTCAGGGCTAGGTCGTCCGCATACAAGAATATTATATTCTTGTTCCAGACAGGCTGGGCTGGTCGTTTTCATCCCCAAAAACCACGCTACCTACCAATTTTCATCTTCATCTTCGGAGCTGTTTCCGAGATCCTACCTCTAAATTGCTTATTTAAAATAATAAATAAGGACAAATTACACAGATTACTATACAGTAATGGCTGATAATGCTTACATATTTTTGTGGCAGTAGCGATCCTTCGTCCCAATCGAAGGATTTAATTTCCACGGAGGTGTGTGGCGGCGACGTCGCTATGTTAGTCCTTTGAGAGGATTCGTATGAGAAACACCTAAAAATAGTAGATGCCACATAAATACTAGCACTAATAACGTCCAACAGATACCATCGAATTCCCGACTGATTTTGTTAGTTGACAACACCTCATGCAACCAACGTTTGTTAAACATAACCATCATTACATGCACCAATAATTCTGTACAGCAGAATTATTTAATCTACTTAAATCAATATTATTAGTAGCAGCAAATATGAAATTAAAATGCAGAATAACTGCAAACCATGCATCGGAAATCAACAAGACGACATCGAATATTAAATGAAAGAAAAGGCTAACTAACCAATTATAGGACATTGTACTGTTTGTCCTGGTTGCCTGCGGATATTTGTTTTACAAATGCGTAAAAAGTTTTTTTCAGGGTCGACAACGGGCGCTTGGCCCCCTAGGTAAAGGTACGTGAGTACCAGTACTCATTCTTAGTGGAGGCAGGCCGTAAGTAGGTCTGCATATGCTATGCTATGGTTAACACAGTGTTCATCATAACATAGCATACAAAAAAAATTAGTATGAAAGGTCAATGTTCATTATAGACTATCTATCAGACAATTGTCTGTCTACAATTAAGTTTAAAAGTCAGACTCTTGACGGTGTCATTATAGAAAGAGATGCAGACAATGACTAATTTTGGCACAGATAACTATTTATTATATCTAAATAGGTTCTTGCATGGTTTTAGTTAGGTTGTAGACATAGCCTACAACAACTAGTCCTTAAATAAATTATACATGTGTAAACACACTTTCATGCTGGCTGGCTTTCGTAGAAGCTTATCGAGAGAATGGGCGAAAATATGGATCATGTTAATAGACGATGCGGCTAGCAACATAGCACTATTTCACTCTAAATGTAGCCTTCGAGTCCCTGTCTGATTAGTGCCACAAGACTAGTCAGACAGAATGGTTTACATATGTATATGATTTAAAATACCCATTTAAATACCAGATTTTAGAAATACTTCATAAGGTTTTGTAAAAATAGGATGAGTTATAAGTAGTCCATACTTGTCGTTTAAGCATAAGCAAGCAATGTAATGGTAATAGGGACTTTAATATGATATGTGTTTTTATGATCCATGTGCACAAAGCTTAGCAGAGTGAAGTGAATGAAAAGTGTGAATACTTAGCGCTAAATCTTACTACATACTAGAACTTCCGGAATACGTTTGATATATTGTCCTTACTTCCTTACTAATCATCACACAAATATTATAAAGGCGATAGTTTGTGAGTGTGTGTGTATGTTTGTTACTTCTTAACGCGCAAACGGCTGGACCAATTTTGATAAAATTTAGTATGCAGGTTTAACACATAGGCTACTTTAGGCGCGGGTAACACCGCGGGGCGCATCTCGCATGATATAAATGCGAAAGTTACTCTGTGTGCCTGCCTGTTAGGTCTTCACACTTAAACTAATGAACGATTTAGATGAAATTTAAAATGGATATAGCTTCCGAGACCCGGGGAAGGACATAGGATAATTTTCATTCCGAAATTCCCTTCCGAATTCACAGGGACCGGAGCCCGCGGGCTCAGCTAGTTTCTTATACATGTACCTAAATTTTAGCTTTCTGCTAGTGTTAATGTACTTACGTGTATAAGTAAGAAAGTGTTAAAATTTGAAAATACAATAAAATACGACTATATTCTTAATAGTCGAACTTTATGTGCCAGTGCTGGTTAGCAAGTGATTACCCTCTGATTCAAGTAAATAAATCAGTATATATCACTTTTACCATTTACACATATTGGATAGTAAATTAATGAGACCAAAAAAATAGTTTAAATTAAGGCATACCACTTCAATAGGAATCGAATAGCTTGGTAGAGTGCTGTGCAATAATATGTAGGTACGTACACTTCTTAGCATCTGTCCTCAATACACATTTTTATAATTCATTATAATAAAATATAATTATGTCAATGTTCTGGAAATAGAACGGAAATCCGTGAAATGCAATACGTTCACTACTGAGGTATTTAAAACTAAAATAGCGGGTGTTAGACCATGGTGACCCAGCCGAGACAATCAGGCTCGACGGAATGACGTTAATGCCATGAAATAATAGCTGTCTACCGATAGCAACTGCACGGATACTGTCGCCGCTCTAGGTTAACTGTGTTATGGAGGTGCAGAGACCCGTCAAATCTACATGATCCACAGGTCCGATCTAGGCTCATTTGTAGGGTTCCGTACCCAAAGGGTAAAAACGGGACCCTATTTCTAAGACTTCGCTGTCTGTCCGTCTGTCTGTCACCAGGCTGTATCTCAAGAACCGCGATAGCTAGACAGTTGAAATATTCAAAAATTATGTATTTCTGTTGCCGCTATAACAACAAATACTAAAAACAAAATAAAATAAATATTTTAGGGGGCTTTCATACAACGAACGCGAATCCGATTCGCACTTGGCCAGTTATTTTACATTTTAATGTTTTTGTATTAGACCTATTTATAACCTAATTTAATGCAAATAACATTGCCATAACAAGAAAATGCTTTATTATATAGTTGAATAATTGAATATTTTATCTTATTAATTCTAAGAAATTCTCCACAAGCAGAAACCGCACCAAATCTTAATTGGTTTAAGATGTGATGCTAATTAACAGATTTAAAATCAACATGCACCTATATTACCTTTTACATAACTAAACAAGTTTTATAAAAATGTGCAATGAGAGCAAAAAACTATGTTGTTTTGCATTTGTTATTTCCTTGACCAAAGTTAACAGCATTAGCCAAATCTAACTTTTGCATAGCATAGAATGTTTACTTATAGTTTACCATTTTTTATCCTTGTGTCTCGTCAATAATTTAGTCCTGAAATTCAAATTTGTTAGTAATGAAATGATTGTGATAACCGCCAGTGAGATTCAAAATGCAATGTGTATGAGTAGCCAGTGTCATTGTTAAAACTCAATATATGATGCCAAAAATAAATAGGCAAATCTTAATGTTTTTGTGTATAATTATGATTGTCTTCTCTTTTATTACACAACTGAATTTAATTTGATCCAAAAAATTCCAGCAAAGCATAGGGTGTAAGAGAAACAGCTATGCAAATAGTGTATTGGACGTGGGCATCGTCGTGTCACACGTACAGTACAAGGCATAAGCCTATCCAATCGCAAGCTATATCAGAGAGTAATAGGTTGATTACACCTAACGAGTACAGTGGAGAGTCAGTGTCCTCGGCCGAGTGCTCGGTTAGTATACACAATTTGACGAGTGCTCGGCCGAGTACTCGGTCGAACAGAGGCGAGAGAGTCACTAGAATCCCAATCTGTTTACTAGGCCGAGTACCCACCTCCCCGCTTCATTCTTCGGCCCCCGCAGCGACTCACGGATCACGAAACTCGCGAGTCACCCATCTCTTTTGCACCTATGGTTCAATACTGCATCGGGATGATATGTACTCGTTCTATAAGAAGTCTTATGTGTAAGCGCGATGCGCGCACATCGGAGTTGACGTTTTGAGACATTAAAAAGAAACACATTACAATAATTATTATGAATGTGATGTTTAAGTAAGCGGAGCATTTGGTATAATAACTGTTTCTCTTTTCCCGTAAGATGACATAACAGAAAAAGTAGATAGACACATAAGTCACATAACACAGATTCAAAGGACAGAACAATTGGTTTTTGTATAAAAACAATTAACATTTAAGAACATGCTTGCGCACTCTGTTCGTTTGTGATTTATAATAATTATTTTTTGATGTTTATAATTGTGGAATATATATATATTTACCTTGCGATAACATGAGGATGGCGATTTGATAATTTCCAGCTGGACTTGTCACTGAAGTCTCCTTCATACATTTTTCTGTACTGCTCCCTGGTGCAAACTCGAGATGGGGCCAGCAACTTCGAGTATGATATATCTTGACCTGTCTCTTCTCGTTCCAAGCCAAGCAAGTCAAATGGATCCACTCCATTATCTGTGATAGCTGAGAGTGGTCTTGGACCTGAAGTGTTTCGCCTTCGAACCCCATCTTTCCGAAGATCAGAACTAAAATTAAAATGAATTTTAATATTTTAATATTGAATCTGTGTTTAGGTATCTGAAGTAGGATTGCCTATAAGAATATATAATTGTCCATCACTATAAAGCAATTAGAACATACAATAATTATGTATTAGGTTCTCTGCTGAAAAAAGTAGTTGCCAGTTACAAAAATACAGAAGTTTATATAATAAATAGGATTGCTAGCTTATCTGGAAAGATATCAAACAATTAACTGGAAATAAGTCCATACCGTGCATTGCGAACAGTCTTGGAATATGGTATAGTACTAAACACAACACAAGGCACTCCTTGGGGTGGGGCAAATGCAAGTCTTTCATCTTTAAATGACACCACTCCTTTAGTGGCACGAATGAGTCTCACTTCCTTGGTCAACGGATTCTCAGGTATACAAGTACTACTGGTACGGAAGCGGCCTGAAATGATTAGATTGTGTGTTAAAACATATTTTAGTTTACATGTATAGCAGAAATACATTTCAAGTACATTGACTATTTTTTTGGGAATAATTTTCATATTTATTTATTTATTTAAAAACTTTATTGAGCCAAAAGCTACAATAGGTGGACTTAATGATAAAGCATTCTCGCCCTGTCAACCTTTAGGAAAAGAAAACAGACAAGAAAGTTTGCTTCTAAATAACAGATAAAATATACACGCTGACTTTTCATTACAAAAATGATTTTCGATCGAGACCACGTAGTAACACTTGTCCAAAACTGTCGCGTGAACTCGCGTGACCCCGGCCGCCGGCCGGCAGCGCCTGGTGGCGGCATTTCTAATTGATCTCACGATTTTACTTTCGAGTTTTAGTCAAAAATAATTGGTTCTGAATTTTTATTTTGACTAGCGAACTAGGTCTTAATAACAATTCTTATTAAGTAGCTTTCGGCTCCAAAACCAATAAAAAATCACCGTGTATAAGCCAAAATCATAATCATTATACTATGAGTTCTGCTAATTTATTATGCTTTCAAAGAGTAAATCATGCATTTTTTTCTTATATACATGCCTGCTAGAGATTTGTTTCATGTCCTCAGGCAATGCATTCCAAAGCCTTTATTTTAGCAAATGCATTTATTTGATAAAGTAAATCACATTTTTCTTAAAACAGTGAGCATATGCACAATGGATGTTTTGTTTGCAAAGTTCATTTCAATCCCATTTAACAATGAGACAAATCTCATTTTTTATTTTATAAAAAATTCAGTCATACATTCCTATATGCACATAGACATAAAATAAAAAGCTTGTCTTATCTACACATTTTACTATGCACTTTCATTTTTGTAGGTAATCATAATCTTGAAAAATTATCATGTTTCAATGCAAAAAAAATCTTGGATGCAAACATATTTGGATTACAATATTCCTTTATGACTGTAGTGTGTAATTGCAAAAAGATTCTCAAACACACTTGTCAGTCATCTGGAGGCTCTGAATTTCTTGTGTTATGGTATAATAGGATTTGAAGGACAATCCCACAACAGAAGCTTGGCGCTTAGTGTATTATATTTATAAAAAAAACTTACCAAAATTCAAACTCTCTGAACTGCTCTTGTCATCAGGATTAACATGATTTTTTTTGATGCGAGATGAATGTTTCTCCTTGAACAACTCAGTATTACCAGATGAACATCTGTAATTAGAGAAGAACAACATAGCAAAAAATAGTAACATAATGCAATAAACTATAAATAAATTGAACTTATTAAAAGAATTTACGCAATGGTCGGCAATGACACCTCTGGTTTTCTATAAGCTTTTTTGCCTAAAAAACATTGGAACTTATCAAAATGTTTATAGAGTTACCTGTCCCTGAAGGGATGTCCTTTCACTGGAGTAATGTTAGTATGCTCCGAGTCAGAACTCAAAGAATGGTTATCTGTTCCCAGCCGATGCACAGGACTAGACTGAGGAACGTTTTTATTGCGAATGCTATTACGCAAATCTTTATCATTGTGATTGTTAATTGCCTTGATTGTCAAATCTGTTTTATCAACTTTAGCTTTAGCCGATTTATCAGCAATCTTCGCCAATTCTGTGTCTTTGAAAGTGCCGTCGAGTGATATGTTGGATAAAAATGTAACAGCAGCAAGTCTTCTCCGAGCTTTCTCGTATTTATTGCGATTATTAGACATAGTGATTTAAAACACTTTAAAATGAGCTTTGAGAGCTATCAGGTAAATATTACGCAAACTGTTTTATTTTTACAATAAACTCAATTTTCTCAAAATTTGTGTCAACAAAAGGCGCAAGCCATGGGCGCAAGGAAAGAGCACAAGCAGAGCAGGACGACTGACTGACTGACAGCTGACTGATTGATCAATTGTCAACTGTCAAGCACACTGTCAAGTGTCACTGTCTGAAATGTCTTTTTTTTCTTTTCTTGATTATGGCGGTCAAACTTCGTTGAAGCTTATTTTGCCAGTGTCTAGTAATATAATATCTCTTCTTTATTCCTAATCCTAAACCCTTAACCCTTAACTATACAATCAAAGGTTGGTATAGGTCCTTTGATTGCTTCACGGGAGCTTCTGGCGACAAATCTATACCAGTCCACTGGTTTTCATAGCCGATTGAGTGACGGACGGCGCCCAAAGACGCCCACCGCAGTCCGCAAATAAATATCACTACAACCGCACTATGACTGTCCACTTTAAACATTTCACATATTGTCCATAAGAATGAGCATTTATAACACCAAACTACACCCATTTCATATTATAAAGTCCACTAGAATCAATTTGCAAAGCAAACTCCAACTGGACCCCTTGACTTCCCGCCAAAAACTCCGTTTGAAATGTCAGTTTGATACTGATTGTGGTTCGACCTACTAGGCTTTGCCTAGTAGAAGTGCTATTTTTCAAACGCGGAGTCACTAAACGAACGGTTTTTTGTATGGAAAAACCATTCGTTTCGGTGACTCCGCGTTTCAAAAATGGCACTTTAGGTTCGACATGGGTTCGACACAAAGAATTTGAACTCGACATTCGTTATGAAGTGCCATTTTTGAAACGCAAAGTCATCAAAACTAATGTTTTTTCAGATTACTAATGTTTGACAAAAAAATGATTGACAAATGGTCATTCGACAAACAACGTTTCACCAAATGTTCATTTGGCAAACGATACATTTGACAAAAGTATCATCTTACAAAAAATCACTTAGCAAATGATCAATTCAATTAGCCATCACTACACTAACTTGTTAAATGTGTTAAATATTAAAATGTCAATTGACTTTTTATCATTTCACCAAATAATATGTTTCGCAACGCAAATTAAGTATTTGTCCAAAAATGTCATTTAACAAAATGTTATTTTATAAAAAGTTCTTTTTTCCCATAATTATCACGTGTTCTAATTTCGAACATACGATAATTATGAAAAAAAAAAACAATAAATTCCTTTGCTATAATACAGAAAACGCAACGAACCTATCCTACACTCCACGGCAAAGTGGTTTTTGTGTCTGTGTTACTTTCGCCCTAAGCTTGAGTCGCTCGCTCGTGTCTTGTTGATCCAAACCATATTTATTAATAAACGAAACACTTTTTAACACATTTTATCAAACGTTTTTAGACCAAAAGTAGTTTTGTCTGATAACTCAGTTGCTAAATGTTCATTTGTGAAATAATTATTTGTAAAATGTAAATTTAAGTGTTGATCATTTGGAAAAGTGACTCGTTTGTCAAATGATTAGTAGTAAAATGATCAATTGGTGAAACGATTTCTTTGCCAAACGTTGTTTGTCAAGTGTAATTTTGCCAAATGACTTTTGGTCAAACAACAGGACCCCGTTTTTTCCCATAGATTTAGTAGTATAGATACTAAGATAGCACACTTAGCACTAGCGTAATGTAAAATCTTATACATTAAAACGAGCAATTCTTGTATATTTATTAATATATTTATGTATATAAATTTCTGTAATCTCGAAAACGGCTCTAACCATTTCGCTGAAAATTGGTATACGGGGGTTTTCAGGGGTAAACGATCGATCTAGAGTAGTCTTATGTTTGGGAAAACGCGTATTTTCGAGTTTTAATGCGTTTTTCTTTCCACGCAGAATATGATCGCTAATTTCGTCGCGCCAGCCGCCATCCATTTTGGCTCAGCGGTTTATGATGCGGACCGCTAGAACAAGTGTTACGGGTTCGAATCCCACTCGGTGTTTTTTAATTTTGTATTGTTTTTAAACAAGTTTAAAAAATTGTAGTTATTATTTGAGACGTAACCGAGCAAAGCTCGGTCGCCCAGGTACTGTGAGCCTATGTGAGCAAAATGAATAGGCTATTTTACTGAGTAGATATGTTTTCGATTAATATTTTATATTTGGTCAGATTAAAAAAATATTTTGTTTTCAGCTTTAGATTATGTTACTTAGTTAGTTATCTTTAAATAAATACTTACTGAACTAAATATTAAAACTAAATTAAAAATCTAAATTAATATCTCAACTAGTGGTTCGCCGCGAACTTAGACCTCGCGATTATTATTCCAAAATAGAATCCCACCAAAAACATTTTCATGTAAAAATGTTGCCAAGACGAGTCTACATAGCTTACCCTGTGAAAAAGTTATCAGATCTCGTAAAATAAGTCATAAACCTACATAGACCGATTAAAATAGCAGAACCTGGACATAAATAATAAACTCGTTGTTTTCAATATTTTATCGGATATCAATATTGAGTATCAAATATTAATTAGATATATTATGTAATTTATCCGCGGTCGCAACCGTATTATATAAAAATCGTGAGATTTTGTACACTACTGAACTTTTCCCTAAAAGCATAATAGGTAACCAAAGACCTTGTTAGTTTAACTTTTAGGTGCATTCAAATGCGATCACTTAATAGCAAAATTAAACTGACCCCATTTTTGTTTATACATTTTTTTTTACAGTTTTCACCTGATCTCGATATCTAGTTAAGCCAAAATGATAACCATAATGTTTATATCTTTATAAGCTATATTGTGTCTTTTTAGACATTAAAGACCAAAATTAAACATCATTTTTTAATGTTTTAAAATTAATGTTTTTCTCAGTAGCCAGAAATAGTAACTGTGTTATTTTTGTTTAATTATAGCTTTTTGTGTACTATAATCACATTTTCATCAAAATTAAACACATTAACGTCTTACTTAAAACAAAAAATATTTGATTGAAAATACGCGAGAGCATGTCGTGAAGCGGGATGCTTGCGGTGATTGCGGTGCGGTGCGGGGAGAGAGAGCGAGGCACTAGCCGGGTGAGCGCGCGGCTGCGAACGAGTTTGTACGTGTTTTCAACCGATCGCGCCGTGTGCTTACAAAACATATAACTCGTAAATATGGAATTTTGCTAATTGTAGGATTGTTTTGATTGTGCTTTGAACTTAACCTATTCGCAACCGCCAATACCAGACACAATAGAAAGACGATGAACGTGGGCATTTTAATGCCGGTCTTTACGGGTTAACGTGGTGACACAATGAACAATTAAAAACTCTAAAAACAATATAAGTCTTGTAACACTCTTGTTGTCACGGCAAACCCGTACAACATGACAGCGCCTGGACTAATACCGTTCCAAAAATGGGCCCCTGCTGAAATATTCCATTTCCCATGACATTGCATATTAATGGGATGTAACATGAGAAAAAATTAAATACATAAATATATAACGAAGTTTTTATGCTGTCGTACTAAAATGTAGTTGGGTATTTACAGAGTGCAAGTTGCGCCGTGCAACTTAAGTTTCATTATGTTATGCGCTTACATAGTGTCGCGAATGAGATAAATGTAGAATATTCACGAGCAAGAACTCTGCTGGCGAGATAGACTCGGAATGTTTGCGAGCGGAATGGTATAAAAAAGACGTCAGGATAATGCAAGCGAAACTAGGCCTTATATTCTTATAGCATAAAGGCTAGAGTTCTTTGAATGGTCGTCGGCTTAGTTGCACTCATACCGGCGTCTCGATGTTTCCCGTCAATCGAAATACATTCGTCAAGATATGAGAATATTCGAGAACAATGTAGACCGCTGTATCGGCGCTTATAAAAAGGCGATCGAGTGCACGTCCCGCCAGTTCTGTATGAGCTACGAAAGCGATAACTTCGAAGCGAACCGAAGCGAAGGAAACCTACCTCAGTGCGACAAGTGGAAGTCCCTGCGACTAATTTGGCGAGATACCTGGACCTCAGATGCTACGCGACTTGGACTTGGACATCAGGAAGACCATCTTCACGTGTCAACCTTAGGGTTCCGTAGTGAATAAAAACCCTCATACGAACTTTGGCGTTTTTCTCCAAATCTCGAACCCAGTTTCGTAACAATAGCATTTTACACAATTTCTACCCACCGTTCACACGATGCGACGCCCAAGTTACGTCTCAACGCAATTCGCACTGCACACGTGCTCGCAAGTGCCCACACAGAGGCCGTGTAGTGTTAGAGAGCAGGACTAAAATGTTTGACATAGATGGACTTATTTTTAACATAGACCTTGTCTATCAGACTTCTATGGGAAATGGCAGCATTTCACTTCTCTACATCAGCTGTCTGAAAGAAATTATCGCTATTAGCTATAAGACCACCCACGCCCATTGGACATTTTAATGTCTTTTTCTGTGTGCTATGTACATTTTAAATAATATAATTTTTTTGTATTTAATAAAGTATTATTACTATTTATTATGTCGTATTATAATAAGCGCTATGGAAGTTAAACTCAGTTGTTGCTTTTTAATGCATAAATATAATCAGTAAAAACCAAAACGAAAACCACACTTTAATTTTTATGTGTATAAGATACTATTTTCAAACCACTACACGACACTATTCACTAAGTATCGACTGGCCAGCTTGTTCAGTATGACTTCATCACATGGCCAATTAATTCCTAGCGTGGTTCATCTAGGTATCATGTAATGAGGTTCAATGAGTTTTTTAGTTAAAAAAAGTAGAATTACAGTCACATAAAAATTAATGATTTCAGTAAAATAATTATTGGGTTTAGACCAAAAATGACGAGAGCGATTGGACACATTTAAGGCTAGGTATTCCCGCAAAGGCCGTGCTTTAGAGTTTTTGAAAACCATTTGAGGCATAGACAAAAGTGTTTTTTTCATCCCATCTGCTCAAAAAACGATGGTTTCATCCCAAAACATTTGGAGCTAAAGTTACTGCTAGTTCTCTCGGGATTAAAAAGTGAAAAAGAAAATCTTACGGGATTAAAACACAATTTGAAAATTGAACACGATGTTATCTATGTAAAATCAGCTAAAAACAAAAAAATTAAGTTTTAATACAATAAATAACTAGAACAGACTTCGTATTTTTTTTAATTTGGAATACATATCATCATGAATGTAGGTAAAAATGTTTATGGTCTTTGCTTCGAAAAAGGAAAAAAGAATAACTAGCGCAATTTTTGTCTTCGATTCAAAGTAATTACAGATGTTTTAGGTTACATTGTGTTAAAATTAATTATTTTGTGTAAATTTAAATCCTTTTTCGTAAGTTTAAGCCGATAGTGCACATTAAATTTATTGTTATTATAAAAATCTTAAAATATGTAGGTCCACGCAAACAAAGTTACGAGTTTATGCGTGAACAAACATTTTTTTTAGAAGTTTGTTCTTAAAAATTATTTCTTAGTATTGTCGCGTAGGACGATAAGTGATAATGACAATGTCAACGTCACAAATTCAAACTAGGAGAATTCATCTAAAGGGAAATTTCGTCACTCACGTCAGCACACGATTGGCCTATCGGTCTTGGTGTTGGACTGTGAATCCATAGACCCCAGGTTCAAATCACAGTCACGTATAGTGTTTTTGAAGTTTTGTAAGAAGTTTCTAGATAACTCTAGATTAAATTGGAATGAAAATACGGGCCAGAAATAAAAGAAGACAAAAGAAAATTTATGACTTAAGTTTAGAACTTTGATGCGATATTGTTCGCATCCGGGGGGTATATAAGCAGAACAAGGCGCGGCCTACGCCAGTTTAGTTTGAAAGTAAAATCCGAAGAAGGAAGAAGGAAGAAGAAAAAGGAAGAAAAGTAAAAGTGGAAGTAGTGAGTAAAAAGTAAAGTGTAATAGTGAGTGAAGTGAAGTGTTCAGTGCAGTAAATACGCGCGAGAGACGTATCCGCGCGCGACAGTGCAGTGACGTTTACGCGTGTGACAGTGCAGTGACATTACCGCGCGTGACAGTGCAGTGACGTTTCCACGCGCAAGACAGTGCAGTGACGTTTCCGTGTGTGTGACAGTACAGTGACATTCCCGCGTACGTACCTGTGACAACTGTGAGTACCCTAGAGTCGTAAATAAAGGCACTATTCCATAGGATTGGTGTTTCCTTTCCTATTCCCAACCCACTCTCGTGACAATTGGTGTCAGAAGTGGGATAGGAAAGATGCCGATCGTGCCTAAAAATGAGAGAGGGGTAACCACTCGAGGGGAAGCTGCAGCGGCAGAGGAACAATCGCCCGAGGAGTCCAACTCTGGCGGAGCCGCGACAACATCAGCGGCCGTCCCACCAGCCGCTCCATTGGAAATGAACGCGTTCCTGCAGCAGATTACCGTCATGATGCAAGAACAAGCACGCCGCCAGGAGGAGCAAGCACGCCGCCAGGAAGAGCAAATACGGGCGCTGCAGGAGGAGCAAGCACGCCGCCAGGAGGAGCAAATACGGGCGCTGCAGGAGGAGCAAGCATGCCGCCAGGAGGAGCAAGCACGCCGCCAGGAGGAGCAAGCACGCCGCCAGGAGGAGCAAATACGGGCGCTACAGGAAGAGCAAGCACGCCGTCAGGAGGAGCAACTTCAGTCCTTTTCCAAAGATGTTTTGGCCGCGGTTCGGGCAAACACAGCCCGGATGGATGACTTCGAGAAGGAAGTTGCAGAAGTAAAGGAGGAAGTTGCTGAAGTAAAAGGGACGCTTCAATAGCTTGGTAAGGAAGTTAAACTTCTCAAAGAGTCTGGCCCTGTCACTAGCTCTGTGGTCGCTCCTTTTACCAAAAATTTAAAGGTGCCACCCTACGACGGCAAATCCTCTTGGGCTGCTTTTAAACTGCAATTGGAGACAGTTAAAAAAGCCAGCCATTGGGATGAGCACGAGGCGCAGTCTGCATTGACCCTGGCACTTCGAGATGACGCTCTCTCTGTACTGGAAGCACTCGGCGCTGGGAAGAAGGAGGTCACCTACGACGAACTCATAGGCGCTCTGGAAGCCAGATACGGTGACAGTCACCTGGAGCATGTATACAGGGCGCAACTTAAAGTTTGTTGTCAGCGGGCTAGCGAGACCTTACAACAGTGGTCCGTTGAAGTGGAAAGACTGGTCCGCAAGGCATACCATTCATCACCATCCGTCGTGGAGGAGATGCTCCTGCAGGTTTTTATTGATGGGATACGGGATCCCGAAGTCAGGGCTGCTGTACGACTAGATCACCACACCACTTTGAAAGAAGCAGTGGCTCACGCTTTGGAAGTCGAAGCGGTTCGTCATGACTCACGAGCTCTGAGGCTACGAGAGGTTGTAGTCACAGAAAACAGAAGACGACGACCCTACAACCCAATGTGCTATGAGTGTGGAGAACGGGGCCATATTCGAAGCACTTGCCCGAAGCGTGAACGTACAACTTTCCGACGTCAGGTGGATGCAGCGGTTTCAACGTCGGAGCAGCCACAGGAAAACTAGAGAAGGCCAGGGCTGTGGGGTGGGCGCTGGCCGATAGTAGTAAAGCCCCAGAAATTCTTGTGAAGCAGACAAGCGACGGAAATACTTTAGTGATAGACGGATTAATTAATGGAAAACCTTGCCAATTGACGTTAGATACTGGAGCTTCACGGACAGTCATCGGCAATCACAGACTTAAGGACATTGGAGGTCGGTATATTCAAGCAAATAAAAATATCACGTTAACTACTGCTACCGGCCAACGAATCCCATCTGAAGGAGAAAAAATTGTAGCCATTAAGATAGGGGCAACACTTTATTGGCAAAGAGTGATTGTCGCAGGCATCTCCGACGATTGCATTATTGGTTTGGACTTTCTACAAAATCATCAGTGCAATATTGACTTGAAAAATGGTGTTCTAAAACATGGCAATGATGAAATTCCGATGAAGGGAGGAAATTTTGGTAAGGTGTTATGTTTGAGGGACACTGTCCTTAGCCCTAGGTCCCAAACGACGGTCCCTGTTGTGTTACCGCCTAATAAGGGAAGTGGACTGCGGAGATGTGCCATTATAGAGGGAGGAATCTCAGACGCATCATGGATTCCGGCTAGAACCTTAGTTGGAAGTGGCCAAGTTGCGTTGGTACCTGTTCTGAATCCTCATGATGTGGAGCAAACACTGCGAAAGGGTACGATTGTCGGAAACTGTGATGAAGTAGCCTGGTTGAGGAAGTGTGAAGAGGGGCAAAAGCGGAAAATTACGAATCAGGAAGAAAATGTTACAAGCCTTCTGGAGGGTTGCAAGGGTAATCTTACTAAATTGCAATTAATAAAAGCAAGGAACTTCTTGTTGAAATATAGCAATTTATTCTCTAAAAATGATGGAGATATTGGCAGAACCGATTTGGTAAAACATAAAATTGATACCGGGGATACAACACCTATTCGGCAGAGACCAAGACCTGTTCCTTTTGCCCGTGAGCAGGAAGTTGACGACATGATCCAAGAGATGAAGAAAAACGGCGTGATAGAACCTTCATCAAGCCCATGGTGCTCTCCGATTGTGTTAGTAAAGAAGAAGGATGGATCGACTAGGTTCTGTGTAGACTATCGGCGATTGAACGATGTAACTAAAAAGGACAGTTACCTACTTCCAAGAATCAATGACACTTTGGATTCACTTTGTGGCATGACTTGGTTCTCCACTCTTGATTTAAAAAGTGGGTATTGGCAAGTAGATTTGGATCCTAAGGATAAAGAGAAGACTGCGTTTTCAACCGGCAAGGGTTTATGGCAGTTCAAAACTATGCCATTTGGACTATGTAATGCGCCAGCAACATTTGAAAGGTTGATGGAACATGTGCTGGCAGGTATGCTAGGGGAAACCTGTTTGGTCTATTTAGATGACATCATTATAATGGGGAGAGATTTTGATGATCATCTCAAGAAGCTTGAAAGTGTGTTTTCAAGACTACAGAGTGCAAATTTGAAGCTAAGTCCAAAGAAATGTTCATTTTTCCAACGTCAGGTCAACTACTTGGGACACGTTATTTCGGAACAAGGTATTGCAACTGACCCATCTAAAATAAGTGCAGTAAAAGATTGGCCAACGCCAACAGATAAGACATAGGTGCGAGCATTCTTGGGTCTATGCTCTTACTATAGAAGATTCGTAAAAGGGTTTTCCGATATCGCTAAGCCTTTACATCGGTTGACTGAAGAGAAACGAGCATTTTCTTGGGATGAAGACTGTGAGCAAGCTTTTCAGGACCTCAAAATGCGTCTATGTGAAACCCCTATCCTCGGATATCCTGACGTGGAAGGCAAGTTTATTGTGGACGCTGACGCAAGTAACACCGGAATTGGAGGTGTTCTATCTCAACAGAGAGGAGATCAGGAAGTAGTAATCGCCTACTTCAGCAAATCTCTTTCAAGGCCAGAGAGAAATTACTGCGTAACTCGCAGAGAATTGTTGGCTGTGGTCAAGACATTGCAACATTTTAAGAAATATTTGCTTGGTCGCAAATTTCTGATAAGGACTGATCACGCTGCATTAAAATGGTTATTGGAATTCAAAAATCCTGAAGGGCAGGTAGCCAGGTGGATTGAGCTACTCCAGGAGTATGAGTTTGAAATTGAACATAGAGGAGGGAAGAGTCATGGTAATGCGGATGCTCTGTCTCGAAGACCTTGCCTGGAGGACTGCAAACATTGCAATCAGCAGGAAGAGAAGGAAAAAGTAAACATCCGGCTAATCCGTACTGATTCCATAGATGAAAATTGGACTGACGACGCCATGAAAAAGGCTCAGGAAGATGATAAAGATTTTCAACCACTATTGAACTGGCTAAGAAGTGGAACTAAACCAAAATGGTCAGAAGTGGCCAAATACAGTACGGCTACAAAGAGTCTTTGGGCGCAATGGGACAGCCTGGTGTTACATGATGGATTACTCTACCGAAAATGGGAAAGTACTCAAGGTAAAGATTGCCATCTACAATTGGTCGTCCCCAGAGAGAAGATAAGGGAGATTTTAAAAACTTTTCATGATGGTACTTCCGGCGGACACCTGGGGATAAGAAGAACCCTCACAAAAATTAAAGAACGTTTCTACTGGTTACACTGCCGAGATGATGTAGAAGACTGGTGCCGTAAATGTCAGAGTTGTGCGGCAGTTAAGGGACCACAGACTAGAAGCAGAGGAGCTATGAGGTTGTATAATGTCGGAGCTCCTTGGGAACGAGTAGCTCTTGACATAGCCGGACCGTTTCCGATTACGAATGCTGGCAACCGGTACATTTTGGTAGTTATGGACTACTTTACGAAATGGCCTGAAGCATTTGCACTACCTAATCAGGAGGCTACCACCGTAGCGACAAAGCTTGTGAACGAAGTATTCTGTAGATTTGGTGTGCCATTGGAGATGCACAGTGATCAGGGTCGAAACTTTGAATCACAAGTATTCCGAGAAGTCTGTGAAATCATGGGAATCCATAAGACTCGGACGACGCCGTATCACCCGCAGTCAGATGGAATGGTTGAGAGGTTTAACCAAACATTGGAACGGCATCTGGCAAAAGTAGTAGAAAGCCATCAGAAAAACTGGGACGAGTATATTGCGCTATTCCTCTTATCTTATAGGACTGCGGTGCATGAGACCACTACAGTTACTCCAGCATATGCCAATTTTGGAAGAGAATTGAAATTGCCAGCTGATTTGTTATCAAGTTGTCCACCAGATACCCCAAAAGGAATAACCGACTACGCTAATGACCTTCGGATTAAGATGGTTGACGTCTATGAGCAGATTAGAGAGGCTGGGCTTAAAGCTAGTGAACGGATGAAGACTCGTTACGATCGAAGAGCTAATGGCCTCAGCTTCGAGGAAGGAACACTGGTTTGGCTTCATAATCCGGTGAGGAGAAAAGGAAAATCTCCAAAGCTACAACCAAGTTGGGAAGGACCTTACAAAATTGTCACCAGAATTAACGACGTGACTTACCGGATTCAGCGTAATCCTCGCAGTCCTCTCAAAATAGTTCATGTGGATCGATTGGCACGTTATCATGGAAGCAATAATGATCGGGACGATCATGTCTCGAGAGGGGGCAGTGTCGCGTAGGACGATAAGTGATAATGACAATGTCAACGTCACAAATTCAAACTAGGAGAATTCATCTAAAGGGAAATTTCGTCACTCACGTCAGCACACGATTGGCCTAGCGGTCTTGGTGTTGGACTGTGAATCCATAGACCCCAGGTTCAAATCACAGTCACGTATAGTGTTTTTGAAGTTTTGTAAGAAGTTTCTAGATAACTCTAGATTAAATTGGAATGAAAATACGGGCCAGAAATAAAAGAAGACAAAAGAAAATTTATGACTTAAGTTTAGAACTTTGATGCGATATTGTTCGCATCCGGGGGGTATATAAGCAGAACAAGGCGCGGCCTACGCCAGTTTAGTTTGAAAGTAAAATCCGAAGAAGGAAGAAGGAAGAAGAAAAAGGAAGAAAAGTAAAAGTGGAAGTAGTGAGTAAAAAGAAAGTGTAATAGTGAGTGAAGTGAAGTGTTCAGTGCAGTAAATACGCGCGAGAGACGTATCCGCGCGCGACAGTGCAGTGACGTTTACGCGTGTGACAGTGCAGTGACATTACCGCGCGTGACAGTGCAGTGACGTTTCCACGCGCAAGACAGTGCAGTGACGTTTCCGTGTGTGTGACAGTACAGTGACATTCCCGCGTACGTACCTGTGACAACTGTGAGTACCCTAGAGTCGTAAATAAAGGCACTATTCCATAGGATTGGTGTTTCCTTTCCTATTCCCAACCCACTCTCGTGACAGTATTTATTGAATGAAAACGACACTAAATAAAGGTTAGTACTTGTCGGAGCTTTGATTAGGTATTGTAGTTGTTCTACTTTCTCCATATTCTGTTTTGTATCTTTTTGCTAGTTTTTCTCATGGATGGCGATGTAATGTGTGCTACTTGCGTACGGTAATATTTTTGTCTCGGGCGTTATACACGAATCCCTCGCTTCACTCAAGATTCCATCGTAGAATCACTCGCTACGCTCGTGATTCAACTGAGGAATCCTTCGTTTTATTCTAAATTCAAAGTAGCGCACTCGACTTAAAAGTATTACCTTTACGCCTTGTAGCACAATCTACTATTAAACTCTTAAAAAAAGGTATGTATAAGTTAAGTATCCAGGCTCGTCAAATTCGCATTCAGTTACAAGATCCTATAAACTTCATTCGGTTGGAAAAAATCCCAAAGTAACCCTTTTTTGTGATATTTTTTCAAAACTACGAGTAAAATACAGATATTTTACATAACAAAAACAGGCGTGATATTATGTATGTATGTATAAAAAAATTGTACTTAATTAAAGTAAGTGGCTTTAATTAAGTACAATTTTTTATTTACAGATAAATTCGCTGAGTTTGACTTGATATAATTATTTTCTTAATATTTATATGAAATTCGCGAGCGCGACGACTTGAACTTGGCAGGTCCGATTAGACGCGTGCAAGCGCTTACTAACATTGGACCAATAAAACAACTAAAGATCGCTACATGTTTTTACAAGCTTTTATTTAACTTGCAATGTATGTATATAATGTGGCCATACATTCAAATCCGTGGCGACATTAAGGAATAAAGAAAATCAAATACATTCAACATACATACATGCATATACAGGGTGGAATTGAATTCGTTGGCAATATTTTAAGTATCTACTATACCCATGATACAAAGTAATTTAAGACTAATAAAACTTCAATCAAAAGTCGTCATTTTCATATTCAAGAAAACCTCTAAACATGCGTCAGCCTCTTTGATACATACCTCTACTGCAATAATAAAAATAAAAAAACTAATACGAAAAAAAATTAATTATAATAGTATCAATTTCGTTGCGTCTTCGTACCCTCACATTCGTTCCTACTTCAAACGTACCTATTGTCCTCAAGCTTTCGTGTGACATGACCCGTCCCCATTCGACTTCAAACCTTATTCACGTAAATTAAGGTCTACTTTTGTATGTCGGTCGGTCGCGCCGTTTGGCTGTATCCGTCCAAGGTCTTTGACCTTGCGGTACGTAGGTATCAGTACGCGCGCACGACTCGAAGTGTTTTGATACTTTATTCATTTTTCTTACTTTTTGATACTTTTTAACTACTGCATTAATTGCAGTATTGTTACCATACAAAATATCCTTTAGGTGAGTATGATGATAAGTTAAATCAATGCTAATGATTTCAATTGCACCCTATAGACTATATATTCGTAATCTCCTTCTTTGCAAGTCGTGTGAAAAATACTGGGATCTAGATGAGACTTATGTTTTTTAGGTTCAGTGTTGTATCATAGATAGTAAATAACAAAACAACATAATACCCATAAGTTTATATTCAAGAAAAATAATAAAAACCGACTTTAAGGTGTTTACTCCTAATAAATTTTGAACGGCTGAACCAATTTCTAATAAATATAGCTAAGAACTATGACGAAAAGTCAGTTTTCAAACAAAAAAATTAAATCTTCGTTCAGGCCTTACGATGCCATTAACAGACACCTAGATACACAGACATACCGACACGTCAACCTTATAACACTCCTCTTTTTGTCGGGGGTTGAAAATAAACAAAGACACTAAATAACGACTTTGCAGGGTTATTTGTTTCTATTAATTGTTTATTAATAAATCGCTACTGTCAAATTATGTTAATAGGCGATGCGGCTAGCAACCCATCACTATTGATTTATTTTTTGATCACGCTTAGCCTTTGGGTCTTACGGCCCTGGACTCTGTCTACCCCGTCAGCATTAATATAAGATAATGTAGCTGTATCGAACACTACTTTAAACAAAGTTTAATCGAAATAAAACTATTCTACTGCTTATTTCTATACTGTGTCGCTGGTGGGGTCACATGTGAGCTCACCGACGCAGCGTCCACGCGATGCAAATTGCGGCCGGGGCAGCATTAAATACCTACATTTGTAGGAATACCCGGCTTTAACGATTGTTTCGTGAACTTTCATGAGAAAACTCAACAATTAATTGGATGGGTCAGAATCAGAAGACCCGGATCGACTACTCACAATAGTTCAGTATTGGTTTAGACCTTAAAGATTAAAGGAACAACACATCTCTAATAACCAACAATACTATCGACAGTTTGTGTACTGTTGATAGTAATTCCTGTTTTAGGGCAACAATATATGGATAACCAACAAAACTATAGATAGTATCGATCCTGATGACGAATAAACTAACTATAGTATTGCGTTTCATAAACTATCCATAGTATCGATTATTTATTTATTAGAAAAGCAATACTATCGATAGTTTGTTCGTCGTCAGAATCAATACTATCAATAATATTGGTTTTATTCAAAATACAGATAGTCTATCGATAGACTAGCGATAGTGTATTATCGAGAGGCAACACTGGTCATCGCAGTGTTGTGCGTCGCGATCGCGACTCGGTAGGTACGGGAATGTGGCTCTTCGCAGTCGAGTTTCATGCGGAACGGTAACAACGCGTAGGTACGTACCGGTAAAATTACCTTTAAATTTTAACAATACCTATAACGTTACTATTACTACATAAACGATACCCGTACTATACGAGTATTACCCTTAAAATTTTAACATAATGAAAATTCTGTTACTGGTACTTAAAATGTGAATTTGGTACCAGTAACAAACCCTGGGGATAAGTCCGCAGTTGTACGTTTACTTTTCTGATTTGTGTCTGTGTTCTTTATTATGTACCATAAAAAGCTTTATAAACAAACCAATAAAAACTCAACAATGTAATTATTATCGATCTAATAAACACAATATTTCAATAAATCTCCACCCTAGCCGATCCATGGTTAGTAAAAGTTCCCACGTGCTTATAAAAGTTTGACAATGATTGACTACAAATAAGTGCATAAGACGACGCGACGAAACTACTGTACACGAGAATCACTCGCGACTCGCTACAGCACGGTCGGGAGTTGAGGCACAAACCAATGACGACCTTATTGTGCAAGAAATAACGTTCATATTAAAACGTAAGTAAGAAAAAAATAGAAAAAAATTATAATCATAGATATTTTTTGTTTGATTTGTTCCTTATAGTATCAAAAATATGTTGACGGCATAAGTTAAACACTTTCAAAATAGTTATGTATTTTGGCTTTACAAAAAATACAAAAATTTGTAAATGTAGAAATGCATAAAATGAATTTGTTTAGTTTTTAATAATTTATCAACACACATAATATAATATTTAGAATAAATTGTTGAAAGACAGTAATCTATAATTTCTGGTGAGATAAGCCTGAAAATTTGTAACATACCGAACCTTCTTTATTAACGATAGTGCTAATTGATTAATTTGTTTAATTTAGTTTTATTCAACTGGAATGCACACGTTATAATATGGTAGAGGTAGTTTTCCAAAGTTATTAATTATGCTGTACTTATGAAATCAAAATTTGTTCAATTTTCAGTTTTTTGGTTTTTTTACACTGACGCAGAGCCCTGAATTGTTTAATTCGTTTTATTTTAACTATAACTAACATTACTTTATATCATACAAAAAGAAACTTACGGTTATAGCATTATGTCCAGGTTACGCTATTTTTACTGGTCTAACACTACATCTTAATCAAAATCTATGAAAAAGTGGTCAGATCTCATGTAGAGCCAAGATTCTTGATCTATGCGCCCTTACCGTGTGTGAAATAAAACGGCCAAGCCACACGTCTACATCTTGACTTGTTGTCTTTGTAGTAATTGACCGAGCGAGCGAAGCGAGCGAAGCGTCTCAGTTTCGAGATTAGCCAAAAATTCTTTTGTCCGTCTGTCTGTCTGTCTGTCTGTCTGTCTGTCTGTCTGTCTGGCTGTTCTCGCCTACAGGTCGCATTTCTTAACCGATTCTCATAAAATTTTGTAAGCAGGCTCAGCAACTAAATAGATTTTTTTTGTCGAGCCAGTTTTCCGAAATTTTTCAAAATGGCGGAAATATGGGGGTTTAAAATTTTAAAACTGTCATATATCCGCCATTTCAAAATATTTTTAAAAATTTCATTAGACTTTTTTGTTGCCATTATAAAAACGCATTTTTTTTAACTGAACAACTTTTTTGTCTGGACAACTTTTTTATACGTTATACTTAAACGGGTTTAGGGTGACTCGCGAAGTCTAGCTGACTGAGCCGTGACGGATATACAATACAAAATCTTCTTACAAAATATTGAATTCAGTCCAGGTTACTGAACAACTTTCTTAAAAATACATGTCTCCCGTGGGAATTAAACCCGCGACTTCCGAGTTACAAGGCCAATGTCTTGACCACTATTTTTAAGAAAAGAAGAAAATTGACAAATATTTGTTGCGTTGCGTAAGTACATTCAATACCATATAGTTCACAAAAAGCAATAACTATGTAGGTAGATGTCCAACAAAAACTCAACTCGCTATGGTTATTTTTTCATAAGTTTACAAGATTGACTTGATTTTTTCTAGAATCGTATGACTTTTTGTTGTCTTGCTTGTTTAAAGTTTTGTTTAATTTGTTTAGTCAGTTAATTGTGTTCAATTGTCGTATATTGGATTGCTTGCTTGCTTTGCTTGATAGTAGAAGATATAATCGCGAGGTCTAAGTTCGTGGCGAACTACTAGTATTAGCTTACATACCAAATTTCAGCGTTCTAGAACTTCAGGAAGTACCTTAAGAATTTTGATGATCAGTGAGTGAGTCAGTGAGTGAATCAGTGACGAAATCGGGGGCTTTCAGACATTAATAAAATCTAAAGTATAATAGCTACGACATTTAAACTTTGTATTTTTAATGATTGTATTGGTGTCATTATATCTTAAAATTTTTAACTCAAAAAAACGACGAAACATATCAAGAAAAGGTAGGTAGTGCCCTTGCTCTCCGCTTGGCTCGTCTTGGCGGGGGCACTCCCGTGCCCCCAGATTAAAATGAATTTTAATATCTAGTGAAACTGTGTTTTTTTCAGATTTTACAACCTTCTTTCTTCTTCAATTCTGAGCTGCTTAGTTCATTTTTTTTTAATTTTTTCCAAACGAATTAATTCAGAACTTGAATCAAATACAATATCCGTAAGACGTTTGCAACTTGAAAGAGCAACGTATGTACGATTATACACCCGGTCGCCAACTCTTTTACGCCAATATCTACGACTACTTTATTCAAAGTCCTTGCGATTTGTGCACAGTTACTACCCAGGCAAATGTCAATGAAAATTGCGTACGTGAGCATGAAACTTGGCCAGTCTTCCGCGATCGGATCATGGGTGGAATGAAATCCGTGTTCTGGTAAAGATTCTTCCTCTCGAACCTTCACAGCGTGCTCACGAATTGAGTGCAAGCACTTAAAGTTCAGGGAATAGTTCATGCTCTATTACTTCCCTTGCGTGCTCACGCTGTGAACACAAGCGTTAGAGGCGTTCGGACGAAGTTTCTTGCTGACGAAGCTCCCTTTTACGTTGGGAAAGATTTCTTGATTCAAGCAATTGATGAGCTCTCTGTTGCGAAAGACGCTCATGCCGCTTCTCATTGGTTTCTAACTTTCTACGTAAAGCTACTTCGCGGGCTTTGGTTGACTGTGATCTCTTTTTAGTTCGAGGCATAATCACTAATACTACTTCAGAATCACAGACAAGCAGCGATAACGATTGAACCAAAGTTTTCTCCACAAAATTGTTAAATTTAGTAATCGATCAAACTAAGCCAAAACTGAAAATAATGCAGTATAACTGCCAGTTCCCAATAGTGATATTTATAGGAGCCGGCGCCGGCAGCGGAGGCACTCCCTAAAAAAAAGTTATCGTCATTTGAATAAACTCAAGGCACGGGTTTGCCTGCAAATATATAGCAATCATAAATAAGTTACATAGGAAATTTAAAATCCAAAGTCAATTCATCATCATTATACGACAGCATTATACCTATAAACATATAAATATAAGCGAAAATCAGTTTGATAACATCTTGGTATGCCCCAAATAACATGCCTATTAATTCTTCAAGAATCCGCTAGAAGGTGCTGTTTCGTTTAATCCATTTCTACAACGCGCATAAGCTAATAATGTCGTATAGAAATAATTTCTTGAGTTTACTTTTCCTCAAAGAATTGCTTGATGACCAAAAATATTTTTACTATCTCGTGACATGACAAGTTTCACCCCAATCTGATTAACGGTTCGGAAGTTATAGACCAATTATTATTTTCACAAAAATGCGTTTACCTCAGAAACGGCTGAACCGATTTTGGTGACAAACGAACTTAAAAATTCTATGAATAGTTGCTACACTCATTCTTAATATCATCAAAATTAGTTCAACGGTTCGAGAGTTATCGTGGAACATACATATATACATACAAACATACATACAAACAATGTGTTTTTTGCCCCAACATGAATTGTAGACCTTGCTCGCTTCGCTCGCTCGGTCAATTACAATCTAAATTAACTCGATTACTTATTGATATTAATAATTATTATTGAGTAAAATATGTACCGTATTGATTATGTATGTGTAATTTAGAATAGGGTTGTATTGTTCTACACGCACGACACTACTGTCGACACGTATATCATTATATCGATAAAAATGTTATTATCCTGGGTCTGGTAAACTCTGGTATCAACAATAAAGTATTTGGTATTTTTAAGAGAATAAATCCTGTTGTTTCCGGCAGAGTTGAATAGGGCCACTCCAAGTCCTCCTGTGGATGTCGTAGAAGGCGACTTAGGAAATACTAGCTAAACAAAGTTAAGAAAACATCAATGAGACCTCCAACCTGTCTGGCCAGCGAGGAGTGTCCTCTGGCTACTCTGGCCAAGTATAGCTGAGGTAGTACAGGAAAAAAGACCTGATGATGATGATGATGAAGATAATCAAACGTCAGAAATGTACCGGTATGTATGTATGTCAGTTATGTAATTTGTCTTAATATCATATCCATTCACTACTATCACGTTATGTTTTGGTATTTCATACAAATATATATACAAAAGAAGATTTGTAGACATATATATATAGGAATATATTGAATGATCGATCAATGCACAGCTCAAACAGCTTGGTCGAAACATTAAATCTTGCACAAACGTTCATTAAAATTATGTGTGTATTAAGGGAATTTCGGAAACTCATTCCCTAAGAGGTTGAAATATGGTTGAAAGTTAAAATTTAACAAGTTCGCTGTTTTAAAGAAACGAATGGATAAAATAGTCTATGAAAGTTTGTACAAAGCTATCAAGCTATAGTCTCAAAATGTATAATATAGTTGCATTGCAGTTTTGTATCCTATTTAGAATAGGACCACTCCACCTCTTTCCGTGGATGACACAAGCAAAAGGCGTCTAATGGACAAAACAAAACTCTCGGACATAGAGAGCTTGTAAAAGTTTTTCGTACCTACATTTTCAATTTCTAAACGCTACTCGCGTAACATTTGACATTTGACAACATGTCAATCTGTCAATCCTGTCATCTGTGGTTGAATATTGAGTTGAATGAAGTGTTGAAGTAAGGTGGAAGTTTTTTACATTATTTGATACAAAAATTTCTTAAGTTGATAGATGAATATGGAATCAAATGTCCCCGGTGCATCAGCATCTTCGAGAGCTACCAGATTTATGATGGAAGGTGTGGGTGCTAGAGTAATACGGGGCCCAGATTGGAAGTGGGGCAAACAGGTATGTCACTTTTGTTTATTATTTTAAACATGTCGAGTTTATGTGACTATTTTATTGTTATAAAGATTATTATTAAATAGAAATGTCTATACTATTTCAGGATGGGGGCGAGGGGCATGTTGGTACTGTAAGAAATTTTGAATCTCCTGAAGAAGTAGTTGTTGTTTGGGACAATGGTACAGCTGCAAACTATAGATGTTCTGGAGCATATGATCTAAGAATACTTGACAGTGCTCCGACAGGTGTAAAACATGAGGGAACTATGTGTGATACTTGTCGTCAGCAACCCATATTTGGTATGTTTGGCCATCTATCATCATATCCTTCTTCCAATAAAAAATGTATATTCAATTTATTCAAATGTTAATTCCAGGAATAAGATGGAAGTGTGCCGAATGCAGCAATTATGATCTATGTTCTGTTTGCTACCACGGAGATAAGCATAACTTGCGGCACAGATTTTACCGTATTAGTGCACCTGGAGCTCAAAGGTGCCTTGTGGAACCTCGGCGCAAAAGTAAAAAACAAGCAGTCCGAGGCATATTTCCTGGAGCAAGAGTTGTTAGGGGGGTATGTAAATGCTAAATAAAAGTGGTAATTTACCTTATACATTTATATAAATTAATTTAAAATCAAGTCTTGAACTTACTTTGGCGCCAGCTCAATCAGTGTAATTTGTACATATATTTATTTATTTCGATTTTTTTAAGCTTGTTCATCCCACTGATATTATAAGGTGTAAGTTTGTGAGTGTGTGTTTGTTACTTCTTCATGCACAAATAGCTGGACTGATTTTGATTAAATCTGGTATGCAGGAATCTGACATCCTGGATTAAAACTGGCTATTTTGCAGCAGGTAACACCATGGGGCACAGCTACTGTTGCTATATTGACGAAAATTGTTGAACTAATTCATTTATCAAAAATGGATCTAGTTTTAGCCATCAGAATTGTAAAAACTCAGATCAGATGTTGTGATAATTTTTATTTTTTTTGTTATTTTAATAGACAACGTACTCTGCACATAAATGATTTCAGTTGAAGTGTGTGTTTGTTTGAGGCAAACTAAATGTCAAGTTTTATTAAATATCATCTTTTATTTACTTTTCCAGGTTGACTGGCAATGGGAGGATCAAGACGGTGGTAATGGTAGACGAGGTAAAGTGAATGAGATTCAAGATTGGTCTGCAGCCAGCCCTCGCTCTGCTGCATATGTAGTATGGGACAATGGAACCAAGAACTTGTATAGAGTGGGATTTGAGGGAATGGCTGATTTAAAGGTAAATTAAAATTATTGCAAGTTTAGGAATAAGACAGATATGAGGCTTTAAATTTGTGTCTTGTTTACAAAATTACAAGCAAAATAGTAGTTTTTATAAAAACAATGTGAAAGAGAAAGGCTCTAGGTACAAAGTGTTGATATATAAATGGAATATTTTTAGCAGTTGAAGTACTGTGGCCTTTGTTACAATGTTAGAGTTAGATGTTTCATATGTTTTTTTTCTTCAAAGTCTCTTTCGCTTGTTGATTTCTGTAGGTCCATTATTATAATTTAGACCCTTTTAGAAATACAAAAACTCACTGAATATCAGTATAAGCCCTTTAGAATTACAAAGACTCACTCAATATCAGTCCAAGATATTATTTAATATCATACAACCTGTTGACTATTGACGACAATTACATTATATGTAACAGATATGCCTAATGAATGCTGAGCTTCATAGCTTGATCCCTAGTTTACACTGTTGACACTGTGTGCTTTGTATACTAAATTGTATGCCATAGGATTGCCAGTAAGCCACTGTCTTCACCCAACAATTATAGGCGACAGTGATGTGAATAACCCATACTTTAAGCCTGCTGCCTTAGTTACAAGATTGATGATAAGATTCAGAAATACTGGTTCTTAGTGGTGGTTGGAAACGCTAGTATAAGTCCTTTTCCTTAAATAACAATAACTCATAATTTAAATTTTGATAAATATAAAACATGTGACTTACTCACTTGACTTATGGTCCTATGTCCCCTATCTGGGGCAGAGAACGTCCACAAAGACCCTCCATCTCGATCTGTCTTAAGCTACGCGCTTAACTTCACTACAGGTCTTGCTTCATTGAGCACGGTATGTCGCCAGGTCGGTTTGGGGCGACCGACTTTACGCTTTCCTTGGGGTTTCCATCCCGTGGCCTTTTTTAGTATGTGCTCAAGGCCTCTTCAGAGTGGCCAATCCAATTCACGATAAACATGTAATACATGTAAAACTTATTTACTTGTAAAAGTACCCGCAAAAGCCTAATAACTGAATAAACATTTGATTTAAAAATGGTCTTCACCCCTAATGGTTCAAATTCCTTTTATCTGCTTTTATGATTTGCACAGGAACTGAAACTGCAAGGACATTCGACATTTTTTTTCTCCCAGACCAGCTTTAAAGACTAAATAACTAACTAACTAAAGGATACAATTTGTTTTTTTGTTATAATATCACAACTAGTAGGTCACACTTACAGTCTACCTGATGCGAAGTTGAAGCCCTGTGGTTGATATTTGCAACAACAGGGGTACATGCACATTGCCAACCCTAAAGAAATATTTTTGTTAATTAAAAAACTTAATACTGTAATATATTTAGGACTAGCTGTGTCTGTGAGCTTCGCTGCCTGTGGGAATTTCGGGAAAAAATTATCCTATGTCCTTCCCTGAGTATCAAACTATATCTATATAAAATTTCATGTAAATAGGTTCAGTTTGTTTGTTTGTTCAATAACAAACAAACGAACAAACAAACAAACAAACAAATATGCAAACTAACTTTCGCATTTATAATAATAGTAGGATAGGATGATATTTGCTCAATTCAAGACATAGTTTCTACATACTTTTAGTTCTGAAGTTGTTTTTTTACTAATTGTTAATTTATTAGGTTGTGAATGATGTGAAGGGCCAGAATGTATACAAAGAACACTTGCCTCTGTTAGGAGAATTAGGCCCTGGTCGCACTGGGCCTCATGGATTGCAAGTGGGTGACCAAGTAAGTTTATCGTTTAAATTTTTTACATAAGATTTTATGGTATTGAAATATCATTTAAAACAAGTAATTTTATTCATAACACGTTTAGAAAACTGTAAATCAAAATAAAATTCCGCTTGCATATTAATAAAATTAAACTTAAAAAAAAATGCTATGAAAAAATCTTTTAACATTTGATTTTATCATTATCAGATTAATTAGATTTTATTTTAAATGACATTTATTACTGGTGTGTACTTAACATTACCGGTTACATTCATGGTTAGAGATTTGCTTTGTTTTGCTTTATTCTCTTGTACCCCATTACATGTTGCTATTTAATAAGTGTTCCAAAATTGTAAATCTTTTGGTGCCTTAAAGTTTTTTGTATTGTATTGTATTGTATAGAACCAGTGTTCAATACAAATAATTTTCAGGTAAATGTCGATCTTGACCTGGAGATAGTCCAGTCCCTGCAACATGGTCACGGCGGATGGACAGCGGGCATGTTCGAATGTCTGGGATCGACGGGTATTGTCGTTGGCATCGATGAAGACCACGACATTGTGGTAACTTACGCTAGCGGTAACAGGTGGACTTTCAACCCTGCTGTTTTAACTAAGGTGGGTTTTGTAAATTCTAATAATTACAATTGATGGGCGACTCGCGAATCGTGTTAAATATCTCAAGAATCAAAGGTGTTTACACTTCGAGAAAGAGCTTGAAATTTAAACAAAACCATAAAAACTCCGAGCCACGAGCAAATAGCGAGTAGTAGTAATATATATATATAAACTTGGTCCTTAGCTCTATACAAGTAAAGACCTAAATGGTTTGCATTTGATCTCGCGAGATCTCACGAGATTCGCGAGTCGCGAGATCTCGCCAAAAAAGGCCGAGATCTCGCGAAAACGGTATCTTAAGAGAGCGAAATTGCATTCCTTAATGTTAATAGATTTCGGTGTTTGCGTGACTTCCGTAGGTCATAGCATTTACGTTGTCACTATTTCTGACTTCTGTATTCATACATAGCTTAGTTTTCTGTTTGGCCACCAATCTGTGTATTAACAATAATGTCGAAATCGAAATCGATTTCACACTGGTCCTTTCGATTACATTCCTTTTTTTTTGGAAACTAGTTGTGTAGTTTGTTACTAAAGTAATTGCACATTTGTTTACTCAGTTTAATAAGTGGTAGACCTCCTGTCATCTTAGAAATGATTGATCCAGGTATGCAGTGGTAACTTGAGTTCGTCTGCCTCCGCTTCGGGCGGAGCCGCTGGCGGCGGTTTCGCCGTGGGGGACCTCGTGGAGGTGTGCGCGGACCAGGAGCGGGTGAAGGCTCTGCAGCGCGGACATGGCGAGTGGGCTGAAGCAATGGCACCTGTAAGCGATGTTCAAGTTCATTTGTTCTCTCATAGGCATGAATGACTAGAAAAATATTTTTGGCCCATCGGTTAGATTATTAAAAAATATTCTACACGTATTTTTTCTTTTCTCTAAGGAAATAAAAATGCGCAATGCGCATTTAAATTTGGCTTGACGTCACGGCTAGGAACTATTTTTACTTACCAGTGACGCAAGCCCCCACTCCTGAACTTTAATGCTCCGTATCTTCGTGAATTTTTACTTTTTTTGTAAACTGAAAAATACGGGTCCATTATTTTTGGCTAATCTAAAAGACGGATTAGTTACAATCATACTTTATAGACTCTGTCGTCACCTCTATTGTTTTATAACAAATTAACTTTATTACAGACTAACTTTATTACTAGATTTAAACTATTCACCCAAATCAAGTTGACATTGACAGATAAGAAAGTGTCAGGTCAACTTGTTTCGGGCGGATAATGGTTTAAACATAGAAATCAAGTTAGTCCGTGTTTATAATAAGACGGTATATATGTCGCAGTTGAATTGTATAATCCGTTGTTATTCAAAAACTCTAACTGTTTGGCAATACAGCTCGGTTTTGTAAAACAGCTGAAAATAGTTCAGCTCGATTGTCAATGAGTTACGTAATTATGTTTAACAAAACAGCTAGCGGTGAGATGGCATACAGGGTTACCATTATTGAATAAAACTGTGTTACCAAACGAAAAAATATATGAGGAGACAATAGTTGTTCTTTATTATTTTTATATTACTCGTGGGATGGAAATAAAACCTCAATTCAACTCCTTACTAAATAATTCAGTCTCCAACATCATAAAACACCAATAAAGAATGATAATCAGCTCGATGCAATTAGATTAGAAATATAGAATTTTTTTAAACCCGACAACTCAATGGCGCAGTGATTTCTTACGGCCAATTGATTCACGTGAATTTTCCATCTTGCCGGAAGGCGGGCGTATAAATAACAATATGGGATCCAAGCTAAAGGTCTGCTTTATTCTTTTCAATCTTTTGCACTATGAAATCACAAACAATGCCCCCGATGTCTCTCGATAAAAACAGCTTAGCGGCGCGGCGAAGAATTTACTTTATCGGAGGCCATATTTGTTTTTATGACACTGACACTTCACAAGCCACAAGGAGTGGCAGAATTCCGAACTAACCGTTCTACAATCTTACGTTCGCTAGTTTGTTAAACGTAACACATTGGACGATCTAGCTGAATGATTTTCAGATATATTACAAAACCGAGCTGTAATGCCAAACAGCTAGAGTTTTTGAATAACAGCGGTTTATACAATCCAACTGCGACATATACATATTTTAGAGTCGGCATGTCACGCGGCAGCTCACTGATCGCTAATAGATAATAGTTCTCAAACTATTTTATTTCCGCCTTGCTTGTTGACACAAATATACCTATGGTCACTAATTGCTTCTACAATTTTAGTAGAATGGAGACATTACCTTCCTAGAAAATGGTAACAAGGATTTTATATTATTGATCTTCGTTTTACACATCTTTTTTTATTAGTAAAAAATAATGCATATTTGTCTTTTTTGATTAACGTTAAAATTTATTTCTAGACTCTTGGAAAAATAGGTCGTGTCCAGCAAATATACCACGACAATGATCTCAAAGTTGAAGTATGTAATACATCATGGACGTACAATCCAAACGCCGTCACCAAGGTCGCTTCATCAGACGGAAGTATTCCAGGAAATTCATCAGGTATTTTAAAAGCATGTTTGTGATTACGTATTTGTCATTATTGAAAATTTTATGATCAGAGCAGAGCACAACAATGATCTTGACGTTTTCTTATTTTTTATGATTCATTATGGTTCGTCCCAATCGCTTAAATAAAATAGAACCACAGAAATAAATTATCGTCTCCTTGCTTGTTTAATTTTCGAATTCCACGCTTTGCCAGTTGGCTACTCTTTGTGGATGCTTTCAGTGTTGAGAATTACGCTGCCTTATTTTATATCACGCATACCATCTCAGACCAAACTATCAGTTTTACTTTTTCAAAAATTGGTGTTTAAAAAGCATTTTCAGTATTTTTACTGGTCATCATAATGCCTTGACAGCAGCGAGCTAATATCAACAACCATGGGCGACGACCACAGATCCGGTCTCCCGTTTATCCCAGGCGAAATTTTCTGTTAGTTACATGACAGTTAAATTGATTTATTGAGAAGATTTTGAGACGTTGCAATAAAACTGTATTTTTAGGTGAGCGCTTGTCAGCGCTTTTGAAGACATTGTTTGAGTCCCATGTTACCGGTGATGCGAATGAAGAGCTTGTGAAAGCGGCCGCGAACGGTGATGCGGCGCGATGTGGGGAAATACTCTCGCGCTCCGACGGCGCCGCTGACGTAAATGGCGTCTATGGCGGCCACACGGCCCTACAGGTGTGTTTACACTTTATCAATTAGTTTGTAATTTTGAGCGCGTTTGAGTATAGCGATGTCAATAAGAAGCTCGTCGTGAAAAGATATTCTCACGTTTGACAGTGTTGCCAAATAAAAATTGGTCGAACCGTTTGCACGTGCAATTCATCACGCGCAAACGGTTCGATTAATTTTGATAAAATTTAGCATGCAGGAAGCTAACACCTGGATTAACACATAGGCTATTTCAGGCGCGGGTAACACCGCAGAGCGCAGCTAGTCATTCACATAACCCTATTGAAATAGTTGATCGTTTTCAACAGGCGGCAGCCAAAAACGGTCACGTGGAAGTGATCCGCACGCTGGTGGAGCTGGGCGCGGAGGCGGACGCGGAGGACCGCGACGGCGACCGCGCCGCGCACCACGCTGCCTTCGGCGACGAGCCGGCGGCGCTGCGCGCGCTGGCCGCCGCCGGCGCAGACCTCAACGCGCGCAACCGCCGCCGCCAGACGCCGCTGCACATCGCCGTCAACAAGGGCCACCTCGGCGTCGTGCGCACGCTGCTGCAGCTCGGGGTGCATCCCAGTCTCCAGGTCAGTGTTGCATCTTACGTATCATTGCGTCAGGCTGGGTAGCGTGCGCAAATATTTTTGACAAGGTAGGAACTAATCTTACTTAAATTGGGTATTTTCCTAAGCCAAAATAAATTATTTTGTACTGATAACAATTATTAAACGTCGCTAATTTGACTTGTTGAAAAATAGCGCATCATGAGAACGGCTGCATATCAAGCAAAATACGTTTTTCGCTGGTATCCGATAACAGGGTGGCACAGGGTAGACAAATTCTGTGTCTGTAAAAAATGCACGCTCCTGATAGGAAGCAATACCAAAGATAATATGATTACCAACGTAACAGATACCCAACACCATAGAGACTATTGGAGGGCCCGTAAGTACGCAAAAGTAGTAGTCTCCCAGAGATGGCAGCACACACGACGAGCAAAAAATTGACAAAGAAAGTGTTAAATATGCTTTAAAAATATTTATGGCATTTCATATAAGTCATATTTAACTAACTACAGTACTGCATTATTTTAATAACAATAGTAGAGGATTGTAATGTTTTAATTATTACCTTAAAGCGTAATCTGACAAGAAAGATAAATAATTATGTTTTCAACACACTTGCTCATAAAGTGGCTCTATGGTCACCGCAATTAGGCACATAATGACACCCATAATCAAACTGTGACTTTTTCATTGCTATAACTCACTAGTGAGTTATAGATTTTTTTTTAATTTTATTGGTTGAGTTCATGGAATTGTATGTACTTGCGTTGAGTTGCTTTGTTCTTATTAAAAAAGTTTTTATTCAAAACAAAGATCGTGTTCAATGGAACAAACAAATTAATGTTCCTATTTCTTGCTCATTTCATGCAACTTCTTATTTAAATAGATAATTTTAACTCGTACGTGTTTAATAAATAAAACTTTCACTCAAATACTTTTGACATACGAATTGAAATACAAACTTTTGTTTTCTCTGTAATAAAAGAAAACTTTAAATTTCCCATTTTGTACGTGGCAGAATAGGCGCAAATCTTATGCGCGAAAAAAAAACCTCATCTCTTTTTAGTCTGTGGCTGATCGCAATGCGCGCGCATACTAAGTATAATATAAAACTGATTAATTTTGCCCGCCATAGCGAAACATTTTTTACAACTCGTTTTCACTGTTGAAATTATAGTTATTTATTAATTAAAATGTCTACAAGTACTAGTTACGAAGAAAATGATTTATGTTGTACACAGCCCGATATAAGATGTGAAGCCCTTAACGTTGTAGAAAGTTTACTACCTGAAAACTCCAAGGAAAAATATCTATTAGCGTACCAAAATTTCATAAAATGGCAAAACAGCAAGAATACGCATTCTTTTTCAGAAAATGTGTTCATGGCGTACTTTAAAGAATTATCTTCTAAGTACAAACCTAGCTCTTTGTGGTGTTTTTACTCAATATTAAAAAGTACAGTCCGAACAAAGAATGGAGTGGACTCAAAAACATACTCTAATTTGTAAGCTTATCTAAAAAGACTATCCGATGGATTTAGAAGCAAGAAATCAAAGGTTTAATCGTCTGACGATATTGAAAAATTTATAAAAGATTCCTACTGACGAAACACCAAGTACATCCAATGATTGGATTTCACCTACCTACACGAATAATGAGCCATCTCAAATTACAATAGAACATGAAGTATTTCAATAAATAATCTATCTGTTGAGACCGCTATGTCATCAAAAACAGTTAATTATAATTTTACTAACTGCACATTTACTTATTGTTTCTCTAAATAAACTTTTTATCTACTAAATAAAATGAGTTTTTATTGTTATTTTATACACAAGTGTGTTGAAAAACGTCGTATGATACACGTGTGTATTGATGATTACCGTCCTTGGCTCTCTTAAGACCCTCGCCTACGGCTCGGGTCTCAATGGCGCCGCGGCGGTAATCACCAATGTTACACACTAGTACCATAATGTACTATTATAAGGCCATGCAATACTGAACTTTGTTTCTTTCGGCGTAATCTTCCCAGTAGTGGTCATTCCAAAACACTAGTAGTTATTAGCTTTTGCACTAAAATAATATTTAAAAATAACTACCTTCAATAAGAGATAAATTTATTCTAAATTGATTTAAAAATTGAGACTTTGACTTTGTTACCGCAATCAATCGAATGATCTAGTGATGAACTAGGTATCAACGCGAGGAACCGCCGCCGTCGAACGTCACTAGGGAAGTTGGGACGGTGCATCCTGGTCTTTGAGTAAAAGTACACATTGGATGATACAGCTTTAATATTAGGATTCATTCAAATACTCATGTAAACCGACTATGTTTATAAAATAAGGCTCTCAGATAAGTCTTAATTAGTGAGTTTTTTTCGAGCAGGTATACCTAGACTTCTCTCTTCGTTTCCTATGTCCCCCTGTCGGGGCAAAGGACAACATCGCCAATTCGATCTGTCAACCGCTGCACTTTTGATTTCACTCTAGGATAATCCAAGCTGCTTAGCTTCCGAGATTACGGTACGGCGCCAAGTTTGTTTGGGACGACCACGCTTACGCCTACTTTGGGTTCCAATTAATTATAATCCAATCAAAACCTAGACTAAGAACATTGAAATTTTATTTTATTTTACTTTAATAGGCACACGAAACAGACATTTTACAAAGTTGCATTATAACTAACATTATCTTAATAGATAAGTTCATAATTTAACAAATATTCGAAACAATACATATAAGAATAAACTAGCTTTTCGGGCGCTGCGCGGGCTGCAAGCAGCCCGCGGTTCATCGTGGGGCTGTTGAGGTAGGCTAAGATATGTTTCCAGTTCAGAAAATGGGTAAGTTTGTATGGAGGAAAATTGTCCTTGTATAGCGGCCATCTTGAATTTTGAAAAAAATAAAAAAACAAGTGACGGTCGTCAAATTGCTTGCAACCCCCTACATTTAGAAAAAAAAATCACACCCCTAACCCCAACCGTCTTCGCAGGCCGTACCCCTTCCACATCAGATTTCCGCAGATCCTCAAATGTCAGATTTTTCTGGTACTCACTGGAGCACCCTCTATACGACCGCACATCAACCTAAACCCCACCAACCCCGCAACAGGGCAAACAACTATGTCAGTCAGTCAGTGGTAATGTAGGTTTATATATTATAACTAGCTTTTCGGGCGCTGCGCGGGCTGCAAGCAGCCCGCGGTCTTTCGTGCGGCTGTTGAGGTAGGGTAAGACATGTTTCCAGTTCAGAAAATGGGTAAAAACTGCAGTCAATATGGGAAACATCCAAATATGTGTGGGGGCCATCTTGGATCTAAAATTTGATTCCAGTTCCGAGTTCCGCGGGGTGCTTTACCCCCACATGCAAAATTTCAGACCGCTACGAAGTCCCAGTGAGACGTTATAAACGATATAAGTTTAATTTTTTAAAGTCCAGACGCCATCTTGGATTCCAAAAAAAATATTAAATTTGGGTTTTTGGGGTCAAATTACATATTGATATCGATTTTCAGCCAAATCGCAAGCAGTTGACTTTCGGCGGCCATCTTGGATTTCCAAAAAAAAAAAAAGACGCTGCGCTTTGTGATAGTGGCTCGGGCTTCGCCCTCGCCCGCAGCTCGCCCTTCGGGCTCGCATCACTCGGCCCGCGGCCTCGTGAAAATTACTTGGGGGGAGGGGTGGTCATAGGTGGGGGGGGAGCTCGGGCTTCGACCTCGCTCCGCAGCTCGGCCTGCGGCTTCGCGGGGGCGCTTCGCCTTCGGCCTTCGGCCTCAGGCTGCGCCAAGTTACTTGGGATATTTGTATGAAATTTGTATGGAGGGAAATTGACCATGTATGGCGGCCATCTTGAATTTTGAAAAAAAACAAAAAACAAATGACAGTCGTCAAATTGCTTATAATCTTCTACATTATGGAAAAAAAATCACACCCCTAACCCCAACCGTCTTTGCAGGCCGTACCCCTTCCACATCAGGTTTCCGCAAATCCTCAAATGTCAGATTTTTCTGGTACTCACTGGAGCACCCTCTGTACGACCACACATCACCCCAAACCCCACCAACCCCGCAACAGGGCAAACAACCATGTCAATCAGTGAGTGAGTGAGTGGTAATGTAGGTTTATATATTATAATATAACTAGCTTTTCGGGCGCTGCGCGGGCTGCAAGCAGCCCGCGGTCTTTCGTGCGGCTGTTGAGGTAAGCTTAAATTGGTTTACAGTTCGGAAAATGGCTAAAGTTGTATGTAGGGAAATTGTCCTTGTATGGCGGCCATCTTGGATTTTGAAAAAAATCAAAAAACAAATGACGCTCGTCAAATTGCTTACAACCCCCTACATTTTGGAAAAAAAATCACGCCCCCCACCCCAACCGTCTTCGCAGGCCGTACCCCTTCCACATCAGGTTTCCACAAATCCTCAAATGTCAGATTTTTCTGGTACTCACTGGAGCACTCTCTATACGACCGCACATCAACCCAAACCCCACCAACCCCGCAACAGGGCAAACAACTATGTCAATCAGTCAGTGAGTGAGTGGTATTGTAGGTTTATATATTATAACTAGCTTTTCGGGCGCTGCGCGGGCTGCAAGCAGCCCGCGGTTTTTCGTGCGGCTGTTGAGGTAGGCTAAAAAATGTTTCCAGTTTAGAAAATGGGTAAAAACTGCAGTCAGTAAAGGAAACATCAAAATATGTGTGGAGGCGGCCATCTTGGATCCAAAATCTGAATCCAGTTTCGAGTTCCGCGGGGTGCTTTACCCCCACATGCAAAATTTCAGACCCCTACGAAGTCCCAGTGAGACGTTATGAACGAAAAAAGTGAAATTTTCTAAAATCCAGACGCCATCTTGAATTCCAAAAAAAATATTAAATTTTGATTTTTGGGCTCAAACTACATATAGATATCGATTTTCAGCCAAATCGCAAGCAGTTGACTTTCGGCGGCCATCTTGGATTTTCAAAAATTAAAAAGAATTGGACTGCGCTTTGGGAAGTGGCTCGGGCTTCGCCCTCGCCCGCAGCTCGCCCTACGGGCTCGCGACACTCGGCCTCCGGCCTCGTGATAATTACTTACGGGGAGGGGGGGGGGGGGAAGGGGGGGATGTGGGAGTGGCTCGGGCTTCGCCCTCGCCCGCAGCTCGCCCTTCGGGCTCGCATCGCTCGGCCTCCGGCCTCGTGAAGATTACTTAGGGGGGGTCCAAGGGGGAGGGGGGAGTGGCTCGGGCTTCGCCCTCGCCCGCAGCTCGGCCTGCGGCCTCGCGGGGGTGGCCTTTGCTTTTGGTTTTTGGCCTCTGGCTGCGCCTAGTTACTTGGGGTGGCCGTTTGTATGAAATTTGTATGGAGGAAAATTGTCCTTGTATGGCGGCCATCTTGAATTTTGAAAAAAATAAAAAAACAAGTGACGGTCGTCAAATTGCTTGCAACCCCCTACATTTTGAAAAAAAAATCACACCCCTAACCCCAACCGTCTTCGCAAGCCGTACCCCTTCCACATCAGATTTCCGCAGATCCTCAAATGTCAGATTTTTCTGGTACTCACTGGAGCACCCTCTATACGACCGCACATCAACCTAAACCCCACCAACCCCGCAACAGGGCAAACAACTATGTCAGTCAGTCAGTGGTAATGTAGGTTTATATATTATAACTAGCTTTTCGGGCGCTGCGCGGGCTGCAAGCAGCCCGCGGTCTTTCGTGCGGCTGTTGAGGTAGGGTAAGACATGTTTCCAGTTCAGAAAATGGGTAAAAACTGCAGTCAGTAAAAGAAACATCAAAATATGTGTGGAGGCGGCCATCTTGGATCCAAAAACTGATTGCAGTTTTGAGTTCCGCGGGGTGCTTTACCCCCATGTACAAAATTTCAGACCCCGACGAAGTCCCAGTGAGACGTTATAAACGAAATAAATTTCATTTTCTAAAACCCAGACGCCATCTTGGATTCCAAAAAAAAAGTTGAATTTGGATTTTTGGGGTCAAAACACATATAAATATTGATTTTTAGCCAAATCAGAGGCAGTTGACTTTCGGCGGCCACCTTGGATTTCCAAAAAAAAAATTCACGACTCAACGCTTGGTGATGGTGGCTCGGGCTTCGCCCTCGCCCGCAGCTCGCCCTTCGGGCTCGCATCACTCGGCCTGCGGCCTCGTGAAAATTACTAAGGGGGGTGGGGGGGGGGTGGGGGGGGGGGTCAACGGGGGGGGGGAGCTCGGCCTTCGGCCTCGCTCGGCAGCTCGGCCTGCGGCCTCGCGTGGGGCTTCGCCTTCGGCCTTCGGCCTCAGGCTGCGCCTAGTTACTTGCGAGTGCGGTTTGTATGGGGAGAAATTGTCCATGTATGGCGGCCATCTTGGATTTTGAAAAAAATAAAAAAACAAATGACTCTCGTCAAATTGCTCACAATTCCCTATATTTTGGAAAAAAAATCACGCCCCCAACCCCAACCGTCTTCGCAGGCCGTACCCCTTCCACATCAGGTTTCTGCAAATCCTCAAATGTCAGATTTTTCTGGTACTCACTGGAGCACCCTCTATACGACCGCACATTAACCCAAACCCTACCAACCCCGCAACAGGGCAAACAACTATGTCAATCAGTGAGTCAGTGGTATTGTAGGTTTATATATTATAATATTTTTTTCAATTTGTTACCAACAAGGAGTTTTTATTACTTTTTGTAATGTAAAACTAAACTTATTTGCACTTACCTAAAATATATATTGAGTGACGCTCCGTTTGCTAATAATACTGCAATTATTTGATACAATAACGCTATACGATACGAGCATGTGACACACGAGTTCCGTCAGAGGATTGCTTCATTATCCTTATTACCTTACAGTAGGGTAGTAGAGACAATAAGTAATACAAGTTCCGGAATAGCAACATTGTTTAACTAACCCTCGTCTCTCCTCGCACAATGACGATACAACTCTCTATACGCTACCTATTGTACGTAATTATACTGGCTGTGCATATTAAAGAGCTTTTATTTTATATGAAATATTTTTCTGACGCCTAAGTGAGTTGAAACTAATTATTATATTTTTATCTATGTTAAATGCGGTGTTCAGACATATATAACTAATAAATAACCCAAATGAATCCCCAAGTGCATCTACACGCTGTTGTTACTGTTTGTGGAGCAACATTTAGCAACATGTAAATTAAGTAACATTTAAAATCTAAGTTTTAATGAAGAAAATCCTAAAATCAAATAATGATTATCTTCATTTAGTACAGTCAACGAATTATTGTGAATGGAAAAGTCGAAAGCAGAAATTTTGACTAGGCAACTTTGTTAGGACTAGTTAGGACATAAACATACTAAAAGTCCTTACCCCTCCGAGGTGAGCCAGCGGGGGGAGGGCACAAAAAAGGTCTCGTTTTTTTGCTTACATCTCGAAAACGGTGCGTTATACGAAATTTTGTTGTGCTACAATATGAAAGCTAATAAAATTCTCTACAACTATAGCTTTCATTTTTTTTATCTATCTCTAATCGTTGCCTAGCTATGAGCTTCGAAAAATGGTCAATTTTCAAAAATGTGTTAAATTCTTTGTAGCACATTGTAACAATACGAATTTACGTAAATATTTTTTTATTAATCACCCACTATTAAAAACACCCACACACTATTAAAAAATAACATTGCTGGGAGTATCTTCACGCAACAAAGGCGGAAACAGGTTACTTTTAAACTGGCTAAAACTCCCAATAAAACCTATCAAGATGGTTCGAGCCTATGCTGTTACTTACCATCAGGTCCAGACTTCGCTTGGAGACTTTTCTCCTGAACTATGGGGATGGAAACGGAATGAAAGGCATGCATTGGACGTGGGCTTGGCGTGCACTTTTCGTCGGAACACGCCCAGAGTGTAGAACACATTTTAAAAAATTGAAATTTTTTCGAACTTCATAGATAAAAGTTGGAGATAGATAAAAAGTGTGGAAGTAGACAATTTTATCAGCTTTCATTATGTAGTACAACAAAAATTCGCACAACGCACCGTTTTTGAGATGTAAGCAAATAACCAAAAAACGGGACTTTCTTTTGTGCCCTCCCCCCGCGGGCTCACCTCGGAGGGGTAAAGACTTTTAGTATGTTTATGTCCTAACTACTCCTAACAAAGTTGCCGAGTCAAAATTTTTGCTTTCGACTTTTCCATCCACATGTCCCTTTTGAACACTCATTGACCGAACTAATAAAAACTTACATTTTAAACGTCACTTCACTCAATTTTCATGATATTTAATGCTGCTCCACAAAGAGTACTAAACATGAGTGGGAAATGTGGGAATGCACCATTAGATTTTGTTCCGTGGCACTAAATAACGAAGCTCCATATACTTTACACGAACGAAGTATGTCAGATTAGATCAGCAGATTATGGCGGGCGGGTTACATTACTATCAAATTCCGTCCATGCAATGCGGCCCGGCCTTCCCCGCAACGGGCTGTCGTCGTTGTCGACCATACCATACCAGACAGAATTGCGAAACCCTAACCATGTTTTCTTAATTTATCGTGTCATCGACAAAATCCGTTAATGCTCTTCGATTGTGATCATGCTCTAATGTTCTTAAGTCCTTATGATGATTTTTGAATGAATGAATTTTTGTTTCAATGCTGCCCGACCCACCCTGTTTATTTTACTTTAGTGCTTTCGTCAAGATAAGATAGCACTAAATTTATATTCACTTCGGTGCGTAGGGTGACTAACATTCAAACAATAGAAATATTTTCGATTATTTTGTCTAGTGAGTATTCGCTGGGTTGTTCTGACTAATTCAGAGCACAACCTAAGCCTAAATTACACCAAATCAACGAACTTGCTTACTATTGTCGTTATAGTCATTACAGTTTCACTACTAAATTGGGAGTATTGTGTCCCCATTGGGGAGACAGGAACTAGTGTTTATTCAGACGTTGCCGTTGCTTCGAAATGCGAAGCGCACTGAGCTAGTTAGTTACCAAACTTGGCGGTCTGTTCACAACTAGCTAATTTAACGAGGCTCTTATCGATTTATTTGTCGATGTTATTTCATCTAGTTCCCGTCGTTTTATTGAATACTTATTAAGTTTGGTCAGAGCCCACTTAGAGCAGAAGTCTTAAACTACGCTATTTGTTTAGAGACACTCGAGCATTAATCCCTATCTTAGCCGCTGCGGCAGCCATCGAGCCGAGGTATTTCCCGGGACCCGGGACCCGTGTCTCTTAGACTTTTAATCTAGACGAGTCGAGTTTCAGTCGGTAATGAGTGTAGCTCCGCTCTCAGACATGCGGTCGCCATAATTGCCAAACTTTGCTCCAACAAAGTCGCCCCGCGCCCCCCGCCACTTGTCGCGCTCCATTGTTCTCATGGTAACGCGTGTGTTGGATGCCTTAACCTAAAGCCACTTCTTGAGTTCACTTCAGATTAATAGCAATGTTGTCTTGTTAAATACAATGCCCTATTTTGTTCACTTATGTTTTACAATTTCCCTATTCTGAACCTCCACTGTTGTTTCAAGCTTCAATCAAATCGAACATCAAATGGTAAATTGAAGCAAGGCTAAACGCAGTTATTAATATCATTTAAAAGAACCGAAATTCAGAGTCTAAACTCATCCATGTTTTGGTTTTCATTCTATAATCTTCCATCATATAATCTGTTAATTAATTAAGTGAGATGAGAACGTCCCCAATCCTTTAGAATTATTAGACATTCTTCGCAGCTAATTTGCTCCCTAAAATAATGATTAAATGAAATAACTATTCCAAGAGCTAGAGGCATATTGAAGCGCAATTGGGCGTAAAGCTATTTAAATCTGAATAGGGTATTGTGAAGGCGCGTCACCTTGGTTCAGCGCCGGCGTCTCGTCCTTAATAAAGTTAGAGTGCCGTCGCCCGCGGACGCCCACTCTTCCCGCCGCCCACTGCTGCCTCCGGCGTCTCTCGGAATCATCTTGAACGAGCTAAATGCCTGGCTCGCTCGTCTTTATACACTACTATCCGCTGTATGTGCAATGAACCATGTTGTTTGTATCGGACCGACGAGAGCGGCCGAACTCTAAGTATATTGCCTATTCGTTTAAAGATTCCGTTTACTATTGAACTGCCGGATCTACTTTCTGCCATATTTTTTTTGTGACATGTATTGCCTAATGCAAATATACGTACGTAGTCTACCAGTGTTATAAAAGAATATAGGTAAATTCAACTTGTTATTTCTTGATAATTATTCAAGGGTATTTTCAAATTTATCAAGTTTTAATTAGGTATTATAGGTAATAAATTATCAAACGTCTATTGTGGCGTGGTCTAGTGTTAGCACTTTAAAAAAGTGCTTTTGAATTAAATATGACTTTAAGTTAAAGAAAGTAGTAGGACTTTAATTATGAGTACGATCCAATGGATAAATTAGTTAAATAGTCTAATTCTGAAGCGTCTTTGATGATTCTCTATTTACTTATTGTCAAATTGTAATAACTTAAAGCTACAAATACCAGCGCATGTGTTCTCTCGAAACGCACCCTAAGGAAGTGAGAGACGATGTCAGAAGTCAGCAGAGACGGCTGTTACGTAAATATCGGCTAGGCGTGTTGCGAATTGGACGGAATACAGTATGAGGGGTGGCGTATGCCCCATTTCTACTCAGTGTAAGTAAATGTATTCAGCGACTTAAATAACTTTACTGTCTGTGTGCACGTTAGTCAGATTCTAAAAATGTAACCGACACTCAAGAGAAACAACGAGATAATTAATTTCAGATCTTACACATACAGATACATTTTCACGTCTATGTAACAGGGTAGGCAGAGCCCAGGGCGAATGACCCAAAGGACACGCTTAGCGTGATGGTGGGGGTTAAGATATAAAAGGTATCAAAATATTCGATTTTTGCGGGAAGAGAAGCAGCTGGTACTTTTAAAGTTTTTTCTCCCAGACCACCATGGAAGAATTTTAGATCGTATTCTGCATAAAAACGTATTTCAGATTCTACCGCGTTAAAATTTTGTAGCATCTCTTCGAAAATTGCAATAGATTTTGCGTCGTCGTAATAATAAATAGGTTTCCTTCAGACGTTTCCCTCGTTTTGTGTTTCAGACACTATGTGAATAATAAATTAACGGGCCATAAAAAAGTCGGAACTGTTTATAAATCCTGCAACACAACTCGCGACGAGGTCAATATTGGTGTAGGTCCATTAAAATCTAATTTGCGTTAAATTTTACGAGAAGACTTTTAGTGTTAAAGCTTTTCTTTTGGAACTCTGGCGGTGAACCTTATTTTATTGACTAAAAAGGTTTTGGATTTCCATACCGAGAGCAGCGTTCAGCAATTAAGTAAATATATATAGCTACCTAACTATTTATAAATTAAGTCATTATTTGTATGGAGGGGTTCAAATGTTGGGCTACGAGGAAGAAAAAAGAACATAAGTTACATATAGCAGAAATGTACTGAAATTAATTTTTGTCAAGAAATAAAAATTCAGGTTTATCCCTGCAATACATATGTATATTTAGATAAATTGGAAAAGACAATAAGAGTAATTGACAGACATCTTTTTTAAAGAACATATAAATAAATCAGTATTAAACGTAGCTAGAGTGTTGCTAATTAAAAGTAGGTCGAACAAAATGCGGTTGCTTAGGTGGATTTGTGGGGTGACGAAGGTGGATAGGATCAGGAATAAATATTTAAGAGGTAGTTTATAGGTAGCACCGATTGCAGAGACGTAAAAAAGCCACCGTTTAACGTGGTACGGTCATGTCAAGATTTTCAAGACGTGGAATGCCGAAAATTTGGTAAATGCAAAGGTTAGCATTAATGTTAAGGCCAGAGATACAAAGAGACCTAGAAAGACGTGGGAGATATAAGTAAAGCGCGACATGAAGAAGAGCGAAGTTAGTACAGATACATATGCTAAATGATATAGAAAACTATGGAGGGAGTTAACATTCTGAGCCGCCTCCAAATAGGGATATTTATTTGAAGGCGAGAAAGACGATTCGTTCGTAATAGCAAATATTGTATATGTACGAGTTTCATTAGATTTTTTTTCAGGTCAGGGAGATTAGAAGAAAAAGGGGCGCAATTTTAAAGGGTGGAAAGAAATAATTTAAGTATAAATAGGAAATTATATTTAAGTATTACAGAAACTTCCCTTATGCAAATGTAGTTTATAAACGTAAAGTCAATTTCCTGAGCCATTATTTTGGAAATTAGTTTTATGTTTGTATCCATAACATTGGCAAGGCACGGCGTACACCGCGAAACGGAAATTCACAGCCCTTCCATTTCTGGTTATGCGCCGATTTATATTCTGCGCCCACTCGCCGCCTGAGAAATCTCATGTTGGAGGTGCTCTTTCAATTTGAATCGGAACACTCGGATCGGGGAATAATGTATTTCGATATCGACCCTCGGCTCCGAACGGATCCTCCTGTTTATCGCCGCTCTCATTTATTCGGGCGTCGTCGCGCCTTTATTTTTTCAACACAAACTCTATGTCGCGCTGTTTATCCGACGCGCGATACTATTAGCTGGGTCTTTGTTTTGAGACGCAGCCAGATTGTTCGCCATGGCTAAGGGATAATTGAATTGTCACAACGCACTACCATACTTATCCATGAAAAGCTTACAGTTGTTCTGTAAACGTGTTTCTTTTTTTTAAAATAAAATCGAATTTATGGCTCTATTCACGTTTAACTGTCTGCTGTACAGTTGTGAATATGAAACGTCCATTTTGAATAAAATTATTGATAGTCCCGATGAATAAATGTTGATAGTTGCGATACAATATTTCCATTCAGTGCTTGGAGAGAGATATTGGAAACTATTCCTGTAATATCTTATCTGAACAGAAACCCTCTATTTTATTGTACGGTATATCATGTTGTATGGTACAGATATATATAAGGTACAGATGTATAGAAAAAAGCTAATACTTACTCCCAAAGATAGAAAAGATTGCAAAAAGAAACAAATTGATTTGTGAAAACAAAGTGAACACTAATCAGTAATAGCGTTATAAACTATGGATTATAGGTTGTTACATACATACATATTTTCACGCCTGTTTCCCATGATGGTAGGCAGAGACTATACAGGGTGCAATTGAAATCATTAGCAATAATTTAACTTATAAACATACTCACATAAAGGATATTTTGTACGGTAACAACACTACAATTAATGCAGTAATTATAAAGAATCAAAAAGCATGAAAAATAATCAAAGTATCAAAACATTTAGAGTCGTGCGCGCTCCCTGTTACCTACGAGCCGCAAGTTCAGCGACCCGCTGAAATACAGCTGAATGGCGGGCGCGGCCGGCAAACAAAAATAGGCTTTAAGTGACGTGAATAAGGTTGAAAGTTGAGTGGGGACGGGTCGTGACACACAAACGCTTGAGGATAGTAGGTAGGTACGTTGAAGTAGGAACGAATGTTAGCGTACTAGGACGCGACGAAATTGATACTATTACAATTAATTTCTTTTTCATGAATTTAATGAAGATAAGTTTTTTTATTTATAATTGCAGTAATGATATCTATCAAAGAGTCTAACGCATGTTTAGAGATTTTCTGTAATGTGAAAATGACAATTTTTGATTGAAGTTTTATTAGTCTTAAATTACTTTGTATCATGGGTATAGTAGATACCTAAAATATTGCCAACGAATTCAATTACACCCTGTAGATTTCCACTTACAACGATTCTTGCAAATGTTGACTTTTCTGAATGCTTGATTAATAAATGGTCTGTTAGGCACTTTACAAATTAATTCTTTTTTCACGAGTTGTTTCATACGACTTCGTCCGCGAAGAAGTCAAAAATGGTTCTAATAGGTTAACCCCAAATCCTGAAACACGTTCTTACTCATTTACTTAAAGGAGTACTCCTATGAAGTGAATAACTAATCTTGTTTCGCCATACAAATATTGGACCCTTGTTTCACCCGCTTAAGTGGTAAGTTTTGAGAAATCCTTTCTTAGTGCACCCCAAGACCTCATAAGGAACTTGTACCAAATTTGCAGTCTCTAGACCCCAAATAAAATAAAAAAATTAAACGTGAAAACATATAAGTTAAGAAATTAGCGGAATAAAGACATGGAAAGCACTACACCGACAAGAGCCCAGCTCTTAAATATAAGAAGACCCCGCGGTTTGGCCTTTGCGTTGATACATCAGTCAAACACTTTTGCCTTGTATATATATACTCGTATATAGATATATCAGAATTTTTATCCAAATCGTATTGTTCCTTTTTCGTGTCATCCGTGGCTTTTATTTAAATTCCATCCATTTCACGCGTCTCTTTGTGGGGTATCCGATCGGATACTGTTACTGCGGATCTATTGCGAAGAGAGCACAATTCTGCAATTTTCACCACGCTGACGTCTCGTGTGTTATCACGTGCATATGCATTTTATTGCAGTTCTTTAAAATGTCCAATATTTTTGCGCAATCATCATCTTAATTTCAGCCGCATAACGTCCACTGCTGGACATAGGCCTCACCCAAGGATTTCCAAAATGACCGATCAAGAGCGACCTGCATCCATTTTTGCGCAATGGGCCTAATTACACACAGAGATTTACAGGACAGAGCCTAGGGTCGTAAGGATCAAATTCCACTATGAAACTGTTGTTGTGCGCTCAGCGTCCATTGCCAGTAGCCTGAATGATCCTGATTGGAGCTATCCCGCCGAGACACGGATATGCCATATCCATGGCGACTGGTTCAATTGCACATAAAAAAAAAAAACCCTGTAACAATAAAGATTTTACTCCTTAATACAAAGGTCAGGAAGTAGTATAGTAAAAGGCATTCTCCAAACATATGATAAAAAGAATATTTAAATTATCCAATTCATTACATAATATAAATTCAGTTTTTTTTCTACGTTGATTATATTGTTCCTATGATTCTTCATATGAGTGTGTCACCGGTTGCATACATTGCATGGTATGGTTTTGTCAGATGCTGCTGCGGTTATACGAATCATAACTGGTGCGGTCGGTGGCCATCAGTGGCCACTCACCACGGATTCCGGCCATTGCGTTTATTGATGTATTCTAATAGATAGATGTCATTTGTTCTTTAGAATATAATAATTCATTTTATACGGAAAATTTAAGCCGTTGAAAAGTCAAAAAATGTTACTACTGAACATGAAATATTTTTTGGCCAAGATTTAAATGTCTGATTGCATTTGCGGATCTTAATATATTTATTTAAAATTTTTGATAACTTCCTACAAACAAGATTCCTTTTTATACCTTAATACGATATTTGTAAAGTATTATGGTCATGGTCCCATTTCTGTTTGCTCTTTATTGATACATGAAAGTGATAAATAAGCCGAACATATAGAAACATTAGTACATGTATGAAGTAAAAATGTATGCGCTACAATTTACAACCCTCTTAAAATATTTTCAACCAGTTTTCTATCTACTTATTTCTAATGGGAAATCAAAAGTTCGTCACAGATTTTGTTGCTGAGCAAATTTTTAATTCCTTTTCTGGACAGCATTTTATATTTTCAAATTACAACATATTTTGTCTTGAAAGCCAAACGACTTGTTCGTATAACGAACAAATACAAAACTCAAAGAGGAAATGTGTCTGAATTTCGTCTCAAAGGAGCCGCTCATAGGGTCAATTCGTGTCTAGTAAGCTGTTTCAAAGCATCCCCATAGTTTAAGTTTCTCTATACGAAGGAACATCGTCTAATCGCAAGAAAGAAGTACGACTAAGCAGTCCTCTTTGTCGAACTATCGAAGCAAACACTAAACTGGAAACTGCCACATTGTAGAAATTGCACGCTATTGTATTCTTACAAGAAAAATCTTGTTGAAATAGATTTTACATTGTCTACGGAAAGTTACTACGAGTATAGTTATTGTGGTTACTAAATGTTTTTAATAAAAATAACGTCGGAGCTTGGCTTACCATATAAACGAGGGGCTTTTTAATCATAAGTAGATAAAGAAAACCCTGCAGAATTTATAATAATAAGTAGAAAACATAAGGAAGTTCATACAACGTGTAACAAAAAGGGGTATCAACCCGAAAAGAAATGAAAACGTACTAATCAATGTGATCAACTTTTACTGTGTGTAAGTTCGTATACATGCATTAGGCAGAGTATGCTATTAAATAATGACATGTTATAACTTAAAGAGTCCCCTTACCCCAGACCAAAATACAACTTTACATACAAACGTAGTCTACGTTTTATTTCAAAACGACATGTCCAATTTCGGCAAAATTTTGTAATTTCAAAGATAATGCAATTATCTAAGGTAATAACTGGATTCCCACCGTAAAATATGAACTTGAAATAGAATATACTGTTTTATATAATTTTTGACCATCAGTATGGGAAACTTTTAAATCGTCATATTTTCTTTCCAGTTCATAATTTTAGTATAGGAAACCAGTTATTACCCTAGATAATTGAAATTTCTTTACAATTACTAATTTTTACCGGAATCTGAAAGAAGTCTAGGGTAAGGGGGACTCTTAATACAGATTGATGTAAACAAAGTTTTAATATTAGTTATAAATATGTAATAAGTGATTAGGTGGTTAATTCGCAAATTTCAAGTGAATACAAGAGTCTTTAAGTAGTTGTTATAGTAATGTAATTTTACTTTCACTGTGGGCCCATCTCTGAAATCGCAAAAAATCTGCAACTTCGTACAAAATTAAATTCACACCGTGCCATAATGTATAAAGACGCAGTTTTTTTTGCAATATCAGGGATGGTCCCACAGTAGAAGTACAATTGCATCACTATACCAACTATTTCAGGAATCTTGTATTCAGTTTACATTTGCGAATCAACCACCAACTCGTTTATTTAATATTTACAAAGTTTTTATTCTCTAATATAAAATCTTAAAAGTGTACATCAATCAATATTTAGTAGTAATATGTCATTATATTATAGCATAGTCTGCCTCCTGCCTGTATACGAGCTTATTTACGGGTATGTGATACGAAAAAAATATAAAAGCATTTGTTTGCTTGCTAACTCATCGAGCATTCGAGTCGCGATACGGATATCCTGCGGCCCTTAGCCCACGCCCTGCGCCTATCCCAGCACTATTTACGTCGTTTTGTTTGATAATCTGCCATTGTTTCGTGGGTCTGCCGCATCCCTGTGAGAATTATGCGAGCTATCTATTGGGAACGTGAACGGCGTGCGAATATGTAATGAATAAATAATGCAAACTTGTTCGAGATGGCGCAGATAGATTTTAAAGCTGGAGGTTTGTGTACTTTCGCTTCTGTGACTGTTTCGCAATTTAGCGTTGCTAATTACTTTATATTTGGTTTATTTTCATTCCACTTTAAGTTGTTGCGGGGTCGCAAATAGCAATAAAATAAATGATAAGATTAGGAAGAACTCTGTAGAATTTTAGGGTTTCGAGTTCTCAAGTCCTTTTTAATATATTAAAAGAAGGCTGTTTGCTCATTTAGAGCTTTTTATATTTGATGCAAATTCGTAGTAAAATAAAACCTTCAAGTGGGTCAAATTTAACATATAAGATTTGATTACATACAGACAGACGGACAGACAACGGGACAGGTGAAGCTAAATAAAAGCTTGTAAATCAAACAGTTTTTTGGTTTTGTTGCTTGTTAATTGCGTATGTAAGTAGCCAACACCGGTGTCTGATTTTTCAAGCTACCTATAGGCATCTGACATTGCTTGGCGACTGCCAAATAATAATGACAGCCGGGACCAACGGCTTAACGTGCTTTCCGATACAAGGAGGAGCTCGACAAATTTTTATTGTGGTCACCACATCCAGGTGCGGCCGACGCCCGGTGTTGTGTTATTTGCAAAAGTGTTAGAAATATGTACTACCGCTGGGCTACCGAGCACCTCGAAATAAAACGGTTGTAGCCCGGTTCGTAGCAGAGCTACGACACGGCTACCGAGCTCCTCGAAATGAAACGGTTATAGCACTTGTAGCTCGGCTCGTAGCTAAGCTACGACACTGTTACGGAGCTCCTCGAAATGAAAAGGCTGTAGCTCGGCTCGTAGCTTAGCTACGACACTGTTACGGAGCTCCTCGAAATGAAACGGTTGTAGCTCAGCTTGTAGCAGAGCTACGGCACGGCTACGGTGTTCCTCGAAATGAAACGGTTGTACCACTTATATCTCGGCTCGTAGCTGAGCTACGAAACTGCTACGGAGCTCCTCAAAATGAAACGGTTGTAGCTCGACTTGTAGCAGAGCTACGACACGGCTACAAAATATCGCGCTTAAGTTTGTTACAATTTCTTCATGATTACCTAATTATTTATCTATTTGCTTACATAGTCCATATATATATGTTATTTTTATATGGTAACAAATTAAAATTACAAAATTGTATTAGGTAGAAGAAGTTTTACCTTAGAGATTAACATATCTGTGAGTTGTAATAAAAACAGGCATACCGGACAGGACCGAAAAATCTGATATTTATTAACGATAAATAGGAATGTTATTCCCAAAACTAGAAAAATATTCAGGAGTTTTAAAAATTTCCCTCTCTTCCCCATTATTGTAATGGTCTATCCCAACAGATATTTTATTATAATCTCCCTTGATAAACTGTCCGAAAATGTGATCGGCGGTACGATTCATGAAGCCATTTCATTTCCGTTTATATGCCTATTTGTATTCTCTCTTTCGCTGCGGTCACAGAAATCTCTATACAGAGATGCTCTTTCAATTTGAATCGAAACGGCCGGATTGGGAATAATTTATTTTGAAAGTGACTTTTTCGCCATTTTAATGTCCATTGGATTTTCCAGGATTTTGTTTGTTATGCCTATGTTATACCTAACCGTGGTCGAAATCATTGAACTTGCATGGATATCCTTAATAAATTTATAGCTTCGATTTAGTTCGCTATTCTGAATGGAAAACAAATTGGACGTAAAAAACAATGTCCCGCTCGCGCGGCACCATTTAGTTCACATTGCCGCTAGTCGTTTATTCATACAAGCATTGCAGTATATTGGAAACTAGTATCGGAATGCAATTTAACTTAGCGTAGGATTACACATTCGGTTTGTGTGTCGCTCGAACCCCGGGGTGCAGGCGGGGTGCGGGTGCGGGGTGCGGGGTTGCTGTCATTGCATTAAAAGGAAGAGCGTGACCGTCTGCGCATTACCCGGCTCTGACTTAGGTTTGCTCCGGGTTTGGCTCAAGCGTCTTATTAAATCTAATTTTCGTTAATCCTTGGAACGAATCTACAAGACGGATATTGCCATTAATATTGTCATTGTTGTTGCTTATCCTTTAGAGTTCGTTATAAATCCTTTTAAAAAGCTTTCAACTCAACAAATGAGTACGCTGCTGAGTTAGAAAATTTATTTTTAGTTGACGATTTCCTATTCTTCTGATTGAGATTAACCTGCTTGCTTAATAGATGAACATAGAACATCTTAGTATATGAACTGAAAATATTCTTAGCACAGAAAAAACTAATTACATTGAACTACAACAACGATGCCAATTCTTTGAGAAGATGCTTTAATTTTCATCGTCAGGCCACAGGAATAGGACTGAGACACAAATTACGTTGCATAATTTTTCCCTAACTATTACTATTTTATAATAAAAATACAATTCATACAAAGATCCACGATATATATTCCTCGTTTCATACCTTCTGCATTTCGCAAATCAATATAGCTACCCATCTGCGACTGCAATTTATTTTTGTGATATTTCCAAGCGATTGGTTTAATCTTCGGGCGATGCTGGCATGCCGCTTCGTTTAGAGGAGACGTATGACAGGCGCTTAATTTACCCGCGGCTCGGTTGCGTGCCCCCGCCCGCCGCCCGCTCCGCCGCCCGCTCCGCCGCCCGCGCCGCTCCGAATGGTCTTGCGGCGCGAGGCGCTACAGTCTGATTTATGTTATTTGCACGTAAAGCGGAATTAATGGCTTTATTACTCTTCTCTGTTTGCTGATCTCGGATTCCGAGCTCCGCACGCGTCCGCAGTTCGGCCTGAACTTCCTCAGAGCGCTTTTGAATGAGCCAACTGGTAAACACATAATATATTACGGTTTCAGTTATCTCTCGAGACTCGTTCCTCTAATGTCTCGAGATAAGATTCCTAACAGCCTCGAGTTAAATACAAAAGGTATTTCAGCAGAAACGCTTTAGAATAATTACCCGGCGTTTCACAAAGAAAACCTGTAATAGTAGCGTTATAAGTTGGCTCGGGTTTCATTATAGAACATCATAATTCTTATGTGAGTAATATCATGTGAGGCAAACATTGTAGGGTGGAGGTGCTCGCAGGTGAAAAATTTGCCGCCGTGCGCTGCCGCGCCGCCCGCCCGTCTCGTGCCGCGAGCTTAGTGTTTTATCTCGGCTTAGCGTTACGAGGATTTGTGGCTCGCTAAGTAAGGTTTTATGTCCCCGGAACGGCACCAAGTTTGCTCCCTTGATAAAAATGTTACCATGAGCTTCGGTCAAATTTGTACTTGTAATAACCTAACAAGTTTAAGTTATGTTGGTAATGTATTCAAATTAGTTCCAGCAAGGCCGTGTTATAATTTACTACAACTATCTACGTTCACCTACTTCAGTCTGCCTAGATTTGCCCAGGTTAATCATGAAAACTAATTAATACTTTGTATTAATGTTGCCTGTAATTAGTCTTTTTATAAATATTTTCGAATACCCAACTGTTTATTTGCATCGTAGACGTAAATATTAACAGAAGAAACAAATGGATAAACAATGAATATTTGTCTGTCAGCCAGAATGCGTCGGCTGCAGCAGCCAGTTGCAGCTGTGTTTCCTGCAGCATTCCGTCGAAACCGGAATCAAGCGTCGTAAATAACCTGCTCTACTAGTGCTTTGTTTCTTCTGCTGAGAGTCAACCTGAGACTTGTCAGTTGTCGCAATATATTATCAAAGTTTATTGTGACGTAATCCTAATAGACTTTTATATTTATAATAATGTTTTTTTGGAACGTAGTTCCTTATCGCGCGTTGCGAAAGGGGGCTAGACGGAATAAATTTAGACCAAAAGTTGTAACGACACTTTTTGCAGTTGTAAGCCGTGCGGCGTGCGCGTGTTTCTCTGTCGGTCTCTCTCTCTCTCTCTCTTTCTCTGTCTCTCTCTCAAGCAAGCCAGTTATTTTTGTATCGTCTTTCTATTTCGCATTAAACAGTGTGGTGTTGCGACGATTATGTTATTTGAGTGTATACAGGTTTTTTGTACATAATAAATAATAAAATATATAATAATATAAAAATAATAAAAAATAAAATAATATTATAACTAAAAAAAAAATATTACAATTCCTTCACTAATGAATCGAAAGGAACTTCGTTCCACCTGGGTGTCCCTTGACACCTCTCAAGTTTTTTATAAATGGACACTTATTTGCAAAAATAAAAGCGAATAATGCAGCTAGCACATTAAAAAATTTTGATAAGGAAGGCTTAATCATGAATATTGGCACAAGAAATCTTTGAGAAATGAAATGACCTAACAATGCGAACAATAAAAACTTTTCTGTCAGTAATTACATAAAAGTCTATAGTTCGCGCAGTAGATGTGAACTCTATTTTATCAGTTGATACTTTTGATGTAAAAAATTAAAATTGGTAGAAGAAACAAAGCAAACAATAAATATCAGTCTGTCAGACAGAAGTACGACGGACGCGCAAGCAAGTTGCAGTTGCAGCTGCGTTTCCTGCACCGCTCCGTCGGCGCCGGAATCACGCGTCGTAAATAACCTGCCTCTCCGCTGCTTTATTTCTTCTGCTGAGAGCAAACTTTAGTCTTTTTTAGTCTATATCATCGACGTTTCTTGAAACGTCAAATATATGATTTTGAATATTTTAAATCATTATTATTTTATTTTGTGCCACTTCATATGAAAAAAATATTAATTTTTCATTCCCAAAGCAAATAAAGGTGACCACCTTATTCCCAACGTTACTGTAAGTATTGGCAAAAGAAGCGAATGGATAAACAATGCAAACAATAAATATTTGTCTGACAGAATGCGTCGGCTGTACCTGCAAGTTGCAGCTGTGTTTCCTGCACCGTTCCGTCCGTACCGGAATCACGCGTCGTAAATAACTGACTCTGCTTATTGCTTCTACTGAGAGTGGACCTTACACTTGTCGACTTGAAAAGTTTAAAGTAACAGCCGACATTTTAGTTTTTTTTTTTTGCTGCACGCAATTGGATGAAAAATTGAGATAGTTGTCGCAAAAAAATTGCAATTTTTAGCCAGTCTGAAATATAGATTTCTGTTTCAAAAAATATTGCTAGCCCGTCGAATTCACATTCGATGGTATGCAGTTCAAAGCGTAACTTTCTCGATATCTGGGTGCGTTGATAGCGGAGTTTAGTATTGAGGAAGTGAAGCGTAACGCGGACTGTGCGATATAATGTGATATTGTTCGTGGTTTGAGCTCGCAGGTGACTAACTGTGCGTGAAGCCGCAGCCACGGTACGCAATACAGAATACATCGTTGAAATAAATAAATGTTTGTATCGACAGAGGAGCAGAAGAATGCAGGCGGTACACGGTTGTATGTCACTGGTGGTGATTGTGGCTCACACGTGGCTGAACTAATCAATTCGAACATTCAATTATGTAAAATTCTGTTTTCAATTTTTTTTCTTTTGCAATACATCTTCTTGCTATCAACGGCATAGCTTTAATTGGTTTCAAGAATGGGTTTTGGTAGAAGCACAACATAAAATTGTAATTTTCTTGAGGGCCTAACAGGTTCGATCTTTTTATACGGTAACCATCTCGATGAACCGGGATGAAAAGGCCTGGAAATCAAAAAAGATTTAAAAAGTATATATGTATTTTCAACAACAGAGTAATATTGGTAGCGTATAAAAAAATGACAATCAATAAATTCAATTTGAATGCTTTTAACGTACTTTTAAATATAATGCGAAAATAGAGCGATGTTCTACAGAATGTCGAATCCAAATGGGGCATCGCCTACAAAGCTTCGGTGCACGTTACATACGTGGGAACCTTTGATCTGAAAATTGAACTCGTCAGCTAAAAAAAGCAGTGAGGCATCTCTTCAGCTTTTACCTTTTTCTGTTGACTTACACCAAGCTACGTAGCTTATCGAATCTATTGATCACTACGGAAATTCGTTTCAAAAGCATTGTAACGTAACATTCTAAAGATATTTCATTACCAAAATGACATTTAATAAAGAAAAATCCCATTTTGAACAATAGCGTTTGGAAATTCCGGAATTTCTCACCAGATAAAACCTGGTCATTAGAATAGATCTTAAGTACTGAAGTAAATAAATTATGATTTATCAGTTTATTTTCTTTGTTTACAGAACTACTTTGTTGTGAGTATTGCAACGTAGTAGTAAAACAAGATAATCAGATTCATCAGACCTTTGTCTTCGCATTGCTCTGTTGTTCCGGTAGCCAGGTCGGACGCGAATTGTCTGTGTCGATTGTTTACTTCGTTAGCCGTGTATCTCGACTCTGCCCGCACACACGTTCCCCAACAAACTTCGCGTTATACTTACCCAAGTAAATATTTTTTTCTCCAATGTGAACGTGATGTTTATTGACCCATCGTTTTATATTGCACGTAACTAACTGTAGACTGAGAGGTGACAGGATTTTTTGTAACGATTATGGATACGATAAGGTTTACTTAAATGGTTGAAAAGAGTAGTCCCCTAATGTGAATGATGTCGGTTTGCCAGCTCTCAGTAGTTGCATCTTCGAGTTATAGCGCTTACAAGAAGCTACATAATTGCGAAAAAAAAAGATCAGAAAAATTGTCAGTTTTAGACATCATTCACATTAGGGGACTACTTTACAAAACATTAAAGTAAATCTAACCATTTTAATGATCAATGAACAATACCGTCACCTCTATTAGAAATTAGTAGAAAATGTAGCTGCTCTTTTATGCAGTTAAAGCGTTGCAACGTAAATACCAGGATCACGTATACAATTTCTTCGCTGTAGTAATGGTAATAGGCTTTCTCTTGGCGGCTCTGTATATGGCGCCACCTGTGTCCTGTGCAGGCTCGCTTCGTGCAAATTTATGAACGCTTTCAATGCTTTCAACGTGTGCCACCTGACCTGGCGAGAGACATTTCGCTGGACAAATGTCTCCTTGTCTATGTTTCTATTGGGTACTTATTTTAACTCAGTTCACGGCTTTGTGAACCGAAATATATTATGGGTAAGTTGTAACGAAGATTTACGTGCTATTCTGTACAAACAAACTATGGTCGTCTATCACAATCATGTTCCGATCTTTTTATAGTTTCCTGTTGGCTTCTTTTGTTGTAAACAACAAGTTTTCATGGCGTATAAAATTTGTTGTTGTCAATTTTTCATCATAAAAAATCGTGGGTGATAATGATAAGGTCCTATTTTTTCTGAAACAAGTTGTGTACTTATTTGTTTATTTTCTTCCTAAGTAAATATGTTGATTGCACTTTATTTTAGTGTAATAAATAAAGACTTAGTTATTTGGGATTCATGAAGTTGACCCTCATCTGACGTAAATATCATATAATTTATAAAAGTACCATAGGCAGATTAAATAATAAAAACATTTTACTCGTATTACCTAAACCTACATGTTCAATATTAATATAATTTCTACATTACTATTCATGACTCGAACGAAATCCTCCAGATACCAACGTTTGGAATTCAATTTAAGATTGCGCTTAATTGCAATGGAATCTCGCTCGCTCCCCGAAGTCTTTATAAAAAAACTTTTTTAATATCAAGCGTTACAGGCTGTCCCTTCGATCGGAAACACCTATCAAAGACAGTGAAAACAAAGGGCTTTTTATATGAAAGAATCGCAAGTAGAATTGTATTCCGGGCCGGCTGCGGGCGAAATTTATAGCGAAATGTAATGCCGTCCGGGGGGACCTCGGCCGCGAGGTTGGCCCTCCCCGTGTGACGCCGCGCTACCTCGCTAAATACTGTTCTTAAGATTAAATAAATTAACATTATAATGTAGTTATCTTCGTAAGTTAACTAAGTTTTTGCCTTTGCAGAATAATTCAACATGTATTAAAACGTGGAGAATATTGCTTTTCATGGGTCGATGGATATACACGAAAATTCCATTATTGAAATGTATACTTAAAAATATCATAATATTATTATATTCTACAATTTTTAACAAAATATATTCTTTATTATAAAATCCATTACAATCTTAAACACGAAAAAAAATCATACAAATTCTACAATTGTATAAGAAGGATCAAAAAATGTGAGATGCGTAGATTACACATGCTTTTAGTATATCTGTGTCCGCTAGTTGTATATATTTGACCACATGACTATACAAGAGCGTTTTTGAGGAATAGAGTATAGACTTTTCTGGATGCAAACAAAAAACCTTTTTAACTTCGGTTACCTTTAACTCATATACGAAAATAGTTAGTATTAAGCTCTCTCATTTACTTTAAATAATATTTAAAGTAAATGAGAGAGCTCCCTTTCTTTTTCCCCCGAATAAAAAGTGATAATCTTGTTTCTTTCTTGTAATAAGGAACATTTTATTACAGCATTACATAGGTATGATTATTTGATAAATGCTGAAATTAGATTTATTTGTAAGTTCCCAAAGCAAAATAGAATTAAGTAGCATTATTCACCGGTAAAGTTTTAGAGGTGTTTACTTAATAAATACCGAAGAATTCCGCAAAACGTACTAAGTAGACGAGAATTAAGCGGTTTCAGATCTTCGCTACGGTAGGGCTATTAATATTGAACGACGATGAATTTTCATCGCGGTTTTATCGTTTCTTACACGAATAAACTGAAGAGCTTTACGTAACGAACAAACATTCTAAGTAGGTACTGGTATATAATAAAGTATAGGCACACTGCGACTAAACCAATGTAAATTAGATCCTTTGAGGTTTTTTAGTTAAAATTTCCTTGAATGATACATACATCTAATATTTTTTCTTACTTTATTAATTTATTTGTAAGAATATATATATTTTGATGAAATATATTTTTAGTTAAAATCATGCAACTAATACCTCTAGTGGCTACTTTGTAATTAATAAGCAAAAATTTAAACTGTGAATCCCTTTGCTAAACCTTTTTTAGTTCAAATGTTTTGTCTTGTTCGTGCAATGTTAAATATTGAAAGGAGCAAAAGGGACAAAACATATTTTGACAAAAATAGATTAGGAGGGATAATCATTACCACTTCATATATGTAATATTACTCGTATATCTGTTCGATAGTAAATACTTTATTAATGTAACTGTTTGTTATGTCTTAATAAATAAAATCTAATTTAAAATGTAATATTTACTGAAAAGAATTCCTCGATCGAAATACAGCTTGTAAAAATACTATGAATAAACAATTTTTTTTTTTTGATATTTGTCAATTTGCAATAGGCAAAGTGGTATGTTGTGTATGAAGTACCATAAAGATGGCATGGTGCTAACGATTGCTTAAAATTATTAGAAAGTCAAAGTTTAGTTTGAAGGAGTGCATTTCTTGTTGAACGTTTGACGTATTTTGCAAATGTCACGCCAAACCACATGTTCAGCAAAGATGTAGAACGTACAATCGAGTGTTGTTGAATGGCTCTAAAAGCGGCTTTATCCTACCGCTACAGAAGCAGACGGTGCGTGAAACAAGAGCTACTAGAGAACGATTGTGGGGCTATCGTGTGTCGTGCCGTGCGCCGAGCCCGGCCAGATTTACTTTACCGAGATACGCTCCACTGTAATGTGCAACCTCTTGTATGCGCCACGTTTGTTCCATATCAGCCTCCTGTCTCAGTGTACCTGCTTATCTAGAACATGGCTAGTGGCAACAGTTTATTTTTATTTTGTGTTGTCTTTATGTTTCAGTATCTAAAAAGGCAAAAACGGTACCCTTATAGGATTACTCACTTGTGTGTATGTCGCCCTGTCACAGCCATTTGCTACGAAACTACTGGACTGATTGAGTCGAAATTTGATTTACATTATAATGTAGTTATCAGTGACTTTAAGCCGGGCGTATAACGTAAAAATTATTATTTTTAAATATGGGGTCACTCTTCATTTAAATTAAACATTTAAAAAAGTTTAGTGAACTATGTTGTGTGACAAAGTTAAAGATAGGCTAATATTCAAATACGTCACACCTAAAAATATCATTGATACTTTTAAAAGCTTGAATAATAAAAAAACTGGTGATTTGTGGGACATTTCTGTATCCGTTATAAGTAATATTATAGATGTAATTGCGCCTTACTTAGCTTCCATATTTAATAAATGTGTAGACGCGGGATCTTTCCCTGTCATGATGAAGTTAAGTAAAGTTATCCCTCTATTTATGACTGGTGACATAAATGATCCAACAAATTACCGTCCCATTTCTATTCTGCCAGCACTGAGCAAAATATTCGAAAAGATAATTTTTAACAAATTATTAGATTTTTTCAACAAAAATAGTCTGTTCCATGGTGATCAGTATGGATTTATTAAGGGTCGATCAACAACGGATGCAGGTGTTGCACTTTTACAAAACATCTATGATGCTTGGGAGTGTTGTCAGAATGCAATTGGTGTCTTTTGTGACCTCTCCAAAGCCTTTGATTGTGTAGACCATAAAACCCTTCTATCCAAACTTGAGCACTACGGAATAAAATGGAAGGCTCTTGAATTGATTAAATCTTATTTGAGTAGCCGAATTCAAAAAGTTAGTGTAAATCAAGTAAAATCTGAAGGATCAACCGTAGTGATGGGTGTGCCCCAGGGTTCTATCTTGGGTCCTTTGTTGTTCCTGATCTATATTAATGATTTACCATATTATGTAAAAGATTGTAAGTCTGTACTTTTTGCTGATGACACTTCCCTTGTTTTCAGCGTAGATAGGAAAACTGACACCTCTGATGAGATGAATAATATATTGTCGCAAGTGTTGGATTGGTTTACAGCAAATAATTTAGTATTAAATGCAAAAAAAACGAAATGTGTAAAGTTCTGCTTACCGAATGTTACAAAAGTTCCAACACGATTATTTATTGATAAGGAAGCAGTAGATATGGTTGATAACACAACATTTTTGGGAATAACGCTTGATTCAGGGTTGCAATGGGGTGCCCATATTCAAAAATTAGCTGGAAAACTTAGCTCTGCGGCCTATGCGGTTAGAAGAATTAGGCAAATGACTGACGTTGATACAGCGCGTTTGGTATATTTTGGGTACTTCCACAGTGTTATGTCCTATGGAATATTGCTATGGGGTAACGCTGCAGATATATATACCATATTTGTTTTACAAAAACGCGCTATCAGATTTATATATAAATAGAGAGATTTTTAGAGATAGAGAGATTTATATATAGGTGCTAGAGAGTCTTTGAGGGAACTATTAAAAGACATAAATATTTTGACCCTCCCTTCGCAATTTATCTATGCGAACATTATGTACGTGCGTCAGAATATACACTCATTTAAGAGAAATTGTGATATTCATAGTATTAACACGAGAAATAAAAATAAATTAGCCATCACAGCTTTGCGGTTAGAGAAAACAAAAAAATCTTTTGTGGGTCTCGGCTTGCGCCTCTATAATAAAATTCCAGATGATATAGTAGCATTACCATTATCTAAGTTTAAGACAGCCGTTAAAAATCATTTATTACAAAATGCGTATTATCATGTATATGACTACTTATCATCATCTGAGAAAAATTCTTGGAAATAGTTGTCTGCAAATTGTAATTGTATAATTTAAATGTATAGCTTAAGTGTAAATCTGTATTGTAATTGTAACATAGCCCATCAGGCTGGGTAGGGACCAATACTGAACTGAGTTTCTTTCGGCGTAATCTTCCCAGCAGTGGTCGTTCCGAAACGCTAGTAGTTTTTAGCTTTTGCACTAAAATAATATTTAAAAAAAATGACCTTCAATAAGAGATAAATTTATCCTACATTGAATAAAAAAATTTGACTTTGACTTTGACATAGGAAATAAAAGGGCTTTTAATAAGAATTTAAAATAATATTTTTTATAATTTGTTAAATCGGTATTTTTGAAGTTATTTAAGAAAATAGAAAAATATATCAAATTATTTCCCAAACCAACAAGCCTAAAATTTTAGAAAAAAAAAGTTTTTTTACCCTTATTTAAGTGAGCAATTCTTATATATTTATTTATTTATAATAAGAAAATTGTTTTCTTTGTGTGTTCAATCATCAATTAATTTATATTCCATATCGTTAGAATATAGAACGCTAATTTCACCATGTCAACTCAGTTTAGCGGGAATGATGACAGTCGGTGTCAACATCATCGATTTGAGTCCCACAACACCATGTTTCTTTTTTAGACACAAAAAATGTTTACAGAGAGATCAGTCAGTGTTTTCAGACACAAAAATGGTACGCAAGAAGAAAACGGGAGAAGTTTTTCCAGGTACATAGTTTCCAGGTACAAATATAATTTGACATGTCAATGTCAATTCATACTATATATGGTGTAGGCACGGAAGCCTCAGTGAGCGAGTTTAAATTAGACTTGTCCGTTTTTTTTATTATTTATCATAAGGACTTCTTTGTTTATTCAGAATCAGAAATATTTTTATTTTAACTGACTCTTCATTTTAAAAATCTTATTCCGTCGTTATTATGCGATTTAACGAAAATGTAATAGTAGCCACTATCGTGCTCTCCTGGTTACATCCTTATGATAAATTAATTAACTTGATTTAATATCTCGAAAATATATTTCTCTCAACATTCCGTTTATATTTAGGGCAAGCATTTATATACGAACTATCGCGCAGACTGTATTATCGACTATATAGCTCGTACTAAATATTGACAAAACGTAATAAAACCGACGTAGAGATATAATTGGATTCGTATATTGTCTTCGTCGCGCTGAGATGGGAATTTCTGCGACACATATCAACGAGTTACGTCGTAAAAAGATGGGAATAAAGGAAAATAATGTATGTATGTATAGATACATAAAGATAAGATTGTGTTTCCATAAATTGTCATTAGAGACAGTGATTTTGACATTAAAAGGAGACTTTTCCTTGTTTCAGTACTCACGCGTTTTAATGTCACGTTTTGTGACAAGTGTTTTCATTTCTACAGACATATGTGTTTGTTACTTTTAATTTATTTTTATATTAACAAGCCCGTTTTAAAGTCTGTCGCGCATATCACAGAATAGATCATTTCACAGAGTGTGTCTACATACAAAAACAAATAATAATAATAAAATTAAGTTTATAAAATAGACTAAGTTCGCCATACATTGAAATCATCTTATTCTCTTTTTTCCCGGTGCGAGTTCTACTAGCAATTGGCCAGTTTTTAGCGTCGTGTTAGTTAGTATTTGTATTCGCTGTGTATTGCCAGCCTCTAAAATATCCATTAGAACTTCAGCACGTAGAAGTTTATAAGTATACTGAGCGTAAAGTTGTTTTAAGTATTCCCAATCGTCGGGTCTCGACTCGGGCGGCGGCCAGGCGGCTCCGAACCCCGACACCACGCCTCGGGAAATATCGCCGGAGATGCCACAAAAACTTTACCCCCGCTTTATTATTACTACGATGCTAATTAAAATAGCTACGAATAGATTACGGGCAGCTTCTGGCAGCGAGCGCTTAATGCTCTGGCTTTACGACGTCACGCTTTATGCTCTCTCATTAGCGCCGTCTCCTAACTCACTCCGTTTTTATGGATACACATTTTCTTTCAACTTCCTTTTTTGTTTGATTAGTTTTGGGGAAAATTATTCTTATTTATGTTATTTATATCTTCTTGTTTATACGCCTTTATCCTCAGTGATTTCGTTGATCCAAGGTTTTCAAAGAAAGATTTACTTTTTTCGATACTTGTTAACATTAATTTTGGCCCCGGTAAATGAACACAACCTGGCAACAAAACGAAATCCGGTTTTCGAAAACACGGTTACTATTGATATCGTGAATTGGGCATTTGTATCGAATGAACACAAACGAAGAAAATGAAATTATTCCGCTGTAATTACGAGGGTGGTGGGTGGATACACTTCGATAATAACAATAAAATTATCCAGTGTCATAGGCGGGTGATAATGGCGCTAGCCGCTCGTTAGCCGCTCGGGATTACCTATTGTTAATGTTTTAATTTGTATCCGCCCTCGTGCCGTCCGGGCCGACCCTGCGGCCGGTATTTCATGCTTCTCCGCAAGTTCCGCAACACGCCTGTGCCATCGCCGCACAAACAACTCTGTGCTTATTTCATTACTGCCATACAACATTTTAACACTCGACAAAAAAGAGGGGTGTTATAAGTTTGACGCTAATGTCTGTCTGTGGCATCGTAGCTCTCGAACGGGTGGACCGATTTTTAGGGTTCCGTAGACAAATGGCAAAAAACGGATTCGTCATGTCTGTCCGTGCGTATGTCACAGCACGTAACTATACTGTTGAAACTTGGTTAGTAGATGTATTCTGTGAACCGTGTGTATCGTGGGTTACCTATGAATAGATCTTTAAAAATGATATAGAAGTTTCTAATATCAATTAAAAAAATTGAACTTAAAATTTTGCGCGAGTGCCTTCCAAAGTGGTAAAATGTATCCCCCCCCTGTAACTTCAAACAAAAGAATGATAAAACTAAAAAAAATATAATAAACATTATCATTATAAACATATACATTTTAACGAGATCTAGTTTAGTTTTTTTCAATAAGTCATAAATTAAAATACACTTTTATTAAAACATCGGTCAAGGTTACAACGAACTTGAAGAACTTTTATATTATGTTACTTGCTGTTACGGAATCTTTCATGGGCGAGTACGACTCGCACTTGGTCGCTTTATTATTGTAAATAAGCAACTATTCGTATGCCTATTTATATTTAGACATTATGTATTACAAACGCTTTTGTCATAGAAACCGTTGTGTTAAATAGTTGATAACACACTGTGTCCTCATCAAAGTAAATCTAACAGTGTTTGACAGTGTTGATGACCGATATTATGTATAAAATACCAAATTAAAATGAATTTTAAATTATATTTTGCACCGGTTTTCTTAAGTGAATCATTTGTTGACAACGAGTTTCTAGTGTGCTTTTCTATTGTATAAGGTACAAACCTGTAAAAATAGAATAAGTGGAGAATAAATAAATAGTCTCTACATTTTAGCTCTATCATTAGATTAGCTTGATGGCATATCATACAATGAATATATCAATATATGGTATTGCGTTGTCACCAGACATAAGAACATGTCAAATTTCAGCTCTGATAAATGGTTGAAGTACATATATGTATTCGTTTTAAAACTTCTAAGTTTTAAAACGAATACGTATATGTACTACACGCGAACGTTGTAAGTTGAAAACAGCTTGTAAACAGGATTTAAATGAGTAGTTCGTTACAAGTAATATGATAGAGTTATCATACGTGACACATTTATGAAGATGTGAGTTTTGCCAACACACAGTGCCTACACATAACGTTGGCATTTTATTGTTCTGCTTAAGTAGTATCGGGGGTTCTGACCTCGTTTCTACGGGTATGTTAGCACAAGTTTCGGGCGCACGTAACTTTGCCTTTTCGCAGCAATTCTCACTGAAAGCTGGTGCCGGCCGCCGCTGCCGCCCCCTCGCCACAAACTCACTCCCTATTGTGTCCACTTTTACCCTTTATACTTATATAAAGGGTAAAACTTATTTCAGACACTTCTGCAACTATTTCTTAAATATTCGACGTGTCTTGTTTACTTTAGTTTGATGCATTCTATGATAGTATTATTTTCGTTAAGTTGATAGTTTTTTTTTTGGATATTGGTATATTCGGTAAGTTACCAAATATAGTAATATCCCAAAGTAATAAAAATTACAAATTTTACGTCTGCTCAATGTCTTCTAAAAGGGTTTCTTGAACGTGTCTCAATTGTTGGTCAGCAGTGATGAAATAGACAATGGGTTTTCATTTCCCAGAACCCAGGCCAGGCCTTTGTGCTTTACTGTGGGTTTGTTTATTTCAGGGGCCTGGCTCGTAAACACTCGCAGACCGATACACTAAATTTAAGCCGGGTTTCTTTATTTTCTTTTGAGAAATATTACAGTAATCTTGGGGTTTTACCCCAGAAAGTCAGGGAAGAAGCTGGATTTTATATACACCTTTATTTTGGTTTTCTTAATGTTGTGTCGAAGGGTTAAGTGATTGCGTCCGAAGATATTTAAGGTCAAAGGTGTCAAAAATCAGTTATTTGAAAATAACTTTCCTTTTCAAAATCCAAATAACCTCAAATTATATTACAACTTTTGTTTAACCTGTTAGATTTTAACTTCTTGTTATTGTTGGTATTCTTTTTCTTATCATATAAATTTATATAAGGCTTGCTGCAGTTATAGGCTATGTACTAAAGTTGACATAAGTTTCACTTACAGGTTTCAACTGTTATCTATTCATTTGTATTTTTGACTATTCATTGGCCGCTTAAAGTTTTGACACTACATCTTCGGAGCAGTGCAATGTATATTATAGTCTCAGAAATATCCGTAATAAATTGAACCACGGGCTATACAAGATCACTATAGTATAATGAAATTAAAATAATCGTCATAAAAAAAAATCAGCACTTCAATACTAAAGTGTGCAGCCGCCCGGGCAATTTTAATGGGAGTCGTTTTTTTTGGTTTTTGACTGTTATTTCATTATCTAGTAGTTTGATTTATTACGGATATGTCCCTTCCACTTTGTATTTGTAGCTGGCTAATTGTAATAAAAAACTCCTTAACTTTTATTATAAATTAGAGCTTGAACTCATAAACTCCTTTAAACATCCGTGCGGGATTGCGAGCGATCCCTGTGTAAGATAGCGACCGCTGAGCCGCACGTCTCTCGTAGGTGCTTAATTTACTGCCGCGGCAACGCCAAGAGCACGCTTCATATCCACACCGTTATTGCCAACTTGAAAGCAAGAATGGCATACACATTTCCTTCATATCTCTTGAATTTAAGCGTCTGCCCACTCTAACATTATTCTTTTTGTACGTCTTATTCCTGTAGCCTTTGTACGGATTCCGCCAAGGATAGTACGAAATAGTTCCGCTTGAGTTTTTCAGCTATCTTCTCTGCATTTTTTACAAATGTTATTTACAGTACGTACTTCAGATGCAACAAAGATTTGTTGGAATTGCACAAGAATGTTTGTTCACAACTTACGGATTTATAAAGTTCTCGTTTTCGACGTTCAGTATAGCTTTGTACGTAAGTTTATTTTAGTTTGTTCTTCCATTTCGAGGAATTGCGCGAGCTATACATTTTGTTGCAAAAGATGTTATATCTAGTTGCTTGTAGTGTTTCGATGACTACGTATATGTCGCAGCCATCTGATTAATTTAGCTAGTTAACTGGACTCCCAGGCCGTTTTCTTTACAGCTGGCATTCAATTGGATGCCTAGGCCGATCATTCATTAGAATCAATAATCGCTTGGCGTATTAAAAGTCAGCCCTTTGAGTATGACTGACTAAGGCTTAGCCGAGTGATTTAGTTCAGATTTTTTCCACTGCGGCGTACTAGCACAACAAAACAAATATGGCGTCAACAACGCAAATAGCTGTGACTGTGAATGTTTTTTTTCATTTATACATCTAATCAAAACTTATTTTTCTATTACTAGTTACATAGTGGTAGGAATTAGTAAATAAAACATAGTCGTCAGTAATATGTAAACTAACCGCACAAATTCATCAATATAAAATTACTAATTTATCTAAATGACTATACTTAGTACATTCAGCCATCTTGTTAAACGTTGCGTTCAATGACTTGGCTAGTCGTCTTTCAGCCATTTAATTGGATGCCTGCTTTTATAGAATGGGCTAGCGTTCAGTTAGATTTAGACCACTTTAGTCAGATACCGCATTCATCAGAATTAATTAACTGGCTGATTTAACTTAATGGCTGCGACATATACACAACACAGCGCACGTGTAAGCCACTTTTATTATAACTATAGACGCGTCACTTTTATAACGCCGCGGCGAGACCCGCGCGCAACCGTTTTGTCACCTCTTCGAGAGGCTTACACCGTAAAAAGGAGAGAGGGCATTTTTCATGACTTTTCCACGCGGATGCATTTCACAGCTTTGCTTCAATGGGTTCCGAGGTACCTAACCCTTGCGGCTGAGTTATATCAAAGTGCTTTCGTTTCCACGTTCTCACTGAGAACGGTTTAATTCATGACTTCAGAAAATATTCTTTTCTTTTGAACAGAGGTTAAAAAAATCTCTGTTCTGTTGAAATACGTGAATGTGGTTTCAACTTCCTGACTTAATTACTTCCAAGAGCGAATATAACTTGGTAATATAAGCAATTAGAAACTTATTTGACGCTGCCGGTCCGCCTGTTCCGCCCCGGGCACAGGAATCGTGAGCGGGATGAGCCATTACGTGCTTTCGCGGAACTTTTCCTTTTAAAAGTCGTCTCTTACTCTTTTGAAACTTATTATATTGCATAATTCGGCTCAAATATGAATATGATGGTCACAACTTTAGTAATTTTAGCAGAGCGGGGAAAAATTACGCCAATTACACCATGAAAAATGATCTCTGTAAGCGTTCAAATAAAATTTACTAATCTTTATCGGGGAGATAAGGATTAGGCAATTTTATTCCTTCTCTTACTTATTGTTAATGGTTTTTGTTAAATGGTTTTACCTTTTATATTGAGATGTTTTAAATTAAGGTATATTTTTACCACGAACACTATGTTCGCAAAATATCTATTTACTAATATGGAATCTGGCTATAGTCATAATATACACGTTTGAAATCGAAATGATACAGAATTATAATATTGTTTAATATGCTTGCTTATATTAAGGTAGCATTAGTAAAATTTATTTTACAAATTAGTCTAGACCAAGCGTAAGTCCGGGCACGTCCAAAGCAGGGTTCCATAGTTGCGACTACTTTACTTTTAGAAACGTCTAAAAAAACTAGTTTTCTATTGAGGTTGTTTGTAATTTTACTTTTCCGAGTAAATTTTATAAGTTGGTCGCCTTTAACTTTTTAAGGTTTAGAATAACTTTATTTCTCATAAGAATTACATAATAATTCACTTACTGAGAAAACACAATATTAACACATTTGGTACATTAAGCATGCTTACAAACAATAAAAATGAAAACTAATAGCTTTTTTAATTTGTAAACCCTATGTAGCTCTGATAATCTGCCGTGAATTATTTCACGTGTCCTAATACAATCGTTTAGTAGTATCGCTTTCTGTATGAAAACATTTTGCTTCACGATCCTCTGAATAAGTCTTATTTCCTTCTTGTTTCAATTGAATCCACTTTAAAAAAGAAGTTTAAGTTTAAAAGTGATAAAAGAACCCGTCTCCCCGTACGTAATTCCATCCGACTGTTTCGATTTTAGGTAGTAAAGGGTGGAATTTACTTCAGAACTTCCTTCGATGAGTTTTAAAGGTTGTATTTATCTTAAAGATTTTTCCTGTTTATCCACAAAAAAGCGGGAAAGCGCGGCGGGCTATTTTACAAGTGCTTAGAGACCACACTTAGAACTGCCTCTGTGGTGTAGTGGTTAGAGCGTTCGGCTCATACCCGGAGGTCGTGGGTTCGATTCCCGGCGGGGAACTACTTTGTGTTGTTGTCCTAGTTTGGTTAGGACATTGTAGGCTGATTACCTGATTGTCCGATAAGTAAGATGATCCGTGCTTCGGAAGGCACGTTAAGCCGTCGGTCCCGCCCGGTCACTGTCTTTGACATTGGTCGTTACCTAAAACCATGTCAGCGGCCTTTAAGGCGGTTTAAAAATGACACTAGTGTTAGTCACTAACACACACGATAAGAAGAAGAGACCACACATAAACAAGTAAACATTTTATAAATAGCACAGTGCACGAACAAGTACTATCATCTCTTGAATGTGGTTAGATGACCATATGCCATGCAATTACGATAAGTGCAAATGTAAATATAGTTAATGGACCTATAAATGTTATGTACGAGTATATGTAATAACTCTAATAACAGATCTCATCAAAAACATTACATGTACAAATGTAATAATAGTTTTGTGCCCAGTTTAATGTGGATCACCCTTAAAATGTCCTCCTACGGATTTCTTTTAGAGTTCTGTAGTAAACAAGGAACCCTTATAGTTTCGCCATGTCTGTCTGTCTGTGTGTCTGTCCGTCCACAGTTTTACTCAGAGACTTACTTAAGTATTATAATTATGCCGAAAAAGGGGTGTAATTAGATTTTGAGTAAAAAAAATGTTGTATTCCTTCCATACAAGTAAAGTGAGAGTTTATTTTGTTTTCTTGACTAACCCATTGTCAGTCATATCGTTGAATAGGTCTTTAATTTTATTGTAAGCTTGTGAACACAATTTTCTGACATATTTGGTTCTTGCAATTTTTTGTTAGAATCAAGGGCCCCCATTTATCTGCTAAACGGTTATATATGGATACGTTATAAAAAATCACAGCTAGAGTATATATAACAAAGTCTAAAAGAAAACTATCAGAGCTAAGTAGGGTTAAAAAAATGAAAAAGTTATCTATATATATATATATAGGCGATCAACTTATAAAATGTACTCAAAAAAGGAAAATTTCATACAAATTCAATAGAAAATTAGTTTTTAGACGTTTTTAGTAGCATTAACTCAGTGTTGGCATTCGCAACTACGGAACCCTACACTGCGTGTGACCCGACACGCACTTAGCCAATTTTTATTCATTTATATCATAACATCGAATACAACGATCTTCTTCCGGTTTTGATGACCAGGACAAGTAACCTTCAGAGTCCTCTTGCTCATGATAAGACTGGTATCCTTATAAACGAGTGATATGGGACAGCCGAGAAATCGAGAGATATATCTCCAAACTTATTATGATAAATGACTATGACTACGATAATATGACAGATATTGTATTATATGGGGGCTCTAATTATGGCCTGTCAATAAAGTGTCTTGGTAGATAGTGAATTTGTAATCTTAAAAGTAAACTTTAAAACCTTTACAACGTATCTCGAATATTTGCTACCAAAACATCCGCCTTGGTTTAACATTCTCCGTGTAACTTGTGCACATAATGACCATTAAAGTTTTGGGAGCTGTTAACAAAGTGAGACTATGAACATTTGTCTCTGTGAGTGAAATAGTAGACGGAGTCAGCAGTCGTCCGGCGTTTGAAGTTGCCGCAACTCTAAGTAGCAGCTACCGGTTCGTCCTGGTGCCTGTGCACGACTCTATCCGCTCTGCCTATCTACTTGTATTACCAATTATGCAAAGCGTCTTCCGCGTTGCGGCGTGCGGGGGAAAGTCGCGGGACGGGGCGGACGCTGTCGCGCTCTTTCCTCACTCGTAGCGAAATAACGACCTCAATTTGCATAACAATGCTCGTCACCCCTTATTCCCCACCAGCGACTTTCGCAGGCTACGAGGCTGTGTCCCACCGGACCCGGCACCTTTTTTGCCATAAAATCTGTCCGGTGACATTAAAAGGTTCATTAAATAAGCTACAAAGTTAAATATATATATATTGAACGAATTAAACAAAGCTATCCACAAGTGTCCTATAGATAAAGTTAAATAGATGATGTTTTATAATAAATATATCAGAGTGGCCTCATCGCTTTTAGCAGATAGTGCGCTCCGGGCGTGGGTCAGGCGGTAGTGGTACCGTGCTGCGCCTTGCGCCCACCACACGGAACAGTTTTGGCGCGCTCGTAACTTCTTCGTCCAACTTTCTGTTTTAATTGAATCAAAGTTTTCGGCTTTTTGCGGCGAGCGTGCCAGCCACGCACGCTTCCCGAACTTTCTTTATTAAATTATTGGGAGTTCAGAAACGTTCGCCTTTGAACGTGAATTCTGAAACGAAATTGGGGATAGTCGTGAGTTACAGAAAAATATTTATCCTCAGAGGACTGAGCCGAGATCATTGAAAAAGTACGAAGTCCAGAATAATCCTTTTAAATATGTAACGTACAAACTGGTTGTTATTATTAGGATTTTTATCAAAGTAAATCAGAACCACTGAATTACAGAAGACAATTCGCAATCCGTCGAATAAACAGTTCATAAAGATGTACAATTCTCCCTGCTAACGACTGAGGCATTCGTCCGGAGCATTGTTTTGCGGCGTGGCTTTATCTGGCGCGGAACGAGTTGTCGTTCGAGTAATTTATAGATCTTTCCCCGCCCCGGGCTTGGAGTAACGATTCGGGCCGAGGAGCTAGTCTGGTGGCTGGAGTCCGCCGGTCCCCGTCTGAATGCTATTAACGGTCACGTAATAGACTGCTGACTCCTCACGTTCCGAATCCAAATTTGAGTAAATATGTCGCCGTCCGTCCTCCAATTGTACTGTCCTATTGTTTCTATTTACTTTAGGTTATTTTGAATTCGTACGTGAATGGTAGCTTGTTAGCTCGCGTCGTTTCTGTTTGTAAGGGTTTATTTTGAATTCGTTCTCCGGCTTTCGAGCTTTATGTATAATTGGGCCATTAACATTCTCTCTCTATCATCTTTTTTGCTTTTAATATGTTACAGTTGAAAATCATACACGAATAGCTTTTCTGTATTTAATTATGCCAGGATTTAATTATTTTTACATCATACTTTAGGTATAATAACCATAAACTTGTCTAGATTTTCATTTCAGGCAGACTTTTTTTAAGATGTTCTTTTGTATATAATAAAATATTTATTTCTGATTATTGTATAATCTATACTAATAATAAAACAGTAAAAAAACGTGTGTCTGTATATTAAATATATTTCCAAAAATTATATATATATATATTGGGGTCGAAGGAGACGTACTAATAGAGTAAGAATTTAAAAAAAAATGACTGTCTGTTTGTCTGTATGTCTGTTTGTCTGTTTGTACACGCAAATCTCCGGAAATACTGGACGGATTCGAATGAAACTTTTTTTGTTATATAGCTATTAAGCCTGTGCAACATATAGGGTATAAATGATTTTGGAAAATGGAACGCCTGATGCAGAACCATAATGGTCCAGCTAAACTATAAGAGATATAAAAATGTCGCCTTAGTAAAAGTTGTTCAGCCTGATGAGCATTTTCCAGAGACATAAAGTCCACGCGAACGAAGTCGCGGGCTTCGGCTAGTTCTAAATAAAAGGCCAAGTGTCAAGTGTCATTAGACTTTTTTTTTTGCCATTATGAAAACAATTTTTTTTTATTTGAACAACTTTTTTGTCTGAGCAGCTTTTTTATACGTTATACTTAAACGGGTTTAGAGTGACTCGCGGAGTCTAGCTGACGGATATACAATACAAATCTTCTTACAAAATATACTGAAACTATTTAAGGGTGAATCAGTCCGGGTTACTGAACAACTTTCTTAAAAATACAAATCTCCCCTGGGGTCCACGAAGTAATTTCTCTGAATAACTATTATGGTTATTATTTTAAGTTTTATAAGTAGTTCTATAAATTTTATCATATTTAACCGACTTTAAAATAAAAGGGTTTTGCTTATTTTACGATTAATTTTATTTTCAGTTTTTGCTTATTTTTATTGATTGTTGGCTTGTTTATTAAATTTAGCAATTTTGTTGAGCGAACTTTCGTTCAATCGCTGTCTATGCTTGTCTTGCTTCTGTAGTAATATTAGTGATTATGCCACGTACTAACAAGAGATCAACAGCAACCAAAGCCCGCGAAGTAGCTTTACGAAGAGAGTAAGAAACCAATGAGCAGCGGCATAGAGCCATGGCAATACAAATAAACATTTAAACGAAAACCCATTAATAGTTTTCTGGTTTTTTCAACAACGAGCTGACTTTGTCATTTGAAAAATGATGGGTCATTTTTCGGTGAAAGACTACTGGTACAGAACTGAATTTCAGCATCACGGTAGACCTCATATCGATGTGATGTATGGTAGGAAGGTGCTCCTTACATTTCAGAGCTAGATCGAAAGTCATTTGAAGAAAGGGCTGTGAATGCCAACTATTTTGGAAATTTGGTCACAATCATGAATCCGCATATCGGTAAACCTGCACCGATTATTTATCCAAATCAGGTACATTATTTTGAAATAATAATCACGAGGTCTAAGTTCGTGGCGAACTACCAGTATCTACAAAATTTTTCGTGCCTAAAGTTTAGTTTTGGATGAACGCTCAACTCGACCAACTAGTACTTAAATATTTTGCAAGCGAGTCACTGCACTATCTAATGATAACTTTCACTACGGCTATTTCAGTATGGCTAAAAAAAATCATCGCCACTTTTCGTATAGGGAAGCTACGCCAAAAAAAAAGGTTTTTTTATCTTTTTGACACTTTCTCAGCATGCGTAATAAATAGCTTTCTAGTATTAACACTACTGAAGCTCAGAATGGTGCCAGATTAACATAACTAACCACTCATGAATTAAGTAGTTAAGCTATCTGCTTTATAAAAAGTTCAGATTGGTACGTAAATACCTCAATAATAATTCCCCAACATATACGCGTCTCCGACGCCGATCTCGACGGATATTGGAGATTTACCTAAGTGTGTGGATCCGGGAAAGACTTTGTGCCGAAGCTCTCGTATTGAATGGTAGCGTCACATACAATAGCCGTTGCTACTTTTAGTAATAGTTCTTTTCACTGACATCATTTATCATGTCCTTGTATATTTTCCTGGAGCTCTGAGCGCTCTGTAACATCTATAAAATTATTGAAGCCGCTGCGTCAAGATTAAAGTCAACGTTTTTTGGCTTAGTTAGATATTTTTATATTACTTTGAAGAAATATGGTGTATCGTTTCATATTTTCTTGCCACAGGCCTCAGAAATATTATTTAAATGGTATATTGTTTTATATTATCTTGCCTCAGCCCACATACAATTCATTGAAAACTCTTTTTGAAAATAATTTGGTTATTAGTTAAATTTAATATTTATCGATTTTGTGAAATCTCCTCTGGCCCAAAATATTTTTAATATAGCGCCAAGTAGGCGGAAATGGGGGAGTCCTGTCAACCAGTGGGATAACAAAGGTTAGTAAAAATAAATAAATATACGAGTTGATCAATGAAATAAACGATTTGTTATTTTGATGTAGGTAAAGGTTATGGCACTAACTGTCCTTTCTCCCGCTTTGAATACTGTAAGGACGCCATAAAGATAAAAACCCAATTAAACCCTGTTTATACTTTTATCTTCGCGTGTAACAATTGTTACTTCTGTCCTTGGAGTTTAATGGTAATGCTACAATTGTCTATCCGCCTCGGGCCCTGTCGCGGGAATCTTATCGGCTGTTCATAAGAGCTGATATTATAAAGATACTTTCAGTTCCCGTTTCTCGTAATGGGCTTTAGCCTTGAAACAGGCACTTCTTTGGATTAGATATTGAACACAAACAAAACAGATATTGTATAAATTATTTCTATTTATTAATAATATATATTTGTATAATAATAAATGATTTGTATTTATTGATTACACATAGAAAAAAACCCCAGTTTACAAACTTCCCAAAAAACCGCAAAACATTTTTATAATAAAAGTACAGCGGCAGGTAGTGCTACCATTCTCTGAGGTACGCAACATTACCGTCGTAAAAAGTGTAAAAAGCAACAACGATAGAGTTAACGGCGGGGTAAGTGCAGCCGGCAGGTACGCCGGCGCGATGACAGTACTATGGCTCCCAGCGGCCCTCTTCTGCGATCCTCGTAAATTGCGAATATTAGATTATAAATACGGAGTGCGGCCGGCGCGGCGCGGGGGCCATCAACCCAATATCGAACTCGTGCGCTTGTAACACCGACTCGTGATCTGAATCTGCTTTTCACTTATTCCCCATTGCACTGTTCGCAACAGCTTCTGTTCTGGCATGCAAATCATTGAGCGCTGTCTCCTCTTGGTTAAATGGACCTTTTGTATAGCTTTTATTCAAATGCGTATGTAGGAAAGTATCTATATAATCCTCCAAAATATTAATGCTATATAAGATTCAAAAGCAAGATTGTTTACGTAAAAGTATGATGTTTGTCTTAAGTATGAATAGTTTTCGACATCACTCCCCCTACAGTTGTAGCAACCGGTAACGGTGAGAAATGGAAAAGGGTAGTTTAGTCCGGACGTGAACGACGTAAACATAAGACAGGCGCGTGCCTACAAAAAGAAAATAAGAATGGGAGTTATAAATATAGTAAAAATGACGGGGAAGAAATACTTGGAAATAGTGGGTTTGTTTAGACAAGATTTATAAAAATGTACTCGTGAATCCTGTAGGAAACAACTTGAAAAGTAACATAATATGTTTAGTGAACAAATTGAAACAAATATGTAAAGCAAAACTGTAGAGGTGTTTGAGCAGCAGGATTTTTTTTTTAAATAAAATAATTGCTATTAGTTTTCTCGCATTCTCACGCGTTTCGTGTATTATCAAATCAACTAAATGTCCATTGTGTTTAAAGAAAGTTGTCTTGGATAACTCTCTGTAAGGCAATCGACATAGACATAAGTTTAACACTATCTCTCTCTTAATGATACATAAATGTATAGCTAAGCAAAAGCCGGCTAATAGCAGTAAAACAAGTGTAATCTCTTGTAATTATTGTAAGTTTACTAATGCCGTATAAATAAATACACATTCTAAGCGTTGAGGCGATAAAGACAGCTTAGTATAGCGTGGTGTTTCGTAATTCCTTCTTTATAGTGACGATGACAATAACAGCAGCTGCGCCGAGCGCCGGTGTTGGTTTTCCCATTCCTCGCGCCGTTACGGCTTCATTAGGCTAGCATGGAGCGGGCGCTCTCAAGCGAGCCAAAACCACGGAAAGTACAGAAGAAAGTAACTAAGAAAAAGAAGAAAACAGGTCACCTTTTAATATTTTTTTGTATGTTTTTTTTTTATTGCCGCGTTTTGTTTCGAAAAGTTAATCGACAACTTGTTAAAATACTGTTATTCCATTGTTACTTTCTTAAAATTCTATAGGTATGTGTTGAAATTCAACATTTTACAAGCTTATTTATTTTAAGTCTATTATCAAATGTCACGTACAATCTTTCTGTAGTATTAATATTTGCGACGCAAGCCTCTTATATGCTTCCACACTTCTGTCTACAGTCATTAAAGCTCTTGAAATCTCTCAACTGTTTGCCGTTCAATTTAAAGTTACTTAGGTTTTACACCGGTTTAACATATTGAAATATATACATATTATTTTAATAACAAACATCTCTCTGCCTCTTCTTATGACTTACAAGGAAGACTTGCAAAGTTTTAGGAATCGCATAACATTTTTGACTACCTATTGTATTGTATTGTATTGTAAATTCTTTATTGTACATAAATTGACACAAGTTAAACATAGATTAAACACAACAGTACAAAGGCGGACTTATCCCTGTCAGGGATCTCTTCCAGTCAACCCTACAACCAGAGGAGATAATGACCAAAGGTGGGGTGGAACACTGTACAATACTTACAAACTAAGACATTTAATTTAAGATTTAAGAGCTATTGTATTGAAAGTGGAATTTTTGATTCCATTTTATGCCACCAGCTGGCGTCTTCAAGGCCAGCTGGTGGTGTAGTAAACATCAGCAATGTAATACCAGTAAACCGACCGGTTGCCTGGCCCGGTGGCCTCCGCCCTGCCGCCCCGCGCTGCCCCGGGCGCCCCGGCCTTTGTAAGCTCCGCCGTGTAATTACTCTGGGACTATGGGAAATAGCTCACCGGGCGCGAAAGCACTTTTGTATTATTACAGTAAATTGATGCAGATAAAAAATATTAACGGACCAAGAAAGTATATTTCGTGAAAATGTAATTTAAGATAGAACGGGGCGGAAAAGATTTCTGGGCTCGAAAAACTAAATTATAGCTGTAAAGTAAAAAAAACATTTTCTCCAAGACGCTCGGTAATGTAGGCATTATTGTAGTAAAAAGAAGACACGAAGTTTGTCATTTTTGGCTTGCATGAGCCAAAAATGTGTAATTAATTTTATTAAAACATTGGTATAAAGTTACACGAAAATATGCTTAATTTTCAGTATAAACCAATAATCTATGGTATTTCTTTTATTATTTTATGTACTGGGTCATATTTTACGCAAAAAATATGGTCTATGTTTGTATTGCACAAAAAAACGCGGGAAAGCTATTTTTTTCCAGTAAATTACGTACTGATTATATACTATTTGCAGTAAACAATAATTACTTTCAAAAAATATTTGCATAGTTGGTTATTTTTTAATTATTTCCTTATATTTATTGAAGTAAGTACTAAACATAGGTTATACACACCTTCGCGGGAATGCGATTGCCGGACTCGTAATTATTGTCAAGGCCTTGCTAAACTCGTCCGGCAATGCCAAACTTCCCGGCTTCTGCAGCAATGTACTGTTATAAGTGTACAACAATCTGGTACATAGTATGATACATACATAAAAAAATACTATTTTTAACATCTTCGACAAATACGAATATCATACCAGATTTAATATGGATTCTACGAGTATGTAAGCTGACAAAGAGAACCTGTCACAGTGTTCCACATTTCCCTCCTAGGGATGTGGTGAATATACGTGTACGCTGTCATTCGAGACAGAATATTATAGAATAAATAATGAACATATACATAAATATATATTATTTTATAATAGCTGTTGCCCGCGGCGTGGCCCAAATTTTTGGCAATTCCACCGGATCTTTATACAGGATTAAAAAGTATAATTTGCCTTTCCTCGGGTCTCAAACTATATCCATACCAAATTACATCTAAATCGGTTCAGTGGTTAAAGCGTGAAGAGGTAACAGACAGTTACTTTCGCATTTATACATTATATAATACATAGTAAGGATAAGTTTTTTATTCATGCAAGACTTAAATGAAGCAAATGACAAAGGGAGTCGTAGAGGATAAAGACTGTTAAGTTTATTGTAGTTGGTCTTTCGATTTGAGAAGCAGACTATATGTGATATCAGTCAATCTAAAAACATCTGTTAAACAGTAAAAGATTAGAAATACCAAAAAGTTGTTAATATTAAAACAAATAATAGTTTAAAATTTCTTTAATACCCTAAAAAGTAACAGAATACACAGTCCAATAATTACACGTCCCAGCTTTCATGATTTAAGAGAAGGAAATACTTCTCGCAAACTTCTTCTCGAATGCATAGATTACATATTGCACGCTCCCCCGAACGTAACAACTGGAAGTTATCATCATATCTGAGTTGGGAAGTTTCGCAAAGACAAATTGGAGCGGAGGTGGTAAATAAAGTTTTACGATACGCGTGGTTATCAGAAGTGCGCGTCGAAGCGGAGCCGCGAGCGGAGCTTGTATTTATCTAGCTAGGGAGAGCCTCATTTATGTGTAGTTCGTAGGAGTTCGGCGTAGTCTGCTATGACAAGGCTGCCGCGTGATTGGTTCTTGTCTTCAGCAAGCAATTTTTAATAAAGCTTATGATATTTAGTAATGTTTTTGGAACGTAGTTCCTTATCGCGCGTTGCGAAAGGAGGCTGGACGGAAAAAATTAAGACCAAAAGTTGTAACGACACTTTTTGCTTTAGTTGTAAGCCGTGCGGCGTGCGCGTGTTTCTCTGTCTGTGTCTCTCTCTCCTAATTTATCGAAAGGAACTTCGTTCCGTCCGGGTGTCCCTTGACACCTCTCAAGTTTTTTTCTTAGAAAAGTTCGCCTGTCGTAGCGCCTTGTAGACTGCTACCACAAAGCCTACGTCCGTGTGATTAGTTCATGTATTTATCTAAAAAAATTGGATTAACCGGTCAAGACCCGACTACATCATATAATGCGGACTTCCATTGTTTTACTGTTGTGTCTGGTATTGCCGATCTCAATGGGTTGAGTTCCCTTACCCTTGACCAAACTACACTTTTTCATACAAATGTAGTCTACGTTTTATTTCTTTAAAATTACAATTTTTTACAGAAATCTGACATATGGTTTCAAAATAAAACGTAGACTACGTTTATACGGAAAAGTCTAGGGTAAGGGGATTCATAAGTTCATATTTTGTAATGTTTAGCTTAGCGTAGTTCGCTAATCGTAGCGCGTCGTGTCGCGTAATTTCGCGTAATTTGATTTAGTTACTTTTGGTCTCCGTATTTTTATTGTTGAAGTTCACTTTTGCAGTGTTTTTTATTTCGCACATAGAGAACCTGTAGGTGGACTAGAAGAAAAGGTAATTAAATAAATTAAAGAGAAAATACTTTTCAGAAGGTTCATAATCTTCTCATGTAGTGGTAGGCTTCAATGACAAGTATGTTTTACTATTAATTTTTAGCTTAAAATTATGAATAATGTAATCGACTCATTTTATAAAGCGGCCCCCGCCCCGTTACGAACACAAGGTAAGAAGATTGACGTCGGTCTTTTAATAAAAGTAAGCAAGTTTTCAAATTATTATGTGTAAAATTTCCGACTAAAACTAAATGATATTCTCGGATTTATTTCGTAGGTGTACAATTTTTAAAAATAACAACATACTCGTACTATTCATACTATCCAATAGACTTCCATACCAGTATTTTAAATGTGAAAAGAAAGTAACTCTGACAGTCTGTCTGTTACCTCTTTATGCTAACCACTGAACTGATTTAGATAAAATTGATATGTATATATTTGGAGATCTGAGGTAGGTCATAATATGATAGTTTATATCCAAAAAAAATCCATTTTAAGAGGAAAAACGGGAAGTGGACATTTGTATGAGGAATCCTATCAAAGTTAACTTTAAACAAGCTAGCCGAAGCCCGCGACTTCGTTCGCGTGGACTTTGTCCCTGAAAAATGCTCATCAGGCTAACTTTTGTAGTTCTGCATCAGGTTTTCCATTTTCCAAAATCATTTATACCCTATATGTTGCCCAGGCTTAGCAGCTATATAACAAAAGACCCTTATTCTAAAGTTTTATTCAAACTCACACACTTCACACTTTTTTACTAGATTTACTCAGGCGAAGTCCCGGGTATAGCTAGTACATTATATAAGTGTGCCATGCTCAAATCCAGATCAAAGTTCAAAGCGCATCTAAGTCGCAATATGTGAAGAACCAGTATCTTTTAAAATTCTTTTTATACACGACGACCTGGGAAAAGTTCCACTTAGTTTCGTCCGTCGCCGTACCGTACCTAAGTAAGAACTACGCGAGTGGTTGAAAAGTCCAGGGATGCTTTTAAGACGTTTCCATAATAAATGTATGCCGCAGACGTCCCCTCTTCTCTTGAGGAATGTTTTAATATGATGTATGGGCTTATATTTGTATCAATGTATATAAACGGGACTTAGCACGAACCTTCCTTGTAGCGTGGTAACGTTTCGAATAAGTCTGTCTGCGACGATGACAGATATAACTCCTATTCGAAACGTTAGACGCAACAAGGTTCGTGCAAGGTCCCGTTTACATATATCAACGCGCGGTAGATTAAAAACCAATATAGTATTTGTATGTTAAACATTGAGATTTCCGACGCTTGTGACCATATAATTTATTGTAGACATGTACCTATCTATACCTATACATTGTACGTATCTGAATAATTTAAATGAACCTAGATTGTTTTACTTAAAAACTGTCCCATCTTGTCTGTAGTACGTGAATTCTTACAATAGCAGACGCTCGCGCTTGTACAGAGAGACGTCCGCGACTCGCCTTCCCCCTCCGAATCCTGGCACCCCTCAGACCCCCGCTGCCAGGCTGAGCCCAGCCGCGAGAACGAAAACCGACTCCGTGAGCGTAGAGATAAAACGTATGTTCATTTTATTTCCACATTTGTCAGCGTTCGTTTTGTGCCCACTAACATAAATTGGACGCGGAGGGAAACCTCGCAGGTGAATGTAAAATAGGTGGGTTTTCCCAAGATAATACCGCCGAAATTTTACGACACCATTATGCGATTTATTGGCCGTGTCACATTCAGAAAGAATGATATTTCCGAAAATATTTTTATAAAATATCCGTGTCGCCTGAAGACAATCGTGGCATCAGATTTCGAACTGTGACAAAAAATAAGGGAGCGCTGACTTACTCGAAGAGAGTTTTCTGTGTTTGAAGACATAAAGAGAGTTTTCTGTGTTACAAGTTAGCTAACATTACCAGACATGATGTGGCGGACAAAAAGAGTACTCACTGGGTTCGTCGGCAAAGAAAATATACAGTAGACAAAATCTGACGGGTGAGTTGTATTCGCAGGCAATACAAAATGACGATGGTGTGCTCTTACAAAGGCTACGTGTCAGACAGTGCTACGCTCGTAGGTCGTAGCTTTTCGACATGCGCTACGTGTGATCCGCTCGCTCCGAACCAGGGCTTGGGAACGGTTCAAAAAATATCAGCTCATTAAAATCGGCAACCAGGTTTTTCGCGAACACTCACTAGGAGCGAAATCGATACGCGAGCGTTATATTCGCCGGGATTAACCAGGTTAATTTCAAATGATTTGGGGGCGGGGCTTCCCGTCACCTTTCAAAACAAGTTAGTTCTTGTTATCTTTCGTCAATCTTGTTTATTTACTTACGCATATGAAAGTCTACGTACCTACGTAAGTACGCTAAATAAGTTTAAAAAATGGGACGTAAAAAGATAAGTGTTATACACAGCTACTTTACATATGATTCAGATACTAAAACATCAATATGTGTAAAGTGTAATAAAGTGCTACAGGTAAGTTAATCTACCATTCTTCAACGATGTTTTTTATAACTACCTCTCGTCAAATCCAAGTTTTCGCTATAAGCACAGAATAAATAATAGTATTACATGTGTGCATGTCCCCCGCGGAAAAGTATCGAATAATAATTGTTGAGTATACTAGATCTTTAGTTTATAGCTGCCTTCAAATGTTTATCGATAAATGAAATTTGTGTATTCAGTAATTTTTGAGAAATTCGTTAAAAACGTATTCCGCCAGGGAAACGTTTCTCTGGCGGAATTGTGTCTGGAATCCAGAATTCAATTAGTATACTATTATTAAATAAACGCACACCGTTACTACAGCTGATGATAATATTGTCAAAGCAATTGGTAAAGGAGATATCCAGTTTTGAAATTTTTGCTTAAAAGATGTTTGGTACGTAACGTACCTTCGATCAACAGGAACTTATTCTCAGTACTGGCTGCACAAGACAGAAACCCTTCAAGCATGTTTGAGTCACGTGTTACATCTTGCACATTAAAATTTAAGATTGATGGAAAACTAATTATTACGGGTAATTGTATGAGGAATGGAGGTCTATACAAACTGAACTGTAAGGCTGTTCCACCAAAAGTTTCAATCAATGTAGTGACAGAACAGAAGGAAGATATATATTACAGTTATACCATGAACTTATGGTGCACCAAAATAAAAGGCATGTTAGTCGTTTGATTGAAAAGGAATTTGGAATAAAAACAACAGACAAAAGAGAGTTGTGTGATGGATGTATCTTTGGAAAGTCGCATAGATTTAAATTTGGAACTAGAGAAAAATAAGAGTACTGAGTAATGATATAGTAGTAGATGAGATGTTGATCATGAATTAGTTCAAGGAGTTGACGAACTAAGTGAACAAGAGATTGCAGAGCAAGGTTCCAGAATTTTAAGGGATCATTCGCAACTCAGGCCTCCATCAAAATTCAAAGATTTTATCACACAGTTTCTACATAACACAGAGAGTGGACATATTGAACCTATAACATATTACGAAGCAATTCAGAGTCCTGAAAAAGAACTTTGGCTGAAAGCCATGGAAAGTGAAATGGATTCTCTGAAGGAGAATAAAACATGGTCTTTGGTAAATTTACCTAAGAACAGGAAAGCGATTCCTTGCAAATGTATATATAAAGTTAAGTTGAAGGCTGATGGGTCAGTGGAAAAGTACAAAGCCAGACTTGTGATTAAAGGTAATTTCACAGAAACAAGGCCTGGACTATGATCAAACTTTTAGCCCTGTTGCCAAGATAGGAACTGTAAAAGCGGTACTAAGTGTTGCTGCAAGTGAGAACCTGGCTCTTAGCGACAGTTTGACGTATCAACAGCGGTCTTATATGGTAATCTTGATAAGGAAATATATATGAGACAGCCTGAGGGATACAGTGACGGTACAGGACGAGTGTGTCTCTTAAAAAAGAGTCTGTATGGCTTGAAGCAGGCTCCTCGCTGCTTTAACAAGCGGATTAGGTTAGGTTAGGATTGACATTGGATTCAAAGTTAGTACTTCAGATCCATGTTTGTTGTTTAAAAACTCGAACGCTGGAAAGCTTTTAGTTGCACTTTATGTGGACGACGGATTAGTCACAGGCACAAATGAAAAGCTTAAAGTGGAGTTTCTTGAGCAATTAAAGAAAGTTTTCAAAATTACTTCCAAGCCAGCTTCTTATTTTCTTGGAATAGAGATTCAAACCAGAGAGGAAGTATAAAGATTTGTCAAACTTCATATACAAAGAAAGTCTTACAAAGGTTTGGAATGAAGGATTGTAAACCGGTAACAACACCAATTGTAAAAGACATGGGGAAGTTAGATGATAAAGAGGATGAGGTTGAACTTAAGAACTATAGACAAATAGTGGGTGCTTTAGCTTATTTAATGGTTGGTACAAGACCCGACATTGCTTTTGCAGTAAGTGTAGTATCAAGGAATCTAGAAAATCCAAGTAATGATGAAAGAAACTACAAAAAGGGCATTGTAGAAGCATACTCTGATGCACATCACGGAGGATGTACAAACATAGGCAGATCTACATCTGGTGTTTTGAGTATGTATGCTGGAGGACCAGTGTCATGGATGAGTAAGCGACAGTCGACTGTAGCTATTTCGACTACTGAAGCAGAAATTGTAGCTGCCAGCGAAGGAGAGCTAGTGAGTAATGGTGAGCTCAAAGTACAGAACGTCGAGCGCGACTTACAGTTAGCAGATGTTTTTACTAAGGCTCTGCCTAGACCAGGATTGTATAGGATTATGCAGTTAATAGGTCTACACGACGAGAGAAGATGTTAGAGTACTGGCCGTCGAGACACCTATGGTTTAAATTTACTTTTATAGAAGTGTGTCAGAAGTGTCATCTTTAGGAAAAAAACATGTTTGGTGTGCTGGAATGAATATTAAAGAAAACATCTATATATTATTGAAGGATATTTATTTTGTGATATGAATAAGGAAAGTCAATTTACAATAAGAGATATAAGATGGACGGTGAATATGCACGTTGTGCATCTGCGTCTGTTTCCGTGTTCAAGATGTCTGGCGAGTGACTTCGCTTAAATACTAAAACAATTATGAACATTTATAGCATTATTCAATAAATAAAAAAAGCTAAGCGGTATTGAGACCATTGATTTATCTAAGCATTGTCACAGAATTAATAATAGTATTACATAGCTTTGTGTAACATTTTTATACTAGCAACATTGTGGTAGAATTAGATTTTGTTAATAAAAAGTTGGCGTTTGCTTATTATATATGTCGCAGTTGAATTGTATAATCTGTTGTTATTCAAAAACTCTAGCTGTTTGGCAATACAGCTCGGTTTTGTAAAACAGCTGAAAATATTTCAGCTCGATTGTCAATGAGTTACGTAATTACGTTAAACAAAACAGCTAGCGTTGAGATAGCATACAGGGTTACCATTATTAAATAAAACTGTGTTACCAAACGAAATAATATATGAGGAGACAATAGTTGTTCTTTATTATTTTTATATTACTCGTGGGATTGAAATAAAACCTCAATTCAACTCCTTACTAAATAATTCAGTCTCCAACATCATAAAACACCAATGAAGAATGATAATCAGCTCGATGCAATTGGATTAGAAATATAGAAATTTGGTTAACCCGACAACTCAATGGCGCAGCGATTTCTTACGGCCAATTGATCCACGTGAATTTTCCATCTTGCCGGAAGGCGGGCGTCGAAATAACAATATGGGATCCAAGCTAAAGGTCTGCTTTATTCTTTTCAATCTTTTGCACTCCGAAATCACAAACGATGCCCCCGATGTCTCTCGATAAAAACAGCTTAGTCCCGGAACGCGGCGAAGAATTTACTTTATGGGAGGCCATAGTTGTTGTTATGACACTGACACTTTACAAGCCACAAGATGACAAGACCCACAAGTGGCAGAATTCCGAAATAATCGTTCTGCAATCTTACGTTAGCTATTTTGTTAAACGTAATACATTGGACGATCTAGCTGAATGATTTTCAGCTATATTACAAAACCGAGCTGTAATGCCAAACAGCTAGAGTTTTTGAATAACAGCGGATTATACAATCCAACTGCGACATATATATAGGCTCCCAACCTAAACACACCAAAATCTTATAACAATAATAAAAAAATCTGTGAAAAGGTTCGCCATTGTGTTAATTATGCATTTAAACAAGGGACATAAAATAAACGTAATGAAATTTATCCAGATATTATATGTACTACGTACGTAATGATGAAATTAGGAAAGATTTAAATAGCGTATGTATGATAAATGGCACTTTCTTACCTCTATTGTTGTTGGTATTCATTTTGACTGTCGTTGATTCTTGCTTTGACTTTGACTGAAGCGCAGTTCAGTTCCTAATGTCATCTAACTACTTAAGTAAATCTACATTTTATAAAGCAAGAAAGATTGCGGGCGCGCGGGTAAAGGGTGCCGGTAGGCGGAGCCAAAATGATCCGAACGAAATTAACCTGGTTGCGCGAACTGAAACACTTATTATTGGCTCTTTGATCAGAACCCAAATAATATCGATTCCGCTCGAGCGGAATCGAAATGTAAATGCTCTTTTTAAAATGTAGGGCGTTTCTAATGAGCTGGTTAAATATTTTAACCTGGTATCCGAGCCTTGCTCCGAACACAAACGTCCGCCCACTGCCAATAACTGTTGTCCCAAGCGCTAATGGCTGAAACAGGCGTTCAATTAAACGTGCCAATTTGGTTGGATATAGCTCTGTTAAACGCTACGCACGGGATGCTGGCCCTGACGCGAGTCCCATTTCGTTCAAAGCGTCCGATGTAAATAGCAGTACGTACCTAATGCCGTGTTCAGCATGCAATAAAACTACTGCGGCAACTGTCGGTTCGTGCTCAAGCTGCCAGTTTTGTTGAGTCGTCTTTCCTGTCGAAGCTACTTTCCCTCAACTTATACGGGATCCATGTCTTGGAACTTATGGAATACTTAAAAAAACTCATTTCTTCTTCATACAGCATAGTATATTAAAGATGAGTGAGTATAGTCTCTTTTTCTGACGCTGAGTAATGAATATTGTTAATTCACCAACATGAATAATACCTAGTCAAGATTATATAATGAGAGACGAGGTTATCATAGATTCATTATTATTATTAATTAGCATTCAATCCTTTCGATACTTTTTCAGTGTTCTTCTCTTATTCATATCTTATTTATAGATATTTTTACACATTCTAAACCCCAGGGGATTAAGAAGTTTTTTATGTCTTTATTTCTTTCGGGCGCCTATTAGACACTGTATTTTGTAACCAGTTACATAATTAAATTTTTAACAAAAAAAAACCAACTGACTTCATTTTTTTTTCAGGAGTTTCTTACATAATTAAATTTTTAACAAAAAAAAACCAACTAACTTCATTTTTTTTCAGGAGTTTCTTCCATATCTGCAATGTTCTTCATCTTGTCTTCATCAAATGAATATGGGACCAACTAAAAAAGAATTATCAAAATCGGTCCACGGTTGACGAAGATATCGCGTCACATACATACAAAAAAAACATACAATCGAATTGATAACCTCTTTCTTTTTGAAGTCGGTTAAAAATAAGGATTTTGTCCCTTCTTAAACGACTTCCAAAATGGAGTAGGTTATCAATATCTGTTTTTTTATTAATGTTACCTATTAATCGAAGACGCTTGGACCGATTCATAAAATTCTCTTTTTGTTTGAAAGTGCATGATTGTAAGGCGGTTCCATCATTTTTTTAATCAAAATCGGTTGTGTAGCATGGGGAGAAGTCGGCTTTTAGTTTTAAAAAAATGTTTCGTTGCCAGTTACAAACTAGTAATCATTTAAGCGATATATTTTCTTCAATGCTTCGGAACTTGACATAAAATGTTGGGATCCTTTTAAGCTTAAGCTAAAAGGTTCTAGAAATACTCGGACCCAGTTTTATGCGATTGTTATTATGATCCAACGAGGAGAAAACGCCTCACTTTTTATTTGTTTCCGCGAAGGTAGGATACCATAAAATGTGATTCAAATAAAAGAAACGAAAAATATTTGGAAGGGCTCTGTCATTTCACAAGGAAATATAGGACATGTTATTTTTTTATCTCTTTGGGGATATAAATCTTTTCAAAGTGTAAGGTTTTTTATAAAACTATTTGCAAGTTCGCGAAACTTATGATTTAGGTAACGGATCGTTGTGTTAATGATAAGTTTTAAATTGATGCTAGTATTTTTATAACTTTTAATAAATTTAGAATAAGTGTCTTTTGTTTTTAAAATTACAAAGATTTTTGTGTGCAAGTTACACCAGAATTTTTGTATTTTTATACAAAATGAATGAAGCGGTAAAATCGAAACTAAAGCTACTTTTTAAAAGTCCATGAGAGATAATGACACTTACTATTATGTACATCATATGCTCTGCTTGTGGCTCATTTTTATTTCTAAAATATTAACAGGTAAGAACGCCTATATGTTAATGTTATACAAAATGTGTAGCTCGAGTCGTGGTGTCGGGTTGCATGGTTTTGTCGTGATGACTTTTTAAAATGTAAAAAATATCGGTTCGAGGAAACCAGTAGCAGCCTGGGTTCCTGATTGGCCGAGAATAATTAGCTAATGAAAATCGCACCCGGCTCTGTTCTACTTCATAAATATTTTCCTTATTGCCTGTTACCACGAGCTGTCGATAAATTTATGGAAGGGCACCGGCACCTGAAATTTTATGGTTTCTTTCTTCGCCACTCGAATCGTCTACATTATGTTTATTACATCAATATTTCCTCTTCAAATTCAATCTCATCTATCCTAAAAACGATGTTTTCATCCCAAAATATTTGGAGCTAAAGTTACTGCTGATTCTCTAGGGACTGAAAAGTGAAAAAGAAAATCTCCAGGGATTAACCGAAATCAATTATTATTATCATTATTGTCTACTGCAAAGATTTTATAATCTTTACGTGGTTTACTGAAGATATCTGCTTACCCTCGTTTTTAGGGTTCCGTAGTAAACAAGGAACCCTTATAGTTTCGCCATGTCTGTCTGTCTGCCTGTCTGTCTGTCCGTCCACGGTCCTACTCAGAAACTATAAGTACTAGAAAGCTGTAATTTGGCATGGATATGTATATTAATCATGGCGAAAAAGTCGTAAAATAAAATCTGGAAAAATATTTTTTTTTAGGTTAGCTGCCATACAAGTAAAGAAGGAGTCAATATGTTTTTCTTGACAAACACATTGTGTGGGGTATCGTTGAATAGGTCTTTCAAAAATATTGTAAGCTTGTGAACAACATTTTTCGATTTAGGGATCCGTTTCTGAAATATTTGGGTTTAAAGTTGCAAATTTTTGTTGAAGGCACGTGTGTCCCCCCTCTATCTGCTAAACGGTTATATATGGCCACGTGAAAAAATTCACAGCTATAGTATATATAATGTAGTTTAAAGGAAAACTATCAAAGCTAAGTAGGGTATACAAATTAAAAAGTTATAGGCGATCAACTTATAAAATGTACTGGGAAAAGAAAATTTGATACAAATTCAATAGATAATTAGTTTTTAAACATTTTTTGTGGCATTAACTTAACGTTGGCATTCGCAACTACGGAACCCTACACTGCGCGTGGCCCGACACGCACTTGGCCAATTTTATTTCTTTTTTAATTTTCAATTGTTAATTAGAACAAAGGAAACAGCCTATACGACCCAGTCATATTTAACGCAAAAATGTAATACCATTATTTGTATTTACCTCTCGCGAATTAAGGATGCTTTCTTGTTACATATAATATGCTCAAAGAGTACATTTTTTATAATGTGGTAACACCACATTATAAAAAGTGAACATTAAAAATAAAATCGATTTATTTATAAATAATAGGAGTACGACAAGTAACATAGATGAATTAACAAGTTTGAGCAGCGGCCAGGAATGAATTGTCATGTTTAAATTTTAGTTTTCAGGTATTCTTTACTGGCTTTAGGCCAGTAATGTAATGCACGAGCTAAGAATTACAAACCTTTTTATTTCAATGTGCCTACATTTCATGTTATGATGTTTAATAATAGTGTTATGTGTTGGTAAATAATAGTTTTATTTTTATTCATGAAAGAAGACGAAAATTAACCATTCCCACCTGATCTCCGAAACTACTGAGCCTAAAATGTTTAACTTGTTTCTAGAATTCTGTCAATTAAAATAAAGTGGTAAAATCAATATACTCCTCAGGCCGTGATGGCAACTGAGTTTGGCAACCAGTTGCTAAAAAGTATTGGATATTCTTGTTACTCAACCAGATGCCAAAAACGAAAGTCGATTCTTGATACACAATTCACTTACGGAAAATAGTTCACTAAAACACCACCAAATAGCAGTGGTGTCTGGGTGTCTGGTCTAGTAGTGGTTAACTCGCGTTTTCTGTGAGGATTTCCAATGTAGTTGACTCTGGCATTGTACGGAACCTTCTCCACGCGAGTTCAACTCGCACTTGACTGGTTCTTAGTTTGTTATATTTTCGCTAAAATTAAAAAGGTTATAAATAAATTTCTGAATCGAGTACCAGCGAATCACGCCAACGGCCCCCGAATAATCCGAGCGTGCGTGGGACGTCATAAATGCTAATTAATTTCCTCTTGTAGCGTAAAGAGATATCGAACCTTAAAAGTTATCGTGCTACTTTTGTACCATTATGTACAAATACTATTCACAAAAAAAACGACGGGTTGCACTCTGGGAGTGCCGGTAGAAGTGAAAACTTGAATATTAACGTTGTGCATTTTTGATATACGAAACAGCAGGCGCAGGCAGACTTTTACGCTGCGCCGTAGAAAGAGAGGGGAAGGATACTCCCTCTCCTACGCCGCGCCAGCTGTCTACTCTCCATCCGTCTTACGAATTTTCGATCAGGTCACGTGTCCTGACGCGAGTTTAAAATTTTTTACCCATTCCAAAAAAAGTGCACAACGCCGCTAAAGAAGTTTTCAATTCAAAAAAACTCCCGAAAAATGGTTTTTGGACGTTCCACATGATGGAAAACGACAAAATAAATGGTTTCAATCAGTGCGCCGTGTTAATCCCAAAACAACATCAATTTTGAAGGAACTCGGGGGCCCGGTGGCACAGCCCATTTCTAGCGATGTCGCAAGTTAAGTGACCTCGGGCGAGGTTCGCTCTTGGGTGGGTGACCACATACTTGTGGCATAATTATTTTCCGAATTCCTCCGTTTTTCTGAAGGCACCATAAGCCTTCCCTTTGGTCGTTATCATTGCATGACAGTCATCAAGTTATGTACGATGCCCTTTAGCAGCTTGAAAAATCTGACATGGGTTTTGGCTAGTTTCGTATACGAAATTTTATCAAAACTAAAAACCACTAAACTAGGTACACAACCGATTTTGAGAAAATTTCTGTGGGACCATCTGACAAGTGTGCCGTTTCAAACATGCCGTAGATCGTAAAAGCCTATCAAGGAATGGAAATAATGAATTCTTTTTTTAAAACTGAATTTCGGATATATTTCTTTTCTTTACTGAGTTGTAATCGCTTTAGCATTATGACGTCACATGCATGCCGACTAATCGTGGCGTGTTCTCAGTGTCGTGATTTTGTTGTCAGTTTTACCCGTTTTTAAATGCAATTTTTTTATTTTACTTCCTAATTTGTCTGTATCAGTATATCTTATGTCGTGTTTGTACTCTGTATATTGTACACGTTTATAGAATTACTTTTAGTTAATATTTACTTTAATAGAAGATACGTTTCTTGTAGGCTTTGCACAGTTATTTCTTTCCCGTTCGCATTCTTAGTTAGTAATTTAGCCAGATATATGTACAGGTATTGCTTCATTGTACAAGTACGAGTAATATTTAATAAGCATTTGCCAAACAAAAGAAAAATGTGGGAACATTCGATTTTCTTTTTTATTACCTAGGGTACACAACCTGAACGCACATTGGGATAGAGGTATGTGATAAATACCGCTGTTCGCAACGTATATCGGGTAGGGGTCGGGCTTTTTGACCCCAACTTCGATTTGTGCCACATTACCGCCACCTGTGCGATGGCCGCACTGCCGATTCTCGGAAAAACTCCGTACGTAGCCGTAATCTCGCCCGGCACACTCGCATCACAGTAATATTCACCTAATAAATACTTTTCTCCCCGGCATTCAGTACGTAACTGCTGAAAGTTTCCAAACTTTTATTGAAAATGGTGCCCAAATATTTTGTTAGAGTTAAAAGTAATTTTTAAGTTTTAACTAAAAAAAGTTTTTATAAATTAAATTTTCTTGAAAATGTAGATATTAAATGCGTAAAAAGAAGAAACAAAATTTGTAATTTCTTGGCTTTACGCATTACTTTACCGGCCTAGGCGAAGAAAGTAAATATGAAAATTCATTCTTAGGCGCTGCTCAAAACAAGGAGACATGAAGGAAGTGTATTCAGAATGACAAGACAGTGACATTGAGGTTTTAGTTGACAGTTCTGTTTTACTTTTCGCTAAGACTTTTATCGTTTAATTCCATTATTTGTCAATGCACTCTTCGAACATATCCTTACATATAATAAACAAGAAAAATAATGTGTCGGTTGGTTTACATAGAATATATTTAAAAAAAAAGTTAGGGCCGATGCAGGAACAGTAATAGAGTAAGAATTAAAAAAATTACTGTTTGTTTGTCTGTTTTTACACGCTAATCTCTAAAAATACTGGACGGATTTTAATAAAATTGTTTTTGTTATATAGGTGTTAAGCCTGAGCAACATATAGGGTATAAATAATTTTGGAAAATGGAACACCTGATGCAGAACCATAATGGTCCAGCTAAACTATAAGAAATATAAAAATTACTCGTTAGCAAAAGTTGTTCAGCATGATGAGATTTTTCCAGAGACATAAAGTCAACGCGAACGAAGTCGCGGACTTCAGCTAGTATACGTATATGACAACAATTTTATTAAAATGTTGGTGTAAAATAACACGACAATATGTTTATTTCAATCCCCCTTCAAAAAGCTTATTTTATTCACTGAAAACAGTGAATAAAATGCAATGCTTTTAATCACTATTTTGGTGTTTGGATTTAGAACAATTACTCATAATTTGATTTCCACTTTTAATGTTAATTAATTAATTAACCTTCCTTTTTAGGGTTCCATACCCAAAGGGTAAAAACGGGACCCTATTACTATATTATAAGACTTCGCTGTCTGTCCGTCTGTCTGTCACCAGGCTATATCTCAAGAACCGCGATAGATAGACAGTGAAATTTTCACAAATTATGTATTTCTGTTGTCGCTATAACAACAAATACTAAAAACAAAATAAAATAAATATTTATGGAGGGCTCCCGTATGGGAGGGCTCCCGGATTCGCGCAAAAAAATCACGCTTGTTGTATAACAAGCGTGATTTTTTTGCGCGAATCCGATTCGCACTTGGCCAGTTATTCTTCTTTAAAGGCCTATTTTCGCTTAAATCTTTCTTTTCTCGTAGTCATGGTATAAAGTATAGTATGCAACTCTTGAATAAAACGGATTTACATCGAGGGCCATGAATCATTCGCGACGCTCAGGATTCTAACACTTCAATCACTTGCTGCGTTCGTGATTCAATCATCAAGAATCACTACCTACGGTCGTGATTCAGTCGTTAGGATACTTCACTTGCTCCTGATTCATCTACGGCCCTCGAAGTAAATCCGTCTTTTATTCACTTATTGCATTATTATACTATTAATTTTCGTTGCGAGAGAAAAAAACAGTAAATGACAACAATCTACGGTATTAAAGTTTTTGCGTAAAATACGACTGGTCTGTATGGACTATGTTTCCTTTGCACAAAATAACGCGGGAAAGCAGATTTTCTTCTCAGTAAACAACGTAGTGATTATTTACTCTTTGCAGTAAACATTAATTGTTTTCGGTGAGTATTTGCATTGTTCGTTATTATTGAGCACTTCATACCTCCGCAGAAAGGATTGCTGGACTCATAATTATTGTCTAGGCCTTGTTAACGTTCGGTCTTGAAAACTACTCGTCCGGCAATGCCAAACTTCCCGACCTCTCAGTAATGAAAGTACTATTTTTGTACAAGTTTTTATTGTGGGGCCAAAGTATTTATTTAAGACAAATGAAATAAGCCAAAACTCGGTGGAGTTGCGTCGTTTTATTACAGAGTTCCATCAATCACCTTCCGTCTCCGTGATCAGACCCTAGACATAGTCTACCATAAAGTGTTCGTTAAGACAAATTGAACGAGTCCTATTTAACACGCTCAGCGCCATGTGCATGATTTTTGATATACCTTGATTGTTTTACTATTGTGTCTGGAATCCATGGCGGTCAATGGGTTAATGATGTTGCGTTTCTTTATTACTGAGTTCTGTTAAATATCTTCCAGTTACATCATGAGAACAGCTCATTAACTCCATAAAACTGTATTGTCATCAGATTAACACAAGTATGCAAAGTATCTTTAAAACAAGTTTAAAAGTTACTTTGGGGCTAGCTCATGTGATTGACTACATATATATATTTATATTAAGAAGTCCACATTTGAGCTTGTGACCACAGATTTTTATTGATACATACTAGGATAATGAGTGTTATGGCGAAATTCCCCTTCTACCAGTAATTGAAGACCCTTGACCAGCAGAAGCAGCAGGCAAATGAAATATTAATAATACAAATAAAGTTATAGAGCTCATTTACTTTATTTCATAAAATATGTGTGTTTTCAGCTTTTCGCTAACAGAGTTAACAGATAAGTCCCTGTAGTCAGCTTTTGGAGCTTTCAAATTATAATCAACATTCGTAACAAAGTTCTGGGCCTTTATATATAACTCCAGGGAAATGTTTCCGAGCTGGGTATTTCTTCTTGTATTCATCATGATTCATTGTAGTCTTGTCAAAACTTCGAAAACGATGAAAAAGTACGTTGATGTTAAAACTACATTACAAGAATCCTTTGTTATAGATACAAAGGAAACATTTAACTGAAACATATACTTAGTACATACTTAGAGAAATTCAATCGAAATCGTTAGGAATTGTAGAATTTGAAGAGGTGAGGGTGCGAGCTGTGCAAGTTGCAGGACGTTAGCGCAGCGCTCAGCGCTAAATCTCGCTGAGTACATTAACGTTTTCCGATATCTAAAGCAGAGTGCTCACTCACCACACAGCGGCGGCGCGGCCCGCTGGAATAACAAAGAACTGCGTGCCTGAGATATTGGAGCACTAATGGACTCCGTTATTTATGAAGCTTTTCAGATCTTTGTCGTAGTTCACGTCTCTGTAAATATCATGTACAATAAGTCTGAAGAATTTCCTTCTGTTCTATTTGGCTGGCACATGAGGCGAGTGTGAATTCAGGCACAGTGCGGGGCTTACTTCCGCACAATCAATCAAGGCGGCTGATGAGGGTGTTGCCCGCTGTTATTGCAAAGCCCGCACTACTTAAATCGTTGAGCCAATCGATAAATTGTTACTGATATGGATTGGCAAATTAATTCAGTTATTACGCAACGTGCACATTAAATTTTAACGTTCGTAAACAATTTTATCTTGTGTCGAATTTCCATAAATTTGAAAGTACACAGGACGGCCCGTGTTGGCAAATTTCCACGGTATGACGATCGTTGGACCTGTATTTCGTTTTAACTCTTGTTTCTAACTTCCCCGACAGATTATGCAAAACAGGATGCATGTTTTCCTTTTTTGATTCTAATTCATACTAATGTGATTGGATGGGTTGAAATAGACTTTGCCCAGGATTGTATACTTTTCTCCACTGCTATATGAATGTTCCAAATACATGAACAATTTAGTTATTTCAAATAGCATTTAGTTAGGTACTCAGTTATACCCTGAGAACATAGAACATGTCATTTGATCCGTTAGTTCAACAGTGCATTCGCTGTTACCTATGCATAAACAACCCGAAGTGTCACAGGAATTTCTGTTACCATAAATAGAGACACCATTCAGAATTCGGAGACCCGTTCGTTGTGTGTAATGTATCGTACTGAAACGAGAGTTAGATGTAAATGGGTGGTTATGCGCGAGCGTTACTGTTGGTGTAGGGCCGCGTGGTTGTTTGTTTGAATTATATTTTTTTTACCAAAAATGTCTTGGAATTTGAAGTTCTTATTCTATCTTTTTTGTACAGAAATCAGACCTTTAATTTCTGGAAATAGACAACATTTTTTACCTAGGATATTTGTAAGTTCATTAAACATATGAAATAAATTCAGCGGGACGTTATAGATAGGCCTATGGGTGTTTCTTTTTGCCCCATACGTGATAAATATCTGATTAGTATAAGTGTTTCTTGGCTTTTAAGTACGTATGATTTAAGAAGGTTCACAATTGCACATGTTAGTGTATCTTTGCGGATTTTTTAAATAAAGATAAGAGGTGCGGAGCGGCGGGCGGCGAGTGGCGTGGTGAGCAGCGTGCGGCGCACTCCGGCAGCGCGCTCTGATGCCGCGTTATATGGCCCGTGAATAATCCTCCCGTAATACTCGACTTAATGGCTTGGAATTAAACAATTAGTTGTTTTCTTTCTGCCTCGTCAATGATGAAGCCTCGCTTGGATTCTATTCAACACTGGCTTTTATATATATAAACGCTTTTCATTTTCCACTAAGACGCCGTAAATCGGCAATCGTAAGTTGAATGCGTTGAAACGTTACTATCTTTGGCTACATTTTATCTACAATTCACCAAGTATATAAGTTGCCTACATTTATTTAAATTAATAATGTAATTTTTGCAAAGATTTTCCAGTTCCTAAAAAACTGAACTGAAGGTTTCATTTTTTTATTTATTTAATTTGTTGCACTTAAAATCTTAAGGTTGTAGTACAAAGGGTACAACTTAATGCTTAGCATTGTCTACCAGTTCATTTTTGGGGCGTAGCAGAAAATATGGTAGATGGGGTTGAAACGCTTTGTACATTTCCTTGTTCTTTTGATTTTTTTCACTCCTGTTTTATGTAATTTTGTTACACACAAATACAAATTGTTTAAAATAAGTCAAATTTAGTTCAGATACTTTGGGAGATATTAATTTTGTTATATATTTATTGAAATCTTTGCCTTTCATTTGTTTTGCATAATTTCTCAAGAAACTTATCAAAGATAAAATGTTCTCAAAAAACCTATCTGGAGTCTCAGTAATAAAAAATAATCTTGAGAGTCCTTCCTACCTCATATTTTGTACTTTAAATTTACAATGTATTGCAAAAGAGTGATTGAACGTAAATTGTCTAATATGGCGAGCGTTTAAAATTTTTCTTCTCGCTTCAGTAATGTTTAAGCATTAGAGCCCTGTGTTAGCCATTTTTCACAAGTAGCTGTCATTTACTATTCGCGCTTTCGCTTTATTGCATGGTTATTACTTATTAGTCCTATAAAGGGGTATAGAATATACCGGGTAATTAAGAATTCATATTTGTCGGCCGACTCGGGAGTCGGGGCAATTGTTCTCGTTTTTCAAGAGAAGCGTTTGCTTTTACAACCTGCATTAATTCTACTGATAAACCTGTCGCCCTTTGTTCATCCACAATAATGCGACGAGCTGGCATTTTAATCAAGGCTAACGAATTTTTAACGCCGGTAGTTCATACACAGCCGGCGCGTATCGCAGCCCTGCCATCGCGGCGTCTCTGCTCGCCGCGCCCCCGCCGACGCGCAAGGGTCGCCACTTTCGTGCTCGTCGCGTTACTCTTATCTTTGAGTAATTACCTTGTTGTTTTGTTGTTTTATTGTCTGGGGCACAGTACAGATATCTTCTATTTTATTATGATGTTATGATTAGTATTCACAGACTCGACCATACTTTCAGGTGTATTCGTAAATAAGTTTGCAGTACCAGGGCGACCGAGCTTTGCTCGGTTACATCTCAAACATTAACTATATTTTTTAAACTTGTCTAAAAACAATGCAAAATAAAAAATTATATATAAACTTAAACATATAAAAAAACAAAAGTAAGTCACCGAGTGGGATTCGAACCCGTAACACTCTTTCTAGCGGTCCGCATCATAAACAGCTGAGCTAAAAACAAGGCGGTCGGCGCGACGAAATTAGCGATCATATTCTGCGTGGAAAGAAAAACGCATGGAAACTCGAAAACACGCGTTTTCCCAAACATAAGACTAATCTAGATCGATTGTCTACCCCCCAAAAACCCCCATATACCAATTTTCATCGAAATCGTTAGAGCCGTTTTCGAGATCACAGAAATTTATATACATACATATAAATATATAAATAAATATACAAGAATTGCTCGTTTAAAGGTATAAGATAAGATATATAAGATATATATATATATATATATATATATATACAAGAATTGCTCGTAAAGGTATAAGATATCTTAATTTTATAGGGTTTTTGGCATTCAAGATGCAGTACTAACGTACTTGACTAAATATTGAAAAAATCATGTGTACCATGTGAGTGGGGAGTAAAAGTTGGTGGGGAAATTCGGCGTGCCGATTTGAACAAGCGATAGCTCAGTTGGTAAGAGCATGGTCGTATCAAGACCAAGGTCGCTGGTTCTATTCCCGCTCACGTGGAATTTTTACCATTGCTTATTTCATTATTTAGTTTGAGTACGCATATCTTAATTTTATTATTATTTCAAATTTTGTCAGTGAATATATAGCAGACTTTATTTTCGGGGATTTATGATGCATTCTATTCGTGAGTCGGATCTTCGATGCTGTGTGAAAGCTTAACTATATCGTAAAAGTGTTAATCGGAGTTTACCCGTGTTATAGCTTTAAATTAAAATTTTGGTGCCCCGCAATGTGTTATAATATAAAGCCGTCATCTACGGCGCTATAATATTTTTCAGGACAGGAACGTGCATTCGGCGGCGCTCGGTGGCTTGCAACTCATGTGCACCTGCGGATATTGCCGCGTAAATCAAATTTCTTATTTCGTCTAACACTTATTTCTGTCGAGGCGTGTTTACTTACTACTGCGGGTTCTCACTGCGGCATAAAACTTCTTACTGTAGGTATAAAAGAGACTTTTTAGATTTCTATACTAATCAGAATTTAGATTTTTGTTATCACGTCGATGCCTACAGTAAAACGAAAGATTTTATAAAACATCAAAATCCGTTACAAACACATAACATAATTTCTTGATGATTAATTGTTTACGCAATACTCTCGCCATACCGTCGAATTTAAGTGGAGTTATCAGCAATCAAATAATTAGTATTACCGTGTAATACGCACGCTCGCACCGGCCGCATGAATTACAGACCGTAATGGCCATCTATATGCCAATACGATTAATATTTAATGCTGCTATTCTGCGCAGAATTACCGCCTCTGTGGTTGAGCTTGCACTGAATTACTGCTAACTGAATGGGTGTCGAACGCTTTGTCACGCCGTTGATGTATGTACCTTCAAACGCAATGTCACATCTATCTTTTGTCAAACTGTGAATGTATGTGAATATCCACTTTGCTGACACTCAGATTTATTAAGCTAATAAACTAGACGCTTTTTTAACCGACTTCATTAAAGAAGGAGCCAATTTGCCCCTATGGTTTTTTTGTGAACCGATTTTAATTTGGTAAAGAACTTCGGAAATAGAAGAAATTCCTAAAAGAAAATGTAATTTGTTTTTTTTTATTTATTAAAAATTAAGTTATTGTAGAAATATGATAATATCCCTTATAAAATAATCCTTGTGACGGAATTGCAGTCGTAAAATCGCAACGTAATTTTTTTCACCGTAAAAAGTTTTGTAACCACAATCCACATGAAAAACAAAGTCAGTTAAAAAATTATTTAGCAATGGCCGCATGTTTCTCAACTTTTTAAACTTTTGTTAAATAGTGTGATTATGTTGCCGTGGAATTGCTTCATGAAAAGTATACTACGGCTGTAGCCTTTGTTTTTCTGCTTTTGCTCGAAGTGGCGAAGACACTATCGTGCCCCCAGCCCCCACATTCAATAACTCTCCAACGCTTGTATGAAAGTATGATGCCCTTTTTAAGGAATTAAATCTTGATATCCTTAAAAAATATATCAGAAAAGGATCAAATTAAAATAGATTGCAAGTGATGAGAGATAGCAAACATCTGTTTCGCCGAGTATTTGTATTGTTTGCTCTTGTTTCGGAAACGAAAATCACTCTTGTAACGGTTTCTTGCAAATTAATTGCAGAATGACAGAGCACAATGCTCAGCTCTCTTAATGCACGCTCACAAAGCGAAACGGCTTGGGCGGCACCGTAGCGGCACGCAGCGGCGGTGATTATGATAATGACGCGGTGGCCGCGCTTTTTGCGCCGCTCGCCCTATATTACGGAACTCGACACCATTTTCTGATTTCGCCCGCGCGCGCCAGCCGACAGCCGCCAGCCGGCAGCGCAACAACCGCCCCCGAACCCGCCGCTCGCCTTTCGCTGCTCGCCTTAACCACTCTGAGATGCTTATAAATTATGCAAGTCGCCATAATCCACGCCCTAAATGCCTTCTCCGCCGCCTCAATTATTCATTCGAGCGGTTTGATGTTTTAGAAAATTGTCGCGATACTCGAGACGGGCGATGCTTTATAATTCAGGAGCCGAATGTTGTCGACGCAGCCGGCACCAGTTTCAGGCTCGGCTGGCCCAGCTTATGGATTAGTTTAAGCTTAAAGAAAACATGCCTATACTCGCATACTCTTTATGAAAAACAACAACATATGATTTTGTACAATACATTTTAACCAATAAACGCAATTGAATTGTAGAGATTCTCTACACTCATACAAGTTATTTCACTTGACAATCTGAAGAATTTATGTTTTCAGTCGATGATTTATACCTAGCTCCCTACGGGTAAAAGCTACCTCAGCGCAGTAAATCATATAAGTTCATGCTTCTGAAAGCTCCATTGGTCGTATTTTTTTATTTTATAACTCATTGTCAAATCTATCTAACCCCTCTTCTAAGCAACTATTTAAAAAAACTGTTTTGTTACAGGATTCTGAAGGTGACACGGCGTTGCACGATGCCATAACCAAGAAACGTGATGACATGTTGACCCTATTGTTGGAGCACAACGCCGACATGACTCTTACAAACAACAATGGCTTCAATGCCCTTCACCACGCTGCGCTCCGAGGCAATCCAAGGTAAGACCAAAGATCTTATTTTACAGGAAAGAAAAAATAAGTACACGTCTTTAAATATTTTCTCACAAACAAAAACGTATTTGTCCGATATGCAAAATAAACTAATCGGAGGAGACCCCTGTAACGTGAACTTGGTCTGAAATAAACGTAACGTTGCTTGTTGTCGGACATTATCCCATGGAGAATGGGTAGTTATGAGCGAGCCTGCCGCACAATAAACTGCTTACGCGTTTAATACCACGCTCCAAGAGTGTGTGCTCTGCGCTTTATGTGATGTCTTTATTGCCTCCTTCTATTGTGTATACACCAAAATTTTTATTATAGTTGCTGCCAAATACACTTAATCAGAGAGCAATAGCTCTGTGAACAATTTCCTTTGTAGTCACATGAAGAAAACCATGTTATAATGTAATCATAAACAAATAATTATATGGGGACAAACCATATAATTCTCAAAACTATTTTGTACAACTGGTTTAAAAGTTAACTCTTTTAAAAGGTTCATATAGTCTCGAACTTTCAATCGCTTATATTTATTTAGGTAAAAAATACTAGACTAGATTTCTGAATGGGTTCTAGAAAGTATTTTCGGATAAACTAACCCAAAATTATTTCGTAGCACCCATATTAAAACTTTATATGAGTGCTACGAATTTTCGTAGATTCTCGTAGCTATGCTACGACACAATGAGTTGTTTGCATAGTTTATTCTTAGAGTTACCGCCGGTGTGTGGTTGCCATGACTTATGATGTTTTAAACACGACCAAAATTTTTATAGCCTAGGGAAGCTTGAAATCCCGCCGGTAGAAGGTGAGGAGACGAACGTGAGCCAATCGCTTTTTACTCTCGAACTTTTTAATTCTTAGTATAATGGATTCTGTCTTATCTACAAGCAAATGGCATTTAAAGTAGACATCTCTAATACCTTGAGATACTTAAACGCCCGACTTGAAAGTCTGAATCAAATTACCCTTAAGTTAAACGTTCGTGGTTACATATGAATTGTACGATTGAATGTACAACATATATCATCAATTTTGCAATTTCACAAAATAGCGAATCACATTGCACGTTTGCCGTTTGGTGCAAAGTAATCATCATCACTCGTGAGTACGGACATCGCTTTCTCAAGACATGACAAGTTTAATTGAAAACGTTTAACTAAATGTCAGGCTTGGACAAAGGATTAGAATATTTGGAGGGCAGAATTCGTCCCTTAACAGAATTTAATGAAATTATCTTTGGGTTAGACTTTAAAATATATTTGTAATTATTTTAGTCCTTTGGGGTACTTACTGTCTAGTGGTAATTTTGTGGTGCTCGGAGTTTAAATTATTAACTGGATTAATTGTTAGCTTTGAAATTAAAATCTTATTTCTGCAGTACTTCTTCCTTCGCTTTTAGTGTGTATAAGTGGCCAACAGGGGTGTCAGATTTTTCAAGCTGTCAAAGGTATCTGACATAGCTTGACGTCTGCCATAAAATGATGACAGTCGAGACCAACGGCTTATGCCTTCCGAAGCACAGAAGAGCTCGAGAAATTCGTATGCCACTTTTGGTCCTCCATTCAAGTGCGGACCACGCCTTTACTTGCGAAAACGCTAGTAATGCCTACTCCTACCTAGCCACTGAGCTCTTCAACTTTTTCCTTACAAGATTGTCTTCGTTAGTTATGCCTAATACTAGCAAGTTCGATGGAAATTATATTCAAAAGACTTTAGTCATCAAAAGAGTAAAATTTATATTTGAAAAGAAAACTTTTCCAATATATTATGAATCGGCAAGTAAGAGTTAGAATAATGAATCTCCGCTGGCGAATCGTGCGTGAAGCGGTTTATTTGTGGAGGGTCCGAGGAGGCGCCGTAGCCGCGGACGGCCGCTCACCGACCTCCCACATTTATTCAAGTCACGTGACGCGTCCCAGGGAAATAATACGAAATGTGGCTACGTGACCAGTTCATTATGCGGCGGCGCAGAGCACGCCGCGGCACACGCGGTCACCTCAGATACTTTCCCTACGCCCGGGCCCGTCCGAGCCCCATATTACAAACAGTCGAACGTGCCCTAGCACACCGACCCTGCAGGATTCCTTTCTAAATCTCCGATAGTTCTTACGGCCGAAACCCGCACGGATTTATTCAACAGCTCTCGACAATTCTTTAAATAAACTTCGCTAAATGGAATCGTTTCCGTAATCGTGGTCATATTTTTTATCTACGACATTTTACTTATTTACTTACAAAGAATTTTTGCCATTGTGCAAATACATATAAACTTAAATTGTAATGGCCGCTTTTAGTTTTTTTATTCGGAACAAATCTGGAGCGTGAAAGAAACTCGTTTTTAAGATTGTTGTTTAACGGTAATCGAATAGAAGATTGTCGTAAAACGTTTTCGATTTTATCGCGGAATGAGAAGTCGCTCGCGACTTTTCCCATTCGACAAAAACGTTCGTTTCCCCCTGGAGATGTAAAATCGTTTTATTTTATTACTTCCGCCAGTATATCGTTATATCAGACGAACCCATCCTCCTCGGTTTCGAAAGTTCTTTATAAAATTTCAAGCTTTTATTTGAACTTTAGTTTGGTTTGATTTTTATTATTATTTTTGATGAGAATAGGAAATTAAAGTACTACATTTACCTGAAAATATTTAATGTCCTAGCAATTTCATTAATAATTAAAATAGTACTTTTAATTTTTGTGTCTACTTATGTTCTAAGTAATAATTTTGTAACATTCTAAGATTGTAATAAAAAAGTGGTCTAAGTTTTCATAAAGGAAATTCGCATAAGTCATGTAAGATTGTGGCATGAGTACATGCAACTTTATAGTGGCAACGTCACGCCACCATGTCTACCATGTGCCGCCTTTGATTCGGCTGGCGGGGCGGTGTCAGGGCTGCGTCATTACGTCTGATTAGAAACAGTTATCTCTCGCGGTTATCGTTACAGCCCCTCTAACGAGCCCTTGTAAAACTTCTATGGCAATTTCATGATACATTACCGAAACACGATAAGCTTCCGGTTAATCATCCTCGTAAATTACACATTTATTCGCAATCGCGTGGAGGAATTCGTGTGGTAAAGTTGATGTAATTTATCAATTCTCACGTGAATATGTTAACCTGCTTTTTGTGTAATTCGAAATTTAATTGTATATTTCATTTGTTGTTTCTACAAAGTTATGGAGCAAATAACATTATGAATTAGATTAGTTTGCGATTAATGTAAATACTCATGAATTTTTTAATCAAATACATATGAATTACCTATTTAAAAAAAATATTACTTAGTACGTATTAAATATTGACCATTTTACCGTTTACATTCAAATAATTATATGAAACAAGCGTATATAAAACGATTTGAATATGTTGTGTCACACATAACGCCTACAATGATAACACCTCAAGTATCTGTACCGTGCCTCAAGTGATTACAGTAAATGACAAATATTAGTCGCCTACCTACGTAATAAATCAAATGCACCACCAATCAGTATTGATGCGGTGTTTGCTTATGCCAAATATATGCTAATGGCATTCAACTCGTCGATAAAGCCCTGTCAAGAGGGATTCATTCCGGATATTACTGGGAAAAATTACTAACTGTCTAAAAACCTTTTAATGTAGTTAAAAATAGAACGAATGTTTTTATTCATGAAATATATATTTTTTAATGTATATTTGATACATGTACTTATCAAATTGACTTTATTAGTAGATTGCAGTTTATCAACCTAGTTTTAATTTGTAGTTTACTTTGAAAAATAAAAAGTGCAGCCACTTTCGTGAAGCAGAGGATTAGTTTGATGAATCCTATCCTACTTACATTATAAACCCGAAAATTTGTAAGTATGGATGGTTTCTCTTACTTTTTCACGTAAAAACTACTAAATGGATTTTAATGAAACTTTACAATAATATAGCTTATACATCAGAATAACACATAGGCTACAATTTATAGAGATATTTTGTGAATTAAAATCCTGCGATTATTATTATTGGAATTATTGGATTAATTATGATTGGAACTTCAATATCAGTAGTAGTAGGCCGTATTAACTGTAGTCGATCAAAAACAGTTTTACCGTGCCGTACGTAATCTTGAATCAACTCGCCTGTGTGTGATCGCCTCGTTGCAGTGATTATGGGGAAGTCGATGCATGCTTATCACAATGCTCCCTCGAGGCCGTTTACGCGAAGGCCGAGCGTGATTGTTGGACTGAGTTTACCATAGACATAAAAGTCGAGCAAATATAGATTTTTACCAGAGATACTTAATCTAGAATCCTGGCCTATTGCCGCGTTGCAATACAATGTAATAAAAAAAACTTTATTGCATCAAAAAACATTTAGAATTTTGCTATACTTATAAAATAATGACAGAGGCTCTATACTTATAAAATAGAGACATACAATCTCTTACAGGCAACCAAAAAGAGAAGGAGTGCGAAATGTAAAATAAGATAAAAGGTGGCGCCGTTCGATTTTTTTATATTAAATTAATACAGTAATAAATACAATAAATAATAATCCTGGGTAACTTGGTTTGTGCTCTCTTTTATTCTTAATCGCAGGTAAGACAGCAAAAAATATGTTATCTAACCTTGTAAAATACAACTTTAATATTATTATATTACATCTAATACAAGTATATAGGTACACCGACGAAACCCATCGAGAACGCCATCTAGTGATGAGACTACCGAAACGACTTGATATTCGTAGTGCCATCTATTTTTTGCTAGAAAATATCCCTGCCTTTCAAGAGTTAACCCGAAATAACTTGAACGGCTGAACTGATTTTTATCAAACATAAAACTATGAACCACGGCAAAAAAACTAGCTTTAACGCAAAAAAAACCGCATTGAAATCGGTTCATCGGTTCGGCCGCTACGATACCACATACAGACAGACCGACAGACTCAACACAAACTTATAACACTCCTCTTTTTTGCCAGGGGTTAATAACACAATTTAAGTATTGATTAAAAATACAATTATATTGCACGCCTCATAAGCGGAGTGTTTGAGGTAATTCTCTACTCTCATCATGTCAGGATCAAGCATTTTCCTGGACTCTATTATACTCATATTGCACTAATACAATACAAGTACAGAGATATGAATAAAAACCCCTTTTATAAACATATTTTAATACTTGTAGAAAATGTTTTTCAAGCATAATATGTAAAAAAAATATTTAAGAAAATGGTTCGTGTCTGTGCGGAACTGCGGACGTATGTGCCACGATTACGCTCGAAATTCTTAATTTATTTTTACTATTTTTTAAAAGCTTTATCACGTCACGGGACTGTTCCGTGTTTAAAATTACTATTTAATTTAAAATAAAATAAAATAGCCATTTATTCTACTACCATTATAATTAATAGAATTTTTCTAAACTAAAAACTTACTTCAGTCCCGAACTACACAACCGATTTTGATATCTTTTTTATGGGACCATCTGACACGTATACCTTTTCATACAAAATCGGTCCAGGCATCTTTGAATCATCAGTGAACATACATTAAAAATAAAAATAAAAGATCGCGACGAATTAATAACCTCCTCCTTTTTAGAAGTCGGTTAAAATACGTAAATTACCTTTTGAAAACAACAAAAATAGGCGAGACGATTGACGTACGTCTTTTTTTTTAATTTTACAGCTCTAGATACAAGTACTTTTAGTCTATTTTTTTGGTCAGCGCGCGTATGTCACGCGTTTGTTCTGTATATTAGCAGATTGCACCTAAGCCTCATGACAAGTTTTAATTTTCTTTTTTGAATCTAAAGTGCTCGCGTTATTAGGCGTGCACTTTTGGGATTTTCCAAACTTATTTATCTTACAAGCTATCCTGGCTTGCCTCCTGTCAGTTAATTTACTCTATGTATCGTATGCATAGGTTAATTAACATATTCATGCAATGCATATATTCAGGTTTAGAGTATCGCTCTATTAATATTAAAGTAATTAACGTATGTTTGTAGCTTTATAACCGCTACAAATGGCCGCTGTAAATAAGGCTCTGGTGTCGTTAATTCTGCGGGTTGTCTACTTAACATATTGTACAGATAAGGTTAACCTTTGGCCAGCAACGATTTGAAAAGGGAACACGCGAAATGGTTTGTTTGATAAAGTATTTGAATTATTAAAATAATATTAGTATGAATGTCAGTAACATTGTTAGGATTCGGAGTTGGCTGTGACGTGATTAATATGTCTTGAAATTTGGCGACGATCGCGAGAGCAGCTGCGCTTGCTGCGGCTCGTCGCGGCTCGATAAGACGCGCATTCCCGCTTAGCATTAATCGTGAGCTTAAATATTTTAACGCGTCGTAACATTGATTTATTCGAGGCGTAATCTCAGCTCGCGGCTTGTTTGTTCTTCGGCTCGAGACGTATAGGTAAGATTAGGCAGCGCGCCCTCAATCCGGGCCGCCCGCGGCTCCCGGACTCTTTCCGCTACCGACATCATTGATGGTTATTTGCCCATATTAATTGCCTTCGTTTTATCTTTGCTCAGAGGGCTATTGATTGCATTCGACATCAACAATGTAAATATAGTCTATAGAACGCTACGTGATATATCTACCTTAACTGGACTACGCAGACAAATACCTCCCGAGGATGAATAGAACATTCACGTGAGATTTACATGGTCATTGTGCGGCGTTAATTGCAGCGAATAGAGCGAAGTGCGATGCTATCGCGCTATATCCGAACGAGAATTGTATGCCCGTTTGCTCGTTGCCTCCCTAGTAGGAGTCGTGAGAAATTATATGTGCAATGTTAACACGGAAGCTCGACTGGCGCAGTTACTGTTTGAAACATAGCAGTTCAAGTTTGAACAGTAATACTTTGTATCCGATTCACTGCTATTTTAGGGAGAAAATTAATGGAAACCATAAAAAAGGGCTTGCTATGTCATGGCAGACAGCAAAAGGGCGCGCCTGACGGACGGCTGGTTTTAACTGAATCGAAACAGCGGACGCTGGCATTGAAAACCTATTGGCACAGATATCGACAGGGACCGTCACACGAGTGGCCGCAGCGGAGCACATTTTAGTATGGCAGATTTATGAGAACCGACCGTTGGTTAGGAACGGGGAGGCCGTGAGGGATGGTGGAGGGGTCGGCCGCGGGAGGCTCTGTTATTGTGCGACGTTTGATTTACGCACGTACCGCTATCACCCTTTTGTTAGCTTGGATACCGACTGCTGTGCCAGTTCCGTTGGCCCGAATGCAGCCGCTCTTTAGCGTTTGTTCATTTCCTTTCAAATTCCACGTGTGTAATATTTTTAGATTTTATTCACGACGTCCATTTTCGTGAAATATTAGTTGGGACTTACTTTTTATCTTTGATAAATTATAATATACGTTTTACGAAAATATAAACTGTTGGTAACGAGTTGGTATTTTAAAATTTTGCTGTAGTTACCAAATTAATCGTAGTCTACATTTGAAATACATTTGTATCTTCTATGGTTTAGTTGATGCCCGTAAACTCTCTGTCGGGTAGTTGGGTAAATTAAGCGCAGAATTGTATCAGAATATTGCATGTACGCCTTAATGCAATTGCCAGTCGATGGCCTGAAATTTGCTATAACGACGCCCATAAAGATTCATCTTTAATTTCACCCAATCAACGGGCTACAATGGTTGCGAGATTATAGTTGTGTTCAGGCTGTGATCGAACACGAGGTGGTGATTGCGTGTTGGCAGTAGCCACAGCGCAGTGGAGGCGGCAGCGGCAGCGGGCGCGGCAGCGGGTGGCGTCGTTACCCGCAATTAGCGGCTCTACACACGTGGATAATCCACCGCCCGCGCGCCTTCACCCGCAGCCCGAACACGATTGCACTCCGGATTCAGCGAATAAATTCATTTGTACGCAAATTGTATCGGCGCTTGCAATTAAAACTTTGTTGGTGCTCGAGCTAAGATAAATAACACTAATACATTCTGCTTATTGCGGGGAAGTTGCCGGATACACAGGATATATTAATGTTGTTCCTAATTTGTTTGGGCGGATTAACCTCGTTGGCCTCTCAACTTTCATACATAACGAAAGTCCCGTCGTTCTATGTGTAACATTTCATGTCATTTGTACCCGCGTAGGGAGTAGACGATGTTGTAAAAGTACACATGTCTTTACTTACTTATTAGAGGGGAACTTTACATTAGGTATATCCGACAATGTCAGTCTGTCCGTATGCTGCTCAGCTCAAACTCAGCTCAGACTGTAAGTATTAGAAAGCTGTAAGTTTGCAATACATTTGGTGGGTATGAGCATTAATAGTGCTTACGCGAGATTGACCCATCCAAGTCCGGACCACGCCGGGTGTCGCTACAACTGACATAAAAAATCTCGACCTTCTTGCTTTGAAAGCTGTCATCATTGTTTACCATTGTTGGCCTCTTACACACACGACAAACTAAAACTAAGTACCTTCAATAACATAAAGCAGTAGTATATTTTTTTATATATCCACCGGGTAAGCCGTACCTTACTAAAGAAAAATGTAATTACACCTATATCATATCCAAAGAGATTTTATTACTAGGATTTCGGTATTATGGAATAGAGGGTCAGAGATACGATGAAATTATAATGGCCTGTAGACTGTCTGGGAGATTCCAATTACTAACACGGCAACAAGCGACAGTTAATTTGCGAAATGGATATGTTTAATTAGACCACACCTTTGTCTTTGAAACAACTACGTTCTTATAACTAAAACTCACATTAAAGAACTGGCTTATTTAGTTAGCTCTGAATACAATGACGAATTTTGTCAAATTTATTTTTTAATTTGTGACAATTTATGACGGCAGTCTTATACGTATAACAACATATATTATTAATTCTGTGCTAAAATGTTTGCTGGGAAAAATATAATTTCACATCTAAAATATGACAACTCTGAGCTTCCTGGAAAGTGAAGACAGAATGGTCCCTTGCACGCCAAGATTCAAAAACATAAATTTTAGTTAAAAGTTGGTTACATTACTGCAGTTGCTTCTGCATAGGTTGAAATTAATTGCTTGCGCAAATGACAATAATATAGTCGAAGAGCGGCTGCCGCTGTCGGCAGTGTGTGCATGCCACGCCACGCCACGCAAGCAAGCGCCCGCGTAGGTTTTGCTGGGGTGTTCCGTCTCTTTGTGTGCCCTGCCATTGTTCCGCTCGCTAATGTTGTTAGTGCACTTTTTCAGCGACTACGCTAATTTAAATACCTCTCGTTCCTTTTGTGAAGAGACTCGTCTTCCGTTTTCCGCGAGTGGCGCGCTCCCTTTGCGTTTGAGACGTCCGCGTTGGGAGACTGCATTTAAATGAGACACTTAATCACCGGAGTTGGCCTCGCGTTTCTTAAAGGCATTTGTTCTATTCATTCATTACACAGTTAACTACTATACAGCCTAAATAAAAGCTACTGTAACTGTAAATATCTCAGACATTAAAATACTAAACTTCCTTGTTATTTTAGCTGTAGAACAGAATATGATCATCTTTACGAAAAGATGTGTCGTCGTGTTCGCGAAGTGCGCGCCTAGACCGCTAACACCCACTCGAATTGTGTAAATATGAGTAGGGTAATAAACTCCCGGCGAGTGGCGTGCTTGGATTTGCTTGTTGGAGTTCTGTACGTGCATCCCCCTAACATAGAACACCCGCAGTCGCTCCCGCCGCTGTGCTCACATACAACTTTTCTTCGAGAAACGAAACGTGTCAAATACGAAAGATATTTTTTACTTTGCAGATGTTTTTTAAGACCCACGTTTATTTTCTTTTCTGAAGCATTTTGTACAAAATAATAGCTGTTCAGTGAATAATTCGTTCACGGCACGTTATACCTTTTGTTCGTTCGATCTTCATTAAAATTTATGTTCCTTCGTTCACGGCTTGTAGGTTGGTACCTGGCTCCTAACACATTTACGTGAAACCCTCTTAAAACGTCAAAGGCAACCTAACTTTTTAATTCATCTGCAGACCGTGTCGCATAGCCATACGTTACGGCACTTTGCGTATTAATTTCTATACTAAGCTGAGTGGATCAAAGCGTCGCGTCGCGTCGGCATCGCCGTCGACGCGGCTCCCCCGGTCATACCCTATGATGCATGGCGCGGCTTCGCTAAGCTCGCTTAATGAAATATTCGCAGAGAGAGTGAAACAGACACGGCCATCCATCAGCTGATGCTCTTGGGCTGACCAGTTAAACTGTGACTGACTCTTTTATGTACCACCACAGAATTAATAAAAGTATTATATAGTGCTGCCTACACTATTCTACCCCAATGCGGATGCAGTACGTTACGTTACGTCATGGCGTTATCATACCGCGACTTCGTCAACACGCGTTTTATCTAGAAGATGACGAGCAATGTGACAAGATATGCACCTTTAGCCTCATAGTAACTTCTTACCCTCACGGGCTTTCGCAATATTTAACTGTATAATAAACAACTAATTGAACAAGCGAATGTAGAGACGTTAGTCTACTTGATAAATCAGTGTTTATATTTATGTGCGTGTGTTCGTTTGACGATAACACGTGTTTATTTTAATTTCGGACATGAGCTAAATCGGTCAAGATGAAGAGGCAGCTACGAGTATTTAGAGTCACAGACCTGGTTTTTTTGCGATTAGCAGATATAACTTACACATTTATTGTCAACTATCTATATATGTAATACTGATTTACTCGCATTTGCCCGCACCAACTTAACGTTTTGTCCAAATTGCGCCTTGTTCAAGTAGATTCAATTTAACTTGTTGAAGCCAGGACGTGACTGTTTTTAATGCAATGATTGTAATAGTTCTGAATGGAACAGTTGCTATTAAACTTTACTGCCTGATTTTCTTATAGTGTGACTGATCAATAACTTAGATTAAGAAATTGGTCATTTTGGAAATCCTTGGGAGAGGCCTATGTCTAGCAGTGGACGTTATGCGGCTGAAATGATGAAGTGAGTGGTGTTATGATTGGAACCTCCTATTAATTTTTGCTGTAGTAAAATTAAAATGAAACTATTTAACTTAAAAGAAATACTTATTTTTAATTTCTATATCCATTTTCTTCAGTTTATGAACTTTAATATGGTAGTTTCACAACTGTATGCGGAGTCACGAAATTACAGTAGTTCTTAAATAAAGTCAGTGTAAGTAATAGGTTTCCAAAGCAGTGGCCATTTTGTTCAACACGCCTGTGCACTGGATAGTAAAGCTGAGTTTCAACAATAGTCACAAATATCTAGCTGCAGAAACTAAGTGCCGATACGAGTGAGCACGCGGTGGAAGTGACATCTGACTCGCAACTTTCATCATTGGTTTGTTTTAGTCGGAAATGTGGAAATTCGCGAAATATGTCGCCCGTGTCACGGTTATCGCTCTCACATGTTTAGCCTTAGGCGTGCTAGATTTTTATATGAATTGTTGTTTTTGACAAGTACAACAATGGTAAAGCATTTGTTATATATCAATTTTTGACCGAGCGAGCCAAAGGGCTGGGGTAAAAAAACATTGTATCTGTATTCCGCGATAACTCTCGGTTCTGTTAATATCTAAAATGAGTGTAGCAACTATTTATAGAATTTTTAAGTTCGTTGAGCATCAAAATCGGTTCAACAGTTTCTATTCTCTTTCTTTCGAAAATAAATATTCCTCTATAACTTTCGAACCGTTCATCAAATTTTGATTAAAATAACATACTAACATTTCACGAGATGCGGGACTATATTTCTTATTTATATTGGGTAGATATCAAAATTGTTTAACCAGTTTTGGAGATATTGAGTTGATACCTGAAATGTGACGATAAAATTCCGTAGTGTTAAAAACAGTTATATCTTCTTTGATGAAGTTGGATGTATATTCGATACTCAATGTCAGCAAGCAAAAAATAAACTTAAACTAACGGTACCTAAGTTACTTTCAAACATCATTTACACAATAAAACGTGGAAGGAACCGTACCCGTACTAAATCAATTGAATGGGATTTCTTTGAATCTCGCTACTTATTGTTGTATTTTGGAATAATAATAGCGAGGTCTAAGTTCGCGGCCAATTACTAGTATCTTAGAGGAAGGTTTGTCCTAGATATTTTTGATCGCCATATTGCCAAAGAAATGCATGGTGCTATAATTTAGTAATTATTACAAATTGGAAACTTATCTAATTATTATTCCCTCAGGATATTCTGGGTTCAGACCTAAGCTAGGGCAAGTTAGAATATTGTAGGTATTTTTCCATTGTTTATTTTATTTATTTATTAAAACTATTTTTCCACAATAAAAATTGACTACAATTGGCGAGTTTGACGCTAAAAACATTCTCTTCCAGTCAACCATAGAAATAAAAATCAGAAACGCTGTAGTTATGTTTACTTTTCTGATTTGTATCTTTGTTCTTTCTTTTGTACAATAAAGCTTTAACAAACGTAAATCATCATACTATGTCTAGTCTACGTTAATCTTCGTAGCTGTTTTACAAAGAAGCCTACGACGAAATAAATGTGTAGCTATGTATGCAAAGCATCACTCTCTGCTTAGGCAATTGATAACGTTATTGATTATTTCCATTAGAAAGATACAAAGAAGATCAGTGGCAGTAAGGAATGGTACCGAGTAACGAGTCACGTTTATACCATAACTTTGTTGCTAACGTTATTACGTCAGACGTGAAAACAGTAACTGAGCGACGTGACCGCAATGGCAACAATCAATTGGCTTGTGTTTTATTACTTACAATACAGTACAGCTATACTTTATTCCAGTTACAGTGATTTCTTTACGGTTCTATATAACGTGTCCAACTAACGTTTTATCGTGCGTGAACATTAATTTAATTGTATTATATTATATAACCAATGGTGCTATATTTTTACAAGATTTTGCTTTGCATACATATTTTCATTTCATGAATAAACAAACGGGTCCAAAGCTAAATTAGTCTTAGTTTGACAATTGATATCTAAAGACTTTTTGAAAAGCTATTTGATATTTGTGTGATATTTTTTAACTATCAACGACCAAACCACAAACAAACAGCAGAGACGACCAATCGCTACTCGCTAGTATGTGACTGCTTACAAATGGGGGTTCTAACTGTACTGGACAATCATTAATCATAATTTGGCAACTAAATTTAGCAGGGTTTTTTCTAAGCCAATCCACTTGCATATTTTATGTGATGTAAAGTACTTTGTATCCATTAAACAGATGGTTGAAGATAGACGTCTTTGGATCTTAGAATATAAGAATTTAAGGGTATTAAATGCAGTACACGTGTACTTGAAAGATTTTAGTAATATACCTATATACAACGTGGAAGGGACGTTCCCGTAATAAATCGAACCACAGCATAATAAAATTAAAATAACACTAAAAGAACAAAAAATAATTTTGGCATTTCCATACTAAAGTTTGTAGCTGCCCGGGCAATTTGTATGCGAATGTCGATTTTAAGTTTTTGGCTGGTTTTTTTCCTTTATTACGCTATAGTGATCTAGTGCCCGTGGTTTGATTTTATTATGGGTATATCCCTTCCACGTTGTATTATAAATTAAATGCAATGCAGTATATAATATAAATTCATTAATTTCCGTCATTAAAATGTGTTGTACATTGTAGGCGCTTCTATACTTTTAAATAAGCACCTAAGCTAAATATCCTCCTTTAGCTTTGTGCACGTCCGCTCCGACACATACGAATGGTCGCTTTCAGGAAGAAAAGTTAAATGCACGCTTGAATAAAATTCTGTCTGGAGTTATTGAGTGCCAAAAGCTTACCTACCTCGTATTTCACAAGTTTATTTTTAACTTCTTTTTGTACATATTTTTCAAAATTATAAAATAACAATTTTTAAAAACTAAAATCAGATTTCTCTCCCAAACTATACGATTGATTTTGATAACATTTCTATGGCACCACCTAAACAAAGAAAGAATTTTCCAAAGCGGTCCAGGCGTTTTCGAATAATCGGTGAGCATACATATAAAGATCGCGACGAATTGATAACCTCCTCCTTTTTTTGGAAGTCGGTAAAAAAAACACATCTCATAAATTCAATGACAATACATCATCATCATCATTTCATTTAATATGTATGGAATATACTATGTATAGAACTTCTGATGAAGTCAGGATGTGGCCATAGAAATAGGATCTATTTAACGATAACCCCAATATGGCTGGACCTATGGGAAGTCAAAAAAAAATGAGATATAGATAATCAAAAGTTTTTTTCATAAAAAATAGATGTTTTTGTAGTTGATAGTTTTTACAAACCTTTAAATAATTACTGGGACTGATGTGTTTTATGCAGTAATGTTCAGGACGTACCTACGTAGCATTTGAATCTCGGTGATTTCCAATATTTTTTTAAAACTACAAGCCGACTTCACTCCGTTTCCAATGTTGATGCATCATGAAATTGTGCTTTCTGAAAGCAAAAGATCTAGTCACAATAAAAAATACCTACATCGCTATACGTGTGCCTATAAAAATCTAAGAGTTTCCTCGATTTCTCTATGCCATCATCGTATTCTGACTAGATGACAATAGGACCACCTTGAAAGTATGTATACCTTTTCAAACAAAAAAATATTTTCCAAATCGGTCCACGCGTCTTCGAGTAATCAGTGAACATACATATAAAAATTCACGACGAATTAATAATAAAAAAACCTCGTCTTTTTTTAGTCGTCGGTTGCCTCCGTGGTGTAGTGGTTAGAGCGTTCGGCTCATACCCGGAGGTCGCGGGTTCGATTCCCGGTGGGGGCAACGACTTTGTGTTGTTGTCCTAGTTTGGTTAGGACATTGCAGGCTGATCACCTGATTGTCTGATAAGTAAGATGATCCGTGCTTCGGAGGGCACGTTAAGCCGTCGGTCCCGGTCACTGTCTTTGACATTGGTCGTTACCTAAAACCATGTCAGAGGCCTTTAAGTCGGTTTAAAAACTCTGACACTAGTGTTAGTCACTAACACACTCGATAAGAAGAAGTCGTCGGTTAAAAAAGGGGTATGAAACAGAAAGAAAAGCAGCTAATTTCGTAACGAAGTCGGTATCACTTGTGTGGGCTGGTTGGCGAGTCAGATCACGGAGGCAGGCAATCACTCGATAGTAGAGGAGCGAGTCGAGAGCGCCGCGCAGTACGGCCTCACGTACTGCTGACGCCATCTTCCGCTGCAGCGCCTGCTCCCTCTAATACCGTCTAATGGACTACTATTTGCTGTACTTCTCTTCACTGTGCTGTATTTATTATTATACGAAAACAAAATAACAAGTGTGGACAATATCTTTTTTATCTTGTATAGATAGCGGCACGAAATCCTAGCTCTAACCGTTATTGCGTAGAAGTCAAAATGCGCAGTATCCCCTCTACATTTTACTCAGTGCTAAACTTTCGCGTCGCTACTTGTATTTAATTAAAAATTGGTAGGGGTGTTGTTAAGAGTCTGACAAAGATTAGATGTACAAGATCCGCGTCACGCCACTTGTCGTTTAAAAGTTCCTCATCCGCACGATGAAACAGAAATAAAAGGAGCTAATCTTGGGAACAAAGTTGGTATCAGTTGAGAGAGCTGGTTGGTGAGTCGGATCACGCAGGCAGGCAATCACTCGAAAACGAACGGGAGCGAGTCGAGAGCGGCGCGGCGTAGTTCGGCCTCACGTACTGCTGACGCCATCTTCCGCTGCAGCGCCTGCAATACAATGAGTGTTGCAGCGAGCAGGCGCTGTTTGGGCTGAATTGGCAACGATTTGACAAATATCTACTCCGTATCCCACTGGTGTAATAAAACATGTTCAATGCGCTTCCACGATCAGTAAAAAAGTTTTTTTTTTAATATATAATTGTTCAAAACTAAAAACCGTTTTTTCTATAGAAACACCTTGGAAGTACCTATAGCCTTTGAAACAAAAAAAAAAATCCAAATCGGTCCAGGCGTTCGAATCATCGGTTAACATACATAAAAAAAGATCACGATTAATTGATAACCTCCTTCATTCTTGGAAGTCGGTAAAAAATAGAACCGATACATATTTTTTGATTTACTGGATTATACAATATAAACAACTGTATGTACCCCGAGTACAGTTGTTTATATTGTTAGTGAAATCCTTGATAACCTATCGAAGAAATGTTGAATTGACTACTTTTGATCTCACAGTTTTACCGATTCTCGAATTATACAATTATACATATATGTATTTAACCTATATAACCTAGTGTGGGTGATAAAATTAGAAACCGATTAAGCCTTAATATCTTTATTAGTTGACGACCAAATGAGGAGAGAGACTGAGACTGTTGCGCATTTAGCTTTTATAGACAATATCAAAACAACTACTCTTTTTTAACGGAAGCTCATTTACAGGAAAAATAGTGTTGCCCTATTCATTATTAAAAGATATTCAACACTTTAAACAATCATTTCTAATATAAGTAAATATCGTCTATTAAGATTACTTACACTAGCCAAAATTTAGCTAGCAAATATAATAAAACCCCTCCGAGTATATACGGAAATATCAAGTTAATATCTTGTGTTTGTACAGTTACTACGCTGACAAAGCGACAGGCATGAGGAGCAATCTAATAACATTATTAATGCGGAGACCACATCAATGGAAAGAGGAAAAAGTAAATGGTGCCGACATGAAAAGCCTAATAAAGCAGACGAAAAGAAAAAGTCACATTAAATTGACGGTCGTGGGCGAATCCTGAATTATTGAAAATGTATTGCCAATATTTTATACTGCGTCGAGTTTCATACAAATTATTAAACTTCTTTAGAATAAATAACATTTTGTTATTACGACGTAAATATTTGGTGTAGTTTCTAGATGACTCTTTATATTTTTCCTATATTCATTCATAACTAAAGGTTTGTTTGGACACGGCGGTAGAGTCGATGATAAACGACGCAAAGCCGGCGCCTGAGCGTCGGCCGTTGGCCGCGAAAAATACAACTGTCATCTTGACTGATGGTTAAATAACACCCACGTCATTCTCCTTGCGGCTCTGCATGCCAAAGCTATTGTGATACTCTTTGTGAGCAAACCCTTATTACATGGATTACATAAAGGCAGTGACCATCGGACACTGGAACCGACTAGCCGACTACCGAATGATAAACCAAGCACGTACGGAAAGCTATTCTGCTACGGAGCGCTGCAAATGATTCGTAGCTGTTCGTAGCACATTCTACGAATTTGTAACATCGTAGCAACAGCTACCTTTGCATACGTAGCTGTTTGTAGCACATTCTACGAATTCGTAGCAACTGTTGCGGTGAGTGGCGAGAGTTGAGGCGCATAAAAAATAATTACTTAAAGTTTGTTTATAGAATACTTATTTTTTATGTTTTATATCATATTCAGCTTTTAACGGAGTGGTTGTATATGTACTCGTATTTATACCGGATATATGTAATTTTGTAAACGGGTGTCAATGTACGGTCGACACATACGTAAAAGAAGTGATTAATCCATCAAAACGAACGTCATATACTAAGGACCCAAAGCTTAGATCTCGGGAAAAATGTTAAATAATTTGTAAGTTCTTTCATTACTGCGTTATGGAGTCCTAAACATTTACATTTTGAACAGGAATATCAGCAAAAAATTATTTTTTAGAAATACCGTTTTGTTTATTTTGTGTTTACGTTTGAAAGATAGACAACTCAGCTAAAACATCTAATATCTCTTATTCAGTGTTTTCTTTTCAGCTTGAAAATTGCTGACAAAGCGACGGGTTGTTTGTTACAGCCAGTCGATACAAAATATGATAAAGTGCTCCAAAGCGGGTATATGCACGCACATGTGTTGGTGTACGACGCGCATACAGAGTTCTCGTCGACACTTTGACAGTTAGTAGGGGCAAGTCTGAAATATCGGCGTGCGCGGCTTAATCGCTCAGCGTGCGATATTGGCGTTACATCATGTTGTCAGCGGAGAGAAAAATTGCCGCACTCGCGTCCCCCGCCGCCCCGCGCGCCGCTCCGCTCCGCTCGCCATGTCGACAGCGCGTTTATATTACTTGGGGATTTATTGTAGTTTTACGAACGCACATTTATCTGTTTCTATAGAAAAAAGTTTTGAATGAAAGCTTGCGCCCGTGTAATTCCTGCGAAAGAAATTCCATGTATTGTACCCATGGAGAGAAGACGTAGCTCAAACAGCAAAAAGTATAGATTTTTTTGTTTCTTAGGACAGCGAAACATTATTTTTATCCTGTGTTTTTTTTTAACTGTTGTTATTCTCTACACTTAAGAGCAGTTAAATGCATCGGTTTAAATTAAACTTATTTATTATTCATACGTCATCTATTTAATATTTACTAGGAATATATTTCTACTCGTGTGTTTTAATTCTATCCTCATAAGAATTTCATATTGTAACATTCGTTTTTCATAGATTTCAAATTCTTTATTCAATCGTTCACATTCATTTATTCTTTATTCAATCGTTTACTTGTAGGCATTCAGAATGAAATCACTGAATAAGTTATTTAAACTTGCGTTTCAGGTTTAGAAATCCAAAAATGGAAAGGAGAGCGGGCGTAATGCGCGTAGTCACCGTTTGGCCAAGTCCCTGTTTCCAATTACACAGTTCGTTACTTCCCGAAAGAAAGAAAATGATAGAAAATAGTAGGGCTATGGTCGGCCGCAGGGCCTCCACCAACTGAAAATTTTCTAGAAAGCTAATTTTGTTTCTTATAAATATCAAGTTGTTGAAACGTAAGCCTGAAACCTCAGATTACCAAAAACAAATTACATTCCAAATAGGAATTTTATGTACTTATGTATTTATTATTCAATATATGAAAATTTACAAAACTTTTTGTGACCTAAATATTAATATCCTCTCTTATACAAAAAAAAACGAGTAAAATAAAAATCCGCAATGCGTTACATATTTGTGCGCAGAAATCTTAACATCTATTTACGTGCTATTATTATTCCATCCATTATCAGACCGAAGAAGTTAATTAGTTATACACTGGAAGGTTATCCTCTAGGGAAATCAAAATATCGAGCAGGAAAATTAGACTACAAAGTCCACGATTTCAATATGAATTATTTTGCACAAAAAAATAGAACGATATGCCGGGTAAGCACTTGTTGTTTGATGCATTTGTGAACGGCGAGCAGTTAATCATACCTCGAGATATTTGCTTACTTTGCCTCCGATTCACGGGCTGTGACGTCTATTGATCCATAAGGACTCGGGCCACGATTAATGTAGTCTCGCATTGCCGTAGTCTATTCAATAACAGACGCGCACCTGCTGGATTTACGAGCTCCGCAAATTCATTGTTATTCACAGCCAATGAGCATGACGCTACTCGCAGGAAGACGCTACTGCTCATCATCCTTCCCCAGATATATTGGTTGGGTCCGTTTTAAGAGCCATTTTGTAGCAAATAGCTGCCGGTTTGATGTGAGCTTTATGATTACCGGCTGCCGACCTTCGCCCATCCCTCGCTGGTCATTACACTGCTCATTGGTAATGTTTACGGAGATGTACAGTTTTCCCACAAGGCAACAGAAAACCTTGTTTGTGTTATCTGAAAGGGAAAACGTTACTGATTTTTTTCTTTTATATTTACTATAGCGTTCTTTTAATAATTATAGAAATTATAGAGTGATGAAGACAAATTTTTCAAGACAAATGTTGGAAGTCGAAGGCTACTTGGCAATTTAATTAAGTAACGGTTGATTTTCGGTTAATTAATCAACTTTCGCACACAAGAAAAGTCAAGTGGCAAATGTGTCAATATTAAGAGGATCTGCTTCCGTTAGCGGCGAGGTATCGATTACTCGATAGAGGCGAGTCGTACACTCGAAGCTCTCGGCCTCTATATCTGGAGTGGAGTGTGGGTAATTGTACTAGTAGATTGTCGTGGTCGAGTGTTCGGTATGGTCCACGTGGCACAAGATTGCGGAGGCGGTGTTTGCTCTTTGGCGGGGCCCGCTGCGGGCTCACGGTTCAGCGAGCCGTGCAGTGGCCGCGCGGCCTCTCGGGTCGCGTCTCCGGCCAAATTGAAATATCCCCGTTGCCGAGGCTTCCACCAGCCGCACAGAGCTACGCCACGCCACTCCCGCTCTACTTTGTCCATTTCACATAAATATCTAGATATTAGACAGTGACTTATAGCTTTGTTATTTTACTGTGTGATATTATTTTTCTTTCCGGACCATGCTGCTCCCCTTTGATACTGCTTCTCATTTACGTTGATTATTTTGAAAATACGTTCCCACACATACCTCTGAAATCTGGCTTCGAAGGCGAAGGCACAGACGAAAGCGCCATATTTTGCTAAAATTATATATTGACGTGATTCCCGAACGATTCAATTTCCGTGCGCAGACAGCAGCGGAATTTACGTGCGCAGATTTACATGCGAACGAAATTATTTGCAAATGGTAGCTCCAGCGATCCATCTATATTTTATGATTCGCACCAAGTACTCTTTAGGGTTTCTCTACGGAATCAAATTATCACATCAACAATAAAAGAGCTTCTTCGTATAAATTATGGAAATATATAGAGATTCCTTATAAATCGTAACTTAAAAGTATTTATTTTATGGGTCCTTATTCCATAATATTGATCTTATATTAAGAACGTTGCCTGAAATGTAATGGTCTATTGGTATCGACTTTTCTCGCTCTCATTCCGAATTAACTAACCGTTGTAGAAGCATTGAACCCAAACTAACTAGCAAATAGTGTTATCTCGTTGATTCGAACCCCACTTAGACTTACAAGGCTTTATCCTTATCTGCATTGGGCTGCTACAGTTAAATAAAATCCTCGATGCCGACTTGTAATTAACTGTTTTTGTAAGTACCTAACAGTTCTTTTAGAAATCCTGCAATGTACAGACAGACGGACGGACTGCGGAGTTTTAGTAATAGGGTCCCGTCTTTACCCTTTGGGTACGGAACCCTAAAAACGATAAGACTTACGATCGGATTTAGCAACATTCTTAGTTTATATCTCATGGTTTTTGTTCCTCCAAGTTAAGATAGAATTTTCTGCCTCAAAATATGTATTACTATTGTGTTTTATTAAAACTTACTTTTAAGCATAATCTGTGTGATTTTATGATTTCTAGACTGAGTGTATGTCCCATAACTAGGGACTCCTCTTATGAATCATGCATTTCTTATTCCTGTGACAGTCTACTACTTTAATTATCTATTTCTGTATCAGCAATATTAGAGCAGAGTTAAAATATACACAGTTTCATTGACGTGTTCATGCATTGTTTAAATCGATAACCTTGCGGAGGTGGTTGCCTCACACAGCCCCTTTGCAGGTAATCCTGCCCACTTGGAGTTATTGCCGCCGAGGGAAGGAAAGATTACCTCGGCGGGAGATAAGGAGGTCGACGGGGCTTCGAGTGCGATTGTCCCCGAGTCAGGCGTCGAATTGTGTCAAGTGAAGCGGCAAATTGAACGGCCGAGCCTTCTGTGCGCCCTGCTCACTAATCGTCACATAAACTGCTGCCGCCCGAACGTTTAATTACGTAAAATGCTTTCTTTATGTATTTCAGCACGTAGATGCTGAAGATCATACATATTCATCAGCGGGCTAGTTAATTTATCTAACAATCATTTCCCTTGTGGAAATTATGCCATGCGAAGCAAAAACTAAAGTAACGCGCTAACTGATGAAAAGTAAAGAAATATTTACACAAGCCCTTCATTAAAATAAACATTAAACTAGTCTGATGTAGTCAAAAGCTTGGAGGGAAGTCAAGAGTTTTGTAAACAGTGCCTCCAGCTATCTCGAGGACCAAAAACAAGATTCAATTACTTATTTATTTGTTTACATAATTATATTACTTTTAGAATTCCAATTCCAAATTTTGTTTCTAGAGCAAATCTCGTCGTTATCCGACCTGTTTTATCAGTTTAGTTGTTCCTTTTGATATTAAGCTAATGAGAAAAATTCAATGAGAAGTCATTTTGACATCTGATTATTATTAAAGCAGAGTTGTCATCCAATATGCCACATTACACGAGAGACAATGGACCGAATTTATCGGAACCAAGTCGGCGAGAACGCCAAATTCGGATTTATTCAAACAAAAGCGTATATATTATTTACGCTAAATTGATTTAATGCTCTGGCACTTGTTATGGACCGAATTCCGCGATTTTAAACCCAAAATTCAATAGCTATTTTAGTATTTACTGTTCCAATTATCGTTTGCTATCGAAACAATAATTGACCATTGTTTCGTCGTTATTGTAGAATTCTATTGTTGCTTCTAAAAGTCAAATAAAACTTATTCAAAATTAATAGTATATTACTGCAGAGGAAGGGAATCAGGGTATTGCCGGAGAAGTACTTTATTTTTATTTTTTATTTTGTTCGGTTTTTAGTATTTATTGTTATAACGGCAACATAAATACATCATCTGTGAAAATTTTAACTGTTTAGCTATCCTGGTTCATGAGATATAGCCTGGTGACAGACGGACGGACAGCGGAGTCTTAGTAATAGGGTCCCGTTTTTACCCTTTAGGTACCTATTACATTTTTTGCGTAAAATATGATTACGCTGTACGAGTATGAGCTGTTCCCTTTGCACTAATTGACGGAAAATTAAAAAATTAAAAACACGGGTAAATAACATGTTACAATTCAAAGAAATCACATTCTATCTAGATAGATTACGAAGTGACAAAGCCGTTCCCGATAAACATACCTAAAGTTATTACTGTCCCTTTCTACATTATTACACTGGTAGTTTGCGAGAAAAGGATAACTTAAGTTTACACTTTATGCTAACGTTAGTTACCAAAAAAATAAGCATTATGAAAATATACACATAGAACATGCATTAAATGAACATGGTTTAAATTTCGATTTTGTTTTTTTTTTGAGATTATTATTCGTGGTCATTCTAGATTGTATGTAATTTCCATACCTACTTTCCTAGTCTAGGCCAAGAATTACAAACTTCCCGTCTTCTTTTTACTACAATAATGCCTAACCCGAGCATGTTTTAGAAAACAATTACTTTATGTTATGATTATGATGAGCGTGAGATAAGTGTTTAGTTTAGTGATATGGTGTTTCATTAAGCTCTCGTGAAATAAATGAACACCAAAAGTGCTGATATCAGTGTGGTAGCCAGCAAATTGTGAGTGACGCTAATGATAGCGGCTCGGCAGTCGTACGCTCCCAATTACGGCCGCCGGCTGAGCCGGAGTCACGCTGCGCTTCGTTCGTTACCGGGACGTGCCGCCAACATCTGGACCGACCGAGCTAACTTCGGTAACTTGTTGCCATCCTCCAAATTGCTGCTATAATTGGTTGCAGACTGGTTCTGAAATATATTTTACTTAGGTTTTTACGATTTAGTTTAAGAAAAAAAAATATTTTTCTGGAAAATGAGTCTGCCTATACCCATTATAAACTTAACTTATTGCTGATATCAACTTGGTATCTTGAGTGACGCTAATGATGGCCACTCGACAGTCGTACGCTCCCAATTTCGGCCGCCGGCTGAGCCGGAGTCACGCTGCGCTCCGTTCGTTACCGGGACGTGCCGCCAACATCTGGACCGACCGAGCTAACTTCGGTTACTTGTTGCCATCCTCCAAATTGCTGCTATAATTGGTTGCAGACTGGTTCTGAAATATATTTTACTCAACCTTTTATGATTTAGATTAAAAAAAATATATACTTTTCTTAAAAATGTGCCTGCCTATACCTATTATAAACTTGACTTATCGCTGTTATCAACTTCGTATCTTGAGTGACGCTAATGATGGCCATTCAGCAGTCGTAACGCTCCAAATTACGGTAGCCGGCTAAGCCAGAATCACGCTGCGCTCTGTCCGTTACCAGGACGTGCCGCCAACATCTGGACCGCCCAAGCTAAGAACAATAAATTGGCGTCATTCTTAAAATTGGTACTTCTACTCCAAATTCCAAGACGCGACTCCTAAAAAAATATCAATTGATATTACGTTGCAAAAAGTTGTTCCAATTGGGTACTTTCCGAGGCAATAAGAATTTTTTTGAAACTGTTAAGAAAATAAAACGTCACAAAAATAATGTCACCTGTCATGATCATATTTATTTCTAACGTGATTTTAGATTTACTATTGCGAAAAAATTTATATTAAGAGCGCTATTTAATTCCAAAAAACTATGACATTATCTGCCTTTTCTGTATTTCAAATCCCATAGAAAATGTTTGCTTTGACGTTTAGAAAACAGTATCTGATTTGAGTTCTTGGAATTTTCCAACAACTCAAATCAGATACTGTTTTCTATAGCGGATTGAGCATAATATTATCTTATCATAAAATTGTGAGCAATTACTACTTAGTACTGTGATTTTTATACTTTTTTTTATTTTCAAATTAGATATTTCGACTTTGAAAACTTCGGTACTCCAAACTTGCAGCAGATTTTTATATATCTAGTAAGATTTGCAATCTTATTAACTATTCAAGGCACTACTTGTATATTCTAAATCTTTGATTCAAGGTGTTTACGTGATGTGAATGTTTTGGATTAGACAGATGATTCTACCCGAGAAACCAAATATTTTCTATCTACAAAATGTAAGTAGAGTATATACAATGTGTAACGGAATGGGAGTATCAACCCGAAAGGAAGTAAATGTACTAATCAATTTGAACAACTTTTACTACGGGACCTACTTTAACTGCCTCTGTGGTGTAGTGGTTAATACGTTCGGCTCATACCCGGAGGTCGCGGGTTCGATTCCCAGCGCAGGGCAACGACTTTGTGTCGTTGTCCTAGTTTGGTTAGGACATTGCAGGCTGAGCACCTGACTGTCTGATAAGTAAGATGATCCGTGCTTCGGAGGGCACGTTAAGCCGTCAGTCCCTGTCACTGTCTTTGACATTGGTCGTTACCTAAAACCATGTCAGAGGCCTTTAAGGCGGTTTAAAAACTCTGACACTAGTGTTAGTCACTAACACACACGATAAGAAGAAGAAGACTACGGGACCATCACTGCGCAAAAATGTTTACTCCCTTTCGGATTGATACCCCTTACCTTTACACGTTGTATAGGTAAACAAAGATTTAAAAACGTATTCAAACCAAACACTTTCAAGTATCAGTGGTCCGAGAGCTGGTAAAAATTTTGGGTATTTGAGGCAACCTAAAAACTTGTCTTACCTTGTCAGATATTGCCTCAACGATATTTTATTGATGTGAAAATTTTACTGATTTAGCTCTGCTACTACCCAGCCAGGTGTGCAGTTCTGAGTGTTTTCAGTTGTCACAAATAGCTACCCAAAAATTTCTCAACTCATGGAATATATAAATTTACGTAAACATCACAAATCCCATCATCTTTCACAAATAATGCTCTGCCCCATTTAATAAATACCCGTAGTTCATGATTATTATCCGGAAATATCCTACGAAAACGGCTGCTGAATCAAGTTTTGTCAATTTTTCATATTTCATCCGGTCCAATTTATGTTCCAACCAATGAAGCGTGTTCTCAGCTTTACGTTTTTACTTTATCCAATCAAGTTTAGTGCTCACTGTGCTCTTTTGTTAGTATTTTTATCCCTTTTCTCACAAATACCTACACTTACACAATTAAAAAATACGTATGTTAGTTCATTCAGTGTTTTATGTTCCATTAGTTAATTTTAGCTTAAAAAGTACTAAAAAGAACGTCCTAAACACACATGTTAACAATCATTATATATCAGTATAAACACATTCACAAACATGTATGGAGTTGGATATTATATCGAACAAGGCCAAAAAACTTTGTTCGTCCGTGAATAAAATTAGGGATTCCGACAAAACACTCCACGTGGAATTCTGTGATAAGGTAGAACTTTCCCTTACTCGCAAATTACACTCTGAATTTCGTTGATAGAGAAACTTTGTTCAAATGAAATCACTTCAACGGTCTCTACGTATTTGCCTATTCTGCTTCATGCGAAGTCATCGTCTGTGTTTTTTGCTGATTAGACATCACGCACATTAGTGTGTAACTGTCTACTGTAAAGATTGTAAGCATTGGGGTGTTTGGATAATCAATTAAGAAAAAAAAGGGTACCTCTGTCTATAGCAAAAATGATAACTGTCCCATTTTTTGACATTTTATGTACATAAAATTGGTAGGTGTCCTATATGATTCAACAAGTTTTTATTCCTAAAACAAAAAGCGATAATAATTGCTTTGAAAACTTACTTAGAGTTGAACAGTTATTCAGAAACAACAATTTTACTAAGCTATTTAATGGATCGATTGCATAGCTGCGGTGGCTGTTTGAAATTGCGTATTTCCGAGATATGAATTAGAGCACGGCTCGCCTTTGGCACTCAGATGGCGTAATAGAAAGCTATCCAGTAGCGGTTACCACCAGCGCACGACGTGAATGCAATGCTACTCATATCCGAAGCCACGCCACTCCATTATGATATTGCCCTCTGAGTGAAATTTATTTTTATATTTTATGTAGCATAGGATACCACATGAAAGCAAATTTTTTCAAAGCTATTTACGGCTTATGGGCACTAATAAAATTCGCTCACTGCTGGTGTTTTTATAAAGGAAAACAGAGTTTTTAATACTGCTATTGTTATAGAATTAAATTTTGCTGATACGGATTTTTATGAAATTAACAATGGGCATAATATTTTCATTTCTATTGAGTGTAGAGTTAACGTTTTTGTTTCTGTTGTGTACTTATTTATTTATCGAGAAATATGACAGTATTTTTTACCTTTCATATTCTTCTGTCCGTACGAGGAGAAAGTTTCTCAGTATCATGGAAGACTGAAGAGGTATAAAATGAGGTAATAAGCGGAAAGTCACCAGAAGCATTACACCGTTAAGCCAGTCAGTTTAGTAGCCAGATCGTCGCTAACTCGTCAATCAAGTGTTTGACGTTGTGGCAGTTGCGAGTCGCAATTCAGTGCGGCCCGCTGACGCGGCGCGCTCTTGACGCGGCGCACGTGCCGATCACCGCCACTCCTCCGATCCTATCGTCACATCCTACGTCCCGTTGACATCTATGCTTACATACATCACTTTGTGTCACACCGCATTATTCGCCCGATTACCTGCTTTAAAGAACACTTAGTTGCTCAAGTGCTAAAGTGATCTCTAACCCAAAGTACACAATGTCTCTTCAGTACGTTAGTTCAAAAACAGTTTGGTGTAATGAAATGTATGGAGTACACACAGCCGTAAAACTGTGTCAATTTTCCGTAATTCCAAAGTTCTGACACTAAAATTAATCAAATTAGAAAGTTCCCGGCACAAAACAACACGTCGACCCTCATTTTATAAGGTAATTTCGGCGTTGGTTCGTGAACTGACGCGCCGCGACAATTATTTTCATATAACATAATCCAGGGGCGTTGCGAGATGTGTTCTCTTGGGAAGCGTGATTTGGTCAGAGTCCAGCCGCCACCGCCGGCTCGGTCGGGTGACGGAGTCGCTTCGTCAGCGCACTGTCCCCGGAAAACTCGTATTAATGTAAATTGGAGTAATTTGCCCTTGCTCTCTCGTCGTCGGCACAAAGCACCCCCGTCACTACGACTTTGTGTTTATACGGATTTCAGAAAGTCTCCGTATTTTATTTCCGTTTGATACATTTATTCCTTGGATTTGGTTAAAGCCAAATGTCAAATAATATTGGAGCACTTTGTTTTATTTTGAACTTTGTATTCGGCCAAAATTGTGCACGTTGACAAAATTATAATTAGAACTCACCGGAAACAATACTTGTAGTTCGCCCTGAACTATGATCTCGGCAACCTCATGTCTGATTTGGGTCATGTTCGAACTTCGAAATTCTATTGATTACATCTACACGCTTAACAAATTGCATGAAGCTGAAGTAAAAGACACTCAAGTTATCGTTGAACATACTGAAAATACAAATGCCGATTTGTTCAAGACGTTGAAGTAGAATCGGAAAACTTGCTCGCTCGCTTTGTTCGCTCGTTTAGTTATTTGGCGATGAGCCGACGAGTCTGTTATTAGTTGTACGTAATTTTTGGTAGTCTAATAGTATTGTAAGTTTTTGCCGACAGTACGAGTATTTTTAATAAATATTTCTGTTTTTTAGGTAAGACATCTATCTACTATTACCCATGTTCGAGCTGAACGGAAATGGTAAGTTGCATGCTCTACTAAGTATCCTAATCAATATTTTAACTCTATGTTAGCTCCGATCGCATTTAGCAATATATGAGACCACATTCGGAGCGAACTGCTTACATCAATCAATTATCCCACAACATACATACGTACCAATTAACTCTGTTGATATACTCGTACATCACATCGTTACCAGAGTATTGATGAGATTTCAGACCACTTTTCATGCCAGGATTAGATTCGGTGACATAAATATTAAAGCTTGAAGTAAAAATTGGCATTTGCTTCTGTCGCAATTTCTCAAGATACGGCGTCCGCTGGAAACTCTGCAAAACGGAGACATTTGATTTTAAGCCTCGCGGACTATAAGTGTTATTTCTCCAGGAGAAGTATTATTCTGCGAGAGCAGCGTAGCTCCGTCGTCTCGAATGCTCCATTTAGTTCCAAAGTTTTTCTCGTTTATCACCGTTGGGCTCTCAGAGGCGGAGATTTTTCCTTTAGATTTGTTGTCACGCCAGACCTTTTTAATGTAGCTTTCTTATCACGGCGTGATTAAGAACAAACTTGTTTTAAAACTTTTGTGACTACTATTCCAATTAAGTTACGCCTATGTATATGAAAGTTGTTTTGACTTATACCTGTACTCTATCTAAGTGGATAGGAAGAGACTCAGATAAGTGTGTAGACGTATGTAGAAGATACCACGAATGATGATGACAAAACCTTTCACTTGTAGATACAATCTGCAAAAATCCACTCGACTCACAATAATACCGCTGACGAGCCGTTTCTGCCTCGCTAATAAATTCGACATACATAAAATCCAACCACACCCGCGCTAATCTGAAATTCCAATTTGAGCCAATAAACTCGGTTTTGTTCTATTTATGTTACACAGCGCATGCCAGTTGAAAACAATCTACTGTTAGTTGTCCTGGATAAGATATTTTATTTCAAGCACATCATATACATTTCATCTTTTTTATTATATTTTTTAAAGCATTGTTAGACTATTTAGCTAATTTCGTTTCAATAACTCAAATGCAGCAATTATTTTAAACCCTACACGAGCGACGTTAATTTCCCGCTGCGTGCATTGCCATTTTCAGCTTTTCCGCAACGACAAAGGTCGTACATTAAAAGTTAGTGAAGCGAGTCCTTCGTTAATTAAGCGACTGAGACTTGCAAAGATAAAAAGAGTGGAGATTACACTCGGCTCTAGCGAGTGTGGCCAAACAGGTGCGAGCGACGGTAAGCTAGCTAGAGGCGCACTCGCCTCCGCGTGCTTCGTTTAGATAAAAGGATTAGCAGACTTTCTACCCCCCATTATAAAGCACTAAGTCATAATTACGTTATTTCTACAATTCAGCGCTAGCACTCTCACTAAAGACGCTCTAATGTTTTCTGTACTGAGGTTTGTTTTTCGGTTTTAATTGAAGTCGGTTCCTAACGCTCATGATTATGTATGGCCTCCGCCCAATTATATTAAACGTATTTTTCTAAAATTCTTCTTATCAGTGCTTGTGCACAGATTGTCTTTATTTTAACATGAATGAGAGCAATCTTCAATAAGTTTAGTATAAGAAGAATACCTGTAAAGAGTACAAAATACTATGTTTCAATGTTCTCCATACATAAATTAAAGTTTACTGGACTTTCCAGTTAAAACGTTGGAACCTTTCTTCGCTAAATTTATCGCCATTTTGTTTTCACTGTAAAAACAATTTATTGGGGACGGTACGTACCTCCGATCGGATTTCAGCGCATCCTTAATGTTTGGCTTTAATTTATTGCGTCTTGAAATAGGCTCTATAATGGGATAACTTCGTTTACTTTGGATCCATTTCTCTTGATCCAACATAATCTCGATAACATTTTAGTGTTGAGGTTTCGATAAGATACACTTGAATGAATATTTTATACTTCCCTCGAGTTATAGGATTACGCGGCTTACGTTGTTACAAAAAATATTTACTTACTAACGTTACTAACGTCACAATTTTGATTACGCTGTGTTTATGATACTTTGTTTAAAGATAAGTGATTGTTAAATATTTTGTATAAATCTTTGTAAATAACTGAGATATTGTTATTTACATTAGGACCTGTGGCACAGAGGCATGGAAGGAAAAATGGGATTCATTCATTCAAATTCGCCAAACACAGGGACATGAACGGCTAAAAAAAATTAAAGATTATGTCAAATATTATGAGTATATATAGCCTTAAGTGTTACTTAGATACAACAATGTAACGAGGGCAAAGGTCTCTCTAAATTGTCCTCCAAAATTTAAACGACCTTTGAGTAAGATTTCATATGCAATTTAATTTGTGTAAGCTTTTATAACTTAAGTGTTATATGGAGTGAGCCTACAATTGTTATATGTGTTTGTTCATGATAACGAAGCATAATGAAATACAAGCCCGTTGTTTGAGGCTTCAGCGCAACAGTGACGGAGCAGAGAGGTGAGGCTGTCTCCCTGACGGCGCCGCCGCGACGTAATGACAGGGACCTCGCCCTCGCCCAGATTGGAAAATGCCTCGCAAACTTTCCTACTTACCTATACAAAAAAGTTAACGCGAAAACTTTTCGTTAACTTGGCTATTTTTATTGTTACATAACGTGTTTGCGAAATGGATGTAATCCCGATGTCTAAACTTTTCTCGTTTTACAGCATCTTATTGAATTTAATATGAATTAGCCATTGAAATCAATTAAGTTGCGGTTGATTCTTATGAAATGTGTAGTTATTATTGTAAATTTAACGCATACCTATAAAAGTAAGTTGAATTTGGGTTCAGCAAAATATTGTTATTTTTGGATTTCCACTCGTGCACTCTGAAGAAGTCTGAAGTAGGATTTTATAACCCTAACTTTCTCGTATGTGTCTCGTAAATGCGAGCAAAAAATCATGGAGAAACTTGTTTCGCATTGTATATTTCAAATGTGGATGGTGAAAATTTTCATAAAAATATACTTAAAATGATTTGTAGTACAAATGTCCGACTTTGGGGCGAATGGCGAATGGCTGTAAAAATGTGGGTAGTTCGGCATAGGCGGCTCTCGTAAACAGCACGGTAAATCACGAGAAGTGTGCGCCACAGCCCGACTTGGACAATATTTGTGCCAATAAAATCTTCCCTCACAAAGCTGTTGTTGTCAACGGAAAGCCGCCTGACCTGTTTTGAGTCTATCATAGCTTTCCTCGTCATCGTTTCCGGAGCCTAATAAAGACGCGACGTTTTATTTTCGTTTTAATATTTCTTCCCATCAATTATTTCACCTCATTATTTTCTTGAAGACTTGAATGCAGACCAACTCAGTTTTTTTACACATAAATGCTCGATTTATTTGTCGTTTGTATATATTGTTGGTGAAGCTGTCTAGAATTGGAAAAAATACCATGACAAGACAATAAACCCAAGTCAACAGTTCGGTTTAACTGGATGTGTGCATTATTCTTAACGCAACCGTATCTACAGCCTTGTATTACATTTTATATGCTTTTCGTATCATAAATTCAAACTTTGGACTCCTTGAGATTAAATATGGGTTCAGACATATATATATATATATATATATATATATATATATATATATATATATATATATATATATATATATATATATATATATATATATATATACATGTGTATCAGTAAAACTTCCAGGCTAAAACCTTTTATACCGCACACATGCGTGTTTGTTATTTCAGATTTGGCTAATTTACTCAAGTTTCCTATTCTCTATCTAGTCTTGTAGAAAACCCTATCTTGAATCCAGCAACGACCCCACTTAGTTGTTATTAATTTAATAACAAATTATACGCTCGCAATAATACACTGTAGGAGCACTTTATATTTATATTGAAGAAGTTGTCCGTTTGTACGTAGTTTATCTATTTTGCTCTGGGGAATGTTCCGGGTACACTATTGCATCTTCGAATCATAATCATAACCACACGTTTGCATCCATATACGTACCTAATTAACTTTTACTGCCTCCGTGGTGTAGTGGTTAGAGTGTTTGGCTCATACCCGAAGGTCACGGGTTCGATTCCCGGCGGGGGCAACGACTTTGTGTGTTGTTGTCCTAGTTTGGTTAGGACATTGTAGGCTGATCACCTGACTGTCTGATAAGTAAGATGATCCGTGCTTCGGAGGGCACGTTAAGCCATCGGTCCCAGTCACTGTCTTTGACATTGGTCGTTACCTAAAACCATGTCAGAGGCCTTTAAGGCGGTTTAAAAAACTCTGACACTAGTGTTAGTCACTAACACACACGATAAGAAAATTAACTTTTACTTAATGAATAACCAATTTATTTTATTGTACTTGTTCAGATTTATTTTTTACGGATGTACCTAAAGATTGATTTTTCTTTAAAACTACTTACATGAATAACCAATTATTTAAATTTCCTTATTCAGACTACGTTGATTTATTTTTGTACGGATGTAGATTGATTTATCTTTAAAACTTTGATTTGCAAAATTTGTATGAAAATATTTTTTCTTAATATTACACACTTAAGATATAATATGTATGGGCTGCCACTTCACTTCGTAATATCGTGGAAACTGTCACCGTCAGCGATGGCGGCTGGATAACTAATAAAGTAAGTTCGAGAGGAAAAGTAAACTAATATCGGCTTGTTCTGGCGACGAGCGCCGGTGGCCACTGCTGGATCGCACTGCACTCCTTCGTGCTTACCAACTTTACACCATACGATAAAACTATACTTTTTACCTCCCTATTTTCTTTAGTGAACTGTTCCGTGTTCTGTTTAAACTTCAACAATTATATCTCGTTACTTTCCTTTACGCTGGTAACAAGAGAACCAAGTTTCGGTTCAGATTTATCGAGTAGTGTAATGAGTCCTACACGCCAGCACCGCCTTGACATCATCTTCGCTACAGATTTATTACTTCTAATATGAGCGCCCCGTCCGCCGCGCGCCGCCTACGAATGTCGGTCGACTCTACTTTATTTAAAATTAAATTTTGTTTTAAATTATGCGTTGCCCAATGTATGTAACTCATATTGAAAAACAATATAAATACATTAACTTAATCTACACACCTTTGCATTTTAAACAGACGTGTCGGGGTAGTTTATTCAGCCTTTTAAAGAAACCTTCGTAATTTTGGTCGTTACTTACAATATCTAAACAAATATATTTGGTTATTTTTCTAGTTGGATAATTATCAAGGGCTTGGTTGTTTTGGACATCAGTCGTGAAAATCTAGTTTTCTACTTATTTTGTAAAGAATATATTTATAAAACGAGCAAAAGATGTTCCTAATGTTTATTTGGATACTTAAATTGCCATTTATGGCTGAAGTATATATTTAAGTTTTTAAGCTTTAAGCTAAAGCTTTATATTTAACATCTTGTCATAGTAGGCACGTAAAATGAGACAAAAATAATATCGAATTCGAAAACAAACTGGTCAAAGGATAATAAGAGTTGTAACCGACTAATGTAAACTCTGAGTTCAAAGTATATTGATGTTTGACTCGTATTGGACTCGTAAAGACAATGTTTTACAAAATATATACCCAATCTCTATATTTATTATGTTTTTATACTGTATATCTTTTATAGCTAAATATTAGAAACATTTGTCATCGTAGGACTCCATGACACAACCGATAACTTCGACCTTTGTCCACCAGAAAGACAGTAATAGGCTATTATTTTACTTTATGATCTACTTATCGGCGTAGGCTCCCAGCCTAAATCTTTCCCTGATAGCTTTACTTTCGATACAAAGCCCTGGAAATAAATTACGTGATTCGAAATACTTACCTATCTGTAATTAATTTGCTGATACGATTTATATTAAAGAGTTACACTTTTGGTTTTAAATATTGTTCCTTTTACTTTATGCTACATTTTAGAAAAGACTGTTGATAACATTTTATAATATAATTGTTACTTTCTTGGATACTATCTTAGTAGCAATATTTCATCAATTAATAAATACTCCTGTACCATTTTCTTAAAATTATTTTTAAAACATTTAACTTATTTCTTCCTATTTCTATTTAACTAATCTATAGGTATACTTAAGCAAATGATTTACAGTAAATAAGAAACAAAACAGGAATCATTAGCACTTCCCCCATCTTTCTCACTTCAAAAGTCGTTTCGAAAAGTTTCTTAAAATTCGCGAAAAAGTTTCAGTACAAATTAAGAGCAAATTTTACTCCGTCCGTTTAGCCATTAGTAATTTCAAAGTTCTAATGAATTTTCTTCTTTGACATTGAAAAATGAATTTCGACCCCTACTTCTACCGCTGAGACATCTGTACTTCGTTGCTGAATCTGAATCGATTCGCGGTTACCGACAAGATTCACCCCTGCCTTCTGTTTGTCTTCTGTGTTTTAAATGAGTTGTAATTTTACGTTATTTAATCTGACTTTTTAGAGAAACAGACATCAATATTTTATATAAGATACCTGTTATATGTTAATCGCTCATTTCAATATCGAATAGCAAAAATATTTTCAAAGAGTCCTCTCGGAGTAGATTGTGGAGAGGCGGCTCCCAGCCTATCCCCGCGCCCCCTCATTACCCCTAACTGTGCCCCATTAGGCGCACAGGCCGAAGTGCCCCGGACCGTAGTTAATCCACGTCCTCATTCACTGTTATTTCGAAGGTCTGATCTAATCTAAACAGGGCTTAGGAACCTACAATGCCAGTATTTCGCGCGACTCGTCCCTTTTATGTATTTGACTGTCCTCATACCCGGTCCCGCCGGTCGGTTGACGTTTGCCTTTGCTATAAAGGGAAATAGCACTTCCGAAACTTCCGATGTGATTTCGTGTTAATGCTTTTATGAGAAAATTAATTTACTTGTTACATCTAAACGGTACGACGTTACGACAAATTGTAAGTACGTGTGAATAATGTTTTAAATAAGGCTGTCATGGATTTAGCAAAAGCACGTTATATAATGGTGTCGTGAAACATAACGGTAATGCTGGAGCTAGTGGCGGCGAAGGCCGAAGTGGAAGGGTCAATTTGGAAGCTATTATACGGCGGCGGTTACAGGCCTACTTCCGGCGGGTGCACTAAGCTGCCGTGTTTCAATCCCTCGCTCAATTTCGGCCTTTCTGCAACACTACTCAACCCTGGCGCATTTGTGTAAATACACTAACTATTCTAGATCGACCCACCCGATCAAGTAGACCGTAACGATCTCATTATCAAGGAATTAAGATCTTGTCTGATTCCATACTTTTAAAAAACACCGAAACAGCCTTCGATTTTGATGAACCGTTTTAATAAATTGCTTTGGAGGTGAAAATGTTTTAACAGTGCCTCCGCCATAAGCCGATTTCAGATTACCTCTTCATTTTTACGATCCCAGAGAAAATTTACGAATTTAGATTGAGTATTTATGGATTCCATATCCGATATTCATTTATAGCTGGGTCGGATCGGATCCACGCCCGGTCCCTACAAGGGTATCTCGAAAAGTTGAAAATGACTCTTGAATAAACATTTCGGAAATATTCCCGTACTATACATAGAACTCAACGACACTTAGTTTTAAACTTTGCGTAGATAGCGGTGTACAATAGTTTATCGACAACACTCAATGGACTGTCCTACTGAGAATCTTGTTCAAAACGGGATCCTTGTTTTTCGCGTAATTTGTTTTGTCCTAATTGTTCTTTGGCATACGGTTTTGGCATAATAGTTCTATGGCATTCGGGTAATTTTGGCATAAATAACTTTTAAGCTTATATTGTTTTGGCATAATTTTAATTCGCATAATCTTCGTAGGCATAATAACTATAGGAGTAATAGTATTTAGGAATCATTTTTTAGGGATTACAGAAACAACATTAAGTTTTTTTCAGTGTCTATTTCATTCTTAATGCAAAAAAAAAATATGATCACCCCAAACAACTGTGAGGAAGTGAAGGGAGGTTAGGTTGAGGTTATTTTTTTATGACCATCTGGAACAACTGTGTGGGCAGAAGGGAAGTTAGGTTCAAGTCATTTTTTATGATCCGGAACAACTGTGAGGGCAGATGAGAAGTTAGATTCTAGTTAATTTTTCAATGACTACCCGGAATAACTGAGGGTAGAAGGGAAGTTAAGTTCATGTTAATTATTCGTGTATGAGTGATTAACATTTTAGGAGCTAATTGTTTTACTTATTTATGATAAAGAATTTCTGTGCTTAAAAAATGCTATGCCTTGATAGATTATGGTTTGATACCTTTATGGTAAAATACATTTATGCTTTATAATGTTATGCCTAAACATCGTTATACTTACATACATTATGCTTAAAATAATTATGTGTAAACTGTTATGCGTAAGAACGTTATGCCTAAAAACAATTATGCCAAAAAACAGTATGCCATGTTACATAATGGCTTAAATTTTTATGCTTATCGTTCAAAACATAACGGGCGAGATGAAATGCGCAGCTAATATCTGTGTTTAAAGGATGACGTAACGAATACTTTACTCTTAGCCCTAAACAAATAACTATAAAATGTACAGTAAGAATATTTCCTTAATCAAATTCCGATCCCTCTTAGTAGTGTACAGTACAAAATATATTGTGTTAAAACTTTAGGTTGTCCGTAAACGAAGTACAAACGTAAGAAAATTGGACCATTCAAGCGAAGTTCGCTACTAACTATAAAAACTAAACCGTCAGCACAGGTAGTTGTAGCCGTAGGTAAGTACGGGGTGGCGAGGCGATGCATCGTCCTCGCTAGTGGAAAACCGGTGTAGTACATTGTAGCGGGGCTACAAACGAGGAGTTATGACGGCGGTGGAGGATTACGTGAGTGGATGTCGTAATAAAGCTTGCGATGAAGCCGTTACCCGAAGATAAACGTAAATATCTGGGGCCGTAGCTGTCGGTCGCCCATTCTCTCGCGCTTGCCCGCTGGTCCCGCTGCCTGCATTTCCCCAACTCTCACATTAATGTTTGGGATTCGTTGTTATTTTCTTTATTATGAAAGCACTGATAACGTCTAAACTGGTGAAACGTAATGGAACGAATTAATTTTAACGACTTACTTTTCTTCTCCGCGATAAGTAGGCACAGTGTGAGCACGATGTTGACTTTCTGGTGAAAAAATTGAAATGTCACTTCATGTATATATTGGGTAAGTTTTTTTATAACATTTATTTTCTAGTATTCAAAGGAAGAGGGGCTTACGAAAGTAATCTACCTACATACCTCCGACTTAAGAAAAACATGTAAACTACCCTACCTATCGTGTGTGTTAGTGACTAACACTAGTGTCAGAGTTTTTAAACCGCCTTAAAGGCCTCTGACATGGTTTCAAGTAACGACCAATCTCAAAGACAGTGACCGGGACCAACGTCTTAACGTGCCCTTTGAAGCACGGAACATGTAAACTGTGTATGAGATACACTTCTGTTCCATCTAGAACATCCAAAACTCCTAAACACAGGCAGAGCTGCAATGACAGCGGTGTTAGTGTCCTTTGTGTGCCATAACGTATGTATTCCCGCGCCCGCTCTTATCTCCTAAATTAATTACATAAATCTTGTTTGCATACGTCTTAAGCGTATGACACGCCGCCATAATTCAACCAGAGCGGAGGTTTACACTGCTAATGAAGGACGGGACAATGCGACGCCCTGGAGATGCATTATGTTCTTCAATTACATACTTATATGCGGTATTGTTGCTCTAATAAACACGATATCTCAATAAATTTTACCGTCTAAGTTTTTGATTATTATATACCGTATTTTACGATGACCGTGACCTTAACAATTACATACTTTTATGGTTTTTGGAAAGTTTATCACCATTATTATTTCAGTCGCAGAAACGCCTTTAAGCTCCTCCTCGTAGTTCTATAATAACCGATTCGAAGTGATGGATAATTATCTACTGTTATGATACTACATAAATCGATCCATTTATTTATACAAAACTTATGCTTTGTATGTGAACCTATAATATTTTTAAATTTATTTCCCACAAAAAATTTCTACCTTAATTAAAAGTCCTGAAAAATCAAGTAGAACACCAATAGAATTTGCTTAAATTACATATAAGTACCTAGCTGCTGTTATAGACATTATAATAAATCAAAACTTAAGTATCAGTAATTAAATAAATAAAACTAAAGTAAAATTATGAAATAAAAAAAAACTGAGTGTCGTGGAACTCTCGGTTGGAACGAAGTTACAAAAATTGAAGCCCCTAATCCAAACCCCAAAAAATTTCAGCCTCTAGAAAAAAAGAAGTGACTGAAAAATCTAACACATTTTCGCCTAGCCTCCATCCATCGCCGTACCGTCCGAAAAGGAACTTCGTTCCAAAACAGAAACGTCTAAAATTAAGACATTAACAACTAATGTGTAAGTAAAATAAACCGGCCAAGTGCGAATCAGGCTCGCCCGTTTATGTTTCCGTTACATAAACAATTTACCAACTTATACCTATATACGTATTCAAGTTCAATACTCAGTATAAATTTGACTATATTTACATATGTAGAGGTATAAGTATGTCGTTTAGTGATTCGACACATTTTAATACCATAGATATCATACCGTAAAGTACTATTATCTGTATTTTTATTTTTCAAAGTTTAGGCTCCATAGTGTCGGAGATAAGAAAGTGGTAAGAAAATAGACGAATGATCAATTTTCACCTATTTTCTTAAATACTGCAAAAATAATGGCCTATAAATAAAATGCAAATATATTTGAGATTCTTATAAAAAGCTTTTCGTTTGATATGTCACACGATATTGTTTACAAGACTTTGTTCATAAGGGAACATTGGCAAAGGAAACCACAGGGGACATACATTTTTAAAAAATCCCGGGCGTCATTTACACTAGTTATGATTATTTTATGGTAAAACGTTTATGGTTAAGGAGAATGTAGAATAGATGTAAAAAATATTTATTCTGAAAACACGGTAACATTATGTCAAATTCAAAATCGCATCGGAGAAGCAAGGTGTACATGTACAGTACATGCAACAGGCCTTATGTATTTATTTATTTTTAAACTACAATACATAATTTTTTTCTTAATAATTGGCTTTTTTCTTGATGTTTATATTACAATTTATACAAAATAAGGGTTTACGTAAGGCTAACAAATATAAAATAGGAGTTATTTACCAAAAATGTCAATGTGCACTCCAGGGTATATTGCCATCTTTGTAGAAAATTAGGTATTGGCGTTTTTCAAACGGTTTTTATAATGGGCCTTATTTTTTTTTCTGTTTTGCCTACAGTACTTAAAACTAACACCGAAAACCTCTGTGGCCTAGTGGTCATCATGCCAGATGTCACCTGGAGGTCTCGGGTTCGATCCCCGGTCAGGTCAAGATGGAAAATGATCTTTTCAGATTGACCTGGGTCTTGGATGTTTATCTATTTAAGTATTTGTTACAAAATATAGTATCGTGAGTTATTATTATCCCATAAAACAACTCTCGAACTTACTTTGGGGCTAACTTAATCTGTTTGATTTGTCCGAATATATTTATTTATTTCATAACAAGTGAACATATAATTCTGGCTTACCGAGTAGTGCCCTCGTTCTAAAAATAGATAATAGAATAATCACATAAATAACATATGCACATTCATTTATGTATGATAACTTGGCAATGTCCCCTGTGGCACATAGGTTTTTTTCGAAACTTAGAAAACATAGACGTTTATTATTAGCCCTATTTATTGAGCCCTTTAAAGTCACTTCAATTCAATTTTAACATTATTAAACATTGCAATTTTCAGAAAAAAAATTGCCTTGTTAAATTTTACTGTGGTGTGCCAGGCCCCTCTATTTGAAAATCATTTATTCACACGTTCGTCTTTGGGTAACTGACTGTAAGTCAGTTATGTATCAAATGTATGTACTAATTTCAACTCAATCAGTCTAATAGTTTCGTAGCAAATTGGCTGTGATAAACAGGCAAGCGAGTGATTGTATTAGTATTCAGTTTTATCTTTAGAGGTACAAAACCCTAAAAAGTAGTTTACATTAACTGTGCAATAACTTAACATTGCTGGCTTTTGTCCTCTTGCTAAGGTAGGCGGTCATGATTTCCCAGGGCGTGCTCCGTCGCGGACTCATCCGGCGACACCGGCGCGGAGGACGCTCGCTCTCGCCGCACCGCCTTATTGCAATCATGTCAGCTTTGCGACGCCGCCTACATTGATGAATGTTCTCCAAGATTGTGCTGTGCATTGTCCTTGTCGGATGCTAGAATGCATTCATTTATTATATTTCCTTTGCATGACACACGCCAGGGGTTTGCTTGAGAGAAAGTAGTAACATAAAGGGATATTTTTCTTTTGTGTAAGCATATAATCAGCGCACAAAAGTTCAGTTCGTATGTAAGTAACAAATACACGTGAGCACTTCGAACTTAACTTTAAGTTAAATCTAAGAAGTGTTCTTTTCTAAAAAGTACAAATGCCGTACAAAAACCTCCCAAAGATTTGAAATCCATTTAGCGACGTCGATTTCAATCACGGGGCCCATTCCACGTCACCGTCTAGCAGAGTAAAGAGAGTAAATGAAGAGTTTCTCACAAGTCGTTCAAATATTCCGGGAGCGCGCTGGCGGGCTCCCGGTCTCCGCGCGACGACGCTCGCAGCCCGTGCCCGCACCCGCGCGCGGTAATCAGCTTTTGTGCGCGGTAATTGGGTGTCTGAGCTGCCAACCGAAGCATTTATTCCCGATAAATTGAAAACTGCTTTGTGCTTGGAATCGGTAGATGCTGCGGGCTTAGTTTTTCTAACTATAACAGACTTCATGTCTCGCGCTGTGAAAGTAATAGATATACGTACTGACTAAGACACCCTGTCTTTTGAAATTCGTTCCATCTGAACGATTATGCTCTATTAAGAGAATGAAATTCTTCTTTAATTAATTTCACCTGCTTTTCTCTTATAGACTTGAGAGAACCAAGTTTTACTTAGAAGGCAAATAAAACTATTGTCAGTGTCTGCTGAGATTAAGTTTTATTTTCTTAGATGTTCAAAAGCATTTGCTAAGTCTTATAGTTTTTGAAAATTGAAATCATTGTTAGTAGTGAAAATAACTTATTTTTTATTTATTTAATTATTATTAAATAATGTGTTTGTTGAGGAGGAAAGGATGTATTTTTTATGTTTTTATCAATTTTGCTAAAATGTTTAACGGGACTATTGATAATACGAGTATCATCGGTATAGTTTATAATATAATCCATCAAGGATTTCCAAGTACATGGTATGGGATTGAACCCCGAGACGCTCCAAATATTTGCATGCGCTAAGTAAGCGTAAATGTGGATGTCGAATGTTTGTTTTGTGTGAGTTGCGCCGAAAATTAACGACCTTTCACCTTGGGATTTACGGGTACATGCCACGTTCATATTCAAATAACATGTATTCTTTTTAAAAGTCCATTTTACGAAAATATAATATCAGATATCAAAATAATTACATGTAATAATTTTGCAATTGTAATAGTCTCTTACCGTGCAGATCGTAAAAGGAGATCGCGGGAATATGCGAAAATACGAATCATGTCAAAAGGCAATGCGACCAGCAACCTATCACTTTTTTCGGGTTCCGTATCCGTATATAAAAACGTGATCCTATTACTAAGACTCCGTTGTCTATTCGTCCGTCTGTTGGTCTGTCTGTCACCAGGATTTACCTCGTAACCGTCAAAGCTAGACAGTAACAGATTATTTATTTTTATTGCCGCTATACCAACAAATACTAAAAACTAAATATAACAAATATTTAAGTGGGGATCATATACAACAAACGTGATTTTTTTATAGATAATGGTACGGAACCCTTCATGCGCGAGTCCGACTCGCACTTGGCCGGTTATTCTAACTTCCCGCTCATCATCACGGTTCATGCTAAAAGTAACCTTTGACTCTTGCGGCCGACGAGCAGACAGAGCTCACTGTCTGCTTACAGCCACAAATGTATGCCAATAAGAGATACAGAGTGGTAGTGTATTAACTCTTATGTATGTATTATGATCTGCCGACTTAGTAAAGCTAGACCAATATAAAAAGAAAGCTCTACGTTTTAACCTATGATGAGAGAGCCATAGCCTGAATTATGTAAGCATAAATTTGTTTAAAGGGCCGTCATATCGAAACATCAAAAACATCTTTGATGTTTTAAGAAAAGGGTATAACTGACTTTAAACACCTAAAACGCCTCAATAGTGAGTTCGAAAGATACTGTTAATTTGCAGACTCATCGACCTACTTCGCTAATCCAGAGCAATTAAAGTTAACTAAGTTAAGACACCGAAACCTTCTTTTTATCAAAATATGAGCGACAGACTAATTGGTCCGGGCCGTCAAATTTAAAAATACGTTAAGTGCTGAAATCGAATCTTAGTTTGTGCCCATCTTTCATAATGTCATTTAAAAAGAATCGAGAGTCAATAGCCTACTCAACGTACTCTTGGAGAAAAACAGTTAACTATATTTGCATCTTGGTAAAATATACAGAGGGAACTACTCGTATAAGCTAGAATCAAATCCGACAGCTAGCAGAAAAAAATGAAAAACAGAAATAAATACATAAAATACCGTCAATCACACAGACCAAATGCGACGATAGTAAAGTTGAATATTTTTTCAAGTTGTCAGGATCTTTCGGGATGGATGGACTAAAGTCGAACCCTAAAAAGCCACTTAAGTCTTAATTAAATAAATTTTAATTCTCATTCATTCAAGTCATATCTATTAAAGAAAAATGTTGAAAGGATTGTCGCCTTATTCCTAATTATTATAATTGAGTTGCGAAGCAAGGAAGTCGTTCTGTACGAACATAACGCGGGGGACCTGTATAAAATTGTGATAATGCTAGTAGGTAATAGTCTCGCTAATGAAAATATTGCGTCGTTAGAGATATCCACCCCCGCAATTGTAAGGTCCTTACCGTGGTATCTACGCGGTGGAACGGCGTCATTTACATATTTTAATAAAATAATATCGCAACTGAATCGTAACTGAGAACTTGATTTAAGTTCTTACCGCGATGAATGTAAATTCGCCACCGCCGCCGCAATTCCAGATTTCAATTCTGGAATTAATGGCAGCCGTCGTGGGCCGAGCCTCGTCTAATATTTGCGTTACTTCCGGAGACTTCTCTTTAGGAATGGAATAAATTAGTGCCAATGAGTGACGATTGCGTACATTGAACTGCCGGGATGGTGGTAAATGGTAGGTTGTTTGTTTGTTTCTCAAGAAAGCGATGAGTTTGATTCGATCGTGGTAAATATTTTTTGCAATATTCGGTAGGCAGTGCACGCGGTCGCTTGGCCCTGCTAAGCGTGCATTAATATTGTCAATAGTTGGAGTTAGTGGAAGTGAAGTACGTGTTCCGCCTGCCGCTATCTACGGCGCAGCTCGCGCGGTGAATTCGAATGGCCTCTCACACCGCGCCCACTCCCCGGGCCCACCTTGCGCCTTCCACCCCCGTAACGCCCCATAAACTCGCGTCTTAATTTTAACTTTATTTCTTACCGCTACTGTGTTCCAAGAAAATTAAGTGTGAACGTACCACTGAAGGATTTGCTAGGTTGTTATTATCATGAGCTTTTATGCCTGTTAGGAAATATACAGGTTCCATAAATTCAAGGGATTAACTTAAAAGTGCCGATGTACGATAAAATTCAGCGTCAAAGTGAACCTCATCGTATCGTTATTGAATAAAAACATTTTTTGCGTTAAAATACAATCTCCAAAAGCGCAGAGGTTTTATTGGACGTTGTTTGTGTTCGTCAATAATATAATCTGCATGGAAATTGCTTTAAAATATCTTTTTCCGTTGAGTTTCTTTATAAAATAAAAGTAATCCTAGCATTATGCTAGTATGTCATATTATTAGGTACCCATTTTCTACTAAATATTTTGCCATTTGGGACTTGGGACTTGGCATTGAATAAAACTCCTCTTTGCAAATGTAAAGTAAGTTTTTAAATATGTAAAAGCTTTTGAATGGCCTTGATTATTTATATCGTTTAATTTTAATTATTCACATGGGAATCATCTTGTAACCTTTATTTTGTATTAAGAATTTCTATAATATTTGAATTTCTCTATGAACTCTATCCACAACTTCTCTAATTAGATTATCTAAAATTGCCTCGCCCCTCTGCTACATTTGTTGGCATTGCAGATACTCGTATAAAGTTACTTCATCCCGGCCGCTTACCGAACCGCTTTCGATAACAATAATAATATAGGAATAGATTGGCAATTCCGGTGGTTACGTATCTGGTTATTGCAAGTTTACATCGAGAGCACGTCGGAGCGTTTGGAATTTTCTCAAAGGTGGAAGTTTTCTCGGGCGCAAGCAATTTCGAAGTTGCAAAAGAGCCGGCCAAGCCAGTCGACTGGCGCGCGGAGGGCGAGTGGCGGCGGTGGCGGCAGCGAGTGCCAAGGCGAACACGCAAACTTGGCTACGCCAGCTACCCCGCCCCCGCGCGGCTAGCTCGCGAACGCTACACAATAGCGATTATTGGGGCAATCGGTGGCGCCCTAGGCCGTGCCCGAGACGAGCCCCGCGATGCAAATAAAATTCGGAGGAGGCCACGGCCGGACAACGCTGCCCCTCGTTATTATTCGGCTCTCGCGGAATTGCTTTTATGTCCTTAATGGAAAAGCGAGATATTTATTTCGGGTTTGTGAAAAGACCTTCCTTTAACATTTTCCTTGTTATACCTACTAGCCGCGGCTGAAAATTATACGATTCCGGAGGCCTTGTTTGATTTTACATTAACTTTCAAATGAAAATTATTTCCGTTGTCTTCAGTTTTTAATTTACTCTCTCATTTATCACTGTACTAAATTAATGTTTTAAAACATTAATTAATTACATATTTAATAGCAAATTTTTTAATGAGTAACTGAAAGTTTTTCTTAATTATTGTCCGTTATTATGTTTGCAATTTTCATCTTGATTATTTGCTCGAATCATAAACGCGTACAGCGTATAAGCGTACAGCTGTCAATTGTAGCTTAATGCAATATTAAGTAAGTTTTTTTTAATGTAAAGCGCAAGTTTCAATTCATATGCATGCAGTTACTTTGAAAAAATGACAGCGTAGTCGTGCTGTAGTAGGCTTCCGAGTGGAGAATTTCTAATAAGCAACCCCTCGTGTACACCCTGCGCCAATTTTCACGAGTTCATTAGGTGACTCTACTCTTCATTGTTTATTTTAGTTCTGGGACCTTTTTACCCCTCTCTGTTTTTGACTTCTTCCGTTTGTATTTTGGTTCATTAGTGATAACTTTTCGAACGAACAAACGAGTAAATCTTAGTAGTATTCTCACAGTTCATCTATAAAGTTTATAATGTTTTATTGCTTCTCCCTTTTTAAAACAGTTTCTATTTATAAAATGTTTAAAATATGAAACGTATTCCAATTATATCTGAATTCTCGCTCGTATGTAAGTATTTACATACAATAAGGGCAAGGGGATGGGTGTCGTCGTGGTACACCCGGTGATCTTCTTCTTCTTATCGTTTACACCCGATGATAACGAAGTTCTTTACTGCAAAACGAACGAAACTTTATGAACACTTAAAATAAAATAAATCGTGTTTTGTGAATAAAAAGTACTCGGAAATTAACTTCCGGACTTCATTTTGGAGATTCGGATACCGCGACTCCAAAAAAACCCCTGTACATGCGATTCGACTGAAACTCAAGTTTCAGAGTTTCAGTTGCAGTTAATAATCTAAAATCCTTTTTGGGCTAATTCGTGTGCGTTAAATACGTGTAACGTGTAAGTAATGTGAAATGTGGATTAAGGTCCCTCCAAATTTCCTGCAAGAAAGAACTTCGGTTTATAAAAAGGTTTATATAAATTTGTACGAGTATTTGACAAATAGAAAACCTATACGACTGCCTCTAAGCTTGTTTGGATGTTCTTATAAATCCTGTTTAATTAAATGATGAACTGGTATTAACAATTTAATAATTTAGACTGGATATTTAACAGTTTCAAAACTAAACTGTATTTTTAAAGTTTAGTTAATTAATGTTTTTTTTTTTTACAGTTTTGAACTTGACCACAAAACTAACTTGACTCAAAGAAAGTATTGACACACCACAGAAAAATCAAACGACTCTTCATAGGTAGTCTACCGTCCGGTCAAGCAAACTAGGTTACGGATCGCCTAAAAATTTAATGTGCCATCACTATATAAATATAACAAGAAACTTATAAACAAATTTTCTTTGTGTAACTTGACATCCTATAGTATCTGTTGCAACTGAATCGTCTAGAGCTGTGTCTAACAGATAACGCAGCCATACATTCTCCATGAAGTCAAACTTTTGACGTAGGTGTAATATACGGCGGAAAGTTAGGATGTAGTTACAACAAGATAAACTTACATTATTGAGGTGAGTGGCTATAAATAACGTTCACCATTTTCGCCAGTTGGTGCGAACTGCCCCTTTAATTATGAAAATGTATGCGAAGCACATGAAAGTTTCTGCAATTATGCCGTAACCGCGTCGGCGAGCGGCGTGCAGTGGCCGGCCCGGCCTTAACTACCGCACACTGCCGTCTACTGCTATTCAATTACCCACTACGGTCGGGGAGATATTTTCAAGACCACCTTGTTAGAATTGCGTGTCTTAGAATAAATATAAATTGAAAAACTTCTTTGCTTATGAAATAAAATATCGAAATGTACAGTAATTAAAAACAAATAACGACTTGATATTGCCTTGTTGTGGTTTTACAGCTACAGTTAATATTTTATTGTAAAATTTATTTATTTAATATTTAATAAACACTAACTGGCAGATAATTACTTTTAACTTATAACAGAGAGTTTTCTTCTTCCTTAACTTATATCAACAAAGTAACTAGCTTCTAGTATAAGTAAGAAACTATAAAATAGCAGTATAGTCATGCGGCTAGGGTTATTTACAGAGGGTCAATTATGTTGCAATAAAGTTTTTAGTGTTGCACAAATTGTCGATTTGGAGGAGCTGACGGATGGCCACGAGTCTGGCGCCGGCAAATGAGCACACGATAAAATTATCGTTAGCGGTAACGACATGAATAAATGCAAGAGGGTGGTCCGCGGCCGCGAGCTGTAGAAACGAGACGAGCCCGCCTCGGCACTCGTTAGGGCTCTTGTGACGACTGCATACACGGCATTACCCGCCGCGCGCCAAGGCGCATGCAGTCGCGGTCGCTTTTCCAACGACGGCGACCGTTTTACTCGTACCCACCTATATACGACAGAATCAGAAACTGCTCAAATTTTACTATCATTTCAGTTAAATTCTGTTTCTATTCAGCAAACCGCAAATAATGTTGCATGGAACCACAATTGAAACTATATGCTCTACAAATACATATTGGTAACATTAAACCATATAATTTATTAGGAGATAGCTACTGAATTTATAATGAGCTGATCGCGAACACTTATTACGTTACATACACGTCGGTGAACACCAGGCTCGCATAAAACCAGCACCATGTTAACCACGCTATAAATATCTCTGAAACGGCGACTAAATTATTGCACACATGAGAGTTTTACGTAAAAGTGTAATATTTATTCCGAAAGAGATTTTTACAACCAACAGTTTTGAGAAAATTAATGAGGCGTTTTATAAGCAAGCGTTGAACAGTTTCAACACAGACGTACTAGTCAGTGTAATGTATGTATACATTACACTGACTAACCACCAAATTATTGAATATTTAAAAATTAAAGAGCCTAGCCGTTATATACTAAGAATGCCCTTGAAAGGAATTATAATTTCCTTATCTTATATTATTTATATTAGCAAAAAATATAATTGTGCAGAATTTTAACTTTTTCGTGCTTATGGTTTTTCAGGTAATAAATAAAATATTTTTTTAAACATATTTTTTGAAGTGAAAACTTCTTTAGCGGCGTTGTGCACTTTTTTTGGAATGGGTAAAAAATGTTAAAACTCGCGTCAGGACACGCTCGCGTCAGGACACGTGACCTGATCGAAAATTCGTAAGACGGATGGAGAGTAGACAGCTGGCGCGGCGTAGGAGAGGGAGTATCCCCCTCTCTTTCTACGGCGCGGTGAAAATGTATGCCTGCGCCTGCTGTTTCGTATATCAAAAATGCACAACGTTAATATTCAAGTTTTCACTTCTGCCGGCACTCCCAGAGTGCAACCCGATTTTTTTTGTCGTAACTACTGGATCCTTTTGCTTGTGCTCCGGGTATATTGTTAAAGTTATCAGTTGCATTAACAAAATTAATTACAGAGTCTTTTACAAAACAAAAAAATATGGAGTAGAAATTTTTGGTTAATATTGATACATTTAATTTTTGAAAAAAAAAATTGTTTATACGAAATTAGTCAATATATATAATTTGAAAAATTGAATCCAAAAATGAAAGTACACCGGTCAAGTAGTAATACATTCAGAGATAAGAATTAAACTTTCCATGGATACGGCTACATAAATATAATAGGTACTTACTGTAGTACTTACTGACTCAAAATTCGCATGCCGCCCTACTGTTTCCATGTTTCAAGGTTCATGTTTCTTTGTAGTGCAACCTATCATATGTTTAGAACATTGTAAAAAGCAATAAAACACACTGTTAGTACAGTATTTTTTTAAATGAAGTTAATATATAGTATATTTGAATAATAATTCAGTATATTTGAAACTAGTGTTTGGTCTGATTTATAGTGAGCCGGCCGGTAATTTTAAACGTCACGCATTATGATGAATACTCGCAATTTTCTCGCGGGAGCACGGGTCTGATAGCCGTGTGAGTCGGTGAAATGTACCGTTTTGTTCTCAAATAAACCTAATACCTGCGTTGTGAGTTTGTGAATTGAAAATTTAGTTTTTTTTTTATTGTTGAATTTTTTGTCTGTCTCAAATGATTATCATATATCTTTGAAACTGTAATTGTGCTTTGGAAGACACATTAAACCGTTAATCCCGGCTGTCATCATTTTGTGACACTCGTCAAGCTATGACAGTAGAGCTTTTACTTTTACACAGTACGCCGTAATATAAAAGTGTTGTACATTTAGCCAAAAAATGTGCCCACATAGTTTTATGAAACTGACATTTGGCCAAAAACATATGCTACCTACCCACATGGTTTTATAAAACTGCAGAACGTTGTTACAAGCTAGCGTGTCGTAACATATGCGAAGACGTGGGACGACGGGAGCTCGCACGTCACGAGATCACGTCTCGTCTTCCTCCACCCCAGCCTTTCCTCGGCTCGCTCTTAATCGCGTCGTCATCGCGAATAGGCCCCGTCCCTGTCACCTCGCTTCGCACCCGCCATAAATCAGTCGGCACCCTTTGATAGATGATGCATTCTCGCCGAAAAAACAGAGATATACCTATTAAGTCACAGATTGCATCTCACATTATCCTGGTTCACATCAGAAATGGTTATTTAACGAAGATGATTTGTTATAGTTATTCCTATCGCTTCATGTACATTGTTTACTTATTCTTAGATATTCCGTAATAATATTCACAAGGAGATATATGACTGTCTGCCATCCGTTTTGATTATCCTTTTTCCCAAGTTGACCCACGTTTTATCATATTTTGTTTTTCTAATGTAACTGGAATTTTCGAACTGTTTTCCTATTAAAAATTCTAGTCGTGTCTCCAGAGGCTCGAGTACTTCGATGTTATTTATTCTGTTTATCTTTACTGCTTAGGCAACTCTCTACTTTTCAAAGGCAACAAGTCCGCCGCTCGTACTTTAGCATAATTTGATTTTATCTGAGTATCGATTACACTCAAGTATCTGAAATTCAACATTTTAGAAGTCGGGGCTCGAACTTTGTTGAAGACTAATAAATAAATTACACTAAAATGATGAACAGTGGTTTGAAGGGCGTTAAAAAGTAAAAAGAATCAAAAACAAAGAAGAAACAAGTATCCTCGTGGAGTGATAGCAAACAGCGGCCGTGACGAGGCTCGCCGGGCGCTCCGCGGCTGCCCCCGGCCCCGGCGCCGCTGCGCCTCGCGGGCCCACATCGCTAACTTTTATTATTTTTGTAAAGCTCGCGCTGTTTTTTTATTGCGAATAGCTCCTACTGTTGCATCGTCTTAAAAAGTGTTCTTAGAGAAAAGTTTTTAAGGCGGGTTATTGCTACTTGGTGTTACGAGTTGTCTCCGTGAATATACCTTCTTTAACCACGAACAAAAATCAAATACCAGACCAAAGGTATAATCATGACTTACATGACATGGCGTTTTGGAAAAAGAAATTAAATATAGTAAATAAATTCCTCTATCCATATACGTAATCCAAATATGTGTATCACTTACAATAAAAAAGTTGCGAAAATGATTTTCGATCGAGACCACGTAGTGATGCCCGTCCAAACTGCCGCGTGCGGGCGATTACCCCGGCCATCCAGCCGGCGGCGCCTAGCGACGGCACTACTAATTGACCTCACGATTTTACATTCGAGTTTTAGTTAACATTTTTTGATACTGAATTTTTATTTTGACTAGCAAATTAGGTCTTACTAACGATCCTTAAGAAGTTGCCTTCGGCTCCGAAACCAATTAAAAATCACCGTGTATAAGTAAGTACTTAACAGTCGTTTTGCTCGGATAGACAAGCTCTCAAAGTTCTCACTTACTCGACGTATTTAATTAATTATCTGACCGTAAATCAAAAATTGGTTTGGTGCACTTTGTCTTTGAGCGGCGCGGTCCAGCAGCGGGGCAGCGGTCTGCGTATTGAAAATGCACACCCGCTCGTTAGGCGCGCGCGGCGGCTGCGGTCCGACGCGTGACGTCACGTCCGCTTCCCCACCCGTCCTCATTAGCATACATTATATTCGCCATTACGCCCAGCGCCGCTTGTGGCTTTTTGCGATGTTTTTGATGATACACCCGGTCTGGGACACCATTATGTCGGACATCGCCTATTTCTCCCATGTGACCGTGCGGTCGGATCTGCCCTGTTTTTAATTAGCTCAAAGCGTGTTATGATCATTAAATTCATATTTTATATACATATCGTATGTAACATACCTAACAACGTCATACCTAAACGCAATAAAAGCTTAGCAACGCGTTACGCGCGGAAATGTCCCGCTGCGCACTGATTTACGTGACACTTTACGAAATCGCTTCGGCTTTCCACAAGTATTGTTGTTGAACATAGGATTTTATCATATGTAAAACACTTCCAGGTACCCGGGCTGGGGTATAAATGACAGCGAAAATTGCCTCAAAGTATATCATATTGTTTAAACAATAATTGGCCAAGTGCGTGTCGGGCCACGCGCAGTGTAGGGTTCCGTAGTTGCGAATGCCAACTTTGAGTTTTGCCACTAAAAACGTCTAAAAACTAATATCTATTGAATTTGTATGAAAATGTTTGTTTTTCAAGTACATTTTATAAGTTGATCGCCTATAACTTTTTAATTTGTATACCCTACTTGGCTCTGATAGTTTTCCTTCAAACTACATTATATATACTATAATTGGGATTTTTTTCACGTGGCCATATATAACCGTTTAGCAGATAGAAGGGGGGGGACTCGAACAAAAAGTTGAATTTTTAACCCAAATATTTCAGAAACGGATCCCTAAATCGAAAAAAAGTGTTCACAAGCTAACAATATTTTTGAAAGACCTAATCAACGATACCCCACTCAATGTGTTTGTCGAGAAAAAAAATATTGACTACGTCTTTACTTGTATGGCAGCTACCCTGAAAATTTTTTTTTTCCATATTTTATTTTACTACTTTTTCGACATAATTAATATACATATCCATGCCAAATTACAGCTTTCTAGAACTTATAGTTTCTCTGTAGGACCGTGGACAGACAGACAGATATGGCGAAACTATAAGGGTTCCTTGTTTACTACGGAACCCTAAAAATGATAAAAAACAGGACTTATTGGAATTGTTTAATTCGTAGTTCTTCAACAGAAGTTTCAGAAAGTTGTAGAATATTTGCGAAGCCCGCCTGTCCAACCGAAAGACTGTGCAGAATATGTATCTAATAGAAATCCATTACCTATTAGAACTCGACCGGGAAAACCTGATTCAGTCAGAACGGGAAAACTGAAGTTAGAAAATTTTGTAGATTGTTGAAATATTGTGTAGATATTATTTATATAATAAACTTTGACTTATCGTTGCTAGATATGATTTTGAGGACACGGCCATAGCGTCATTGCATACACGTCAGCAGCAGTGAAACCGTTTGTAATTGGGCTACATTAATTACATAGAACAATGTAATGGTCCCATCCATTTGGTTTGTCTGTTAATTTTTAATAAGTGATCGTAATTGCATAACGTAGCATCGCGCCGCGTAAATCAGCGTCGCGCGGCGTGCCGGTCACCGAGCGAAGCTAATATTTGCATATCGCGATTGATGCGAACCAATCAATACTGCAAATAATGAAAATGTCATATGAAATCTACAAACAATTCACATACAGCTCTTATTAATTTAAACAATTACAAAATACTCCTGTCGTGGTGCATTTTGATCAAGCACTGATTAATCCGGACGTATTTATTTAAAACGCATTGCGAAACTCAGCCCAAAATGTATTATACCTTATAGTATGTATAGGTACGTGGATAAATAACGGATAAACCGCTAAATCAATCGTCCTGAAATTTAGGACGCGTCAATCCTGGGTCGATGTTGCTGAACTAATTCAAATTTAATCCCTGCATATTTCACATGTCCGTGGAACAACTATGCCTATCGACTGCAGCAACAGAATTTTCAAGTCGCGCATTAAAGAGCATTATAGCTGGAGGCCGCGACATAACTCAACCCTTGCGTGCAAGGTTTAATTTCCGGCGTAGAGATTATTCTCAATGAAGCTATTCCGCGACAGTGACACTGAACTGCCTAGATGTTTCATAAAACGTTGATTATAACAAAAAACGAATTATTTCCATTAAAAACCGGCGTCAAATTTTTTAACTTATTCAAAGCGACATGTGTATTATTCAACAGAATGCCCTAATGCCTTCTCTAGAGAGTGGTTCTCTGTCACCGAGAAAGATATTAAGACGGTTGGAGGCAATATTCGAGTCTCATCGGAGTCATAAATATTTTTTATAAGCGCTCAGGAAGCGGACGCACAAACAACGACGGCACAAAAGCGGCGCAATCAAAATAACACATCGGCGGCGCGCCGTCCAAATTGCTGTGTCAAAGTGTCCTCGCCCTGATTGCTCCATTCTGCTCCAGTCCCCGAGCAACGAGTTACCAGCCTCACTTTACCCGCTTTTTCTTTCTTATCATTAACTCGCGCCGTAACGACGCATCACGCGTTCAATTTCAACTAAACGAATAAAAGTGAGGCTCACTCGTTTGTCTTCATATCCTCAGATTTTCTGATGTTGTCTTTTGCTTATGCTTTGCTAACGCTTGCAATTTATCACACTGGTACCTTAGTTATATTTGTGTTCAGAAGAAAGTTACTGAGTTACATTTACTACCTTCAGCTAAATTTTTAGATTCTTATTAACTTTTTAATATTGTCAGCGTATAATTTAACGTACAGTCCTCAAGGCGTAAGCTCAGCTTTGCATTAGTGTGATCTTTAATCAAAAACATAAAAATCTTGATCAAATCAATGACTACTTTTGGCGCTAGCGGCACCAAAAGGAAAGTGCGCGGCAGGGAGATGACTCGTGAGGGTCGTGCTGTGTCGTGAGTCAGGCCAAATTTAAAAACCAATATAAAACTGTTCAATCCATGCGCGGGCCGTTCCGTAGCTCAGGCCGGTGTTTCACCTACACCATTTGTGTGCACTCACACAAACGCAAAGCTAAGCTTACGGGTCAAGAGCTGTATCTTCTAGATAAGCATTAGTTCTATTAGATCTTTTTAAATCGGCGAGTAAAAATACATTTTCAATTAAAAAACAAAATGTATTAATATAGTCGTCTTCATACAACTTTAAAACTATCTTGCGGTTAATAATATTTGAATAAAATCCCTTATTTTTTTTTTAGATTTTAGCTTGTGTGTAATGTTAGTATACGCTCTTAAAACGTGATTTACAAAACGACATGATATAATTCCAAATATGTACGAACCGTTAATGTTCTAAACATAACAAATCAAAATTCATTACAGCGACGTTGTCGGCAGACGCAAATTGTAATAGCATGTGTAAAATTATTATTATTTGCGCGACTTCACTCGAGTGATCTCATTGCGGCTTCCTCCTATGCTTTTGTGATGTTCTCATATCTTCAGTTTCAGATATAAGCTAAATTCCCGGGGATGAGTAAGATGGATGATTCTAACTTCCCATGTAACGAGCGTTCGGGTTTTTGTCTCTAAATTGTTTTTTCTGTCTCTTGTTTAAATTTTTATAAAGTACAGTTTAAAATTATTTTCGAAGTTCTGCCTGGTCTGAAGGAGTTGCACTATAAAATACAAACCTATTTTCTGTATAAATAAATATCGCAATTTATAATAAATAATACAATTTAAGTATTTATTGTGCTTCCTCATTGTGTTCCCACATGTAGATTGAAAAATGCAGTTGCACATAGCACGAATGCAGGCAGGGCAAACTTGCAGCGGCGGTACAATATGCGACATATTGCTGCCCGCTTACGATATTAAACGCGGAACAATAAAGACAATATGCATCTGTTTTTTGGAACGTGTTATGACATTTATGACTTTATTTTCTCTTGCCGTATCATGTTCTATTTAAGCATATATGTAGTCTATGAATTTCTTACATGCCTATTGCCAAAGTAATTATATATAACATTATCTGAAATATACTTGATCAATCAACTGTTAAAAATCTAAGGAGCCTGGGGCGTTTTTTTTAGAGTAAACTATACTTCTTCTTTTCGTGTCGATTAACTCAAATTACACTATATTTTGTCCCTCCAGTGAATTATGAGTAGAGTTCTACTTATTAGTTATGGAGAACGATTTGTACTAATGTTATAAAAAAAAAATTAAGCTCTACTGAATAAAAATAAACTAATATATGTTTTAAATTATAGTTTAATAATTATTATATTAAAAATTGGTAAACTATATGAACACACGAAAGTTTGAATAGAATAAAAAAAAACGTTATAAGATACCTATAAGCTTTTGGTAAAAGTATAGATTCTATGTTTGTTTTTATATGGTGCAAGAATTTCAAAAGCTCTTATTTTCAATGAAGAAAGATACAAATGTCAGATGTAATCGGATATTTTCCAAAATAAAACGTAGTGTCTATCCTGGAATTATACGCAATCATTCATCCCTGCTGACTTAGCATAACACGATTGCCCTCTTAACTTCGCAAATTCTTCGCAACAGAATACAATTTTCCTTTATTAAGATTAATAGTTGATGTTTACGGATTCAGCAATCTATACCCAAACTTGGGACGGGAATTATTTTTTCGGGGAAGTACTTGCAGTAGATATACCTAACTTAAAAATAATCATTACAATGTGTGTTTTGTTTACTATTGAAGAAGATAAGAAAGATAAAAAAAAAACTCCAAAAATAAACCCCATGCTAGATGTCTCTGTGTTCTGTGTATTAGGGCATCAAGGCAAAATTATTGGATTGATATTATCCTTTCTTTCTTGGTTGGATAACCTAAAATTAAATTTAGTAATTCATGAATTCAGAATACTTTATTATCCCAATATCAAAAAAGATTGCTGAGCAAAATGCTATTATAGATATTCACTAAAAGTACCGAAAAGTCCTTATATTTCTGTGATGTGTGTTTAATATAACGTCTATGAAAGTATACTGTAACTATTTTAGGAATGAATCAAGACCATGATACTGAACAACTTTCCCTACGAAACGCAATCGAAATACGATAAATATCTTTTTACTTTCCATACAAACTATGATCAGCGGCTCGGTTCAACTATAGGCCGAAAATTATTTTTCATTTTTATATATATATACAATGTCCTTTTTAATTAAGTACAAATATTTTAAGAGGTGATTCAGACCATCATTCCTAACAACTATTCCCAATAAATGTATATCGAAATACGAAACAAAATTTTTCATTTTCCATAGTAATGATATCACGTGACTACTTCGACTGGTATGAGAACCTAAAAATTTTTTTTCGTATTTCGATATACATTCATTAGGAAAATTTGTTCAAAATGATGGACCAAACCACCCCTTAAAATATTTGTACTTAATTAAAAAGGACATTGTATACGTACCCTAAGGAAAGTTGATCAGTATCATGGAATGAATTCACTTTTAAAATATTTTCAGTATGTTTTATTACACCCTGTATATTTAATGCCAATCAGTTTCCGAATTTCCCAGCAGCGCTTCTCATTATTGACGGAGCGTTATGATAATCAACCTTTGTACATTTGTCGGTATACTAAAGGTGTTCAGCAGCGCGTGCCGCCTAGCGCATACCTGATGAGCTCTAGGAGCAGTAAGAAGGTGGGTGGTGCTGAGGACACGGCCGCTTATTCGGCGCCCGCACACTAATTCGATTTACGCTCACTTAACAAATCCGGCAGCTGAGATGATTCTGTGCTAACATACTTGTATAACTTTGTGCATGGTGAAAAAAGTATGTAGTCTGTAGACTTTCTTCAAAGTATATAACCTAATTTAATAATCACTAGACTGATTTTAAATAATAAGCGACACAGTGTTCGAGAAGTAATATAAAATTGCACCAAATCTTTTCTAAAGAAAATTTGGAAAATTCTTTTTTTGTTTGATATGGTACTCCGAGATACTCCCATATAAATTTTGTGAAAATTGATCATGTAGTTAGGGGAAGAAGTCGGGTTTTAGTTTAGAAAAATTATTTGACCAATTATATTTAACAATCTTTGAATTTTTTTCCTTGAATTATTTCTGTTACTACAGTTATGGCGTCGTTTTGTTTATATTAAGTCTATAAAAGGCTATAATTATAACTACTTCATTGGTTTTTTGAAATATATTTATATATTGTCAAAATCGTTTGCTTTAATTAAATACTTCCTTAGCAATACTAAATTCCTGTAAACGATAATATAAAGTCCTTCTTTATTTAGTAAACCCCTAGCTTATTTAGGAAATCAACAATAGAGCATAAAATTCGCCCCTAGCGCCAGTTCCTGTTTTCATGTAGGAATTTATGGGATCATCCCCTTATCGGAAGCGGCGACGGATAAAAAGCAACCTACATGCGAAGAAACTGCGTGTCTATAATATACGACGCTACAGTGTTCAAATCTCATCCATATTGAATAGGTTAAACAAATGCCCATAAGTCTACATCAGTTCAATGAAAAACCACTGGCTTTCTGCTTTCTATATTCTATTGCTGGACAACAATCTGAGCACCTATTGTTGGAATCAAACGGCATTTTCTGAGGATACATTTTCTCATCGATTTCGTTAGAAACAATTTCATTCGGCTCATGGTCCTTTCAGCTCGTATGTAACAATGAGTTTAATCCTATTAAAACGGACACACATTGTGCCAGAATTGTAGCGTGGTGGCTTTGGTCTGTCGCCGGTCTCGTCGGCTCGTTGCATCCACTAACCGGAACCGGACCTTAAACAGAATTAAACATGGTTTAATTTCCCTACTGGTGCTTCAGTGAAAAAGCTCCGCCTAGTCGAAACACAACTATGGCGGGAGGAAATAAAATAGCTAGGGAAGCGATGCGGGCGTCGGACGAAGCGATTATGCAGTCGAGAATAATGGCCGCCGGTCCACATGCACGTTTTTGTTTGTGGTCTGTGACGCGATTTATACGCGAATTTCTACCGTCGCTGAAGTGAGCACTATTCACAATAATTGCTTTGAACAAAATTCCCTCGCACGTGTCTTTTGTTTCAGTCCACAAGCCGTATTTTATTACATTTTCCGTGTAACTAAAGTTTAAGTCCCATGTGTAACGGGATTTAGTACTACATTTTCATATTAAACTTTATTGCCATTGGAATAAATAGAGTCAAGTGTATTTATTTAAATAACTTAATTTAAAAATAAAAGTTTGATACGCGACATTTTACATTTCCTTTTCATATTTTTGTTTAACACAAGAATAACACATGTTTGTTATGTAAAAGAAGTCAATAATCGTTCCATACAGCGGATCCCTTTGTGAATTACACAATCATATATTCCTTTTTAATTATTGTGATTACAAAGAAGCATATTAGGAACATCGAAGTACTTACAAATAAATGTAAGGAATACAAAATAATATCAATAATTATCGACAAGCATATGTGTTTCCTAAAATTCTTTGTTCTTCATTCAGCATTATTAGTTCTACCATTTTAAAAAATCCTAAACGTACATAAAAGACCTGATGTACTAAAAGCTATTTTGAAAATCCTAAATACGATGATGAAGGTAGAATTAGTATTTGATCGAATAAAATTCAAGCCAGTGAACCGTTATCTTTAACAAACGCGCAATATCGTAGCTAGCAGTTCTTTTGCTTCGGCAGCAACATTACGGGCGATGGTAATGCTTCAGACGCGCTCCTGTTATTGCAGTCCGTCCTCGTTTTGCCTTAGTTTGTTTTCACTGAAAGGTTTTCTTTAGTATCGGTAGGTAGGACCTGTTTCATCCAGCCGGTGGCCTGCGAGCGTAACTTTTAATAGCCTTATCAGTACTCGGGCAGACTGCGCTCGCTCTATCTCCGTCTTCCCTTGCTCCAGCTGCCGGCTGCCCTTATTAACGCTTACAAAGACGAAAGGGCCAAGCTTCTTAGCCCTCTCTGTTATTTCAATAAATATATTTGGTACATTAGCTTTTGATTAATGTCATGAGTAATGCCTACATTGAAACAGATTTTTACGTTTTGTAATCATTTATTAGAATGAGTTAACCGGTTACTCACATAGACTCAGACTGGCTGACAAGTTTTGTAATCATGTTTCTGTTTCATGACTTTGCATTTTCTTTTTTAGGGTTCCGTAGCCAAATGGCAAAAACGGAACCCTTATAGATTCGTCATGTCTGTCTGTTTGTCTGTCTGTCCGTCTGTCTGTCTGTCTGTATTTCTGTCCGTCCGTATGTCACAGACCCTTTTTTCCAAAGCTATAAGAACTATACTGTTGAAACTTTGTAAGTAGATGTATTCTGTGAAGCGCATTAAGATTTTCACACAAAAATAGGAAAAAAAAACATACATTTTGGTTTACCCCATACTTAAAACTAAAACTCAAAAAAAAATTTTTTCATCAAACCCATACGTGTGGGGTATTTATGGATAGGTCTTCAAAAATGATATTGAGGTTTCTTTTATAATTTTTTTCTAAACTGAATAGTTTGCGCGAGAGATACTTCCAAAGTGAAAAAATGTGTAACTTCTAAAATAAGAGAATAATCAAACTAAAAAATATATATGATGTTCATAACCATGCAAACTACTAGCGAAAATTGGTTTGAACGAGATCTAGCGAGTAGTTTTTTTTAATAGGTCATAAATCGTTAACCGCAATTTAATTTTCATTTAATCAACTCAAATATAAAAATTAAAAAAAACATACTATAAGACTTTTATATTATCTTACTTGTTGCTACGGAACCCTTCATGGGCAAGTCCGACTCGCACTTGGCCGCTCATTTAATCTAAGTATTAGCTGATTATACAAGCAAATGAACGAACATGTTCGTAATAAAATTGTATAGGGACTATTAGGTACGTACCTACTACTGCAAAATAAACTGTACAATATAATTTATATTGTTTATTAACCTTTTTGTCTTGTCTTGTAAGACTTTTAAAAAAGGTGAATAAGTTTAGTTTATTAATCTAAAAATAAACTCATAAGCGAAAATCAAAATGAACTTTTAGTTTTATATTCACTTGTTGTGATAGTTTCAAAAACAGCGGCCGTGGTGGTGACCGCGGCTGGCCGCTGTTCTGTTGAGCCGTAACTATGTACTGCGCACGCTTTCCGTACCAAATGATAAATAAATTAGTGAACGATTGTCACAACCACGCAAATGTACCCGCACCAAATTTAGCTTCATTTACATATTAGTTTGCACACATTAATTTAAAGATTACCAGATATTATAATTTATGTTTGGCTGATTTATAACTTTATTGTTATCTTTATTTATTTAAGTACTGCTATTTGCTCTTCTGTTTCACGACATGCACATTTAATGTTTTCAGATTTGTCTGCCTTGCAATGCAAGGACCACTTTACGGCATCGGTAAAAGAGTTGACTGCCGTTAAATCTGCCATAAACAATAAAATTTGCATTTATTGGTCGTCCTCAGTGTCGTAAATTCACACCGAGCGAGCTGCCAACGACATTTTGAGTGAATATCTGGTGCCATTACAGCAGAAATAGCGCAGAGAATAGTGGCGTTTCGTGAACTCACCGACGCGTATTAATTGAAATCACCAGTCAATTAAAGTCATGACGGCGGGCGTTGCGATGCCGTTGCTCGCCAATTATTGTCACTTGTTCACTCAACCACCGGCGCACAGCCGGGCCGGCGGGACCTGCACCGTGTTACCCTTTGAAAAAAGTCAACTAGACACGCTGTCGGCCTCTGTGAGCATTTCCAATTCCATTAAACAAATACGAGTACAGCTACAATATTTTAAAATAAGAAACTTTCTGCTACGGATATAGTGGGACTAAGTAACTGCATTAAAGTAATTCCATGCAAACAAGAAACAAAACTTTGCACTCACGTCGACGTGTAAGTAGGTGTGTAAGTCCAATAATTCAAGGGGAGCGGGTGGTCGTAATGTTTGAAATTTCCAGGGTGCCTCGAAAACTTGGGATATTCCTGGTCCGGTGAACTAGAAGTGTAATTTTGTTGTTGCGTGTGTACATAAACTAACTATTTATAGAATGTGTACCTCCATAAATTGTCTAAAATGGTTTATCTACGCGTATTACAACAGTTCCGCACTAATCATTAATTTACACGACGTGTAAGTGGTTGTTTATGCTTTAGGATATTTTACATTTTGTAGGGCTCGTAGATACATAAAGATAAAGAATATCACTGTATCTTACTTTACATTATATAATTAATGAAATGTAAATGGTAGAATATAATTACACTTTTAATAACAAAAAGACAAATTATTATCCGTAACATTGTGCACCCTTAGAGTTTATGATCAAATTATCCAGCTCAATATCTGTTTTATATCATCCCTTGTGCACTTTTGCTGTACTTTCTCATGTAGACTTGCACTTTGGTAATTAAATTACAGACACACACATGTCTCTTTATCTTTAGCTACCACATTTTTTTACTTACGCTTGAGCAACATCACTATTACTAGTAACGAGTACTAAACTAGTCTTAATTAGTATGTATCGAGCTATCATGTGTCCCACTGCTGGACAAACGCTTCCCTCCACTTTTTCCATTCACATATAGGTATATAAATTCATAGGTATAAATTAGTGGTTGGTGTAAAAGTTTTGTTTTTTGACATCGATCGTCCGCATCGAATAAAAAGCTCTGTTTTTTTATTCCGCGTGGGGTGTGTGTAAGTCTCGGGCTAGACAAAGCGTCTAGCCTGAGACTTGACTTCATATACAACTTATAGAATTTGATGAGAAAGCCCTAGTTGAGGAGGATAACAATTTAATCTTTATTTGCTTATACGTGTTGAAGTACTTATGTAAACGTGCAGTATTATGTTACGTCTCGTGCGCGGCCATGAATATTTTAGGATATGCTGTAATGTGAGCGCCGTAATGATATGGGTGGCATGCCGTCACTTTTCCTAATTCGTCACATTGAATACGGTGAGAATACCATTTCATACCTGTCATGCTTTTAACCCGTCAACGACCGGAATCGCAGACACAATAGATTTCTATTGTTAACGGGTTCACATGTGAACCGTCGGGGTTTGATAGATTAATTTAGATTTTGTCATGTATTTTTATTGTTTGATTTATTTCATCATAATCCCGATATTACGTTGGCGTAGACAACTACTACATACTTTAACTCTAGTTCTTTTATCATAATTACCATTATTCAATAGATAAATTGAAAGTTTTTTTTCTGAAGCTTTTTAGGAACTTATCGTAATGTTACGAGTACAGATCTTACTAGTAGAATAACAGCACTCTTTTACACCTAAATCCTTATTTTAATCATAATTAAAAACATCATTATAATTTTGCAATAAGTCGTTGAGCCACGGATACAATCAAGGAAATGAAAAATTGATGATCGTTTGCAAGGTGCCGATCGGAGCTTAAGTATCAGGAAGGGGATAATGTAATGAAGTTTACAGTGTTGGTGTTTGGTGCGAGCCGGGTGGCCGGGTACAATGGAAGCGCTGGCGCGGCGACGGAACCGGATAGCGCCTATTGCCGGCGCACTCGCGCCGATAAGAGCGCCTCGGCCGCGCCCGCCTCTACCGACGCCTGCCCCTGATTTATGTACGACGTGTCTCCTTTTTAATGAGTCCGTAAGAAGATATCTGCTTGAACACCACAATAAATTTCCTTGCTGTGACTTGCCAAAATGCTTCCACATCGATATCTGCAAACAAACGCAGTCCCATTCCGTTAATCTGCCGAACCGAGGAACGTATCGCGTATATAAGTCGTGCTTATCTCGGGTAATGGCCGTCTATCTAGTTGATCTGCCAGTTTTATTTATGGCCATGTTTTCCTTTACGCGCTCCTTCCAATTTGTGGAGAGTGAAAGGGATTGTTATGAGGCTGCCATGTTTCATAGCAATAAACATGTGTATCCAAAATAACGACATTAACTATTTTCTTTTAGTCCCTTTTTGTTTTACGTGACGATTGTTTTCCTTTAGCTTTGTTTGTGCTTTATTTTTTGTCCTTTTGTAACAGACAACAATGAGTCGACCTACAAATGAAATTTCCTGTACACGAAATACCTATAAATATACCTAATTAATGTTCCTCTTTGTACATTTGACGTCAAATGTTTTTATAAATATATACATATTTAATTTAATTAATTATTTCGTTCCTAATTGTGTTATCATTAAATGTCGCTGTTTTCTTATTCGAAGTAACGTAAAAGTATTGTAGCAACAAAATATTGTTGACTTTAGGTAATTCATCACTGACATAACTTGTCATAGACACATATTAATATTTGTATATTGTGACACAAACACTATTTAATATAAATCCAATGTGAAATTTTGTCATTTTGTCACTACAACTATTTATCCATCTAAATTTGTACATTTTGGCATTAACACAATCAAACTATTTAGACGTTCCGTCATTTAATCAGCTATGTCCTGGAAGGCGGTGCCTAATTCGATTGTCGAGACGGTAATTTCATTTATATCTTCTCCGGTGACGCAAAAAGTAGTCGTTTGGAAAAAACTAGTAAAATCGCGCTCTGTGAACCCGACAGTCGTTACTGGTGGTTATGCTTTTTAGCGAAAATGTTTTAAAAGTATCGATTAACTTTCTTATACAGCTACCTACTATTATTGGCTTGTTTTTATTATTTAATTTTTTTATATGTCTTCATATTGAGTACTGAATTTGAGAAGTGGTGATTTTTTCTTAATTACAAGCTTTTATTTAACTTGCAATGTATCTTGTATGTATGTATAAATGTTTGTTTGGGTCAAATCTTGCAACTCAATTTTCAACCAGTTATCCTCAACCGATTTAGCTGAAGTTTTGTATACTTGTGTAAGTCGGATGACAATACAATATTATGAATGAAGTCAATGAGCTGTTCTGATGATGGATCCGGGAGATATTAGATGGAACTCAGTTATAAAACAACATAATGTCATTGAGTAGAATTCGTTTGATTTGTCTTGACGAGCACTTTATGGTCAGATCACGGAGACGGAATGTGGTCGATGGAGCTCAGTAATAAAACGACGCAACTTCATCGAATTTGGGCTTAGGTATTTAATTTGTCTTTGTAAGTACTTTGGCTTCGTAATAATAGGTTGAACATCAAATGATTTTTTTTCAAAAATATTATTGTAGAGTTTTAAACTCCTAACCTAAGTACTCATTTACCTTATAATTTATCAATAAACAGCCCCAAAATCCCGGTAATCTATATTCGATACCCGCGCCAAGTTGAGACGGATCGCAAATTTTCAGCGTTCAAGCAAAGTTTATGTCTTTTCCTGTAAATTTAAACCAAATTTTCATAAGTCTTGGCTTATTATAAGGCGAGTAAAAGTTATTTTTAATATTGCAAATATCTTTATAGCAGCAATTAAAGTAGCGACGTACGGGTCGCATGATTACTAGTTGTGACGCTATAATCCCGTGATTCATTTAGGGCTAAAAAAAGCGGGCGGGCCGGCCGGCTGAAAAGCAAAGTGTGGCGGTGTCGGTGCCGGGGGCGGGTTAAAACACAGGTCGGCGGTTGCGTGCCCCCTCGTTACGGCCACCGGCGTCCGCGCTCGTTCTGTGTAAGTAGTGCGTTCATCCTGTTAAATTTATTGCCGCTTTTATATCAGCCGTTACAGAGAGTCCCCTTTCGTCCGTATCGGGCCGCGCGGAGCCCAGCTTAGTGAACTTGCAATTACGTTTTACCGGCTTTGAGTCCAACGAAGGCGACTTTTGCCGTCCATCGAATCGTAATGGAATTAGCGTTCCAGAGCTCTTTTAATTTGTCTTCTATCCTTGTGTTCTAAACGAACCCAATACCTGAATCGTTTGCCCCGGCGTAATCAATTTGAGATCGAAACAAGTTTTGCTTTTGTTAACATTTGCATGATTAAGAGCATTGAAACTTTTTACAACAAAAAGCATGTATAAAGTATACATTCGTTGCAAAACATAATTTTAAAAAGAAAAACATTTTTAAATATTATCCTTTATTCAAAATCAGTAGCGCACATGTCACCTATCGCGTCGGTATCATAAGTCACGCGACGACAAATTGAGTATTCCGGATGTGACGCATTCAAAAGGAAAAATTACATTCGGGAACATCCCTGCCTTCCGCCCACCCACGTAAGACTTCTAATAAACGAGTCATGATTTCACCCAAGGAGAGAAATGACCAAATATAATTTTGTTTTCGTGCCATTAAAGTAAACGGGTATATAATAATGAGAAAAACGTTACTGCATTTTCCGGCATCCTTAAAAGATATGTAATGGCCTTACCTTCAGCTCGCACAACACAGTTTAAGAGTTGTATAGTTTTTACGTGTACAAAAGTTTGCTCGTACAAGAGCAGTTGTACGAGTATTTAGTTTTATTACTATATTCTGTGTTCGTAGAAGCTCGTAGCAAAGTGCTACGTAGCTACGCCCGTAGCTTGCATTGCCGTTAGGGCAATTTTATGTCAGGGTTTATGTTCGAATGCTACAGCGTTAATACAAATTACAAATGTAACCTCTTGTGACAATAATTAAAATCCCTTTTTATGTGCTTTAAATTGATATGTTTTTGCTTATTAATAAACGACCGGTTTTTTTACATAATATTAATTTAGAGTTGGCAGTCATTCACTCACGAGCGGCTTCAGGTAATTAAATTGTCATCTTAGTTTTATTTATTACTGTAATTTTATATGCAGGTACATATTGTGCTGTAATTTGATTATTGTAATTTTTTGCGCTGCAACACATTATCTGTTTATCCCTATGGTTTGACTGGATGAGAACGCTCTTAGCGTTAAGTCCGCCAATTGTAAAAAATTGTTAATTGTGGATCAATAAAGTTATAAATAAATCAAAGTTACCTACACGTATATCATCAGCAAGATATTTGCATCTGAATAGTCGCATGCAGGCAATTGCAGCGGATGGTGTGCATTAAAAATAAGGCGCGCGACACCTGTACACCGCGCCGCGCGGATTCCGCTCATCTAACATGCATACATTGGCAACCGGGCGCAAAATACTGACAGCGCAAACGGAGGGCTCGGATTTGCACTTTCTGTCAAAGAGGCTTCTCACGTACCACATACCTAAGTCATAATATAGCTGTATTTTAGGAACCGGTGTCAGTAACTTATAAAACTGAGTGTTACTGGGCTGCATTCAGAAGGCTTATGGTACGGTAAACGTGCCAAATTTTGTCTACGACGACATATATGACATGCCAATCGTGGTATGTATTTAGTGCGTATCAAATCCTAGGCGTTTCTAATCCCGATACACTTTGCAAACACCTCTAATTTATTAACGCATAGGATTAATAATTAATATGCGATATACGACAATAAATTAAACCTTTACAAACTGCGTCAGTAGTCACAAAAACTGTAACAGTGATGGTCAAGTCTTTGCGCAGACGGCTTGACCATCACTATTTATACATTTATGAGACCAAGCATTTCGTAAAAAATATCAACTAAATTAAATAATATAACGTTACTAAATTAAAAGGCATTGTTTTTCTGTTCATTGCATAAAAAGCCGGCACTCATAAAATTGGTAGAATTGTGACTGATTTAGGATAACAGATTTTCATGTATGCATGTATTCTACAGATTTTTTAGTTTGGTCGCAGCGCGCAGGCGGCGCTCGCGTCGCACCCCGCATCTCATTACCGGCTGCCGGCTGACAGACACCGGCGAACGGAAATGTGTCACGCGCCTACACCTGATTGGCTTAAATATACGCTGTGATAAACGTACGCGGTTTATTTTTATCGGCTAAAGATCTCAATAAATTACCTGCCAATCGATAAAAATATTGTAATTTATCAGTTTGCTGATGTTATCATATTATATTATCAAAGTGTTTATACTTACTTAAAACGTTCTTAAATTTAAACACAGAATGCTTAAGCTCTACTATAACTACCCCACTAACTTAAATTAGTAGCGCTAAGGCATGTGCTGTTACTATAAGCGAAAACTACTAAGTAATAAGCAAAGCAAAAACATCCTCTTAATAATGCTTGCCAGCGTGCTATTATTAAGCATAATTGCCAAAGACTTTATTAGTTGACACGCCAAACAAATAAAGCCGTTATGTTGCTATACACTTCTAATATGTTCCTAAGACTCATTAATAAAAACAACTCACATAACGAGATTGCCAACAAATGTAGATAACGTGACGTTATTAGTCACAACTTACAACCTGACAATGGTTGTTATCCCGAGATAGTCTCCAACATGATAAATGTGAAGCGAACGTTCATCTTTAAACTTCAATTTTTTACGAAGGTGGGACAGCTTTCTGAACAAGAAAAAAGCAACCAAATTCAGAATCAGTAAAAGAGATTTGTCCGGTCCGTAACAGCGATGACGTCAATAATTTACGATCTCGCTGCCGGTGCATGAATATTCGACGACGGTTTCCCAGGAAAACATTTTTCATCTCGAGACGAACGCCAAGAACTTGGGGATGAATATTACTCTTAAAAGTTGAACGTCGATATATTGTTACTTCGGCTAAATTTAATATTGACGTGTGCATTGTTAGCAACAAGCAGGCAGGGCAGAGGCGGCCCAAACTCGCTGGATGAGGCAATTTTATGGGTTTATTGAAAGGTAGTCGTCTTCTGCGAACAACCCTAAGTGATGAGACCCGGCCGAACCCGGGCCTTCATAACGTTTGTAATACCGTTTTACGACCAGCTTAGGACGTAACTTATACATATTTTGAATAACTTTACGCGCTGCTTTGAAAAGAATTACTGCTTCTGGGCTCCCCGAGATAAGCTTACAAGAGTATAAATTTATGGTATGCGGGCATTGATGTAGATAATTCCCTTTATATTATAATAAAGTGGGTGGCTCTGTTGAGTTTTATAATTACTTAATAACATAATTTGAATTTCGCGTTTTTTATAAAGTTCGTTGTTTTTAACATTAAGTTAAATTTGTTAAAATTTATTACATGTGAAGTGAACATGACTCTCAAAACATTTCGGCAAAACTTACGGATTTTTATTATTTTAACAATATAAATTTGCCAATATTTAATTTACACTAATGTTATTGTTATTAACGTGTAAGTATAAGCTGAATAATTGGTATTCATCCGTATCCATTAATTCCACCCGGGTTATTTGATAACGACTGAATATTTGTTTTTATTAAACGAAGATAAAACATTTCTTAGGGTTCATTTATCTTTTGAAACCTCCAGATGTAGACTAACAGGATCTGCTTTCCTGGACGCGTTAAATTGAAATATTTTCTTACCTGCGGCGTTAGTATTCATTGAGCATAATCAGTATTACCTATCGGCTTGAATCTTAACCAAAAAACTCGACGTGGAGCGACGCATAAAAATGGCCGTAGCGACCAAACGGAATAACTCTAATACATGTTTCGCGTGCTCGCCCCCTCCTCTTATAACGTATAAAAGGCAATATTTTGTAACAATTCTGTAGTGTGTATTTGTGTATAGTGGGTAGCAATCGTTCGGGTCAGCACACGTGTTCAGCACATACAATCAGCCATTTGGGCACGCCGTGACACCCCTAAAACGATTTGATTAAACTCATAAAACTGGAGGTAGCTGCCTGACACCGCTGCCGGCCGGCGCGCCCGTTACAAAAGTACAAGTTATACGCGCCCAGCCCGCCCGCGCCCGCGCCCTCGGCACCTCCGCCACCTTTTAATAACACAGACGAGTGCCTTCGAGACCGCGCTTAGAATAACTAACTATGAATAATGATATTCAATCATTTTATTACGTGGCGGAATGGTAATTCAATAGTGTAGTGTGATCATAAGCGGGCTTCTGCTTGTTATACTCGGTAATTGCGTTCATGCAGAAAATATTTTTCTTGAGCGAAAACGTGCGTGCTCATCAGCTTTCTGTATTGGATGTTGTTACTAAGTATCGAATCCCTGAGCTTACGGTGGCAGCGCGTGCACGTCAAACTTCGCTAACCGCCCTTAAGAAAGTTGGCAAAGTTAGCTCCCGTCGGAGATGTGCTGTGTCGTGGCGCTTCGCCCGCGCGCTCCGACCTCGTGTAAACTGTAATCCCGCAGATGATGCTGGGATTTACCAGCTTTATATTACCTCCGACAGAAGTTGCTTGATAAATGTTGCCCGACGACCAACAACTATGAGATACAGTCGGCATTCATAATCTTCTTACTTATCAGCGTTTCTGTCTTAAAACTTTCTATCGTAGAGCGAGAAATAAGTGTAATATCTCAACTTGACTTATAGTGTTTTATATTTCATACAAAAAATCTAAATCAAGATTATTCGTTGATTATAAATGGATGGTTTTTAATGAAGATTGAGGCACTGGGCATAGTTCCTCAATACAATACTATGAAGTTAATGTTTTCCTACGCACTTACAAGTATATTGGTTTCTTTAATGCCTTCCAGGTATTTAATGATACCTACACCAGGATAATATTTTACATGACGTTCAATATTCGTAGTTCCCAGTCGATACATGATCTGAGAATACGACTACATGCCAGGATGAAACGATAGCTACGTTGTAGGACTTGTAGGATTGTAACAATCTCGTAGCATCGTAGCAATGCTTTATCATCGCAAGTGTCGTAGCAACTTCACACTTCACACAAAGGCACACTGTCGTAGCACCGAGGCAAAACGTCTTATAGAGCCAACATATCGTAGCTAGTAAATGTAAGAGTCACGTCGTTACATATTCATAGTATCTAGCTTAGTGTTACCGTAGCTTAAAAAACTAAAATAATCAATATTTTCTTTAAATAGCACGAGAACAAACCCTGCTGTGTTGACTGTGCTTGTGCGACACCAAACAGTGCTTTTGTTCAACAAGTTGCCTATAGAATTATAAACAATACGTAGCAGAAAATTATTTAGTAACAAACTGAAGTAAATTTAATAAATTACTTTCGCCATACGCATAACATGAGTGTTGCATTAAAACCTTTGTATTTTGTAAAACTAAAATCACAAATTTATTTTTAAATTGGGTATTAGTATGACGTTCTAAGTTGTGTCTCAATTCTCAATAATTAACTAAGTGCCCATCTATTTCAATGAGTGTGTATAGAACATGCGGAGGTGCGACGCGAGCGCGCGACGGCCGCGGATAGCGCGAGCATTCGCGTCCTCTCACTCCGCTGCGCCTGAATGGCGCTCGCGTCGCATTATCAGCCGTCACTCCGCTCGACAGGTGTCGCCTTCAGCCAACTCGAGAGTAAATTACTAGCTTCGAAGTCGCTGAATCAACCCGACTCCCTAATCGATTTTCGAACCGCTCGCTTAAGAGCCGAGACATAGATGAGTATAAATTACCACCACAAAGTTGTGATTTAATCGACAGTTCATTTTTTACCTTTAATTAGCTGTTTTGCTTAGTACTGCTTACTTTTATCATAAAAACATATACGTATATACTAATCACTATCACTGCATAGAATTGCTTTGTAAACTTATAATTCTCGTACCTTCTTATCGAATAATTTGCTGCGGCAGTTTTGTTCAATTCGACTAATGATACGCCAGGATTGTTAAACGGTAAATTAAAGTTATCACAACACTAAGCCGAAGGTTGAATTTCATTTTATTCTCATTATTCATGACTGCGTAGCATAGTAATTAAATATAATTCTAGTTAATCCAAAGCAATATCTAGGTGCTAAGCCATTTAATATGTGTAGAGCACATTTTACGTAGTTAAGTACGTTTCAGGTAATATTGCGAGTCGGGAGTGCACGATCCTACTCGTATTCATCAAATTACTGAGGTAGAGTAACGTTAGGTAACATTGTATCACAATTAGAAGAATTAGATTCTGAGTAGATTGTGTCGGTGTCTGGATGAGTCTACGTTGAACTCTGCCCGCAAAACGCCCTATACTTTAAACGTGCCTAAATTAGTTATGATTGCAAGTTCTGCCATAGGTCTCTACTATTACCTGATATCAATACGATCTCGATTTTTAAATGGTTAACTTTTGTACATTGTATTATAGCATTCACTGGTGAGTTGCTGAGTGTTAGCTGGATATCCTTTTTTAGCACACTTCAAAAAAGAAGGAGGTTATCAATTCGTCGCGATCTTTTATGATTTTTTTTGTATGTTCACCGATTACTCTACGACGCCTGAACCAATTTGAAAAATTATTTTATGTTTAAACGGGCATACTTGTCAAGTGGTCCTATACAGATTATATCAAAATTTGTTGTGTACTTTGATGTTGAAGTTTTTTTTAATGCCAGCCAAAATAAGCATTTTTGGAAATGTATAGTTTTACGACTGCACGTCATTTTGCGAGTAAGTCTAATGCCGACTACATTCAGTGTCTGTAGGTGTTGGATAGCGAATAGGGCACACAGTGGTGAATAGTAACATCTTGCATGCTAAGCGCGGGCTGGGAGCTCGTTTTCGTATTTAAATAGGGAAATGGGAAACAGAGGCGGCGAGTCGACGAAGCACTGGTGCCGTGGTATTGTTTTAATTAAAGTAATTGGAGGAGGCACGTCGAGTGCTGGCGTTCGGTTGGCATGATCTGTGCCTTGAGGATTTACACCAATTTAAGACCGAGCTTGCCGAGGCATCAATTAACGGAAGCAGCCGTATTCGATGTAGTTGACTGTGGATTACGAAGTTTCAATTTTGCTACGTTTCGTATAGTAACTCTTATGTGATATCTACGTTTAGTAGCAAGTAAGTTTAAATGTTTTAAGATTGCATTGGATTGGATTTTCGATACAGATTTGAGAACGACAAAGTATAGATAATTATTATAATTACTGAATAATTAAATTAACCTTAATGAAATATACACGCGGGTTAATTAGAATGTTTTTCTCAAACATTTACAAATCCCATAATCTTCTAAATTTCTAATTAACACTTTTACCTCCACGCTACTTACTCGTATAAGTAAACCTGACGAAATTTGCTTTTTACCTAATACTTAAATTCCTCGTATTTCCGTGTAAGTTTGAAAGTACACAAAGCCGAGATCAAAACGTCCGATATCTAGTGGCACCGATTCCCCGTGGCTACAATGTTCTTCCGATGCAACGAATGCAACAGCGAAATATGAGAAACGAAAGAAACTGTCGCTAACAAAAAAGAACCAAAGATAAACGGAAACGGACCCGCTCATAGAGAAAAGTAGAGACAGTCGTGCGACAGAAAACTTCGCGGACAGTCAGTCTTCGGCTATTCTTTGGAGATACGTAAGTCGCTGCAAACAAATAAAAAGCTCTAGGTAACATTCCCTCCTCGATGGTTTAAACATTGTTTTCTTTTCAATAACTTACCTACGTAAAGTTTCTGCTAAGTAAATTAACTGTTTGATGTTTGCTTCTATGGAGAACGGATGATACTTGTAAAGTAGCAACACCCTCTAAGAGTCTCAGTCTCTTGTCTTTAATCAAGCAAATGTTCTATTTTCGTTGCAAAGCTCGGATTAACCCTTTCCCAGAGAGCGCGTTTGTACAAGTTTCCTTAAAGTAATTAAAGGTTCAAGCAATTTGAACTCTGAAATGAAAATTCATAATCTATTTATCTGCTTGGGTATCTACAAAAGAATTTTGTATTCATCGTTAGAAAGTTAAGAAGTGAAATTTGTAATTTGCGAATTTTTTATCGTTCACAAGGAAAATAACGTAATAAATGTATCGAGTTTAATTTTATTGTATAAGATCTTTTTGTTTATTAAAAATGAATTATAATATATTTATGTGTTTATAAGATAAAAAGTTCTCACTTATGTTAAAAATGTTGTTTTATGTATTCTCGAATCGCTCTTTTTATTGTATCCTACAATAAAAAGAGCTAGTTTACCTATGCACATGAAAAGACGTCAAAGATCTTGTTATCATATATTATGCAATATACAGTACCACTAACGCACATATTACCAGCAACAGCCCGGCGGCGGCGGCGCGCATCCGCGAAAACAGTGAATAATGCAAAGGCCTTACGAATCAGATCATATTTTTTCAGAGGAAATGTGGAATCGCGAAGTGGCAAAACAGAATTTAATATTCGTAAAAGGGTTGATGTCGGATTCGGGGCAGCGCAGCAGTTGACGCGTGCCTGCTCCCACAGTTTTTTTGGCCACTTTCCAAAATCAATATCTTCGAATACACAGGCCGTCGCGCATTTTGCACTAATCTTGCCGAAAGAGCAGCGTGCAGTTGATATAACTGCCCACATTCATTATTCATATGCTCAACTTCCGATATTGGGGTATTCGTTTCTTCTGATTGGATTTTCCCGATAGGGAAGTCAATATCATTCACATGATGCCAGTAATTTTCTTATGATACTTACTCGTGTAAATGCAAACTCATACCGTATCATTATTTTTCATACTTAATCAAATAATTGGCTTGGTTCACGTTTTGTATTTCCTCTTCGTCAAATACCTGGGATCTGCGAGTGTGTATTTTTGAGCAGGTACCGTAACGGCTTTCACGACAAATATCATTATCGCACTGCCAAAATATAACGTCGAAATGAAAACACTCGAGGACACGTGAATGAATAATACATGAAAAATAAATCTTTCCTTAGAATTTAGATATTCCTTTTTCTGAGTTGAATTTACAGTAGGTAAATATTATTTGCGATAAGATCAACACAAGTAATTGGAAATTGCAACTTTACTAAGCTAACAGGGTGTGTAGCGCTCGTAATCGCGTCGTGCTAGTCACTCATCTAGTCTACTAGTCAGTCATCGTTTATGCGAAATCTGCATTCTGTAATTTTTGTAGCAAAATCTTAAGCCTTGTGGTATCTTCGTGATCGGTAAATTGCGGAATGGAATAATGGTTTTAAATCAAATTAACACAGTTAGTGTGGAAATGGCGCGGCGGCGGAGTGGGCTCAGTCGGGTGCGAAGCGATGCGCCGTGCTCGAGAGCTCGGTTCATTTAAAGGCACTTGTCTGTAATTGCAGAGCGACTAAGACTTTACCCCAGCTGAACGGCGTTACCGAGCAAAAAGAAGTTTTAATGGTATGCCTTTGTCGACTCTCTACGAGCTTTAGCGAAACTAACTCGGCTTGCAAAGCCTACCTCCCTTTGGTCTAACTCCTTGAAGTATAAATTACCCGCCGATCTTATCATCTGTTGAAATTTGCAGAAATAAAAACTATATTGCCATGAAATTGAAGTTGTAAATTATGAAATGTCGTGCAGCTAGAATAATTTTGCAAAAATCATAGATAGCGGTTGCAATTTAGTCGGAAACGCAATAAATAGCTCGGGCGGCGCCGCTTGACCCACTTCCTGTTACATGCCGAAACGCCTGCGATTTAATCGCGCCCTGCCCCACTCCATCCTTCCGCCGAGACCCCACACGCTTCGCTTCTTTACCCCATAATTATTAAATACATTCCAGCTTGCTAAGAAAGAGGCATTACTAAAGAAGTGTACTAGACTCAGCATCTTAACCAGAACGTGAACATTGATATGAAAACATGATTTATTTCTTAAACGTTAGAAAATTAAAATTAACATGCAAAAATATAGAAGGATTGCAAGATTTTTTTTGTTGCCGGGTAAACACATCACGAAATTAAACTGTCAAAGTAACATACACAGTTTACGTGGGATATCGCTAGGTACCAATGAATTCTGTTAATTTATTTAGATTTTATTTTTGGAAGGACAAGACCTTGTATCTTAAGAGTCTACTTGCGTATTCCTTCAGATAAAAAGAAAACTCAAATAAGAATTAAAATCCCACTTGGGTTCATATCTTTTTATTTGCAAATTGAGGTTATTCTCGGCGGACTATCGGAATTTCTTTTTCATTCAGCAGAGAAATGCAACGTTGTGTATTTCGTTCTCGGTCGAGTTCACACGAGAGGCGCGGGGCGGCGCGAGCGTCGCATCTGATAGCGAGGCGGAAATTGCGCGGCGCGTCGCGTGCGCCGCCCGCCGCGTGTCCGTGACGTGCACTCTATTCGCTTGCTATTTTATTTTATTTCGCTCCGATACACGCTGCGCCACCGAAAATCTTTTACACTGCTGCATAAGCTCTTTCAGCACCTTATTTTGCTTTCCTACACTTAAATCGCCTTCTTTAAATCCAATATTGAGTTTTATGTTTCCATTTTCAAATACAGTGTTGTAATATTGTTTGGCTTAAACAATAATAAACTTTATCGTAGTAGTGAGACGCACTGTTAGAACTAGCACTATTATTACCAGCATTTACGGGCATAGTGCCGACAATTCACGACATTAACCGTCGTAAATAGTGTGTTGTCTACAAAGAAGTCATAAGTAGAAGGGGCGCTTGTCTCAATATAAGGTTGATAAGAGCGTGTGTGTGTGTTTTGTCTATGTCGTACTCATAACAAAGCGAGTACGAGAAATATTTTTGTGAAACTTTCATGAATATATTAGCCATAAATGTGACTAAAGGAATCTATTCCCAGTGGCGGGCCGCCGCCGCGCCGCCCGCCCACACGAATAGCTACACAACTCTCTATTACACGAGAATTGTGTTTTAAACTAAATAAAAGAAAATATACCCCATATCTCACTTCTAGCACTGTAAAATATGTACATATCTGTATTTTGAAATGCCAAAATTATATTCTCAAATGTTTTAAAGTTATTTTGTAAATATGAAAATGAAAGAGATATTTGTATTCTGATTGATCATCTATAACGTTTGACACACATTTCTATATAAATGGGCAATAATTAAAAAATTACTGCCCCTTGTATGGGTGGTCGGCATGATTAATATAAATACTACGGAACCCTAAGAAGGTGAGTCAAGCCGCGAGAAAAAGTAAGTATGATATTAAAAAGTAATCTGTCTCTTTTAGTTAGGTCTGAACATATTGAAAAATCGGAAAAGTTAAGAAGCGTGCTGACAATGCCTGCCTGTAACAATAGTTTTATTGTTTACTTTGTCAGCGCCATATCAATATTATTGGTACCTATGCTGGAATTTTAATCCTCTGGAGATTGATAGCTTTTTCCGGAATAAAAACCGGCTTTTGGCGACGCGGTGGATGTGCTTTATTTTTAATCCGTTTAACTAATCAATTTTTTTGGCGTAAAAAAATCCTTGTTGCTTGTTTTTAAGGGGAACGCCCGAGGGCAATGGCACATGTATCGAAAATTAATAGTTTCATATTACAATGAATGTTTTATAGTATTTTTTTTATTTTTTTCTTTTGAATTTGTAGAGCCCCTCCACTGGTCACGTTTGGAAAAGTTAATCCTAAAAAATAATATTTTAGATTTAGTTGAAAATTAGATCATTGTTAGGTATGTAAAATTTTTTCTAAATTTGTTCGAACATCACTTACCTATATCTTTATGTGTTACATACATTCCATAAAATAACTGCTTATTGTCTTTTCTTTCAAATATGTAAGCTTTATTACCACGTTTATTTTAAAAAATGTCACAGTTTACCGTAATAACAAATAGCCAAGAACGAAAATTGTAATTCAAGTATACTACACTTATCCTGGCCGATCGTCGCCGCGGCTTCTAGCGCTCGTAAAAATACAAGTTATACCATTATATTTTTACGACACCAACAAATGTCAACTTTTCGAACAACGCCCAGCACCCTTCCCCACAAGCCGCAGCCTCGCACTTGTTTGTGATCTCAGCCTCTCCTTGATTTTTCGCGAAGTGAACAACAGTAGTTGTTTAGGCGTCATCGACTTGTCACATTGTTATAAGTAAGTTGGAATTTATGTCTGCTGAATGTGGAGCCATAATGAATCGAGCGCCTAGCTGTAAATTATATCCTTATACTGTGTACTCTTCCTGAAATATTCCCATCTTATGTAAAAATATTTGTTGCAATAGTTTCATATGAATAGAATTCGTTTATCCCATTCGTTCAACATGTAAGTTAAAATAATTGGATGTGTCAGTTATCTACATTGAGCTGGCTTCAGAATAACTTTACAATAAGCCCTAAGATTTTTGTAGTATAAGCAGTTCTGCGTATGAATTCGTCCTTAGGTATACCTTGGGTATACCATACCAATATGTCATCACAAAGGTAGTAACTTGTTTTTTAAGTATATTAAGCAATTAGCAGAAACTGTATTTAGTGCATAAATTGCAAAGAAGGCATCGATTATTTTGTGTGGGGCGCCCTCGCGTGCACGAGAGCCATAGCAGGCCGGCGGCGGGCGGCTCGGCGCGGTGCCTTCCGGCGAAACGCGAGGAATGTTGCCGATAGATTAACTTCTGATCTCTTTTCCGATATTATAGCAGAGCGCTTATGTAAGGAATTCTAAACGCTTCAATCTGGTTTAAGGCCAACTACGGCTTTCCGGGAAATCTCGCTCGCTATCTCCCGGCGGCGTCTTTACGTTCGTATATCCACTAATGCTTATGGCGTCCTTCCCTTCCAAGGGTTCAATTACCTAAATAAAGGTACACTAAATCGAATTATTATTTCTTGGTATTTGATATGTGGCTTCCTACACGTGTTTATCTCATTTATTTTATAAGAAATATCCGCTTAGTAATAATGAAGAAGTAAAACTAACAACTAATCTTCTGGCATTAGACGGGAGATTTTGGATGTATATCATTTTTTTTTTCTTAAAAACTTTAGTTCCTTTTCTTATTATAAAATCACTTTTTTTTTCAGGTATGTACATAATGAAACTAAAAGCAGAATTTCGGTAAGTATTACAAATACTTACCGAAAGTAGTACACTATAAATATATTAGGGATTTATCTTTAGTACTTTTGAAACGCGTCATCGATTCAAATTGGCAGTAGGTAAAGGTTCTGAATAGCAAAGTCAACTCGATTCTCGCATGATCGACTAGCTTGATCCTTGTCTTTCATAGGATAAGGGATAGAGAGGTAAGGTGATTTATAGTGAAATGAAAAGCGAATTTACCATTCAGCGAATATAACCTGGACCCGAATGATGTAATGCGAGTCGCGTACTTACCTCGGCAGGTTCAGGTAAAGCGGGGGCGTTCCGCGGCTTGTTTGCGTACAAGCGAATTCCATTAGATCCAGCGTGTGTACCGCCGCCGCCGCCGCAGCTCTGCCTCGGTGCGATTCATTCATATCCCATTAGCTGATCGATTTACAAGTGCAATCCTCATTTACATGCTCTGTCGCCAGACGAGACAGTGGCAACATCATCACGGTCGTTATTTCATAATGATATCACGTTACCATGAAAATCAAGTGTCATACACTTGATTTTCATGGTTTCACGGCAATGTGTATTTCGACGTACCTTCGAAAACGTAACTATCCACGCACTTAGCTCGTTTATTTGCTTTTATCATAGTTAAAAGATTTTTTTTATTAACATGCTACTACAAAAATCCTATGCCATACATACATACATACATACTATCACGTCTTTATCCCTAATGGGGCAGACAGAGCATTTTGGGTCATAGGTATAAGAAAAAACCGGCCAAGTGCAAATCGGATTCGCGCACTATGGGATCCGTACCATTATCTTTAAAAAAATCGCGTTTGTTGTATGGGAGCCCCTATTAAATATTTTTTTTGTATTTGTTATAGCGGCAACAGAAATACATGATTTGAGAAAATTTCAACTGTCTAGTTATCGCGGTTCTTGAGATACAGCCTGGTGACAGACAGACGGACGGACAGACAGAAGTCTTAGTAATAGGGTCCCGCTTTTACCCTTTTAGTACGGAACCCAAAAAATCACGTGTAACCAATTTGTAAAATTTTAAATCTCTCTTCAAAACTTTAATATTGGTCTTTAAATTCGGCAAATAAATTAAAAATGAAATGTGTTTGTGGAATAACTAATTTATAAACACAACACACAACATATTTTGCTGACAAATGATAAAACAGTAGATTTTAATCCTTTACGTCTTGTTCTACGTGTACGGTGGTCATTTTGGGAAAGAGGACATTTTGGGAACAGCGGTAGTCATTATGAACATGTGGTCATTTTGGGAAAAGCAGTAGTCATTATGAAAAAGTGGTCATTTTGGGAAAGTGTTCATTTTGGTAAAGTAGGTATTATGTACCTAATCGCTTTATAATACACATGACTAGGATTTAAAAATTGATTCTCAAGATGAGCGTCTAATAGCCATCTCCTCGAAAAACGCACTGGCACTCACAACAAAGGCTTGTACAAAAAGATTGTTGAAATGTGACTTACGTATTTAAGGAATTCCCTATAAAATATACGAAATCTATAATTAATATTAGCTACAGATGAATAACATTTGTTTATATTCCATATACTCGTATACAACACCTACAATATTTGCATACTAATCGTATTTCGATTGCTTTTCAAATTAAATTTAATTACTTTACCGTATTAAGTTGGATAACTTATACTTAAATTTTAACGACATGTTATACGCAAACAGAGAATAAACGGGGGAAGTTTGACTAGTGTATGTACTTATTTATACAGAAGATTATTAACTTCTGCAAAATACTTGTTCGATTAGCTAGCTCAAAGATTTATATCGACATATGTTTTGTATTGTTCTTGCAAAGTCAAATATTGAAAAGAGTAATAGACAACATATTTCAACTAAAATAGGTTGAGCAAATGTTTATATTTTTTTAAGAATAAGAAATGAAATGAAATTTTTAGACTCCTTAATGTACACAAAAGTTACACAGAGAGGGTAAAACATTACACAGTCGACCTATACATGAATGTGTGGACTAATTGATAAACATACTCTAGACTAACAGATTACAATCACTTTAGCTCTATTAGAACTAAGCATACCTCTTATAGCGGTAAAGCAATTGTATCAATATGTCAGTCAGATATCAGCTTTACTAAGATAATTGATCAGCCTAATTATTTTCGTCCGACCTTTTGTTTCCCAATATCGAGAAAGAATAATGGAAATATATGAAATTTTCTTTTGTGATTAGATACTTATACATTTTTTGTTAATAATAATAATAAGGTATCTTTGTAATCTTTAATCTGCTCGACTCTCTTCTTCATAAAAGTTTAATTTATACAGAAAGATTTTTCATTAACATTATTGATTTCTGCATAGTGGCCAAGAAAGCTCACAAAAACACATTTAAGCCACATTTTAAATTTACTGTTTACTTAGGTTGTGTCCGAAGGCCTATTATAGCCTCCTCCCGAAATAACTCCGCATTATAGTATAACCCGGACTTTTTACTATAACTTACTAACGCATTTAAAATAAAAGCTTTTGGAAATGTGATTTTTGAAAAGAAATTAGTGTACACTCGGGCTACCTAACATCAAAAGTTATATTTAGGGAACTGCGTTTACGCCGCACGTCCGCTAGTCTTTATGTAATTATAATAACTCGACACGAAAACTCATTTAACGTCACAGAAATGTGCTCCACCATTTAAAAGTGTGTTCAACTGTGGCGCTGTAGCAGTGGAACAATAATTAAATTTTCCCTCGGCTCTGAGTGCGGAGTATGTCGTTTCATCAACCTCCGCACTAACTCGCGAACAGCGCGCCACCTGAAATATTTAATTCAGCCCACAGACGTACATGCGCATAGATAACTAATTGTGTTCTATTAAGAGATCTCTTCCGATAGTCAGCACCGCACAAAACGTTATAGTGAAATACTTCGATCGGTATTCAATCTGGATATCTCATTTTTTACCGAGCGAGCGAAGCGAACGAGAGCTTTATGTACCGCGGTAACAAACGAATCGTTGACAGTTCAACGATTCGTTTTTCGATTGAACACAAATTATTTGGTATCCAGAATACCTTAAGAATCTTATATTTCATATAAACATACAAAATAACTTCCTCTGTTAATTAATAATTGACAATAAATTCATCCGAATTATGCTCTTTTATGATAGTGTCACCAAACATACGTGTAACGGTGCAAAATAAAATATTTTCATTCAAATTCCTGTTATAAATAATAAATAAATGTATAAGGACAAATTACACTGATTGAGCTAGCCCCAAAGTAAGTTCAAGACTTGTGTTATGGTATACTAATTCAAGGATACTTTATTTTATAACAAATACATATAAAGATAAATATCCAAGACTCAGGACAATTTGAAAAAGGCGATTTGCCCTGACCGGGAATCGAACCCGGGACCTCTGGGTGGCAGATTTGCATGGTGACCACTGTGCTACGGAGGCCGTCAAATTATTATTCACGTGAGTAGAAAACCGGCTTGATTCAAGTTGTCTATTTAGACTGTGGTGTGTGCCTCAGCACAGGCCAACCATCTCGTGCCGCCCGCCGCCGTAATCCACCGGAAATGAAGCTTCGTCACTTGCTATGTTTCAGATTTAATAAAATGAGGAGTCCGTCGACGATAACTTCTTATATTTACCACTGTAAACCAGTTTATTTGTTGACTCAAATTAAGCTTAATTGATCTAAATCTAACTAACATTGTTGCCAACTTCTCTATCTTAGAAATCATGACAGGTTGATACACCGTACCGCTACAGGCGTGGAAGCGATAACTAAAATTGGTATACCAATGTTTAAACATCATCCTAGCTTACGAAGTAAAGTATATATTACTGAAATGGTATAAAATTTTAATATCATGTGATATTAGGATACTTATTCTTAAACTAAGTCCAGAATAAAATTATTTTATAAATCTTTGGGAGCGGCTATCATCAGAAGAGTAAGTCAAATCTCAGAATCACATTTCTGTTTTCACGTAAAAAAGATGACTATTTTAATAAATCGTCGTTTCCAGTGTATTTAATAACCTCGCTATCTTAATAACCAACCGTTGTTTTCTTAAAATCTTAAGGAATACAACCATTATATCGACATACTCGTATATTTATATACGGAGATACTCGTAGAAGGAATTTTGCAATAAATTCTTTAATAAAAGTGAAGTTTTGAAGCATACCTACATTTTGTTTCTGCGAATAATAAATTAAAACATTATCGTGTTAAATTTCGTAGTGTGTTGAGCTTAAAATTAATTTATTAATTACGTGTCCGACGCTGACGGTACACGCCGGAACAATGACATTTTTGCAGCCACCACTCAAATTTTTCATCGATGTAATTATTTAATGTTATTTAATCCTCTTGATTAAGGTTAAATGAATGTTTATTAATCACACAAGAATTTTTGGTCGGATTTCTGTAACTAGGCATTGATTGTGCCCTAATTTATCACACACGTATTTTTACCGGTGAGGAATATATAATAAAATATATAGGTATCATCTTCATCATAGCCCTGCTTTCACCCACTGCTGAGCATAGGCCTCTCTTCTTCGACGCCACTCATCTCGGTTTGATTGTTTTTCATGTGTGTAAGTGGCCAACACTAGTGTCAGATTTTTGATGCTGCCTAAAGGCATCTAACATAGCTTGACGACTTGTTGTATGCCACTTATGCTCACCCATCCAAGTGCGGACGACACCCGATGTCGCTTTACTTGCAAAAACGCAACGCTCTCCCGCCAGTATACTAGAAAGAAATTACGGCCCAAAACAATTTTTTAAAGAAATATTTGTACTAACTTGACTATTAAATGTAACTGAAATCATTTTTATCTCTTCGAGCATTTGATTGGTTTAGGATTAATACAATACTTAATATTCACAATTAAATATAATGGCAAAAGTAGTTAATTTATCTTTAAAATAAAAGACTATTGTTTGCGTACGAAACACGAAAGCTCCTAATTATTCTAAGTATCTCTTAATTAGATAAAAAGTTTGCCTTTACCTCGTGCTTGTAAGGTTGTATCTCATTAGTCTATAACGATTCCCCGAAATTTAATTAACATGATTTGACTAAGGATTTTACTTATATATGATACTTGTATAACGTGGAATCTCTTTATAACCGATAGCGCGGGCAAATAGAGACGGGGCTGCCTCGGTGCGAGTGTCAAGTTGCGAACGGCAATGATTGGCCCGGTTTCTTCCGCATCGCCTTATTTCCATCTTATTACCGGCAGCGATGCGATATTAAAGCTGGGCTAGGTAGCTCCGCCGAGCCGCCACCGCCACCCGCATCCCGCCCTGTCTTTGCGTCCGTGAATTAGGTTAATGGCCTGCCAGGTGATTTCCTTCTAAGCAGTATTTCGAGTAAAGAACCACCACCGCAGCACGCCAATGTCATTGGAAACACTGAAAAGGTTAAACTTTTCATTATAATTGCAGGAATCTTAACATCGTAACCAGTTTATTTGTCAGGCAAATTACAAAACCTCGACATTCAAGCGTTCCCCCCGATATAACTTTTAAATGGCTGAACCGATTTTCATCAAACATTAGTCTGTGGCATCGTAGTTCTCAAAAAGATGGACTGATGGCGATGCAATTTTTACATAAAAGCACGTTACCTTGCGGTGGTTCTTAGCCATATTTGAAAATCGGTTCAACCGTTCAAAAGTTATTGGGGGTGAACCTTTAAAAGTTAAAGGTTTTTTAATATGCCTGGCAATTAAAATTTTAGCCGGGGGTCAAAAATACTAAATAAAAAATACGTAATTATAATTATACTTCAGTAAAATTGTCCCGTTGAATATGCTAAAAGGATGATGACATAATAAAGCTACATCATTTCTTTAAATAATTACTAAAAGACAAAAGCCTACTATTGCTACAAATACGTAACACGCCTGTCACATTTTAGAAATAAAGTATTAAATTAATTCACCAGGTTTCACAGCGTACAATGCCAATGTACCACACATAAGGCTTTACATATGGTGCGCCCACACTGCTGTTAATAGATTTTTATGCAATTGTTGTATAATAAGGGGTATTAAAACACGAATGTGCGTTTGCCATACAAGACGTTTTCTACTCCTGTACTTTTATCTGTCATTTACATAGTTACAATTAATAATTGGCCAAGTGCGTGTCAGGCCACGCGCAGTATAGGGTTCCGTATTTGCGAATGCCAACTTTGAGTTCATGCCACTAAAAACGTTTAAAATCGAATTATCTATTGAATTTGTATGAAATTTTCTTTTTCGGAGTACATTTTATAAGTTGATCGCCTATAACTTTTTAATTTATATACCCTACAAGCCCCTACTCCCTACCTACCCCTAAAGCCTACTTAGCTCTGATAGTTTTCCTTTAAACTACATTATATGTACTATAGCTGCAAATTTTTTAATGTGGCCATATGTAACCGTTTAGAAGATAGAGGGGAGAGACACTTGACTACAATAGAATTTTGCACTTCAAACCCAAATATTTCAGAAACGTATCCCTGAATTGAAGGTGTTTACAAGCTCACAATATTTTTTAAAGGCCTATGCAACGATAAACCAAACAATGTGCTTGTCAAGAAAAAAATTTTGACTACCTCTTTACTAGTATGACAGCTACACTAAAAAAAATTTTTTTTTTTTCAGATTTTATTTCACGACTTTTTTGCCATGATTAATATTCATATACATGCCAAATTACAGCTTTCTAGTACTTATAGTTTCTGAGAAGGACCGCGGACGGACAGACAGACAGACATGGCGAAACTATAAGGGTTCCTTGTTTACTACGGAACTCTAAAAACAGAGATAATATGACTTAGGAAAGTCTATACTCTATTCCCCAAAAACGCTTTTGTATCGTAATGTAACCAAAAAGATATGCCTAGCCGACACAGATATAAGAGTAGGTTACACTTAGGCTATGGTTTTATTCGATTAACAGTAAGTTTACAACAAAAAGCACACGTACCGATTTAAGAAGCAAATGAATTCATGTGGTTATCAGCCATTTCAAAAAAAAATGTAGTAAATCTTTTTTTTTCCCTTTTTTTTTGAAAAGTTGAACAGATAAAACAGTTGAGTCTTAAACTCAACCTTTTATTTTTAGAATGGAGAGTGTAGGCTAAAGCCTCTGGGCTGCTCTGGCCAAGTCTGGATCTGGTAGTACAGAGAGGGTCGTGCTCCTGCAGTGAAGACAAAAAGACTAAAGATATGATGATAATGATGATGATTTTAAGTAAAAACTTCTTAAGGCGCATTGTGTTTTTTCTGAGATGGGAAAAGACCATTAAACTCGCGATACTTTTACCGAAACCGAAAATATATGTCCACCAATTGCTGGAAAACGCCTAGACAAATATATTTTTTTTCGTTGGAAATTGCATACTTGTCAGGTAATCCCATAAAAATTTCATCAAAATCTGTTATGTAGCTTTGTGTTGAAATCAGTTTTTAGTTTTGAAAAATTATATCCGATGAAATTCAGTAGATCGAAGGGGACTAGTCATAATTATGAATGATAAATACTTACAATAACAATATTTAAAAAAAAGTTATTTCATTTGTATGTTTACTAATGTTTGTAAACACTTTTAACAGCAGTGTGGGATTGCTTTTAATAAGTAATGTGTGTAAGCCGGAAAATTTTGGGCGATAAAATAAGCTTTTACGTTTGAGCGCTCGAGGCGAATATTTAAAATGTCGCTTGAATTATTATCTCATAGAATATGCTGTAGTATTTTATACTTACTGTGTGTTATCCGAGGTTTCCCGTGGGTGCTTTTGATTTATGGCGCAAAGTCGCACCGCAACGCCCGCCGCCGGCCGCATGCCGCCCGGGCCCGCCGCCCGCCGCCCTGCCTGCCTGCAACAGCCTTTAGCGTTTTTGCGACCCTGCACTCTCACGCCACTAGCTCTAATTATACACATAAATCTCATTCCAATCCAACGCTCACAACTGACTACTGAAGTCATGTTTTACTTACGAACAGATAGAAGCATTACATAGAGCTCTTTCTCTCTAATACTCTGATTGACCTAACATACGAGTAATATTGTTTTATTTTTTAGTGTTCAATCCAACTAAAAATTATGATAAAAAGGCACTAACTGGACTACTTTACTGTTAACCCATTGCGCAAAAGCTTTTTATAATTTTATGTTATGTGCCGTCTAAAGTAATGTTTTATTTTGTATATAAAGTGCAAAATAACTTATAAAAGCAGGTTGTACTGTACTGAACCTTTTTAAAGACGAGGATTTATGAATAACAACATAGGCAGTTAGTCAACATGTTTTACAATAAGTTCTGTGTGTGTTCATGTTGTTTCCAGTCAATTCCAGTGCAAAAAGTTTTAAAGTAAGTTCAGTCCATAATTTTATGAAAACAGAAACATTTGGCAAAATCCTAAAAATCAAAATTTGAAGGCCAGATTTTTGATGAGTTGGCAGGACCAACGGCTTAACGTGCCATCCGAAGCACTTCGGAGCTCGATAAATTTTAATGCCACTTGTGTTCATAATCACCCATTCAAGTGCTGACAACGCCCGATGTCGTTTACCTTGCGAAACGCTAATTAAGATGATACATTTGTGACACTAGCGCCACCATCAGTTAAAAATCATTATTCACTGAAAACACAAATTATCAAAAAATCCGTTCTATGAGATTAAAGTTCTGGATCTGAAGTTAATTTTAAACATAATAAATTATTAAATTATATTTCCCTATAGTTACAAATTGCAAAACTGTAAGAAGTGGCCGTTTTAAGCAATATTGCAATTTGTAACTATAGGGAACTATAATTTAATAATTTAATATGTTTAAAATTAACTTCAGATCCAGAACTTTAATCTTATAGAACGGATTTTTTTAAAAATTGTGTTTTCAGTGAATAATGATTTTTAACTGCTGGTGGTGCTAGTGTCACAAATGTATCATCTTAATGCCTATTCCCGCCACTGAGCTCCGCTGCAAAAGTCTGATCAGTAATATGTATTGAAATGTTGAACGTCTAACAATAATAGAGTCCTTTAATGATTTTTATATTAAAGAAGTTTATTTTACAGGCAAATTAAAAAAACCCCGACTTTTAATAGTTTTATATGTAAATGCGATCTAGTGATGTGTATAAATATAAATAAGTAAATTAATATATACGGACAAATCACACAGATCGAACTAGCCCCAAAGTAAGTTCGAGGCTTGTGTTCGATACTATGATTTTTTAACACATACAAATATAGATAAACATCAAGTGATAAGCGGAGGAACTAAATAGTAGAACTAAGACAAGACAGATTAACTACAATAACCTTTCAAGAAAAGTTCTTATGGGAACGAGAACGGGACCGGGACCTGAAACAAGAGCGGGAGCTGATTTTTAAGCGTTAACCCCAATAACATTTAAAGTGTAGAACCGATTTTCATCAACCATCGCTAAAAACCACCGCAAGGGAACTTACTGTTACGTAAAAAAACCGCTTTGAAATTGGTCCATCCGTTCGAGAGCTAAGATCCCACAGACAGACATTAGCGTAACTTATAACACCCCTCTTTTTTATCAGGGGTTAAAACACACATTATAAAGAAATAATTAATTGTTTTAAAAGTTATTTGAAACTGAGCCTAAATTATGAGGTTTTACAAGTTAATGTCCAGATTAAAAAATAAAACACACCCAAGTTCAGCTCACAAAAAAAAGCAATTAATAGTTGTCACATTTATCCCTATTTTATTGTCATTGCTATGCGTGGTGTGGTGTGTGTTTTTCTTAAGAAAACGCTAGCACGAATCCTAATGCAAATGGTTATCTTCAATTAAGCTAATGCAGTCACTGGATGCGGTTTGGTGACTTTCATAAAATAAGATTTGTTTGTTTGCGTGTAGAGGTATCCTCTGAAAGTACCGTATCGATTTAGTTAGACAACGTTCGTTAGAAGAAAACACTATGCCTTATTAAAGTATTTATATTAGTCGTACTTAGCAGTTTGTAATATTTTAGACATCCCATAAAAGTAATTGAGTTATATATTCTTTTAACTACCTCCTATATATTTATTGAAAATTGTATTCTACTAAAGCAAAAGCCATAATATAAAATCAAAATAAGCTTTCACAAAACAGAAACCGGCAAGGCATGAACACTGTCTATAGCAACAATTATTTAAGAAATTAAACATTTAATACATCGAGAATTATCAAGTTATTTAGTTCACAAACTAAACACTCGAGTTACGGGTGTCACTACATAGGTCAATTTCATTTTCAAATTTTAATATACTTAAGCCTTTCATAAGAGCACTCATCTCTGACATCAAAGTCTTCATATAAAGTCTTAGTTTAACTAATGCGTATTACTTGATCGCTTCGCTGTTGTCTTCGTCGTCTTTTGATGAATGTGTTCAAAGAGCGTTAAAATTATATTGTTATCTAGACAAGTGCAAAAATGTTTTTAAGTATCGAAAAAGAAACATCTCATCTATTCGAATAAAGACGTCTTTATCCTTAAAAACTAAGACTAAAATTTAATCTATATAGGATCCAAAATAATATTATACTGATGTAGATATATTAAGTTATATTTACTAAAATCATCATTTGTTAGATATTTATATTTAGTTTACTTATTCACTATTTTATCACGCCAGCCACACTTATTTTTGCTGACTAGGAGAGAATGCTGCCATATGACATTAAGTCCGCCACTTGTAGATTTATTTTAACAATAAAATTAAAATAAATAAATAATATTGGCATAGCAATAATACCAGCAAAAAAATAATTTTAAAATCATTGAAATATAGGCAACGATGTCGTCATCAAGACGTTTCACAAAGTTAAATGTAGATCAACATTTGTGATTCTATGTTAAAAAAATTAAAACGCGTAATTGTTATATTTGATTCAAACAGTAATTAGGGAAATTTCAGGTTATTTGTCGTATATAAATAATAATTTATTGAAAGTATAGACCGATAGTAAATTTCAAATTTACCATACATAAAACGATTCCAGTGAGTGGAAAATATATTAGCTATAAAGGTAATTGGTGCTTCTCGAAAAATGTTTCCTTTATATTTCTTAAGTGAAAAACAAAAGACTGTGCTTTAGGTAAATGTAGATATTCTACTTTTCTTTTTAAAGTTATATTTTAGTATTTTTCTCATAGTGAGAGACGAAAAGTAGAGTATATATGTAGCGTCCTCGCCTTAAAAATATTAACTTATCGCCTTGTAGCACAATTTACTATTTATTACGTCAAATTAATGTATTATGGTTCCTACTTAACTATTATCTGACAAATCAACAGTAAGAAAATATGTACACAAACAATTTTTATGAAAATTCGTAACATACAAATGTAAAATTGTCACAATATTACCAATTTTATTCAATTCCAGATATATTGCCACGCATGACAAAAATATACGACTATCAATTTTAACCCGAACAAAGTAAAATTTATTGTTGACAGTAAAATTTTGCTCTCACAGAATTTTTTATCTTCTTTTATTATAGCCATATCATTCAATCGCCATAAAACCGTTGGTAGTTTTGTGCAAAGTGTATTTGATTGATTCAATAGAAATTCAATAGAAGAATATACCTTTCAAAGTATATACTTTTGTCTATAATATGAAAGTATAGTTTTTGCATAGTCTGCTAAAAATAAACTTACCTTTATAACTATTTGAATTAGCTGAAAAAAACATTTCAAATTGTTTGGTAGAATTGCTATAGGTGGTACATGTGTGTTTGTTGGTAGTAAGTTTTAGTTAGATGTGAAGGAAGTTATCGATGTGTAGGGTAGGGTCGCAGTCCGACCGCCAACCCGTTAGCGGTTCCTCGAATAATCTCGTTATAATATCAAAGTGCGCCGCGCGTTATGATCCTTCCCTCGCGTGCGAACTCCGAAAACCTTCGCTGCCTTCACAATCGATACTGCGAACCGAGAACATAAACGACTCTATTGACAACCTTCCGAAAGCCTGTTTTCCCTAAGGGGCGCGACTTGCTGAAAAAATATCTCTAAAGCCATCAAAACGCGTCAGCGCTAAAGTCGGCTCCGGGCTTGCGGCTCGCAACAGTTACAATTTTACTGATGTTATGGATCATTTAACGGATTTTATGGCCTCAAACTTTTCTAATTTATTGAAGCTTTTTTTCTAGACCTTTGTGTAGATATAATAACTACATTTTTAGTTTTTATGGTCCATTGCTGAATTTAATTCACTCACATTTAATATAAAGATTTATGTAGTACCTAATTTCTGAAATTACAAAAAAAAAATTTTTTTTCATTTACTTTCCTTTAAAACAAAAAAACAACAACCACTTATTTATTCATTATCCACATAACATATTCTCGGCCGGGTTAATCTCAATAACTTTTAAAATATTTATACTTGGATAGTTTTTTGTAAAAATTACGATATATATCTACACAATACCTCTTACATACCTCCCATATATAAATTGTTTAGTGTCTGTGTATGAGTACAGTTACTGAGCATTTGTATGCAGCCTATAGAATATTTGATACTTTTAAACATACAATTATATCCAAAGGAAACATTTTCTTGATTTTTGTTAAACAAAATCTTATTAAAGCTTTGACGGCCGTGTTTGTATCACAAAATTGTACAGGTGTAACAATATATACTGAAAGTATTTTAAGGTGGAATTCAATCTAATTTACCAAACGCAACCGTTTCGAAGGAACAATATATCATATCGAGCAAGTTTATTAGGTAGGCAAATTAAAATAAAAACCGACAACACCATCTAGTGATAAGTGTGAAATCTAGTGAAAAAGAACTCCCGACTGAAGCGTTAATACCCAATAACTTAAACGACTGAAGCGATTTTCATCAAACATGGCTAAGAACCACCGCAAGAGAAGTTGCTTTCACGTAAAAAACCGCATTGAAATCAGTTCAAGCGCTACGATGCCACAGACCAACAGAATTAGCGTTATAACACCTTAACTATGTAACTTATTAGTTATAACACCCTCTTTTTATGAGGGGGATTTTTTTTGCTTACAATAAAAACTCTGACCAGCTCATCGGTCGTTTGTACTCATATTTCGATACAATGTTGCTTGGGGAAAGTTGTTCAAATTATGACTTACCTTTTATTTCAATGGGCATATTTTGTCTTCCAGTTAATTCGTAGAACGCAAGATATAACTTATAGGTGAAAGCCTAAAAAGTCCTAGTAGTTTTTTTTTCATTACAATGCTCGTGCCCGTATTATGTTTTCGAATTATTAAACTACAAGATCTTTCTGAAAATGTAGTCCTGGAAGTTCTGATAAGAGTAGCCATGAAAAAGTGAAATAAAATCATGTAACGACTTTTTTCTGGTTAAATATTAAGAACTGAGCATGCCTTCCAGCCTGGAAGAAAAGTCGTTACATGATTTTATTTCACTTTTTCATGGCTACTCTTATCAGTTAATAGCTTAATAAGTGTATGGGAAGATCATAATATTTTTTTCGAATTCAAATTCCTGGGTTAGCTGTTACAAAATGAACATGCTCTTCACCAATCATTTCAATTGTTTGAAACATTCTATGTACTGAATTAGAAGCTTACAGCCGTGTGAAAAAATTATTTAGATTTAGAATGACATTGAATAAGCAAAATTGTCCATTCGTAGTATATACATATTTTTTTTCATTTATTATTTTCGTACTTTAGTCGTATTTAGAATATTTTTATGAGGTTTAAATAATCTCATAAAAAAATTCTCTCGATATACATATATTTCCTAATAAATAATATATACATATCGAAATAAGACTAAAGATTAAATTTTAATGATATTTAAAGAAGAGAGTTTCTGTGTTCATTATTATTATTATTTATATTTTTGATTTATTTTTTCTCTCAAGGCTAGAAGCTTTGAGGAGTATAATTGATTATTATTATTATTTTTAATTTATTAAGATATAGTTGTTTATTTTATAAGTTAATTTTTAGGTTGTACGTGGCTTTTTCTACAATATTATTGACCAGTTTTAATTTTGTATCTTTAATTAAAAATTGAATATTGTGAAATATTGAGAGCAAGTTGTCTAATTGTAATATTTGTGCAATCACAATGAAATTTTCTTAACGAGGTCTTTTATAATGTCATGTTATGGTGTTTTTATATCTTATACTTTTTGTCATCGTGATTCACAGGAAATGGAAACGCTTGTATTTACAATAGAAAGATAATTCGATTCACACTAAATAAGTAAAACCGTTGTAAGACGTGAACATAATCGGAGTTTGCCATCTTCGGGGTTCAGTTGTGATCAGAAAGCGAAGCAGATGTCAACTACAGCTGGTTGAAGGGGACCAAATGATACAATAATGACAATTTGACCCGAAGTCAACCAGCTAAAGCGAACAACGCCAACACTTTCGTACTTCGTTGTTTCTTCGACGCCGATGATTCTTCATGGTCAGCTGCTTCTTTCTTAAGTGCTGCTTCTTTGTGTTGATATAGAATATTTCCCATAGAATAATAATATAAGAATTAATGTTAGCACAAACATTATTGACAACGATAAAAAGAGTTAAATCGACTGCGTCTCTTATACATACTAAAGCATGTTTTACACCGCATACAAATACATAGATTATATTATATTTAGAAAGGTGTATTTAGCGTGTATACTGTAAAACAGATGAGTCCAGAAATAGATTATAGTGGTCGTGCGAGGGCGTGCTGGGAGACGGCGCGCGTCGCGCCAGGCGCGCCGGCGGCGGCGGCGGTGTCGGCAGCGCCGCCTCCACATATAGGGCTGGTGGCAGCTCAGTCTGCAATCAGACGCAGTGTAAGCTTACCCGCCGATGGCCGGAGTACACAGCGTGCCGGCGCGCCGACATTGACGCGCCGCATGTAACCGTACACGCCGGCTTGCTATTTTAGTCTCGTCCGCTGCACTAATTCGGGCAGGGTTAACGCGGCGGCCTCGTTGATCGCCGCTGGTCTACACTTCCGTCTTCGTGCTTCATGCCGACACTTTTCAAACTATTCATAATTGACCAATCTTAAGCACACCACAGATAAAGTCCAAGTTATTTCTTTTTTTTAAGTATATTTTAATGAAGTAATCTCAGTATCATTTACCCCGATGACCCCGACGTCATCAACGTGACGTAAGCACCTGAAGAGGGGTTCGTTGACACCTAGCATATTTGACCTTGTGTCTCGTTATGTATGACCCAAAAATAGTTTATTAAACTCAGTATAAAACGGAAGAAAAATAAACCCGAAACTGAGCGGCAAGTTGTTTCAGACAACTTTTCATTTACAAAAGAGGTGACCGACCCCAATCGCAGGTGAGAATCGCGGCGGCACCTTAGGTCGCCGCTCTACGTCCGCGAATGCATTCCGACCGACGACGACGCGACATCGCGAACCTACTAACCCCGCGTCGCGAGGGGCCCTGCGCCCCGCGACCCTCTGAATCCGACGGCCCTCCCGCCCCCCTTCCGGTCCATCCGAAAGCTTCGAAAATACTCAACGTCTATACGCGCGCGTAGGCCGAAACGACAAGTGAGATCTTAATTTTATTCCGACATTAAAAATCATTTGATACGTGATATTTGATCCCGTCATAAGGTTGTAATTAACGATCGGACGTATAGAGAACGCGGAGAGAGCCGCGTGGCGAGCGCGCGGGGCGGGCGGGCGGCAGCCGGGCGGCTAGGGCGGGCGGGCCTCGCGTCTCGACTGAGAGGCGCGCAGCATCGCGCCGCCGCGCCGCGCCCCGCACCGCCGCGCCCGAGCCGCCCGCAGCCGCCGCGGCCGAGCACCACCGCCGCCGTCGCCGAGCCGCACTGTCTGCCGCGTCTGCAGCCCGCCGCCAGCCGCGGCCCACGACCAGCCGCCGCGCATGCTACTCTACCCTGACACGCGATACCACAAGCCACGCCACGCCACTCGACAATTGACACGCTTGTAATCTACCCTAAGAAAAAGTTTACTTCCCACGCTAATCACTTCGGGAACCCTTATGAAGGCTCATCATAAATTTAGGTCGGCAGATTTCACGACTTTCGCTTTGTGATATTAAAACTTGTACATATTAATTGTATATTATAAATAACCCTCCAAGTGCGAGTCAGGCTCGTGCAACTACGGTTTTGTACCGACATCTATTTAAAAAATCACGTTTTTTGTATGGGAGCCCTACTTATTATATATTTTATTCTGTTTTTAGTATTCGCTGTTATAGCGACAACAGAAATACATCATCTGTGTAAATTTCAACTATCTAGCACGGTTCATGATACAGCCTAGTCACAGACAGACAGACAGCCAGACAGACGGATAGACGGACGCACAGCGGAGTCTTAGTAATAGGGTCCCGTTTTTACCCATCTACAAAACAGCCCAAAAACTTTGTTCAAAGTGGATATTTCTAAAATAAACTAAAGATTAATCTAATATCTTACTAGATGTAATCTTTAAAACTATCAACTTTTTGTAAATATGTAATATTTGGTAAAAACTGTTTTTTGTCGACTTACAATATACAATAATAATAAATTTTCATATTGTTTAAGCAATATCAATAAATAAATTTACCTCTGAAAGCTTAAGTATGTATTTAAATAATATAAAAAACTAACATATTAAAGAAAGAAACATCAAAGTCAGAGCTGTATCTGAGGACTTGGTGTGACAATACATGGTCTAATCTGTTAAGCGGTTTCGGAGGAAAAAACGCAGAAACTGACATTTATGATTTGCATGGTGTAGCCGTAAGAAATATATTAAAGCTGCCATTATATTAAAGCAAAGAGAGTCGGTACAGTTATTTTTAACCCTCGAGAAAAAATGGGGTGTTATAAGTTTGACGATAGTGTCTGTCGGTCTGTCTGTGTCATCGTAGCGCTCGAACGGATGGACCAATTCCGATGCAGTTTTTTTTTTTTTACTTGAAAACAACTTCATTGCGGTGGAACTTAGCCATGTTTGATGAAAATCGGTTCAGTCGTTTAAAAGTTATTCAGTGAAAACGCTTCAAATTTTATAATTTACCTGACAAATAATAGATGGCTCTACGATATCAATATATTATGTAGTTCCACCACTTAAATTATTTTTCTTATACTTAAACTGGTTGGTATGTTTAAGAGTTAACGTAGCATATACGTGCAAGCCCCTGAATAATTATTCTTTTAGTTTATCAACAGTAAAAGTGATAAGTAAATACATACAATTAACTAGATGATGCCCGCGACTTCGTTCGCGTGGACTTTGAGATGTAAGCTATCTTATATTTCAAGTTGGATCAAATTGCACACGGTGTGCAAATCAAGTTTAGAATGGTTTAGTAGATTAGAAGTCCATCGTGGACAAACAACGTGACACGTAATTTTTATATATAAAGATTAAGCGCCGCAATAACAGATAATATAAGCAGATTAAGCCAAGTTCCTAACGAACTACAAACAGTTGGTAATATTGCATAGAACAGAGAATATGAAGACGCTAACAATATGATTACTTCTAGGTACCTATTTCAATAAATCACTTAGATGTTAAAATAACGCTTTCAGGATCAATGAATACAGGCCCATTTCATTTACGCAGTGAAAGTTCCATTTACGCAATTTATTTGAAGCAATAAATGATTTCTACGGTTTAGACCATCCAATTCATCTATTGCTTCATTTTAATTGTATAAAACAAAAAATCTTGCACTGTGTAAATCGACCCTTATTTGCAATGCATATACTTGAAAAATCTTTAGGTACACCATTTTTTATGAAAATTTAACCTCAAAGTTTAAAGACGAATCAAACAAGCTTAAAATCGAGGGGCTGCCACGTTTGATTACAGAGAGATGGCTACCTTCCGGCTCCATCATCAGATCAACTCCATGTCATCATAATATTAGATTGTCACGCGACGCGTATCCGTGCGAAATTTCAGCTCAATCGAAAACCGGGAAGTAGGTAAGATTTCAGACAGACAAACAAGAAAGACAACCGGACAGGTGGAACTAAATAAAAGCTTGTAAAAATGTTGAACTGGCGATGTAATAAATTATATTACGGCTATAATGCGTCAGTAAAAATATGTTTAATTTTAACCCCGGAAAATAAGGGTGTTAATAAGTTTGACGTTGATGTCTGTCGGTCTGTCTGTCTATGCCTTGTCTGTCTGTGGAGCGTAGCGCTCGAATGGATGGCAAATAAACTTTTCAAAATTGATTTTGAAACAACATGTACGTACAATCGTATTTTATATAATCAAACTTTCATAAGCGTAAATTCATAAATACGTAACTAGGTACGCGTCATATTATAACCGCAAACCAATTAAAATATTTAATCAATTAATCGTGATTCCAAGCAAACAAACAAAGCGGACTCGCGGACGAAGCGTTAATCATTTCGTTATATTTGTAAAGCATTTAGACCAAAGGCGGCAATACCCACTCTTATCTATTATTGGTTTGTTTTTATTATTAATAGGTTTGTAATTTGCAATAAAAGAGTGTGTTGCGGACTGTGGCGTGGGCGTAGCGGGCGGCGGCGGCTATTTCGACGTAATTAAAACAAACAGGAGGAGGCTCGGCACTCCTCTCTAATTGCATTCGTGCTGAAATAATCACGGGAACAGTGACGGGAGGAGAGTGGTGCGAGTCGATACCGATCGTGTTAACTTAGCGCTCCAGCCAGGTGATTTTGGCTTGTGTACATTGTGTGCCGCTGACTGCGGCGCCGGCCGATAATTCTGTTCGTAATCGAGATTACGATCCCTAGGTACTGTTAAATCACTCAATAAGGCTGGATACTAACGAAACTGCTTCCTTTATCCTACTTAGCCTACTTATATTGAAAATGTGATCTTTGAGATGTATACAATAGAGTTCTGAACTAACATGTACAACATGGGGATTTATTTACCATATTTTACAACTCATTTTAAACCAGTATGAACTTTATCTTTGTAATTGATTTTAAATTTTATGTATTTTATAAAATTTTCAAATAGGTATAGTTTAGGTGTGTGTAAGTGGCCAACACAGGTGTCATATTTTTTAAGGATGCTGTTTTAAGCTGCCGAACAGCATCTGACGTAACTCGATGATGACTGTCATACAATGATGACAGCCGAGAAAACGGCTTTACGTGACTTTCGAAGCACAGAGAAGCTCCATCATTTTTATCACTTGTCGCTTAACTTGCGGTAGTACTAGTAATGCGTGTTTCCGCTGGGCCACTGAGCTCCTCCGCAACGGATAATTCTTAGTAAAAATGTTGATCCATCCTTACGTGTTGATCCATTATTTAGGTAAAATTGAGTTATACAATCCTTAGTTATGCTTTTATTAATCACACTATTATTATAAAAGTGAAAGTTTGTAAGTGAAATGAAATGAATTAAAAAAGAAAGAGAAAGTGTGTGTTTGTATGTTTGTTACTTGTTCACTCGCAAAGGGCTGGACTAAATTTGGTATGCAGGAAGCTGACACCCTGAATAAGCATGTAGGCTAGTTTGACCGCGAGTAACACCGCGGTTAGGCATGACGAATAGAAAAATATTTTTGGTGCATCGGTCCAATATTCAAAAATATTGTACACGTATTTTTTCTTTTCTCTGAGAAACCAAAAATGACAAAGATACAGCGCATTTAAATTTCGCATGACGTCACGTCTGGGTACGATTTTTCTTAGCGGTGACGTCACAACCCCCCACTCCGGAACTTTGACGCTCCGTATCTTTGTGAATTTTTACTTTTACCACAGGTATGGCTCTTCATACAAACGGAGCAGCATATATACCTAGTACTACTACAAACGAAACAATCCGTCCGTGCACACGTCAAATGTGTGAGTTAAACAATCAAGGTTGCCACTACAGACTTTGTTGCTTTGCTTACCTGTTTTCATCACTCGGAAATCTATAAAATTTTCGTTATTTATTGTTTTCCGTCGATAAACAATGATAATGAGCGCAGTTTCTCACCATTACAATTCAATAATCCTAAGTGACTCGCATAATGTCAACGTGCAACTACCAATAACCCTGTTTTATTGCCACTTACACCTCACAATAACGGGGGAAGGGTTGCGGGGACACCAGATTGCGGGGGACGGTGCGAGTTTCCGTTCTGTATGCAATACTATTATTAATTCTGTGCTTTTACGATAAATTGAAAGATACGGGTCTATTATTTTTTGGTAATCTAAAAGATGGACTAATTACAATCATACTTTTCGGACATTGACGTCACCCCTAATCGCCTGACCTGGTATAGCCACGTAGGTAATAAGAAGGGATGCCGAACACCTGGCTAAAAACATTCGACTTGAAAGTAGACGGGTAAAGAGGAAGGAATCCTGAGAATAACGTGGCAAGAATACGTGAGATCGGATATGGTACAAAGATTTCGAAAAACTGAAAATGATGGAGGGAGTTGACATACTTACAGAGCCGACCCCAAATAGAGAAAAGGCGGAAAGAAGAAGAGTCCTTGGTTCTACCTACCTTAATCAAGACCCAAGATGCTTAATCCATTGATAAGCATTGAAAAACAATATCACAAAAATATTCAACCGTGACTGTTCATCTTATATTCTCCACAGTTCCGTTTTATGTGTGCGCAAAATTTTGCTAAACAACAGATGTCTATAATTTGTTCTAAGCGAGCTTTATTTTTATTGCCAAAAGTTTGCGAACACTCCTTGGGTGCCTGTTTCACTACCGCTGTAAAAATGTCGTAACAAAACAAAACATTTTTGAAAACATCACTATCCTGTTTGCTCTGAAATATAAGTTAGTTAAATATAAGTGTTCTACTTTAAACAGCATTAATGCAGTATTATATTTTCTCGTTAAATAAATATTTGAGAAAGAACTTTTAAGGAAAAGTAGGAAACGGCCTTTTTCAAAATTTCTTGAATCTTAGATGTTTATCTATGTATGTATTTGTTTATAAAATATAGTATGTATTTGTTATAATATCGTTGAGTTAGTATTCCATAACACAAGTCTTAAAGTTACTTTGGGGCTAGCTTCTGTGTAATTTGTCCCTATATAAAGTCTTGAACTTACTTTGGGGCTAGCTTAATCTGTGTAATTTGTTCCTGTATATTGCACGCCTCATAAGCGAAGCGTTGAGGTGGGTACCATCACTTCGCGCAAAACATCTGATTTTTCAAACTTAAAATGTATTTATGTATCATACATTGCACTTGTAAGATAATATATACACACACATATTAAGAAAAAAACACTATTTTTAACACTCATGATATTTTTGATGTCATTTTTGTTATTTAAACTAGTTAAAAAACAGTTTTAAAAAGTTCTGTCTTGGACGTCCGTGTGTCTGTATGTGCGGAGGCTTTTCTTGTTAACACAATAACGACCGAAATACTTTACTAATCGAGTCTTTTATTTTCTCTTACGCTTGAGTATGCTCAGGAATAGAACCCTTTCATTTTTCAGGGTCTGATTCGATGTGGTTTAATTGTTATTAAATAAACAAAAAAAAATATCGACTGTTCTTCATAGTTTTAGTATATCTATATATATCTTTATTTTTCTATATGCGTAAGAATTAAAAAAAAATCTGGACCCTTTGAGGCGTGCTCTTTTGGATTTTCCAAACTTTTTTATTTATATTTTACCCTAGAAAAATCACAATTAAAACAGCGTCAAACAGTGGCCGTTGGAAAGTTAAAACGACCAAGTCATCTTATAAATAGCACTGGTGGCTATATCAGTTTAAAATTTCCCATGCAGGTATATCGATTAGGGTCGGGCGCGGCGGGCGCGTACCTAAACTAAATCCACTCATAGCTCGCCTGGCATCCACCACTCCCCGAGAAAACACGTTTCCTGCTTCATTGTTTCCTAATTTTTCTAAGTTCGCTCTCCTCCTTGCCTCCGCAGCTTCCTTTTGTTTCGTATCCTCCTTCCGGTGACGTTCCGGTTAAATTGTCACTTTTTATTATCCGGGTCTCAACTGTGATTCGCTTTGGTAACATTTACAATTAAAAAAGCCTTTCTATTTTCATTTATGTACCCATTTCTTTAAATTCAATTTCTTTTTAGGGTTCCATAGTACCGTATAGGACTGAATACCTTAATTATGCCGACAAAGTGGTCTTCTTCTTCTTCTTATCGTGTTAGTGACTAACACTAGTGTCAGAGTTTTTAAACCGCCTTAAAGGCCTCTGACATGGTTTTAGGTAACGACCAATGTCAAAGACAGTGACCGGAACCGACGGCTTAACGTGCCCTCCGAAGCACGAATCATCTTACTTATCAGACAATCAGGTGATCAGCCTGCAATGTCCTAACCAAACTAGGACAACAAGACAAAGTCGTTGCCCCCGCTGGGAATCGAACCCGCGACCTCCGGGTGTGAGCCGAACGCTCTAACCACTACACCACGGAGGACAAAGTGGTAAAATAAAATCATGAAAAAAATTTAGGGATTTCTTTGTGAAATGTTTGGTAAGTATTTATATTTCAGAAACGGATCTCGGATATGGTGCAAATTTTCGTTAGCAATGTTTAAAGGAAAACTTACAGAGCTTAATAGGGCTTACAAATTAAAAAGTTATAGCTAACCGACTTATAAATTTTTCCCGGAAAATGAAAATTTTTATACATATTCAATAGAAAATAGTTTTAGACGTTTTTAGTAGCATGAACTCAAAGTCAGAATTCGCAACTACGGAAGTCTACAATGCGCGTGGCCGCTTTTGGCAGTTTTTTATATTTAAATTACTTACTTTTCTTAGGGCAGAAAAAGGGCAATGATGATGAACTTTTACAGACCAGGACCAAAACGATTGTAAAATTAATCTGGTTCTCCATTATACAAACAAAAAGGTAGAAGACATGGCCTATTTTGTATTAATATTTATGTTATCATAACCTAACCCCTTTGACCTACAGTTAGCAAAAAGGTAACTGGTAACTGATGTCATTTGAGTGACAATATTAACATATTTAGCATAGTTACGACTTTCACTAGCTATTGCGCAATACATGCTCTATCTGTATAATTTTGGTGTTGCTGCTACTAAGTACATTATACTAAGTACAGAATACCAATATAAAAAAATCATGAATTTTATTAATAACTGATGTTTGAAGGTTTGTTCATTGATAAAATAAGACCCTAGTCGAGTATTTGCGAAAATTCTAGGTATTGAGACGGCTCTTCAATGGTAATTTAAGGAAATAAAATATTTTGCTTTTTTTTTCCTTGCAAATCATAGAAGTCAACAAAGAGATTACTTGAAAATCCTTCTAAATTGATCGTTTTAAACTTTTAAGTTATGTGACCCCTAGTTCCGTCTACCTTTTAGAATAAAGAGGTTAGTATTTGTTCATCATCATCTATATTTAAGACTATGCTCTTGTCGGTGGAGTGAGTAATTTTTTCCATTTGCCTCTCTCGTCCGTGTCCGCCAGTTGTTTTTCGTCTCTGTAGGTCAATACAGATAGGTATGGTAAATGATGGAAAGCTATGAAGGGAATGGAGATAAAGAGCTTTTGCCTTAATCTGTTTTATGTAGCTACGCCTCGGTCTTCCTGGTCACCTTTTCCCTTCATATTCCTTTCAATGATATTTTTTATGAAATCGTCGTGTAGTATCAGTGTGTATTTGTTTCTGCGCGTTAAAGTTGTAAGATTACTCCAGTGATGTATTCATTGCTATATCCCTGAAAATTATTAATTCGAGTGAATAATGCATTAATAATTTTACAACTAACAAATATCGAAAAGTACAAAAAATAAAACTTTGAAACAGAGAGAAAGTTTTAATGAAACTGTTATGTACTGATATTAGTCAAAAATAAAATGACCAAAAATATAGCTACAATCATTCAAAAATTTGCCTGTCTCTAATCTGACTGACTAAAATAAATATTTTGAAACGGAAGAATATTTCATAACAATTTTTGTGTAAAAACAACTTATTGTTTATTTTTTTATTCAAACACAAAATCAAACCTAACGACAGAAGCTCAAAATATATTCCAATACCAGAATCATTTGCATTATTTGCATTGCAGCGCGGAATATATTTGTAAAAGTTAAAAGAAGGATATAAGATTTTCCGGTTAAATGGATTGGAATGAATTTTGGCATGTATGTTTATTACCTGAAGACATCTTTTGCACTTTTTTAAAAACAATAAAAATACGACTCCTGTCTCTTCCTCTCGTTCTAGAGAAAAATAGGAACTACGTTGTCTCTGTTGCCATTGTGACTGACAAAGATTGATTGGCCTTGACAAGGCCACACTAGACGTGTCGGGTGGTCGACTCATCCGTCACACGTAGAGGCTCTATTTGCAACACTATTGAAATAGTAAGAGACTTAAGAGTCTTGATAAAAATCTACGAGTAAATATAGGCAATATTAAGTCAAGCACAGACAAAGTAGAAGTAATCGTGTACAATAGGCATGAAGAATGGAAAAATATTTGTGGTCCATCGGTTAGATTATTAAAAAATATTGTACGGGTAATATAAGTACGGGTCCATTATTTTTGGATAATCTTAAAGACGGACTAATTACAATCATACTTTTCGGACCCTGTCGTCACTATTGGATAGTTATAGACTTTCGAAGACGGGTACCAATTAATGAATACAGGGGTCCCCCAATTCTCTAAATTTTATGCGTATACGATATTGCGTACGTGGCGAAGACACCAGTACGTTGAATAACAAACATTGGATAACTTTTGTGTGCCGTGAATACGTATCGCGAGTACAGGCGTGTAGAGTTGGTTTAGAAGATCGTAACTGGATGAGTGAGGGGCGTTTAACGGGCTAATTATCAAACGGCTAATGAAGTTTGTATTCAGCGGGCGGGCACAGGGCGGCGCGCGGGGCTGCGAGCGCTACGTGCTGCGACTCGCAAAGCGCCCCACCTGATAACTCCCCGCCCTCCACAGAAAAATTGCAGAGAAAAAGTTTCATCGCAGGGGAACGTGAATGAAATGAAGAATTGTGTCGGCCGCTTTTGGGATTATTCCCAACATAAAATTTCTTGAGATCCTTTTCTTTCTGTTTCAATTCATCAAGACGTCTCTTTATGGCAACGGTCCGATACTTATTTGCATATTGTTTTGTCAGTAAGGGTAATATTTTTTATTTCTTGTAGCTATAACGCAACGTATACACTACGTGCTATTTTATATAAGTTTGCAAAATTTCTAATCTTTTTTTTCATTTCAACATTAGAATGATTAATTTCATTTGTATCTTATGTTGATGAAATGTAAGGTGAACTATTAATCGACATGTAGGTTTTTAAGTGTGTATATTAATAACTACCGTATATTTATGCATACCACATACTTTCTCTATTATAACTATCACTTGGGCAAATTAAGCAAAGGAAAACGAACTCAATTTCATAAAATTTGGTTTGTTGGCAATATATATGCATATTTAATAGCTTACTACATACACATTTATAAGCATTTCAGTTAGATAAAGTTTCGGTCGTAACTAGCTTTGTGAATGTATTTGCAGTTAACTGAACCTAAATTTCATAAGACACTGGTCTTTGTGTTGTCTAGATAGGTTCCTGAGTGACTACAGTTGTGTTCAGCTTCTAAACAGCATTATAGATGCAAGGGATGAACTTGTAACTTGTTCGTAACAAAGAGGGTTCAATGAAAATTTTGTAACTTCTCGAGCAGGAGTGCATAAAGGACACACCATTTTATTGTAAATGTAAAAATATCTAAAGTTTAAGATATTAGATGACAGCTTAAATAGTGTAACAGATTGTGTAACAGCAAAATATAAAATACTTCATCTATATCCATACATATGTACATACTGTCACGTCATTATCCCTAATGGGCTAAACATAGAAAATATTCTGTCGGTCCCATATCCATACTTATTATAAATTAATCTCATCAATATTTTCCCGGTGCATATATCTGTTTGTACTCGATGTACTCTAAAACTACTGGGCTGATTTTATGCAGTTTTCACTAATGTGTAGAGCATTTTCACGAAAGGTTACTATATATAATACATACTCGTTAAGAGATAGATCGGGTTGTTGGTATGATGTTATTTTCTTTGTTGTTCCCTATTTTCCTTTTTCAAACTTGCGAATAAACATACTGGCACTTGTTGTTTAAGTGAGAAAATAATGAAGGTCTGGTACCTCTAAGCTCTCAGATCACTATGTTCCACAATGTCTAAAGATTCAAACATTCAAATGTTTATTCAGTAATTAGTCCTTTACAGGCACTTTTACACTACAAAAAATATAATTTACGTAACGTTTAGTGTATATTATAATAATAATAATACGAGCAATCACGTGTCCCACTGCTGGGCAAAGGCCTCCCTCCATCTTTTCAATTCAATTCTGCTCTGAGCTAATTAAATTAAATTTATTTTTTAAAGAAAAGCTACTGATACCAGCTCTTCGCAGCGACCTCGTTGAGAGGATACGCTGAAAGAAACTCATTTTTATAAGCTTTTATTCTTCTTGCAATGTATCTATTATGTACGAGTATGTATGAATGTTTGTTTAGGTTAAATCTTGCGACTTAATTTTCAACTAGTTATCCCCAACCGATTTATCTGAAATGTTGCATAGTCAGATGAAAATACAATATTATGAAGTCAATGAGCTGTTTTGATGACGTAACTCAGTTATGAAACAACATAAGGACTAGTTTGATTTGTCTTGAGTAGCACTTTATGTCAGACTATGCCTAGGGTCTGATCACGAAGACGGAAGGTGGTTGATGGAACTCAGTATTAAAACGACGCAACTCCATCGAGTTTGGGCTAATTTCATTTGTCTTAATAATTACACAATAAAAGCTTGTACACTAAATATAATTTTTCCAGAAAAACTTATTACACTATTGGTCGCCTACTTGGTCTTTTTAAAATACATTATAACAAGTAATACTTGCGAACGACTTACCAAAACATAAATTACGTAATAAGAACAACTAAGTAGTAAAAAAACGAAGCCGAGCTGACCGTACAGCACCCGTTCACGAGTAGACGCACGGATCAGCCATCAATAAACTCAACCATATTTGAGGGAACCCAACCAAGGAGATTTGACTAATATTAATATTGTTTATTTAATTGACTTAAAAAAGCATTTTTAAGTCAAATAGCGCTCTTAATATTAGATTTTTTTAGTTTGTTATAAAGAAATCTAAAATCATGTTAAAAATGGGTATGATTAATGAAAAGTGACACTACCCCACTCATAAAGCCTAAACTTATCCCTGAACAAGCAGGGTTTAGACCCGGAAAGTCAAGACTTTCCGCAAGAGCCAAATTTTGAAGCTTACACAATTCATTGAAGATGACATTGAAATGGGTTTGGTGTCTGGCGTGGTATTTGTCGACTTGTCTGCAGCTTATGTCTAAGTGTGCTATGTAAAGCTATATGCTCAAAATACTTTTATGGAAAGTTCGGGACATAACAGGGGACAACCAGTTTGTAAAAGTTCTCAGTGAGCTCCTTCACAACCGGAGATTTCAAGTCCACCTTTCAGATGACTAAGACAGACTGGCTCCCACGTTATGCAAAATTTATACCAACGACCAGCCTGTCTCCCGAAATACTGCTAGCTTTATTTATGCCGATGATCTGGCCCTTGTGGCTCGGACTATATTTTATTATACGTCCGTAATTCATATTCGAAACAAATCACCATCATGCACACTGAACATGAAGTGGAGAGGAGTTCAAATAAGACACATTATCCATCCTACATATCTGGGAGTAACCCTCGACAGAACACTCAGCTTAGAAGATAAGTGCTAGGAACAACTTGCTCCGCTGCCTCACTTCTTCCAAATGGGGCGCATCTCCTGATGTTCTGCGCACTTCTAGCATGGCTTTGTGTTTCTCGGCCGGGGAGTATGCTTGCCCAATTTGGAGTCGGTCTGTCCATACCGGTCAGGTGGATATAGCACTTAGAATCTTATAGGATTATAACAGGATGCCTAAAACCAACTTTGGCAAAAATGTTGTATCCACTTGCTGGCGTCGCCCCTCCAAGAGCTCGAAGAGAGGTGTCTTGCGCGTCCAGGAGCGAGACCCCCGCCATCCATTATATGACTACTGTCCAGCTCTCCAAAGACTGAAAAGTCGCCATAGTTTTTTGTCAAGCGTAGGCGCCTTGGATGATGATGCTGAGACAGTCAGATTAAAGCTTTGGGAGAGAGACCACACTGTACCCAATTTTATCGCCCTGCAAGAGAAACTTCCACCTGGCTACGATCAGCCCTGGCCTATTTGGAAGTCCTTAAATAGACTACGAACGAGGGTGGGCCGTTGTAAGGATAATTGGTTAGGTGGAAGATGATAGACAGTTCGCAGAACATCTGCCAGTGTGGTTTAACTCCACAAACTTGGAGCACGTTCTTACGTGTCCCAGATTCCCAAAAATCATCAAGTCTTCCCAAGTGCAGGTGGCACTTGGGAAGACTTGATGGCCGCAAATGACAAAGCTATTGATGTGGCCCAATACTGGAGTGACAAAATATAATAGTACCACCGACACGAAAAGAAGAAGAACATTTATATATACTAATATTTTATGAACCAAATAACTTTTTTTTTTACCTAGGCATCTACCCAATTCTGTTCCATTATACATTCTACAAAAAAATAAGCAATGCATGATTCGACATGAAATGAACTCATGCAGGTCATTCCCAACGGCGCTGTTATTGCTCTCAACTCATTTTTAAGCTGCGCCCGGACACACTCGCAAGTCTCGTTAAATAAATGTTACACTCTTGTTAAAATCACCACATTCACCAAATATTATTATTTATTATAGTTAAATTTTAGATTTCTTTTCTCCTATATGTATTTCATATGTGAATTTAAATATTTTATTTCTTCCTTCTACTTACTCATGTTATTTGCTAATTATGTAATTATTGTACATCACTGGCTACCGTGTTCTTGCTTCTTTATATTTCCCTGATCTTCTTTTTTAGGGTTCCCTAGTAAACAAGGAACCCTTATAGTTTTGCCATGTCTGTCTGTCTGTCTGTCCACGGTCCTACAGAGAAACTATAAGTACTAGAAAGCTGTAACTTGGCATGGATATGGATATGTATATTAATTATGGCGAAAAAGTCGTAAAATAAAATATGGAAAAAAAAATTTTTCAGTGTAGCTGCCATACAAGTAAAGACGTAGTCAATATTTTTTTTCTCGACAAACACATTGAGTGGGGTATCGTTGAATAGATCTTTCAAAAATTAGCTTGTGAACACCATTTTTCGATTCAGGGATCCGTTTCTGAAATATTTGGGTTTAAAGTTCAAATTTTAGTTAGAGTCAAGTGTCCCCCCCCCCCTCTATCTGCTAAACGGTATATATGGCCACGTGAAAAAAATCACAATTATAGCATATATAATGTAGTTTGAAGGAAAACTATCAGAGCCAAGTAGGGTATACAAATTAAAAAGTTATAGGCGATCAACTTATAAAATGTACTTGAAAAAAGACATTTTCATACAAATTCAATAGATATTAGTTTTTAGACGTTTTTAGTGGCAAGAACACAAAGTTGGCATTCGCAACTACGGAACCCTACACTGCGCGTGGCCCGACACGCACTTGCCCAATTATTTCTATTTTATTTCTACTTGTGCAGACTTTTAAATGGCTTTCTATTTTTTATTGTTTCTATATAATCTGTATTATAGCTGTAAGTCTGCCTAAAATGTAATAAATAAATAAATATATAAATAAATTATTTATTGAAAAATTTTGTACGTTTGGAAATTAACTTTCTACACTTTTGTGATTGTTATTGTATTAGATTAGGAGGTCACGACAAATTTGGTAACTATAAGGGATATGGCTGACTCTGGTTTTATAGAATAAAGAGCACCTCTCTGATGCTAAATATGTTGGTCTGCCTGCGTGAAGTGGTTGCGTTATTTAGATCTGTCGCTTGAAAAGTTGGATATCGTGTTCAAAAGAAAAAATGATAAGGTAAATGGCTGACTCTTGTTTCACAGGATGAAGAGCACCTCTCTAATGCTAAATATGTCGATCTGCCTGCGTGAAGTGGTTGCGTTACTTAGATAGGGCGCCTGAAAAGTTAGTTCCCTGGACAAAAAAAGAAAATTATAAGGTAAACGGCTGATTCTGGTTTCACAGGATGAAGAGCACCTCTCTGATGCTAAATATGCTGGTTTGCCTGCGTGAAGTAGTTGCATTACTAAGATATGTCGCTTGAAAAGTTGGTTATCGTGAACAAAAGAAAAAAATAATAACGTAAATAGCTGACTCTAGTGTCACAGAACAAAGAGTACCTCTCTGATACAAAATTTGTCGGTCTGCCAGCGTGAAATGGTTATGTTGTGAAACTTATATATGATGCCTAAAAAGTTGGTTATCGTGATGAAAAAATAATGATAAGGTAAATGGCCATGACCAACATATTTAGCATCAGAGAGGTGCTCTTCATCCTGTGAAACCAGAATCAGCCATTTACCTTATTATTTTCTTTTTTTGTCCAGGTAACTAACTTTTCAGGCGCCCTATCTAAGTAACGCAACCACTTCACGCAGGCAGATCGACATATTTAGCATCAGAGAGGTGCTCTTCATTATGTGAAACCAGAATCAGCCATTTACCTTATCATTTATTGGTCACGCTAACCAACTTTTCAGGCGCCATATCTAAGTAACACAACCACTTCACGCAGGCAGACCAACATATTTAGCATCAGAGAGGTGCTCTTCATCCTGTGAAACAAGAGTCAGCCATTTACCTTATCATATTTTTTTTTTTGGTCACGATAACCAACTTTTCAGGCGTCATATCTAAGTAACGCAACCACTTCACGCAGGCAGACCGACATATTTGGCATCAGAGAGATGCTCTTAATCCTGTGAAACCAGAGTCAGCCATATCCCTTAACATTTTTTTTTGGTCACGATAACCAACTTTTCAGGCGCCATATCTAAGTAACGCAACCACTCCACGCAGGCAGACCAACATATTTTGCATCAGAGAGGTGCTCTTTATTCTATAAAACCAGAGTCAGCCATATCCCTTATCGTTACCAAATTTGTCGTGACCTCCCGTTCTATATGTATACTTATTTAGTGACGCTGAATACTGACTTCAGGCTCCGAAGTTGCAACCGAAAATGTGCCAAGATAAAAGAAGTTCAGTATAAAAATTGTTGTCAAGTACATGTTTGAATTTCAAAGTTTAAGTGTCAACAAGTCAGTGTATTTATTTTTTCTTGGGTGTCCCAATTAATACAGGACAACTCTACTCGATCTTCAACTAGTTTTGACAGTTTTTTTTTTTATTTATCTCGCACTATGCCTGTGGTTTCTATTTAGTTTGTGCTTAAAATATACAGGTTGCTTGTGTTTTATTCGTCCTACAATATAAATTGTAAAAAGTTTCTGATAGTTTTAAATAAATCATATGTAAATAAGTACTTTTGTTTCTGAATAAATTGCTACTCGTAATAGCACAAAAATAACTGCCATAATTACACAGCGTATTTTTGCTGAAAAATGTGCTATAAGTCTCTTGTAATTGTTTGAAAAGATAATTTAGGTGTCGGTTTATTATCGGATAGGCGGCGGCGGGGCGCAGTCCCGCACAGGCGGCGCGTTACTGATGGCGCCCAGAGAGGCTCACACATGCTACTAATTACTCATTTAAAAATCGCTCGCTAAATATACTGGGAAATGTGTCAACAGTACCTGCCTCGTTTTTGAGTTTAAGTTATCTTAATTTATCTAATCATTTAACTGATCTTTCCTAATCGTAAACCAACAATACAAATCATTAAACATTAAAAACTTAGTAGTTAATATATATGTTTAATCTTAGTTCGTACTTACTTCTACCTTTTAATTGAGTAATGTCCTCTCAATCTATCGCAGGTTGACTGGAAGAGATCCCTACATGGGATAAGTCCGCCTTTGTATATTTGCTCTTTCGAATTTTTTGTACTTTATTTTGTTTTTTGGTACAATAAAGTTATTACAAACAAACAAACAAACAAAAACTAATTGAATAAAAATAGTGATAACATAATTTTTCTAAAGTAAAAACCGACTTCACCTCCATATAAAATTTGTATGGGACCACCTCGCAAGTTATGGGACCCCTTTCAAACAAAAAAGAATTTTTCCAAATCGGTCCAAGCGTCTTCGAATAATTGGTGAACATACATTTAAAAAACAAAAAGATCGCGATACATTGATAACCTCCTCCTTTTTTAGAAATTGGTTACAAACTACCTCAACCGTGGTTGAATACTAACGGATGAGTAAGTAAACATGACGTAGTTCTATCACTTTGCCCTTTGTCGCCTTTGTGGCGATATGTGTTATTTATCTGCTAACTGTGAATAAAAAGCAAAAATATGGCAGCCCTCAGGGCCTACAGGAATTGGACAAGTCCAGTAGTCGGGGCACATTTGCTCATATTCCAAATAAAATGTATGGGTGCTACTCGCTCGTCGTTTAAGGCAGCTACGACTAGTTTTATCTGCATTACACGCGTCTAGCGGTTACTTCTTTCACACAATATAAATTTAATCCTCTACGGCGTAGAGCATATACATACTCATCGAGGCTACACGGCGTAGACTCTACACCGTGTAGCCTCGATGAACTACAATATAACGTAGACCGCAGAGCCTACGGCGTAGACCGCATGTCCTACGAGAGTGCTCGTAGACTCTACGCTATGCACTATTTAATTTTTACCCGACTACGGCAAAGCCAAAAGAAGGTTTGTGTATTTCGCCGCTATGTACATATTCATGCATGTATGTTATATTGGATTTTGTATAAAAAAATACCAAATTAAAGCTTTCTAGTATTTTAAGTCTCTGAATAAAACCGCGGACGGACAGACACGCAGACAGACGGACATAGCGAAACTATTAGGGTTCATTGTTTACTGTGAACCCTTAAAAGGTATTTTTTTCTTTAGATCGTTGTTTAAACAACAAAGTATGTATATACCGACATATTTAAAATCGACTTGGTGTATTAAATTCAGGCCGAGATCAAACATTTGGTACAATGTACGAACTCCGATATTTCATGTTTCCTCGATGTTTCGAACCGACAGATAAGAGGAAAAAGTTTGATTTTCTAAAAGTACATTACTGCGAAATGTTGCCATATTTTATAGGAAAGCTTCGCCGTTGTTTTGACTTTGCCAATATTTTGTACATGCCTTGTGGTTATTTACATTTATGTTTGCGGTTAACTGGAGTTATGGGATTAGACATATCCTTTGTAGGGTTCCGTAGTAAACAAGGAACCCTTTTAGTTACGTGTCTGTCTGTCCTTCCTCTACCTGCTAAACAGTTGTATGGACACGTGGAAAAAATCACAGCTGTAATACATATAACAAAGTTATATGTAATATATATAACGAAGTTTAGCAGCTAAGTAGGGTTTACAAATAAAAAAGTTATAGGCGATCAACTTATAAAATGTACACGGAAAAGAAAAATTTCATTCAAATTCCATAGGAAAATAGTTTTAAGACGTTTTAGTGGCATGAACTCAAAGTTGGCATTCGGAACTACGGAACCTTACAATGCGCGTGGCCCCACACGCGCTTGGCCAATTATAAGGTCATCAAATAGAATTACTTAAACTAAACATACAATACAGTATTTTTTGTTTTATTGAAAGGACATGAGCTAGTCAGAGTCATATTTCAAAATTATACGATGATTTAGCTAATGGACACAAATCAAAATCCTTTTGAGATACTTTTACGACCTCCGTGGCGTAGTGGTCACCATGCTAGTCCGCCACCCAGAGGTCCCGGGTTCGATTCCCGGTCAGGGCAAGTTGGAAAATGGCCTTTTTTAAATTGTCCTGGGTCTTGGATGTGTATCTATATATGTATTTGTTATAAAATATAGTATCGTTGAGTTAGTATCCCATAACACAAGTCTTGTACTTACTTTGGGGCTAGCTCAATCAGTGTAATTTGTCCCTATATATTTATTTATTATTATTTATTTATTTATTTATTTTACATACATACGACCATATTGAATAAAACATAAACTTTGATAGGGATAGTTATGTCCCATTACGAGTAATCGGTTGAAATTGGTCCTCCTTTTGGGTAGCCTTATTTGTAGGGCTTTAGATTTAGGAAGAAACCACGTTCTTGTTACACCTTATATCCATCATATAAATACATACATACATTTATATGATGGATATATATTTTTAAGGTAAAAAATTCAAGGTCTATGTTTCCATCCATAAAACCACGGGGTTACGAGTAATAATGTACTACGTACAAACGTACAAATAATACTGACTTACACTACTAATGTCTAAATAATTCATTTTACAATAAATATCTAAATTTATAATAAATGTATTTAATCTTTACTCCGTCTCTTTTCTCTCTTTTAAATTTAGTAACCAAAATCTCTGCGAGCATATCGCCACCTATACATATTGTACGATTGATAACTTAAGAATCAAAGCGACAAACATGCCGCCATCTAGCGACTTAGGCGAGCAGTATTTAGTACAGTTTCAATATAATATAGTTACGAGATTTGCCGTCTTTGTCAGTACGTAATTGTAAGTACTACACACACATGCACAGTCACCGATCAAGTGTGACCTAAAAGTTTCTGTTCGAGTATAATTACTGTATAACTTTTTGAACTCCAGCCTAATTTTTGGAGCAAGTTCATTCCGTCGTGTAATGCCTGGTTTGACTCGCACACACCACAAACGTACTCATTGATTCTTTAATAATGTTTAACATAATGCGATTTTTTTGTCCAGATCATTGTGAGGTGCCGTGCAGTTTTGTCCTAAAATAGGGCTACTCCATCTCTTCCTGTGGAGAACAAGCACAAACAGCTCTTTTTACAACTGCATTGCCGAGGATGATTGACATTAGGCAGGTGACCGGTCGTAAACAAATCATTTCAATGCCTCCGGCTTTTTCTTCTGCACGTTACATGTTTTTCGAATCATGGGCTGACGATTCACATGCATTTCTAATTTGGAAAAGAAAAAGCAGGAAGGTGCGCCCTGACGTCCAAAATTTGCGTAACCAGGAACCCTCTGGGTCGATGGATCACTGTGGGTTTGGCCTTAGAATCAAAAAAATATATTCAAATTTATGGAAGTAAATGTATTACAAAAAATTTAAATGAAATACCTAAATTTCGTATTGGAAAAAAATTTAAGCTCGGTTTACAGTATTCTAGCAACGCATTTTAATTCGAAAATGCATTTAAAATGGTACGGTACACTCAAATTAAATTACTTTGGATTGATGCGAAACATTTAGCAAATACCTTTATATTGTACGTATATTTGAACATGTTTATATTTTGATTGCATTTATTTGTAAATTTGAGCGAAATTAAAAAAATCGTTTTAGAAAATTTTGGCTATACAAGTACAATGTTTCTTATATATTCTATAGAGAGGATTTCGTTAAATAGGTATTTTAAAAACATTGTGAATAAAAACTACTAACTTCTAAAACTGAAAAAGATCGTGATCGTCTTATATGTAATAACAGGAAAACTGTATTGATTTAAGAGATACAGCAGCTGCCTCACTTATAAAATATTTGTAACAATTTGAAAAATCATACAAAATGGATTATCCTTAGTAGTGAACAGATAAAGTTATGGAAAATAAATTTCTTAGTTATAACATGTAACGCTGCTCTGAGTGTGGCCCGACACGCACTTTGTTAGTTATTAATATATCTATTGAGTACTTTAATGGGCATAAAAATTGAAGTAGATGGATATTTAATATTAGTATTCGGATGGAAATGTCGACATAGCTGCGGGAAGCGTCATAAGACTTTCAGCGGCCTCTGGAGCGATGCCAAAGATTCGTCTGGTGGTTATTTTCGCGCGTCATCCGCCAATAACAAGCCATCCATTCTATACATAACACTGTATAGAATAATCTATCTACCACAAAAACACTCATCACGTCGCTAGCTTTTTTTTATCTTATCCATTCAGTGAATACCATTCAATAAAATAAAAAACTAACCCGAATTGCACGCAAGTAACTCTATTAAAATGGTCTTTGTCTAGTATTCATTATCCCCCCTGTCTAGTTTCGAATTCTTTTGTTGGCGGCAGTCGCTGCATGGATGCATGAATAAATTGTTTTTGAGAGTTGAACATTCTGAACAAACTGGTAGGTCAAGATCCCTTTCTCATAGAAAACTTCTTTGTGCGATAGTAAAAGGCGTGCACTATTAAAGGGAGCGGATCGGGTTGATTCTGGATTTGTTGCTGCGGATAATTATTATTTAATCTGTGTTTATATGGAGCGTGCATATGTCATGTGATCGCAAGACGAGCCAGTAGTCCAAGGCGATGGCCGCGCCTTTTCGCTTTTTATGTGTGTGTAATTCTGATCATAAAGCGTGCATGCTGTCATTGCCCGAGTACCGCCGACCGACACTGCCCCTCGTCTCTTAAAACAATGGACGGAACCTGGCTAATGTTCGCTCTGTTTCATACCCTTATGGTTAATGGGGACCTAAATGGATTTTGCGTTCCCGTACAATTTGTCTCTTGATTGAACACTGACAGCATGATACGTGTAAAGGAATTCGTTTCAAATTTTTACGCGCTTTTAAAATTTACTCTGTGTAAATTTTTCGTCGTTGTTTATTTTTGTTATCTGAATAAGTTTTATAAGCGGAAAACATATTCTATATTATTATGTTCGTGTATAGACATTATTATTCATATTTAAAATCGTGTTGGTTTTATATCTTTACATAATCTGAGATTACATCAAACACAAAATAAAATGAATACAGGTATGTTTAAGAAGCATAGCTTTAAGGCGCAACAGTAGGTATGTCCATTAGAGAATACAATACTGAAATCCTGAGTTCTTGGTCTCCGACCCCGAAAATCACTAGACTGTACTTGGCTGATTTTGGGATTTTTGGGATTAGCAAAAACAAGCATAGTTTGCATTCCGTAGTCCGTTGCGCCTTCACATAGACCTAGCTTACATTACATTAATAGCATTTATTACATAACAACAACAAAAATACTTCAATACAATACTCTTTAGGTAATTCCCCAACGGACCTACTAGTATTAGACGTGAAATAAACCTGTTTGAAACTGGAGGAGTTCGTAAATATCACTTCGAGCAAGCATTATGTATATTAGTAACTATTGTCTATTCCTCCAATCAGTGTAGAAAATGAGCGAGCGTTTTCAGCTGCTGCTTATGTTTGCAATAAACTTATAATCAGGCTTAAAAGTCAAACATTGGATGATTTGATATTTGTGTGATAAAATTTTTGAAATTCTTAATAGGATTTTTTGTTTTATGTTTTTTATTTTTTACAGAAGTATAGTTTTGCCGTATCTTTTATCTTGTCTTACTAGTTTTTTTTTCCTTTGCGTTGAAACCGCACAGTCTAATACCGGGGTAGAAAAACAAGTTCGGGATTGTATTCTCTATTCCAGTGATAGAACCAATCAAAATACAATAGAAAAACAAAACTAGAAAAACTTCTCAAACAAATTTTCTTGTAATAAAAGTTCTACATAATTTGTTTGTTTAACTTGATAAATCTTTTACTTTATAAATTTTTATTTTAGAAATTGAAGAGATTTTAAGTGTTAGTATTCTATATTCATACTTGTCAGATTTTAGGTCTTTGTCACTCTTAATCTTAGCTCTTTGCTTATAAATTAACATTGCATAGGTATTCTGTAATATGTCTATTCAAATAATAAAAGCTTTTGTTTTGAAATAAAAATATTATTTTACACGAACACTGTTCTCCAACTAGAACTAGAGAAGTACTTAAGTATTATAGAATCATTTCTTTCTAGGTGTTATATTGTGTTAATTCAACATTACGTAATAATAATGAAGTATTCGATAGGTATGTATAGCAGATAAATGTAAGCTTAATTTAAAGTAATTTTAAGACACTAGTACATCAATAAGAAATGCGTTTTCTTCAAGAAATCAAACTTAATAAATATGTATATACAAAAATATTTATAAAAAAGAACCTTAGCCTATTCAAGTTTTGAGATCAAAATATGTTACAATTATAAATACCATTTTTTTTTCTTTTTCTATTGTAATACCCTTAAACTATTACGTGATTCCCAACCACCTCTTTTATACCATCGTTTGTGACATGTCTATGGTTTGTAATGATTACTGAGATTCTTCATATGTAATTAAACATTACAGTTGTAGACTAGTTTGGTTTTCTACATTATACAAATATTTATGTGATTATTCCCATTAAATTTCAAATACATTTGTATCAAACTCCAGAACCAAGTTATAATCCTGTGCGTCCGCAGTGTCATTGACCTTATTAAATTTCAGCGTAGTAGCAGAGCCAATAGTTACTGAATAAAAGATATAAAACATCTTTTACTTACGAAGCATAAGTTATGTAATAATTGTACCATAATATGATTATTGTTTTTATATACAAATAAAATGATTTGTGACTCTAGAAACTGACCAAATAAATGCAGCCTCTGGGTTGTAAATAATAAAGCTACTGGCGTTGCCACCGTAGAGAATTTCGAAAGTAACATCTTAAAACAATAGTAAGTAGTAGACAAAGGCAAGCATTTGACTCCCCAATAATATTATATGGCTGTGGCACATTGTCAGGGCCGGGGCCGCTCGCCGGCCAGTCAGCCGCGACCGAGCCACATAATGAGATGCAGTGTGCCTCCAGATGTGCCGCAGGCGCGGCCCTAAACATCGCCGGCTTTTGTTTTTTGCTCCTTTTTTGCCATTCGACTTACTAGAACGCGTTGACAATGATACGTTCCTCATACTGTCATAAATACATATTGATGCCATATAATAAAAAGACGCACCAACATACTACAATACAATTCAGTCAAATATGTAGCAATATTTCCTTGCTTACTAATTAACAATAAATGGATGATAGAAAACTACGATATAACATGACAAAACCATTTACCATTTTACATTGTAGTTTATTACATAGTCTAGCACTAGTACAGTTCATATTTGCACTCGTGTACCCCAATTACAGTTGCTGTCGTTGCTCGCGTAATTTACATTTCTATGGAATATTCCAAAATAATATTGGTTAACTATGTACAGCAGGACTGCAGCATAATTGCCTGAATAATTTTCGATTCAAAAGGAAATTTATTTGATTAAATGTTACGTTTAAATATTTAGAAGAAAAGTATCCACAAGAATATTTGTTAGGCAAATTAAAAACACCCCAACTGTCAAGAACGCCTTCTAGTGATAAGTAGCGGAACTACCGATACGACTTGATATCTGTAGCGCTATCTATTTTTGCTTGAGAAAGCCCTCACTTTCATACGTAAACCCCCAATAACTTTTAAACGGCTGAATCGATTTTCATTAAATTAGCTAAGACCCAAGAGAACTTGCTTTCACTTACAAAAAACCGCATCTAAATTAGTCCATTTCCATCTGATAAAAAGATCTAAGTATTTAAAATTAATTTAATATAATAAGAAGTTAATGTCTTTTCTATGATCAATCTTTGCTATTTAAGGTTTTAATTCGTTACTAATTAAAATTAATTTAATGAAGTTAACATATTTAAAGTTATTATTATAGCGCTTCATAGTAATGAATTCAAAGCTTTCATGGAAAAGTTTGATCATGGCTCTATATTCCGATGCAAACCAATTTTATTTTCTGATAACTCTGATTGATTCCCGACATTTCACCACATTTAAAACGTCTTAAACCATTCAATCCCGAAGTTTGATACGAGTGAGTCATCGACAATCATGCTATATCTATGTACTTTAAATTATTGGTTCCATAATACGAGTAGTGTTTTTCACAAATTAACCTTGTAGAAAACCATTGAACATCATTCATGAATCATAATGGGATGCAATTGATTATAAGTGGGCATGCATATGAATTAACTTTGTGTCTTGATTAAACATTATTTGCGATTAAGTACTGATGTGCTAATGTGTAAAAATGGTAAAAATATTTTACCGGCGGTTTAGCGAGCCGCCTCCCTCTCGCATCTAAATATAATTTGGAGCGCGGAGAGAAGAGCGCCGGTCGCCGCTAGCCTGACGTTTATTTATGTTGCCTTAGTCAAAACCTACGCCAGATGTTATTTTACGACAACTCGCCACCGAATAAACAATTTCTGTTTTAACTTACTAATTCGTTTCCTATTGTTTAACTAACGTACGAACTTACAAGGATAATGGAATGCTTATTTGTCAAATGCCTTTCCTGAAAAGGCAAATTGACTGAATAAATTAATCTGAATGTTCAAACACTTAAGAGCTGCTTAAGTATTTTGATTAGTTAAAAGTAATAAAGTTGTTCAGCTTACAATCCGAAATTCAATATCTGCGATATATTTAAATCCATGAACATCGTGCACAAACTTAAAAACTGCTAACACACAATTCATACTGAAAGAAAAGCACTTGATAACCATAATCAACACAACTGTAGTGGAGTTTGTGAGTAAATTGTCACACATTTGAACGGTGATGATGGGATCTCAGGGCTCGCTGGCACGCCAGCGCAGCTCCATACTTCTTTACATTCCATACGATAATAAGCACTATGGGAAGTAAGGAAGCACGGAACTCGCGCAAGGCTTTTTTCTTCACTCTTCCGCACTCTGAAGTCGTTCACGAAACCGGTGGTCGTTTGGTGTGTGACGCCATCTCTTGGGCGATGGTAGTGGCCGCAGAGACACCACACCTCGAGATCGCGACAGCGCGACGCTGGACAACGTGGGGGTGGCGAGCGACGCGGCGTGGTGGCAGCTCGCAGAGCACTGGCGGCGCGACCGATGCGCACGCGCAGACCAGCTCTAAAAATGGAGTCAACCGGCGGAGTTCGCTTACGACTCGCGAGTACCATCCATTCCAAATTTGTATTTTCCCGAAATAGAACCGGCGGCAGGCGTCCATCGGATCGGTTTCCCGAACGTGCACCAACGTGCACCATGCGGCGACTAGCCGAGGTGCACATCGGAGCCTCGGCAGCGGACTCCACTCAGGCTCTTATGTAAGTAGCACCGTCGTGGACCGCGCCGCGTGACGACCGTATCGAAAATAAACGTGCACGCCGAGTACGACGGGGACGGGCGCCACATGTGCGCGCTCCCGTCAGCGTTCCAATGGTCGCGCGCTGGAGGGGATGCTATTATTAGTTGAACACCATCCACCACTGTCACCTCCCGCAGGGTAGTCGAGCTATACATAGTTCCGATCACAAGATCTGGCAAGCCTTAGCGTTCACTGACCTCTGAAACAACGTCAAAATATACATTAAACTAAAATCACCTCATCAATGTCACATTAAATTGCACAATAGCCACACTTGCATCGATTTAGCTAGAGACCGTCACCCCGCCTTGCAGGGTAACTGTTCTGAAACAGATCATATGTGTAGGTAATTTAGATGACAGGGCATTTATGCAAGCATTTGATTTTTACTGAACCCTATGTAGGTACATAAGAATAGGTGAAGTAGCTACAATATTGAACCTTACAGTCGTACGTAGCGCTACGTATTGCGGCGGCGAGATATCGCGCTGTCACCGTAAAGCTCGCTTCTACGTTCACTCAGTCAATAAAAGAATTTTGGCAAAGTTTCGTAGACAAACAAGTGGGACGACGGCCAACTCATCTTTTGTCTGCCTGAAAGCAACATGGTTTTGTTAGCATTTCGATACCGAAATGTTGCAAAGTTGTAAAAAGAAAGTACATGGCTATTTCCAGGATATTTGTCAATATTTTGTATCCAATTTGTATTGTACGAGTAGATAATCCTCATTCTTCTATAACAATGTGTATTGAACGTAAATGTCTGAGCTATTTCTACAAGCTTTAAATAATACTTCATATATAGATAATAAATTGATGGGTTTCTTTAGTAAAAATTATTTTCTTCTTTTCAGTCATTTTAATTAAAAATACGATCTACACCTCCCATTTAAAATAGACGAACAAAAATAATAAATAAAATATTGACCTTATATTTAATGAAAAGAATAAACTGGTCTTTAGAGACAATGTACGACATCGAGAGTAAAGCCTAGAGTCGAAATAAAAGCTCGTTGTATTAATGTTCTATTTTTATTTAATTATATTTTATTAATACATACGTAACAAAAAGCCCATAAATGGTCGTCACAAACGGGAACATACATTTAAATTATGGCATCGACAAAACAAGCTAAGTAATGTATATTTTACATTAGATTAGTCCATTCTTTTTTTAAATGATGAAAACAAATTAAATGATAAGAAAATACAAAGTAAATACGAGTTAAGGCCATACCCAAATTTTCCGGGGTCCAGTGGCGCCGCCATTTAAAATAAATCATTTAAAAGGAAACGGAGATATCATTTAAAATTGTGTCTTGGTCAAGTTCTAGATACCCATTCAAAGTATTTTTTAAACTACTTTTTGTAGTTTAAAGTGAGAACGTGAAGCTTTTCTACGCACATTTGCGAAAAACGGCCACTTTTAGCTAATGTGCGTAGAAAAGCTTCACGTTCGCACTTTAAATTATAAACAGTAGTTAATAAAATAGTTTTAAGGGTTATCTAGGGCTTGACCAAGACACAATTTTGAATGATATCTCCGTTTCCTTTTAAATGATTTATTTCAAATGGCGGCGCCACTGGACCCCGGAAAATTTGGGTATGGCCTTAATGTGAAAGTTTGGATGTTTGTAACTCTATCACGCAGAACCACTAATGGACTTAATAAAACTGGGCACAGACGAGTATACCATCTTACTACCTCTACACGCTTAGTTGATATATAAACTTAAGTAGTACTGATAGAGTTCTTGTGAAAATACACTACACTGAGTGTTTTCTTAGGTTAGATTTCGACGCACATAAGTGTAGCGCACTATACCTATATAATAATTCCGTATGTGTGAACTAATCTAGCTCAACTTCAATTAAGACTATAAATTAAATATATATATCTTCTTCTGTTCCTTAAACTGTACCTTGTAAAGTAACTAGTAATGTAGAGTTTTATTATACTTAGTGAACGGGTTACTCACGTATAGAGTCAGCTACTGCCGACATGTTTCGACCTCATCCGGAGGTTCACAAAGTATTATAATGTCTGTATCTCACGTTAGTTTTAATCAAAAAATGTAGAGTGTTCTTAATACTATCCGTCAATTGTGAGTTCGAAGAGAATAACTATAATTTAAGCATAGAGACGGTTTCAGATATAGATGTTTTAGTGAAGAGACGCGCCGATGGTGTCCGCACCGCAGAGCTCGGAGCAAAGTAGCAGGCCATCGTCCAAAGATCGTCTGTTGAATATTAATGCGACATTGTTATTGGCCGCTAGTGCCGCTGCCCGCTGCTGCCCCAATCGCACATTTCCATAACTTACTATTCTGGATCCGTGGGGAATCAGCTCACTGCAGGAGAATGCTCACTTAGGCCACTCATATCTGCCCTGTAAAGTGTGGTGTGCGTTTCCTACATTATTCATTACGTCTAAGCTGTTTCTCGAAGAGTCACCAGCGTTCGGTTCTCGCGACGTGGAATTGTAACGCGGTGATTCATCGCATGTTGTTCCATGTGCCACAGATTGTGCATGCCAGTTCTTACGAGGGGGGGTCAAAAAGTTCGCGGAACGGAGGGGAAGGGGGGTGAAATAAAATACTGTACTATTTTTCTTTTTCAATATATTCCCCCTTAAGTCGAATACATTTTTCAGATCTCTCTATTAACTTATTAATACCGTCGAAAAAAAATGATTTGTCTTTGTCCTCAAAATAGGCCGAAATCGCCGACTTGACTTCTTCATCATCGGAAAATTTCTTCCCCCGAAGCTCTTTTTTTAATTTGGGAAATAAAAAATAATCACAGGGGGCTAAGTCTGGACTATAGGGAGGATGGTTTAACATTTCGAAGCCACAGTGATGAAGGGCAGCCATCGCAACGCGGCTCTTGTGTACCGGTGCGTTGTCATGCAAAAGCAGCACACCCTTTGTCAACTTTCCCCGCCTTTTCTCCTTGATTGCTTCTTTTAATTGTCTTAGTAGATTAGCGTAGTATTCTCCCGTTATAGAAACACCCTTATCTTTATAATCTATTAATAAAATACCCTCTGTATCCCAAAAAACAGTTGCCATGATTTTTCCAGCCGATTGTGACACCCTGTATTTCTTAGGGGGGGGCTGACCCTTTTTATGCCACTGCATAGACTCTTGCTTCGACTCAGGCTCATAATGATGAACCCAAGTTTCATCTGCAGTAACAAGTCTTGCAAAAATTCCTTCCTTGTCGGCGCTACAGAGGTCTAAAAACTCCTTTGAATACTCGACGCGCAGCTGTTTCTGTGGTGGTGTGAGCATTCTTGGCACCCATCTTGCGCTGACTTTTGACATCCCAAGATTGTCGTGTAGAATATTTAAAATGGTTGTAGGTGATACTCCAACCATTTCTGCAAGTTGTTTCTTCTTCAAACGAGTATCCTCCAGTATAAGATTCTCCACTTTTTCAACGATGTTTGAGGTGGTGGCCTCAATCGGCCGTCCTGAGCGAGGGTCGTCTTCAAGAGACTCTCTGCCTTGCTTGAAAAGGCTATTCCACTTGTACACCATGGTTTTCCCAGGGCAAGAGTCCCCGTATACTGATAACATTTCTTCCAAAATTTTCTGAGGTGGTTTTCCTTGCTTAGTGAGGAACTTTATGACGGCACGAAACTCGATTTTTTCCATGTTCAAGTTTTTCTTCCGGATTCACTTGTTTGATCGACGACAGGTCAAAGGTTATTGACACAATCAGGTTCAAACTTGGCATATATACTCACAAAGAGTTGCTCATTAGTTACTACCTGCGGCAGGTCCCCCACCCCCCGCTATCCCCTCCATTCCGCGAACTTTTTGACCCCCCCTCGTAGTTACGCTCACTTACGCTTGTCCTTCATTAAGCTCTCTCATTTGCTGTCTTAATAAATGCCCTAACCTGAAATTTATTTTACGTTAGTCTTCAAGTCCAAAAAATTTTCTAACTTGACAGAATTTAAAATAAAATAGATATAAGAAACAGACAGACTATTCTTTGAATTTAACTATCATCTGCACGCATAATTTCAGTTCTTTTAATCCGCAGAGGATTTCAGAAACGATTACGCTCGAATAGTTGACAAAAATAGTACGTTTATATTGACGTTCGTATAGTTCATTGGTCTGTCTACAATACTACATGTAATTGTTTACTTCTAAATTGTGACGTGTTGCTTCTGGCCTAGCATAAGGGGCCACTCCATCTTGTCCTGTATACGTCGTAAAAAGCGACTAAAGGACTAAGCACTAACATCTTCACGCGCAAACGGCTGGACCAATATTGATAAAATTTGGAATGCAGGAAGTTGTTACCCAAGATTAACACATATGTTTTTTCAGCGGGTAACACCGCGGGGCGCAGCTAGTATGGTATAACAATTATATTCGAAGATAAACAAACTCAATTCGAATCCTCTTTTGAAATAAATTTTAATATAGATTATTTTTGTTTACGTATTTTGTTCCATTTTTGCAAAGTTCTCCCAAATATTGATATAGAGATTAATATTTAATTCCAAATCAGGGCACCGTTGGATAGACCTTGTTCTAGGTCAGAAGATTACATTGCCTTTGATGTATAATTAATCTTTCTAGAACAGTTCTTTAACCACCGGACTTGTCACAAATCACAGCACATCACTGCTACGACATATTACAGGATTGCTTCGGGTTATTTACAAGTCCCGACCGACAATACGTATAACCGCATGTGCTTGCAAAATGTAGGTACCTACATACTATAGGTAGGTAATCGGCCTATACTTGCCCAATGATGTGTCACGGTAATCCTCGCAGTATGTGATAATGTGTGTGGCCCATAACAACGGTGTGATGTATCAGGCACAGTTACGACGGCGCCTGATGCGGTCGCGACAATTCGCGTCGCGTTCTCTATCACACATACTGCACGCACTAAAATGCAATACGAGTATTGAGAGCTACAAGTTAGTGTAATAATAATTTTTAACAAAAAAGAACATCCTTTTTTTCAGGAGTTTCTTCAGTATCACCGAAGTTCTTTATCATATCTTCACCAAATTAATATAGGATTAAATCTACTTGGTTCTAAAGGCTTTCAAATAAAAGAAGAATCATTAACATCGGTTCACAAGTGGATAAGATATGGCATAACATACAAACAAAAAACATACGGGTCGAATGATAACCTCCTTCTTTTTTAAAGTCGGTAAAAAAGGATTCCATGCGACTGTTAGTGACTACTGCGTTTGTTCGATGATATTATTAGAAAATATACATATATATTTCTTTAAATAGACACTATATTGAATCTATCTTAGTTAAATTTATAAAATTAGCACATTGTAGTTTAATGGTTTTTTATTGACCGACCTACAAAAACTACAAAAACATTGTTTGTGTGATATATATGTACCTAAATGAATGTTTGGTGATAATTCTCGAACTGTTGAACTAATTTTAATGATATTAAGAATGAGTGTAGCAACTATTTATAGATTTTTTAAGTTCTTTGGACATCAAAATCGAGATACTTATACACATTGTGTTAAAAATAAATATTGCTCTATAACTTTCGATCCTTTAATCAGTTTTGGATGAAACTTAAAATTTCACGAGATAGTATTGTTATATTTCTTATGTACCTATATATACTGGATATCAAAAATATTCAACCGTTTTGGAGACATTGTTTTCGGCATACCTAAATTACAGTAAGTACTTAAGTATAGTCTCTGACTTTCTGTACTTACAGTCTTTGAAAAATAACCGCGGACAGCCACATGCACAGACATGCAGACATGGCGAAAGTATAAGGGTTCCTTGTTTACTCCGGAACCCTGACGAGAAATCAAAATAGTGATGGGTTACTAGCCGCATGAAATCTTGCCCATCCTCGATCGACTTTTACAATCTGCGCGGAAAAAAAAACTAGTACATTTTAAGTTTTTGCTTTTCTCCCAGACCAACATGGAAGCATTGATCAGTGCGTAATATCGTGTTAATATTTATTATTTTTCCAGTAGCAGAAGTTAAGTTGACTTTGGTTGACTAAACTAAATCTAATCGACTTTACAGTATTCCTTCCTGATAGTCCGAGTAATTAATTAAGTTTCTTATTGGTATTTATTTAACAAATGATTTCCTGATTTCCTGCTGATGTAATTAGTAGATCCTTTGAGGAAATAACTATTCACCAGATTGGGAATCTGACTAATATGCTCGATTGCTCATCTTGCAAGATGAGATCAAAAGTTATACTTAAATATTTTTGTGACCGGAAGCAGCCCTGCTAACAGGAATTACTAAATAACGAATTTTTTCACCTTTTCCGAAATGGCATTCCAAAGTATTATCTCATATGTATTTTTACACATATAGAATAATTATTAGGAATGCTACTCGTTTAATTGTTCACGAGTAACTTACTAATATACACATGCGGCCGTCCTTTTTAGCCATTCACTTATACCTTTAAACGAGCAATTCTTGTATATTTATTTATTTATATGTTTATATGTATATAAATTTATTTCTGTGATCTCGGAAACGGCTCTAACGATTTCGCTGAAATTTGGTATATAGGGATTTTCGGGGGTAAACAATCGATCTAGATTAGTATTATGTTTGAAAAAACGCGTGTTTTCGAGTTATATGGTCGCTAATTTCGTCCTGCTGGCCACTATCCGTTTGGCCTAACGGTTTAAGACACGGACGGCAATAAATAGTGTTACGGGTTCGAATCCCACTCGGTGACTTTTGTTTTTTTTTTATGTTCAAGTTTATGTATTTTTTTTAATGTTTATTGTTTTTACACAATTTTAAAAAAATAGTGTACGTTTGAGATATAACGCCCAGGTACTTTACATGTAAATTTCACATTTTCCACCTTCTCGCCCACTATCACGCCTCGGCAAGGCCACTTTTAGGCCTTTAAGTCTTGCGACATTGGGCTCAGTCTGCTTCGAGCCGCAAGACCCAAAATGCTCTATCTGCCCTATTAGGAATAAAGACGTGGTAGTATGTATGCATATATAAATATCCGCTGAAAATAACAGCTTTAAAATATGTAACAACAATTTGTATTAACAGAAACATACATACTTTTAATAATGACAAGTAAGTATGTACTTAACTTTTAACTACTGTAATCTCAACTAAAAATCTATCTTTAATGATAGTAAATAGTTATTGCTTATATATCGTGTACGTAAATACATAATAGTACAATCTGACTCAAAACAATAATGACAAATGGAGAGTTTCAATGCAAGGACTTCATCAATTGTAAACGTCAGCTGCACTCGTACGGAACGCTATCAAAGGCTGCCTCACGACACCACACATAAATCCATTGGTAACGATTCGGCGTCTACGCCTATTTGTAATGTCTTGTCGTGACTCACATTTCATTTCATTTTATAATATCAGATAAACTTACAACTGCAATAGTATTTTAATTAATTCTCACTCTTTTACGGGCTAGACTAGAGCTGAGGCATTGCCGTTTTTAATATCCTTGGAGAGACTAGACTCATTTAAACAACAGATGAGTCGGGATTTTTTTTCAGAAGGGTGATTTCTTTTATTGTAATTGATCCTAAATAACATTTTTTGACACAATTTAGAAGTGTTCACTTTATTTGATGAGTCGAGATAATCAATGACTCTGTAACTGAACTCACCACGAGTAGGTAATAAGAACGAAAGCATAATGCAGCTGTATCCAATGTTTGCTTCATGAGCACATTTAAAATTCCATGAATATAACACTAGGTTTGCTTGCATCCAGTAAAAGAGAACAGAATAAGTATGTGGTTTGTGTATGCAATCGCATCGCAGTTTTATACAGCGCAGCGCGTACTAACTAATGAGGCGAACATACGCGCGGCGCGCGGCTCGCCGCACCGAACTGCTGGCACAGTCGCCGGCGCCGGCCGCCGCGCCCGCTGCCGATGACGACGCCGACGTTTGACCTTATTTAATTAGTTCGTTCGTTTTTACTCTTTGAACGTAACCCAGCATATTAAAATGTGTACCGTCTAATTTATTGTTGTCCACTACTCCATTACCACGCACGTCCCCGTTAAAGACCGGGATTCGCGCTTTAAGAGCTGACAATTGCTTTATACAACATGCGCTGTTAAATGAAGATTACACTGAAATAGTTCCTCATCACGAGTTTTAATTTAACTCACACTCATTAATTAAGATAGTCTAAGCTGGCTGGTAGACACGGCGCAACACGAGTTTTGTTTTGTGATGCCGTGGATATGTAAACCTTGGAGGTGATGCAAACGCGATCTGTTCAGCTATTTTCGTTTCGGGTTCATCCACCTCGATACAGACGCTGATTTCTGCATCAGAGATCGTAATTTCGATACCTATTACTGAAAATACATTTATGCTTGGTGTTGAATTTCCGGACGTCTTCTAACTCTGTAGTTATGTAAAACTGTGATAAATACTTACATATAAACTGATTACCTGATAAGAACTTATTTTAATAAGTAACAAGTATCATACGTATGTAATAAAAAACTCAAAGGGAGGTCCTCTTTTTTTTTTGGTTGTTTTAAATGTGTCACATGACATGAACCGCTTTGGGGAGGTGTTAATTTAGAATTAGTTAGGTGGGCGTAAAAAGAGACTGTTACCCCCAGCATGATCTTATGTATTTCTATCTATGAACACACACGTTATTTAAACGTGTGATATTTTTTGTGTTGTTTCAAAGATACATAAAATATTTATTTTATTAACACAGTTACAACGATACCTTATTTCAAATTCAAAATAAATTTATTCATCCAGACGAATGACGATCGTTTGTCTCTTTTACATAACATTTGCCTTTGACTGAAATATTATAGTGCTAGCACGGTGTGATAGGTAACGGACATGTTGATTATAAGGTATAACTAAGACATTGTTGTTTGAGAGTACAGGGATGATGAGTTGGATTGGCTTTTGCTAACTAATGCGGCATACAGACAGGGTAATCCATGTAGATATGTTAAATGAAAATTGCTAACATATGTAGTAACTTAGTGTGAATTATATGCCTAATACCAGCAAGTACCTATAAAGGTATTATTTGAGTAGATTTAAGCATGTAATGAAAATTTAATACCGTCTTATTAAAGGCTTTATCATTATAATTAGGGTTGCCATCTCTAAAATTTTGCAACCAGGATAAGACGCGTGAAATTCCCGGATTTGAGAGCTTACAACCCGGACATGTCGACAGGTTTTTTGTAAACATAGTCAAAATATTGCAACTGCGGACGGAAGGGGGTGATTTGGCGAGTCTCGGTTGATCGCGGCGTGCACAGTGCCGCGGGCGTCGAAGGCGGCAGGGGGGGGGGGCAACACTTACAATGTTCAAACCCGGACAACAAATGGCCCCGCTCGGACGCTCCCCGGATGCCCTCTAAACTAGGACAAATCCGGGGAAACCCGGACGGATGGCAGCCCTAATTATAATGAGCATGGTCTGAAATCACTGTTGGTTTTATTTCAAAATAAACCAAAAAGGACTGTTTCTATGTTTGATGCATGACTTTTAGAATTACGTTAGATGTAAAAAAAACTAGGTCTGTGAATTTACAAAGGAATTGACTGCGCTCTATTGGAAGTTTCAAGTCTTAACATTTATTTGAAATTAATAAAATGCCCGTGCCGCGTAATTTCGGATATAGTAGAATAAACAAAGCTTATAAACATCACTGATTCCTCTCCAACCCGTCCGGCCAGCGAGGAGAGTGTAGGCCTATAGCTGCTCTGGCCAAGTATGGCTCTGGTAGTACAGCAGGGTCGTGCTGATCTCATCTGATGATGATAATTAAGTACGCAATATGCAATGAACTTTCGAAATGGAATATCAAGTTTAGAACATTAAGTAATATTTTGCATAAAAATCTACATTTAAGTAGATCTACCAATAATATGTGAAGAAAATTGCGTAAATTTTTTAATTTTTGTCAAAAAAGTTTTGTATTTGTTTATCGCTTCAAAGTATAGCAATATACTTAATTATATATATAGTCATCACAACATGTAACTCTATATTTAAATATTTAACAGAATTCCAAAAAGGAGGAGGTTATCAACTCGTCGCGTTCCTTTTTCTATGTATATTCACCGATTATTCGAAGACGCCTGGACCGATTTGAAAAACCTCTTTTGTTTAAAAGTGTTTACTTTTGGAGTGGTCCGATAGTTAATCGGTCCTGTGGTTTGGGGGTGAAATCGGTTTTAGTTTAATAAAAAAAAATGAAGTTGTCTGATATATTGTGGTTAAATATTTGTGCTAAGCAACAAATTACGAGGAGTCATTTCAGACAGTAAAAATGTCTTTAACAGCGCTATGAAGATAATGCTGAGCAAGCTGCCGAGACCATGGATCGTGGACGAGGCGAAGGACGACGGCTACACGGCCCTCCACCTCGCGGCGCTGAACAACCATGCCGAGGTGGCGGAGCTGCTGCTGCGTGGCGGGGCGCGGCCGTACCTGCAGAACGCGAACCTGCAAACGGCGCTGCACCTGGCCGTCGAGCGGCAGCACACGCAGATCGTGCGCCTGCTGGTGGCGCACGGCGCAGATCTCAACATATGCGATAAGGTATCAACACTGTGCTCATACGTGTGATGGATGACAACTAGTGGCTCTGTTAGCTGTGGACCTCGCGAGCCCCCCCACCCGTTAAAGTTTATCGGATCAAAAAGTTATTAGACAAAAAGTTGCGAGAAGTATTAAATACCCATTCCTTTATGATACAGAGCTTATTCCCATGTTTACGGAATTATATTACATGAAACAATAGTTGTCGGATATAATCTAATAAGATATAGATGTAATCCGCAAGTAATATGTCCAGCAGTAGACATCATGTATTACATTTGGATAGAAAGCTTACTGTGACAGGTATATTAGGCATCTACCTATTTATGGAGCCCCCTACATCTTTTTTTCGCCCTACATCTACAGATTTTCGTTTAAATAAATTCCCATATTTACGGAACTATATTATTTGAAATAATAGTTACTTTATCTAATCTAATCAAAAATTTACCAATAAATGATCTGCAATAATAAGTCCAGCAGTGGACATCATGTGGCTGTAATGTTATAATTATAATTTAGAGGTAGTAAAATATATTTTTAAAATGTTGTCAGGACGGTGATACGCCCCTGCACGAGGCGCTGCGGCACCACACGCTGCAGCAGCTGCGGCAGCTGCAGGACGCGCGCGGCGCGCCGCTGCTGTCCGGCCTCGCGCACACCAACGACAAGAAGTCCTCCGCCTCCATCGCCTGCTTCCTGGCCACGCACGGCGCCGACCTCACCATCAAGAACAAGAAAGGTACGTTGAAGTCGCCTAATCATCGTTTCACCAAACGACAGTTACGGGAACTGTTGATCGGCTTAGTGCTCAGGTCCGATAACAATGCTTTCGCCTCCGATAGGTATACCTGCTTTCAAACCCGTCACAAAGTCGGGATGAATAAATCTCGTTATTGATAAGTTTTCATTGCATTGATGTGATGAGAAAAATGAGACAAAAATTATCCTAAAGTATTAAACAAAATTATATTTTATAATTCTGCGATTTCAGGTCAAACTCCACTAGACCTGTGTCCTGATCCGAACTTATGCAAAACTTTGACAACCTGCCGGAAAGAAGGAACTGGGGTACCCGGCAAAGTGACTCCGGACAGTGAACCAAACTCCTTGAGCGTGGCGAGCGGCAGCGGCACTGCGGCGGCGGCAGACGTCGCCAGCGGCAGCGGAGACGCCGCCCCGGCGGATCCCACCTCCGACGAGTGTCTTGTCTGTTCTGACGCTAAACGTGATACAGTATTTCGGCCCTGTGGACACATATGCTGCTGCAACGCTTGCGCTGCCAGGGTAAGAAAATAAGATTGTCTTCCTCGGAAACAATATTAACATTTTAAAAAATTAACTTGGATAGTGCTCTCTCCATGTGGCGATGTAAATAAAAATATTGGACATGATAAATTGGATAAATGGTCGGTCGATTTACTATTGAACAATGTGCTAAAGTTTTAAAAAAAAGACAACCCGTCAAAAAAAAAACAAATATGTACATATATTGTAAATATTGTGCCATTATTAGTTTCGGTTTAATTTCAAGAGAAATGTGTTGTTGTGTGTTTATCAGGTGAAGAAGTGCCTGATCTGCCGCGCGAGCGTGGCGGGGCGGCAGCGCGAGTGCGTGGTGTGCTCGGAGGCGCCCGCCACCGTGGTGTTCCGCCCGTGCGGCGACGTGTGCGCCTGCGCCGCCTGCGCGCCGCTCATGCGCAAGTGCGTGGAGTGCCGCACGCCGCTGCAGCCGCCCGCGCCGCCCGCGCCGCCCAGCGCGCCGCACAAGCTCGAGCGTGAGTGGCCGCTGCTTTACAACAATTTCATTTAGATAATATTTTTAAACGTCAAGACGAACGTTAAATATGGAATTTAAATCTAATAGCACTCCTCTGTTTTTCTCCATTATAAATATAAAATCACGTTGAAAATAAATGCAATTAATGACAAGTTCAAGACGAGGAGGAGCACGGTGGCCCAGTGGGAGCGCGCATTACTAGCGCCTTCGCAAGTAAAGAGACACCGGGCGTGGTCCGCACTTGGATGGGTGACCACAGGTGACATAAAAAAATTCTCGAGCTCTCCGTGCTGGCTGTCATCATTATATGGCAGTCGTCAAGCTATTTCAGCTGCCTTGAGGCAGCCTGAAAGCCACTTACACACACGAAAAACAACAAATCATGACAAGTGATATTATTTTGTGAGAATTTATTCCCTTGTCAACACAAAAAAACCGGTGACGTTGAGTACGACACGTAAACATAACATGGCGATCGATGACTTGGTAGTTTATTTATTGACCGTACATGAGTCATATTGGACTGTAAGCTCTCGGGATCGGGCCTAGCTAAATGTGTATTCTTAGGTCTGGCACTGCCTGGAATATCAGGCAAAGTATATTATTATACCATGATCCAACCCAAGGGCCACGCTTGGCAAGATCACGGGCCACGTGATAGTAGTTTTTAGGATTTTGTACCCAAAGTGTAAGATCGAGACCCTATTACACAGACAGTGGAGACTGTCCGTCTGCCTGTCTGTCACCAGGCTGTATTACTTAAACCGTGACAGCTAGGCAGTTAAAATTTTTACAGATCATGTATTTCTGTGCTGCTCAGCAAATACTAAAAACAGATTAAAATAAATTTAAGACTGCCATACGACAAACGTAATTTATTGATCGAGCGAACGAAGCGTCTCACTTTCCAGGTTGGCCAAAAATGGTTTTGTCTGACTGTCTGTCAGTTTGTCTTATTCTCGCCTACAGGTCGCATTTCTCAACCGATTTCCTTGAAATTTTATGAAAAGGTTCGAAAACAATTAATTTCTTTTGGGATTCAAAATGGCGGAGGTATGGGTGTTGAAATCTTTATAAATATCATATTTCAGCCATTTGAAAAATGATATATTTTTTTCCCTTGTTAAGACACAACTTTTTTAACCGACCTCAAAAAAGAATGAGATTATCAAGCAGTAGTATACAATTTATTTCTTTGAAGTTTAAAAATTTCTTTAGGCGCGTTATATTTTGATATAGGTAAACACCATTGAACTTGTGACACTATTATCGAAACTGACGCCAACTTTTTACCTCTGTTGGCACTCCCGGAGTGCCTTTATTTTTTAAATGTATCTTCACCAATTACTCGAAGACGACTTGGCCGGTTATTAATGTAAACCAAAGTACGATAGTAGTGCGACAAACCGTCCTATGACCGACATAAAATTTGATCGGTACTACTATTGCTCGACATATGTACAATATGAAAAGCAATAAATGAATTGAATTGAATTAAATTGACCAACGTTTGACTGCCATAACATTTGATCAACTACTATTGCTTGTGTCACGCCATGTGGTTTCCGGCAGAGTAGAACAGGACCACTCCAAATCTTCCCGTGGATGTCGTAGAAGGCGACTCAGGAAATACAAGCTAAACAAAGCTTATAAACATCAATGAGACCTCTCAAACCCGTCTGGCCAGAGTGTAGGCCAAATACTCTGCCCGGTCGGGCCAAGTATGGCTCTGGTAGTACAGGAGGGTCGTGCTCCTGCAGTGGAGACAAAAAAGACCTGATGACGTCGATAATGATGAGTATTGCTGTACGTGTTGTGGTTGCAGCGGCGGAGAAGGAGAACAGCAACCTAGCGCAGGTGACGGCCAACAAGGGGCAGCCGGCGCCCGCGCTGGCGGCGCTGGGCTGCAACAACGAGCCGGCGCGCGCGCCGCCCGTCGACGTGCAGAAGCTGCAGCAGCAGCTGCAGGACATCAAGGAACAGGTACTACTGCAAGAGATTGTGACTTCACTCTTTATTGACCGAGAGAGCGAAGCGTCTCAAAATTTTGTCCGGCTATCCGGCTGTTCTTGCCTACAGGACACCTTTTTTTACATGACTTTCAAAAAATTTCCCTTCCGAGGCAATATTACCATTGAGCTTTGACATATGGGTCTCGCTGCAACACACACATGCAACTTACTTTTTTTTTAGTACCCTATTACATACCCTTTATACCCTAGAAAGCGTTGGAGTGATGACATCAGTTAAAAAAATTGTTCCTTCACGTGACATAGATGCCGCAGCAATCACATAAATGTGATTATATTCTCTTTGTATTAAATTTTTGTATAAAAGAGTTTGTCTTTGGTATATTTAATATTTTTATTTAATTAAATTTGATTAAAAATATATTATTGTTTGTAAATATGAATTTTTTAAATTAAATTAAGTAAAATGCAAGATGGGTTAATTAATTACAAATTTATTAAATTGTTTTGCTCACGACCGACTAGTTACTGCACTAGATCCAATACATTCCAATTCTATGTTTTCCCCTTTGGATTTCAGCGCTGCATTCGTAATTTTAATCCCTACGTTAAAAAAGGGGTGTTATAAGTTTGAAGTGTCTGTGTAAATATATATGAGTCTGTATGTCTATCTGTAGCAGTATCTGTTTCGTACTTCCTAAACTTATGGACGACTTTTAATGCGGTTTTTTATTGTTTGAAAGCTAACGTTATCAAGATGGTTCTTAGATTATGGTCGAGTCGAGGGTTACAAGTTACTTAAAATTATATTTCTTGTTTGTTTCAGACGATGTGCCCAATATGCCTGGACCGGCTGAAAAACATGATATTCCTGTGTGGGCACGGCATGTGCCAAATGTGCGGTGACCTCATCACCGTGTGTCCCATCTGCCGCAAGCAGGTTGAAAAACGCATATTACTCTACTAGCCAGCTATTAATGTGCGCACGTATTTAAAAATAAATCCCACAAACTCTGCTTATTGTCATAGATTGAGATTGGTGAGTGCCACAAAGTTATTGCATAGTTTTGTAAGCTAAAATCAAAATGCCTATATGAGAACTATTTATATTACACATATGCCGGACAAGGTCAGGAGATTACCTACAAAGTAATGTGTAAGAGATGTGAATAAGAAGGTCACAACTTAAAACTTGTTTTTTTCTGCTCTATAAAAACAGTTCTGCGCTATTAAAGAGGTTGCTCGTGGATACGTAATCTCCCATTCTCACCATTGCTAACTGAGTAAATTTTCGAGCTTGATGAATCTCAGTGTAGGCCATTGCAACTATTTATAAGGTTGCAGAACAAAAAACACAAGTACATTTAAAATACATTATTACTAGGTGAAAAGACCTGACGATGACAACCAAGTGAAATTTGCTCAAATTATACTAACTTTCTTTTTTAAGTTGCATCTTTGTTTTTCTTAAGCTACTTTTTACGATACAGTAATTTGTTGATGCAGCAACAACTCTCGAAAAAAAATTATCGACAAGCAATGCATAACCCGGATTGCAGGATACAAGATTCCTGAAATGTATTCCACTTGAAATACAAGTATTAATAGGGTAAACCGACTGAATATCTTTGCGGTAAATAAGCCAGCTTGAATCAAGATACGGAATAGGTGGCCTTCGAGTCGGAGGTCCCATTGAATTCGACTCGCGTTATATCATAATAGTTTTATAGGACCGTGGAGGAAATATGTTATTAAAGTAAATTTTATAAATTTTTATGTAATCAAAGGTTTATAATATTTTTTTACGAAGTATGTAAGTAGTATAAGAAATTTCTTACTTTTAATATTTATTTGTTCAACATACTTAAACATAGTGCCTATTTGACCACATGTTCCACCCTACAATGTACGCGTTGTGGCACTAGTGAACTACTTTGATCATTAAGTATAGTGAAAAAATGTATTTAACAAGAAAAGAGCTGATATTGGTTATCTATGCTCTTAGACAAAATTTACTTTCAAATTCATAATGTAGGCATGCGCATTTAGCAAATGTAATATAAAACTGAAAAATTCATGCAGTTGTCAGCAAAACACTAACTGCTAAAAATAAGCAATGGACAATAAAACCACCCTTTCAATATTATTCAAATTATGTACTCTAATATTTTCTTTTCTATTCTTAAAATACGACGACTTTAGCATTGTAAGTGACTCTCCTATTACATATTTTAATTTGTGAATACTTAGCTGCTTTTTTAGAGAGTGACTTTGCGAGCAAGTATGTTGACAGTTATTAAATAATGAATTATATCAAACTATAAAATTTCTTAGTTGCTGATCGAAATTGTTGAAGTTTTACTACTATTATTAAGTTAATTTATGTCAATTTTTAAGTTAGTTAACGTTTATTCTATTTGGCTAATCTCATGATTACTCAAACATGTTGATGCATTTATTTATAATTTTAAGGCATTGTAAAGCTCCTTGTTACGTGTTTTTCGGGGCAAGCAATTATTTAGCAATAAGGACTGTCGCAACTAATTAGTATTAATCTCAAAAACTGGAAAACTCAAAATTTTAACAAAACATTTATTGAACCCATGTTTAATATAAATAAATGTCATTAGAACGTCTTAAAAATAAATCGTTGAAATTACAAGCCCGTAGCACTGTGTTTCTGAATGCTATCTATTCAATTGTACTTTGCCCCTGTCAGCAAAATCAATCAACAAACAGGACAAAGAAAGTGTTCGTGGATAGCATCCTCGATGTTCTGACACAAAAATGTTTGATCCATTTTATTTGGATGTAGTTTTGGAATAAACAATATCATTACCCTAAGTCGCTTTCAAATATTTAAAAATGCGGTCAGTCAAAGATTCAAGTAAATTTTTACAATAAATCTTAAATCAGTCGCGGCAAGTGCCGTAATATATTGATAATAATAGTAATTGTGACCGCGATATACAGGCGTAGCTCAATCAGGCACTGCTTCGGTGCATATTATGCGTCCGCGCAGATCGCGGCGACCCGTGCAGAGGATGAGACACCACGCGGTCCATTGTCTAATCACAGAAGGCACGATGAGATAACGTAACTGTAAATACTTATCGTACTGAAATAAAAATAACAAAACTAGTGATCTATGATAAACTTTAATAAACTGAGATTTTCTTTTTGTTCCCTATATTGGTTCATTTTCGCATAGGTAGCTATCTTTTGAAATCAAGCAAATACCTACACATAGAAATCCATTGTACTACCTATTGATGTAAAGTCTGCATAAAATGTAATAAAATGTATTTATACAATATGTAATTAATAAAAATCTTTAAATTAATAACTTTTTTTATTTTTCTGATTTGATCAAACGAAATCGCCATCTTCTGGTAAAAATAATAATAATAATAAATCATATGTATTCAAATTATAATTTAAGTAAGTAAGTAAAAAATCGCCCAAATAAAAAACTGTTTTTACTACTTGCGCTAAAAGCTATTATGGTTATGGTATAACCATAATAGCTTTTATAGCTTTTCATCTCATCTATTCGAAAAACTATGTTTTCATCCCAAAACGTTTGGAGCTAAAGTTACTGCTGATTCTCTTGGGACTGAAAAGTGAAAAACATCCCAAGGATTAAAAACAATTTGAAGACTGAACAGGAGTGTAATCTATGTAGAATCAAAAATATAGTTGGCAGTCCAGCAAAAAAAAGAATGTAATTTTTAAACAATAAATAATAGGCACAGGCGTCTTAATGAGGCAAACATGTTTATGTTCTTCGCTTTGGAAAAAATAAATAAGTATTTGAATCAAAGAAATTACAGAAGTTTTAGGTTATATTTATATTAAAATGTAGTTATTTGTATTGAATAAGTTAGTTTAAATTAAGTAGATAGTGAATATCAAGATTACTTATAACAATTTTCCAAAACTTAAAAACGACTTTACTCCCACATTATACAGCCGATTTGATAAAATTTATATGGGAACACCTAACAAGTATGCCACTTAATAATTTTCCAAATCGGTCCAGACGTCTTCGAATAATAAGTGTACATACATAAAAAAAATAAAGATCATCATAACCTCCTGTTTTTTTGAAAGTCGGTTAAAAACAAAATGTTATGAAAACAAAGTTGTGAGTAAGTTTATGTTTAGAAATATTCAGAAGTCTGTGCTCTTCGAAAAATTATTTCTTAGTTCTTACCTATATTATCAAACTGGAAACGACACCAAATAAGGGTTAGTATCCGTCGTTTGATTAGTATAGGTGTCCTATGTACTTTATATTCTATTTTGTATTTGCTAGTTTTTCTCATAGATGGAGATGAAAAGTAGAGTGATACTCGGGTACGGTATTATTTTTACTTCGGGCTATATTTATACATTAATCCCTCGTTTCACTCAGGATAGAATTCGATTGTGAAATCCTTAGTTTCGCTCTGGATTAAAAGTAGTGCCCTCGCCTTAAAAATATTACCTTTACCCCTTGTAGCACAATCTACTACCTACGCATAATTAATTGATAAAAAAGAAGAGCAAAAAAATGGACAATAATAATTGGTTCTGCGGGGCCAATGGTGAATTATTGTGCCATAACAACAAAGACCTAAGAATTGAGTGTGTTTGAATAATTAGGAATGACTGTTTCGTCCAACGTTTGCTTCAGTGAGTCGTGGTAGCCGTCGACAGAGGCGCGGGAGCCACTTGTGTCCTCAAAGCTTGCCATCCTCGCGCGCAGCATTTCGCGAGTCAAGTCGTAGATTCTAAACGACAGGTGAAGGTCGCTCGCTATCTCGCTCTCCTGGCACCGGTTGCAGTCCTTGAAGTAAATACCTGACACGCCTGTGAGGTCAGGTGAAATGGCGCAGTACAATGGGGTGCTAGCCGCCTGACTCTAAAACAAACGAAACATGCCTTCCATTCTGTTCTTGGAAACAACAAACAACCGACCAAGTGCGAGTCGGAGTCGTGCAGGAAGGGTTCCGTACCATTATCTATAAAAAATCACGTTTGTTTTAAGAGAGCCCTACTTAAATATTTATTTTATTCTGCTTTAAGGTATTGTTGTTGTAGCGGCAATAGAAATATATCATCTGTGAAAATTTTAACTGTCTACCTACCATGGTTCATGAGATACAGCCTGGTGACAGACAAACGGACATTGAAGTCTTAGTGATAGGGTCCCGCTTTTACCCATTGGGCACGGAACCTTAAAAACGATATCGACAGTATTATTTAATTCTCTCCACAAAGGTTGTCATTGCTTGAAGTGTGAAGTCCATCTATCGCACATAGAGTCGCAAAACTGCTATATAAGGTAAAAAATAAAAATAAATTTACTGAAACTATTTCAAGGGTGATATGTGACGAGTCCGTAATAGTAAACAACTTTCCCCGAGAAACATAAGTCGAAATATGAGAAATAATATTTGGCTTTCCACATAAACTCGGATCAGCTATTCGGTCAACTTGTATGGAAGGTCAAAAATTACTTGATACATGTTTCATGTATCATGAATTCAATTCACCCTTAAAATAGTTTCAGTATATTTTGTTAGACCATAAAGAAGTAAAAAATGAGGAGAACGTGAAAGTATCCAAAACAATGTACTTATGTCATTCCTTCTAGTCCAGTTATTCCTTCTAGATCATATCCCTACCAACTGAAACTATTTTATCCAGGCCCTGATATTAAACCACCCCCAAGAAACATAATATCGGCTCGTAAAATAGAGAAAATAATACTTACAACTGTCTTTGAAAATGGTTTCATGAGCGTATAAAGGCCCTCATACACCCACCAATTCCGACACAGCCTAGTTTTGACAAACGAGCCCGGATGAGCGCAGAACACCTGCTTTTGCGTGTACAGCCAGCGGTAGGCCAAGTAGTGCATCGCCAATACGCCGCATAGCTTGCTTACGTTGTACGCTTTAATCGAGGTATACTGGTTCTCCGGAAGCGAAAGTAGCTCTTCGGATGGCATCAACATATTTTGAGAATTCCATTTTACATTCCTGAAATAAAAAGAAAGCTATACCCGTCATGTACAACGTGGAAGGGACATCTCAAGTATAATGATAATAAAATAACGGACAAAAAACAAAAGCTTGCCCGGGCGGCTGCATAATTTTGTATGGAAATGCCGCAATTTTTATTTAATTTTTGACTTATTTCAATTTCCTTATACATTAGTGTTCTAGTATAGCCTGTGGTTCGATTTATTACGGGTATGTCCCTTCCATGTTATATACCTACCTAGATATCATAGGTACGGTACGTTTAATGTATAAAACGTGGCACGTAGGTGACGCGCCACTATATGGCCTCTGGAATCAGTAGATCAGTTAAATTGTCCTCGAGGGAAGTAAGAAGCAAGATCATTAGGACTTACGTAAGCCGCGATTATACTTTCTTATGCTCTATATATTCTTTTACGATTAGGTATACGAAGTTAGTATATGGTTGACAGATCTGACAGTGGACATGACGCTGATGACGAAGCCACTTACATTTTGTGGAACTCCATTGTAAGTAGGAAATGAAAGGAAGAAGAAAGATGGAGTGAGTTGGAGTGAGTAAGTGCTTTAGTATGTCTTGTCTCTTCACAAATGTTTAGAAGATATTGTCTAACATTACCAGTGGTGAAAATAAATTCTATATTCACAAACCTGTGAGATTCTGAGGAAACAAATACCACTCTAGCAGTTGGAGCGAGGATCGGTTCTATGTTTAAGAGCAAATAGAATTGGCTCAAATAATTGACTTGGAACGTTGTCTCAAAACCATCTTCAGTGATAGTCCAGGGTAGTCCAAATACTGCAGCATTCAGGAACACAATATCAATTTTCCTAAAATTATAAAAATAGATAAATCGAATTTAGAATTTTAAAATAGGTATTTAAAACTGGTACTTATTTAATGAAATATTGATTGGTCAGACGTATCTTAGTCGTCGAATGTACGGAAAATACACCTACCGAGGGCTAAATTACAGGGTGACTTTTTAACCCCCAGCCTAATTGGGTAGTCAACTAAAATATATATAAGTGTTAAAGGTGCCTTCAATCGAAAATATAGACAATTTGAAGAAACTAATTTGAATAAAAAAAATCTACGTGTTACCAGGATTTTTTTATTTAATTTTAAACATTACACCGGAAGTGACGACAAACATCAATCGAAAAAACTTGCTCCAAAAATTTGGCTAGAAGTTAAAAAACCAACACTAGAATTGCGAAGTGGAGAAGAAAAACCGGTTCCAATAAAATGATGTGGCTGTGGTTTTACCTGCCTGTATGACGTTGATTCCTTGAAAATACGAAAAGATAACGTACCTAAGTACCTATTTAAATATTAGTTAGTACAAATTGAACTCACTTTTCTTTTTTCAAGATTTCGTCCGTGCAAGCTTTAACAGAGTTTAGAGATGCAAGATTGGTTTCGTAAAATCTTAGAAGCATGTTGTTCTCGCAGACATTTTTGACTACTGTGTTTGCCGTATAAGGGTTCCGACAGGCCATCAACACGTTGCACCCGTGGGAATTTAAACATCTCGTCAATTCTAAACCGATTCCACTGTTGGCGCCGGTTATCAAGCATGTCTTATCAGACAAGTCTTGGTCTTTCACGATCTAAAAAGTTTGAAAAATAGGTTTAAGGCACACACGGTAATATTTTAGTGCGTTTTTTATCCTGTATGTACAATATGTAAACACTATACTACTACATACATCTAAATACCTACACCTATTACTTAGGTACCTACTTCTTAAAAAAGTGCATGTAAGTACTTGTATTATTTTATTATTGAATGCCTATACATGTCGGTATTTAGTATTTACATTTACTTATTGTTACTTATTAAAGTCGTTGGTCTTCGCTCTAAAATACAACGATTGGTGATCGAGAGATTTCCTTTGTCTGAGTTGATCCTTAGGACTCAAATATGGATTTAAGTAGAGCCATCTCCAGTGCCGGCTTTAGCACTACCAGCGCCCTAGGCGAGATTTCTACGGCACGCCCTACATAACTAAGTACAATAGGCATGACATGACGAATGGAAAAATACTTACTTTTGTCCATCGGTTAGATTATTAAAAATATTGTACACGATTTTTTCTTTTCTCTGAAAAACAAAAATTGACAAAGATACAGCGCATATAATTCGCGTGACGTTACGGCTGCGTATGATTTTTACTTAACTGACGTCGCAACCCCCCACTCCGGAACTTCGACGTTCCGTATCTTTGTGAATTTTTACTTTTTAGGTAAACTGAAAAATACGGGTCCATTATTTTTGGATAATCTAAAAGACGAACTACCTAATTACAATTTTTCTTTTCGGACCCTGTCGTCACCCCTTTTCAAACGCATTTGGAAAATCTTTATTGCACCTAATAAAACTAATCGTTTGCGATATACAATAATAACTAATTATTAAAAATTAACGAATATAACCATTTTTTCGCTAAGTTGTAGGAATTAACGAGTGGCGCCCCTTTTTATCCGGCGCCCTGGGCGGTCGCCTAACCGCGCCCTACCCTAAAACCGCTACTGGCCATCTCGATTTTTGGTTTATGGAGTCATATGAAGTCACAGTTTTGTATGATATTTGAAGAAAAAAAAATTTAAACTCGTCGTGGATTTCATATGAAAGGGCTTTATAGCATTACTTTTATATCACATAAGTATTTAAAAAAAAATCCAATAACATTTTCTAAACAATTTTTTTTTTATTTCCATGCAAAAAAATGTTTGCCGTGGTAATGCTACCCTTCTTAAAATGGTCTAAGGATTCAGAAGGTTTACCCTGCCAAAGGAAACCTTCGGATCACCAAACGCCGTATATTGCATTTTTATGTCGTGTAGACTCGCTACTATTACCTAACCTACTGCATAATCAAGTTGTATCTTACCTCATCGGCACGACAGCCATGTATTTTAACAAATGCGAGATCTTCTGTCATGTTCTTCCAAACACCATCAAGGGCATTTTTTAGTCCTGGTAATGTAACGATATTTCTCTGGCTATGAACTCTGATAGAAGTTAGCCCATGCCTGCCAAATCAAATATGAAATATTCGTTTAATTGGGTTACGAGTGTAAGGCCAATACAAACTAAGTATGATAAGAGTTAGTTTTTTGTAAATAGTGTAATATCAATTAGGTGCCTACCTGAATACCTACATCTAAGGCGCGTGAAAAACAATTCCTAAGCATAAGAAACGTGTACCTACCCTTTCTTGTAAGTGTTGATCAACAAAATGGAAATATGTACATCGTTAGGCAGCTCATCTTAACTCTGTGTGGACAGAGCTTAGAATGAGCACTTTGGTAGGCCATTCAAAGAAGCTTCCATATCCCATTAACCACAAGGTAACGGAATATCGACTATGTACGTACAATATGAAGCGAAAAACGAATATCAAAGTCCTCAACATTCCTATATAAAAAGTTAGAGGCAGATTTACACATTTGCCGCCAGTAGGCTATATGCATATTTTGCCGCCCCTAAGCTGCTTCGCTGAAATACATGTAAAAAGCACTCATATCTACCTAGGAGGTTGCATTTGGCGGCTTCCCCTAAAATATGCCGCCCTAGGCTTCAGCCTACTTAGCCTATTAGTAAATCCGCCACTGCAAAAGTAGAGGCAGCTGGCAGCCATCTCACACGCTCAGCCAGAGATGTGAAAAATAGTTCGCAAAATGTACCTATATTTAAATGCTAAATGGAAATAGGTACTTTGTATTTAAAATAAGCGCAAAATACGTATTTCCAAAATACTTAATTTAATAAAATACTTTTTAACCGAGTTTCAAGAAAGGAAGAGGTTACCAATCGTCGCGATCTTTTTAGCGTTCCTTAAAACAGAACCAACTTATAAAAATATACTCGGAAAAGGATATTTCATAAATGGGTGATTTGAATGGATGTTGAAAGTTGACTGAGTAAAAAGTGTGAAATACGCGAATAAGTAGATATGTGAGCCGAGTACAATACCTTAGTGTTCGTGTCTCGTACGTATTGTTTTTTAACAGCATTACTTACCTACAATGTTTGGATTGCGGGATTCAAATCCCGCTCGTGGCGAAATTATTAGATGTTTTATATTTAATGCTTTACCTATAGTTTTTAAGTTTGTTTTATTTAAGTATATTATTTTATTTTTTATTACATTCAAAAAGTTACTATCAGATTTCTATAAAAAATTTGTACGTTAGTATATTATTACTCTGTGATCAAACTTTTGAACATTGCCAGTTCATTCACTTTGAACTTTCAACTACTTTGTGTGCCTTCTTACAACTGAAGAAATGTATTAAAAACTAGCCGAAGCCTGCGACTTCGTTCGCGTGGACTTTATGTCTTTGGAAAATGCTCATCAGGCTGAACAACTTTTACTAAGGCGGCATTTTTATATCTCTTATAGTTTAGCTGGACCATTATGGTTCTGCATCAGGCGTTCCATTTTCCAAAATTATTTATACCCTATATGTTGCCCAGGCTTAATAGCTATATAACAAAAAAAGTTTCATTCGAATCCGTCCAGTATTTCCGGAGATTAGCGTGTACAAACAGACAAACAGACAAACAGACAAACAGACACACAGACAAACAGACATTTTTTTTTTAATTCTTACTCTATTACTACGTCTCCATCGCCTCCAATATTTTTTTTGAAATATATTTAATGTACAGACACACTTTTTTTACTGTTTTATTATATGTATAGATAATCCGTCACATATTTTTGTCTTATTATGACACAGAAATTGGTAGACATCCGACAAAAAAAAATATTTTTCTAGGGATATCTATAGTAGGGGAGGCCAGAATGCTACATTTGTAGTCACTTGAGCGTGTTTGGGACTTATTGTACTTTGAAGATGGGGTTAAAGGGACCAAAATATGTAATATTTTTCATTTCACTGGTGTGGAAGGCAGCTAGGGGGTTTCAAAGATTTCAAGTAAAAATAGTGGACACATAAAAATAATTTAACGTGTCAAATTGATGCAAGTTAGGTTAATCACACGCTAGAAAGTACTTATGTGGTGTTAAAATCTGACAATTTGAATCTGACACAAGGGCGTATGAGAGTCACAAAGTTACAAACCAAAAATTGGAAAAAAAATACTGAGGTATTAATGATAGCAGTTAAATTAATTTTTATTTTAAAGAAAATAATAACGGGTATAAGGGCGATAATAATCTGACGATTTCATTTAGCCACCACAAAAGGCTCACATGTATTGGAGGTACTTCTACAGTGTGCAAGGTATTCCTCATATCTTAATCTGACGCGCTCGAGTTACTGCAACAATCCCCTCTTGGCCTCCCCTACTACTGGGAAAAAAATAAAGTTACTGAAGATTGAAATAAGCGGCCAAGTGCGAGTCGGACTCGCCCATGAAGGGTTCCGTAGTAGCAAATAACATAATATAAAAGTCTTGTAGTATGTTTTTAGGGTTCCGTAGCCAAATGGCAAAAACGGAACCCTTATAGATTCGTCATGTCTGTCTGTCTGTCCGTCCGTATGTCACAGCCACTTTTTTCCGAAACTATAAGACCTATACTGTTGAAACTTGGTAAGTAGATGTATTATGTGAACCGCATTAAGGTTTTAACACAAAAATAGAAAAAAAACAATAAATTTTGGGGGTTCCCCATACATAGAACTGAAACTCAAAAAAATATTTTTCATCAAACCCATACGTGTGGGGTATCTATGGATAGGTCTTCAGAAATGATATTGAGGTTTCTAATATCATTTTATTCTAAACCGAATACTTTGCGCGAGAGACACTTCCAAAGTGGAAAAAAGTGTGTCCCCCCCCCCCCCGTAACTTCTAAAATAAAAGAATGATAAAACTAAAAAAAATATATGATGTTCATTACTATAAAAACTACCAGCGAAAATTGGTTTGAACAAGATTTAGTAAGTAGTTTTTTTTTAATATGTCATAAACTGCAATTTACCTTTCATTCAATCAACTCAAATATAAAATTTTAAAAAAAAATACTTTTATATTATGTTATTTGCTACTACGGAACCCTTCATGGGCGAGTCCGACTCGCACTTGGCCGCTTATTTAATTTTTATATTTGAGTTGATTGAATGAAAGGTAAATTGCTGTTTACGATTTATGACGTATTAAAAAAAAACTACTTTCTAGATCTCGTTCAAACCAATTTTCGCTGGTAGTTTTCATGGTAATGAACAACATATATTTTATTTAGTTCTATCATTCTCTTATTTTAGAAGTTACGGGGGGGGGGGGGACACACTTTTTTCCACTTTGGAAGTGTCTCTCGCGCAAAGTATTCGGTTTAGAAAAAAATGCTATTAGAAACCTTAATATAATTTTTGAAGACCTATCCATAGATACCCCACACGTATGGATTTGATGAAAAATAAATTTTTGAGTTTCAGTTCCAAGTATGGGGAACCCCCAAAATTTACTGTTTTTTTCTATTTTTGTGTCAAAACCTTAATGCGGTTCACATAATACATCTACTTACCAAGTTTCAACAGTATAGGTCTTATAGTTTCGGAAAAAAGTGGCTGTGACATACGGACGGACAGACAGACAGACAGACAGACATGACGAATCTATAAGGGTTCCGTTTTTGCCATTTGGCTACGGAACCCTTAAAAATGGAGTTTGTTCTATGACTCGCCATCTTCATGTGGACATTGTGTCTCGATGTGTGCCAGCGTTTCTCATTGCAACATTTGCAACTAACATTCTTCCCAATGAGAACCACCTGTGCAGTGTCAACTTAACGTACCTAGTAAAAAAAAGTATGTCTATGCGTATTCCCGTCAAATCAAATAAGTAACTAACTAACACTTTAATTAAAAAATATGTTAAAACATACCTAATACAAGGCTGAAACATTTTTACAATATGATAATTCGTAGGTAATACAAGACTAGGTTTTGAGACAAATAATAAATTAGTTCAAGCCAAGGCAATAATTATGACTCCTTGAATGAATGGCGATACTAATTAAAGAAACTTATTAATTATTCGTCTCACAATCTGGGGATGAGCACAAACACCATGACACCACAGCTTTGAATGTCAATCGAATAAGACATACTGGTGTTACTGGCCAGATTTTTAGAAAAAGGCTAGGAAACTCGTTGGCATGATAATAATACTCTATGTATTGTAACGTGTATGTATTGGCTTGATACTAATACTGTATGTATGTAACGAGCGGGGCAAATATAATTAATTATTTAAATAAGTATGTTGCCCGCGACTTCGGTTGCGTGGACTTTATGACTCCGGCGCGGCGTATAAATATGCTCATCAGGCTGAACAACTTTTGCTAATGCGTCATTAATGTATATTTCTAACAGTTTAGCTGGACCATTATGTTTCTGAATCAGGTGTTCCAGACCTTCGATTTTTATACCTCAACAAAAAATGTTCATCAGGCTGAACTACTTTTGCTAAGGCGTTATTTTTGGAACGTAGTTCCTTATCGCGCGTTGCGAAAGGAGGCTAGACGAAAAAAATTAAGACCAAAAGTTGTAACGACACTTTTTGGTACCTATAGTTGTAAGCCGTGCGCCGTGCGGTGTGCGCCTGTTTCTCTGTACGCTTATAACTAAAAAAACTACTGGACAGATTTTGTTGCAGTTTTCACTATTAGATAGATCGTTTATTCCGGACGGTTTATGTATATAATTTGTATGTATTTTGTTTATATTTACTAAAGTTTTTGTCAAAAAAGTGATTTCGGACACTGCAGTTAGGCACTTTCAGAGCTAACGCTGGCTAAGATTTAAAAGATATATAAAAACAATGTATCAGAAAGTTGTAGGTCTCTAAAAGGTCTACAAAAAAGTCCGCGATAGCATATGTCTATCTCCTAAGGTTAGGTCACAATAACAATTTTTATGTTTATGCCACGCGTGCAAGTTTTAAATAATATTTTCACCGACAGGATATTAATCCTTATCCTTTTTAATATTTTAGATACCTTGGTTTTTTAAAGTAGATTAACATTGTCCTTTACAGTATGGCAATCAAATGTATAGTTTAGAAGATATCACGAAATCAAAATTAAACGAAATCATTTATCGGAACGTGATGATCACGGAGCTGCCGCTGATGTAGATATGCCTACTAAGTACCTATCCTTCCTATAGTTATATTATATCTTTAAACGAGCAATTCTTGTATATTTATCTTATACCTTTATACGAGCAATTCTTGTATATTTATTTATTTATAAATTTCTGTGATCTCGAAAACGGCTAACGATTTCGCTGAAAATTGGTACATGGGGGTTTGTAGGGGTAAACAATCGATTTAGATTAGTCTTATGTTTCGGAAAACGCGTGTTATCGAGTTTTCATTCGTTTTTCTTTCCACGCAGAATATGATCGCTAATTTTGTCGCGCCGGCCGCCATCCGCTTAGCTCAGCGGTTAAGGTTGCTGACCGCTAGAAAGAGTGTTACGGGTTCGAATCCCGCTCGGTGACTTACTTTTGTTTTTTCTTTATGTTCAAGTTTATATATAATGTTTTATTGGAACGAAGTTCCTTATCGTACGTTGCGAGAGGACGGAAAAAATTAAGACCAAAAGTTGTAACAACACTTTTTGCTATAGTTGTAAGCTGTGCGGCGTGTGCGTGTTTCTCTGCCTGTCTCTCTCTCTCTCTCTCTCTCTCTCTTTCTCTCAATAATCGAAAGGAACTTCGTTCCATCCGGGTGTCCCTTGACACCTCTCAAGTTTTTTATATTTCTTATAAGTAGTTTAGCTGGACCATTAGGGGTCTGCATCAGATTTTCCATTTTTCAAAATCAATGATAGTCTATATGTTGCTCAGGCATAACAGATATACCTATACTTAACAAAAAAGTTTCATTCGAATCCGTCCAGTACTTCCGGAGATTAGCGTGTACAAACAGGCAGTCAGACAGGATATTTTTTTACTCTATATTATTAGGCCCACATAGCCCCAATTTTTTAAAAAAATATTTTTAATGTACAGACACAGTTTTTTTATCGTTTTATTATACGTATAGACCATTATGTTTCTGAATCAAGTGTTCCAGACTGCCTTCGATTTTCATACCTCAACAAAAATGCTCATCAGGCTGAACAACTCTTGCTAAGGCGTCATTTTTATATTTCTTATAGTTTAGCATTATGGTTCTGCATCAGGTGTTCCAGATCTTCGATTTTTATAACTCAACAAAAAATGCCCAGCAGGCTAAACAACTTTTGCTAAGGGGTCATTTTTATGTTTCTTGTAGATAGATAAGCTAGACCATAAAGTTTTTACATCAGGTGCTCCATATCTTCGATTTTTAAAACTCAACAAAAAATGTTCAGCAAGCTAAACAACTTTTGCTAAGGCGTCATTTTTAGGGTTCCGTAGCCAAATGGCAAAAACGGAACCCTTATAGATTCGTCATGTCTGTCTGTCTGTCCGTCCGAATGTCACAGCCACTTTTTTCCGAAACTATAAGACCTATACCGTTGAAACTTGGTAAGTAGATGTATTATGTGAACCGCATTAAGGTTTTGACACAAAAATAAAATAAAAAAACAATAAATTTTGGGGGTTCCCCATACTTAGAACTGAAACTCAAAAAAATATTTTTCATCAAACCCATACGTGTGGGGTATCTATGGATAGGTCTTCAGAAATGATATTGAGGTTTCTAATATCATTTTATTCTAAACCGAATACTTTGCGCGACATAAACTGCAATTTACTTTTCATTCAATCAACTCAAATATAAAAATTAAAAAAAAATACTACTACGGAACCCTTCATGGGCGAGTCCGACTCGCACTTGGCCGCTTATTATATTTCTTAGTTTAGCTGGACCGTTAATCAAAAGTTGTTTAGCCTGATGAGCATTTTCCAGGTTCATAAAGTCCACACGCACGAAAACTAAAAAAGCGGCCAGATGCGAGTCGGACTCGCCCATGAAGGGTTCCGTAGCAGCAAGTAACATAATATAAAAGTCTTGCAGTATGTTTTTTTTTATGTTTGATTTTATTAAATGAAAGGTAAATTGCGGTTTATGATTTATGAAGTATTAAAAAAAACTACTTACTAGATCTCGTTCAAACCAATTTTCGCTGGTAGTTTTCATGGTAATAAACATCATATATTTTTTTTAGTTATATCATTCTCTTATTTAAGAAGTTACGGGGGGGGACACACTTTTTTTCCACTTTGAAAGTGTCTCTCGCGCAAAGTATTTAGTTTAGAAAAAAATGATATTAGAAACCTCAATATTATTTTTGAAGACCTATCTATAGATACCCACACGTATGGGTTAGATGAAAAATATTTTTTTTAGTTTCAGTTCTATGTATGGGGACCCCCAAAATTTTATGTTTTTTTTTCTATTTTTGTGTCAAAACCTTAATGCGGTTCACAGAATACATCTACTTACCAAGTTTCAACAGTATAAGTCTTATAGTTTCGGAAAAAAGTGGCTGTGACATACGGACGGACAGACAGACAGACAGACTTGACGAATCTATAAGGGTTCCGTTTTTAGCCATTTGGCTACGGAACCCTAAAAACCGAATTCAATACTAAACTTCACAACCGATTTTGATAAAATTTGTGTAAAAATCCACTTGACAAATACATTCAAACAAAAATATTATTTTTCAAATTGCTCCAGGAGTCTTCGAGTAGGTACCTAATCGGTGAATTGAATATACAAAAAAAACTTCTGTTACTATCTCTTGTGTATTCTATTTCTTAATTTTTCTGCTACATTTTAAACTTTTGATATTATTTTTTTTCATTTGTTTCTTCTCTTACTATCTACTTACATCCTTACACATTTCTCTATCTGGGACGTTTTTCCCGTCAAGTCCGACAACAAAAAATTGAAATGTATAAACTCAGAGCTGGTTTTAGCATGAATAACATATTACTAAGTAAGTAATTTTAGGCAGAAAAGGCAACCTAGTGGCTAGAGACAGGCAGGCCCAACGACTCAGATTGTCCCCATTTTCTTTCGGAAGTTTTGGAACCCGATATTCCTTGTTTGAGTTTAAGGGGGCGCAAATTCTGGGCTGGGGTCCCAAGCGGAAACCAAGAATCTTGCTTGCTGAACATTAAAAAAATCTGTACTTTTTCAAGAATCCTGATGAAAACAAATGAAAATCTAAAAAACCAGGCCAGCATTGCAGTAATGTTTAGTAATGTATAAAAGTCATATTATAGTCATACATAGTATGGAACTACATATAATTTTTATTTTATTTAGTTTTAATGAAATATTTGTATAAGTAACCGTCATCGTCAACATGTCAACCACAAGTCCACTGCTAGACATACCTACGCCATTTTTGTAATATCAGTAGACCAGTAGAAATGTAATATGTGTAATCCCTACGCTACATGCAATTCCATGACATACGCTCATTAAAAAAAAAAAGAACTGCCACTGTTACCCTTAAAATGTCAATGTCAATGTCAGTTAACCAACCAAATTACGTGTTTTGTTTATTTGTTGTTGTAAAGTATTTTGCAAATTACTTATTCATTCATACCTTTTATTAGAAAATAACAAAAATGAGTAAATCTACTAAAAGGCGATATTCGTCTGACTCAAACAGTGCAGAAGAAAATCGTTTGAAAGACATTAAGGAACGAGATGAATTTGCTAATAGGTTGAAGAAACGTGACGAGGAAAAGGTGAAGAAGGTGACTGAATCCTCCAGTAAAAGATCCTATGAGGAAGCCGCTAAACGGCTCAAACTAGAAGCTGAAGATAGAGACAAAATTTTGCCAAAACTACGCGTACAATCGCGGCGAAAATATTTGGAGAAAAGGAAGGACGACAAAGTAGTAGAACTTGAAGCCGACATTGCTGATGACGAGTACCTGTTTGATGAAAGCATGTGAGTATTTTTTGATCTAAATCCTTGTACATGACCACTAGACTCATGTGAAACACATATGTAATTGTAATGTTAGGTTTGTAAGTTAAACTTTTTGTTATTCTTAATGATTGTAAAAAACTTGCTAAAAGATAAAAGGAAACGTGATAATTTATTTAGTTTACAACACACTTACTTGTTTTAGTATGTGCAAAATATTCACTTCTCTATACAACTTACATTGATTGAATCTAGACAATCTTATATTTTACAGCCTAACTGAGAGGGAAAAAAGGGAAAGAGAACATAAAAAAACCATATTACAACTAGCAAAAGAGCATGAAAAAGCCCGTGAACTTGAAAATGTGCAAAGGTATCATATGCCTAGAGACTTAGGGAAAGGAGAAAAAGGTATGATATTTTTCTATTATATTGAGGTTCTGATAAATAGGTACTTATAAAGATTGTTGCACTGAGCCAAAAGTAAATTATTACTGCACGAGTGTTTACTAAAAAGGCATGAGTGCAATATAACTTACTTAATGAGAGGTGCATATTCTGCTTTTCTTTCAACTTCTGTAAGTGTAAGAAAAGTAGGTGAAAAATAAAACTGAACAGAAATTACAACATATTATAATTTGTATAGGTTTCATTAGCAAAATTTATAATGTTTTTTTACTTCAAATTGCTTCTGGAGTTAGAGAAATTTCTGTATCACTTGAAGATTTCATTTTTATGATAAAATTATGAGGTACAATATTGTGTAAGCCATAGCTCACAAATATTTTTCAGTTAAAGAAAATATTTTTTTTTTGCTTAGAACCGTGTAGCAGTGTAGAATAGAAATGTTATGAAATCTCATTTCTTCATTTACATTAATGAAGAAATGAGATTTAGAATTAATGTTTTTTTATCTGAACAAATATTATAAAGAGGAAAAATTTGATTGTTTGTTTGTTTGCGTCAAATAGACTCTAAAACTACTTACCAATTTTAAAAGACTTTTACCATTGAGAAGCTACGCTAGTGACATAGGCTATATTTTGTTCTCAAAAAATTTGGGATCTTTACTAAATTTCTAATAATGTAACCTAATGTGTAAAAAAATACTTTAAAAAATATACTCACATTGTGTGCGTTGAGGAAACTATTTATGAAATTAAAAAAATATACTACAACTTTGTAGAACACATAATTATTATCTACAAAAAGTGTCACATCACAACAGTAAATGTCTATAATAGTTATGTCACAATAAGTGTTAAAAAATAAATACCGCTGCTAGAATAGTATCTTTATATGTACTTGGTATTTATCATTATCAAAATTAATTACTTCATCTTTAAGACTGCTGTAATACCTTTATATGTATAACTTTTTGAATCATTGAATTCGGACATTCAATATTCAAAAGATATCACAAGTTTATAAATGTAAGTAAAATGCTAATGCCAATGAGTTCATGCCACAAAAAACGTTTAAAACCAAATTTTCTATTGAATTTGTATGAAATTTTGCTTTTCTGAGTACATTTTATAAAGTAATCGCCTATAACTTTTTAATTTGTAAATCACTCTTAGCTCTGATAGTTTTCCTTTAAACGTCGTTATATATAATACTATATATTATATGTAAGCTGTGTGGTTTCCGGCAGAGTAGAATAGGGCCACTCCAAGTCCTCCTTGACTCTAACAAAAATTTGCACCTTAAAACCAAATATTTCAGGAATGCATCATTAATTGAAAAATGGTGTTTACAAGTTCACAATATTTTTGAGAGACATATTTAACAATACCTCACACTATGGGTTAGTCAAGAACAAAATATTGACTCCCACTTTACATGTTCGGGAGGTAACTTTAACAAAAATAATTTTCAAGATTTTCTATTAAGAAAAAGTCGTGTGTTCGGCTAGCCAGGCAGCATCGTGATGTACGATGTTATAGGCGCCATTAGGGTAGGCGAGGCGAGTCAATATTTAAGAAAGATGAAAAAAAAATGAAAGCGGGCCACTAGTTTTTTATTTAGACATAAATTGATACTGGCTATAAAAAAAAGCTCTTTTATTTTTGGCTAGTATTAATTTTTATGTAAATTAAAGGAAAACCGTACAACAACGAGGTTTCATATAACATTTCTGCACTGTTTTGGTTCAGCAAAAAATACGTCCTTTGCAATCGGTTTTGTAGTGATAAATGATAAAATTACTACATAGTTGAAAGAAAAGGTATAAAACTAACAAATTCATAACATGCTGTAAAGCAAGCTTAATGTCGTAACTAGTCCCTCTTGCATAAAAATTGTTTTTCTTTCTTTTTAATTAAATTTGGGGTGAAAGTCATTCACATACCTAAATCTAAATACTATATTTGATGCAATATGCATTTACTTTGTATATCTAACTCATTTTTTCTCTCTCTAATTTATAGGAGAATATGTAGAAGTGGATGAAAATGAGAAATTACCCCATTCAGAACAAAGAAAATGGGAACAAGAACAAATTAAATCAGCATTTTTCAAATTTGGAGCTAAAGATGCAAAATCCCAAGATGAATATGAACTGTTATTGGATGAGCAAATTGATTTCATACAAGCTCTGCAACTGGAGGGCAACAAAGAAAAAAAAGAAGAAAAGGAAAAGTCAGAGTATCAAAAAATACGAATGACCATAGAAGAAACAAAAAAGTCACTTCCAGTTTACCCTTTCAGAGAATCACTGATAGAGGCCATAAAAAATTATCAAATATTAATTGTGGAAGGTGAAACAGGTTCTGGAAAAACAACACAGATACCCCAATATCTCTATGAAGCTGGTTTTACAGATGATGGCAAGAAAATTGGCTGCACCCAGCCAAGGAGGGTAGCAGCTATGTCAGTAGCAGCTAGAGTTGCCCAGGAAATGAATATCAAACTTGGTAATGAGGTTGGTTATAGTATCCGATTTGAAGATTGCACTTCTGATAGAACCGTTATTAAGTACATGACAGATGGCACATTGCACAGAGAATTCCTGTCAGAACCAGATCTTGCATCGTATAGTGTCATGATCATAGATGAAGCTCATGAGCGTACCTTACACACCGACATTTTATTTGGTCTTGTAAAAGACATTACTAGATTTAGACCAGAACTAAAGTTACTAATATCTAGTGCTACTCTTGATGCTGAAAAATTCTCAAAATTTTTTGATGATGCTCCAATTTTCAGAATTCCTGGAAGAAGATTTCCAGTCGATATATACTATACAAAGGCTCCAGAAGCAGATTACGTTGACGCTTGTGTAGTGTCAGTCTTACAAATACATGCTACTCAACCCCTAGGTGACATATTAGTATTTTTGACTGGACAAGAAGAAATCGAAACATGTGTAGAGATGTTGCAGGAAAGAACAAAGAAGATTGGGAAAAAGCTAAAGGAATTGTTAATATTACCTGTGTATGCCAACCTACCAAGTGATATGCAAGCAAAAATTTTTGAACCCACGCCTGAAGGCGCGCGTAAAGTTGTTCTTGCTACTAATATAGCTGAAACATCATTAACTATTGATAATATTATCTATGTTATTGATCCTGGCTTTGCAAAGCAAAATAACTTTAACTCAAAAACGGGTATGGAAAGCCTAATGGTGGTGCCAATTTCGAAAGCTTCAGCGAATCAACGAGCAGGCAGGGCCGGGAGAGTTGCACCAGGAAAGTGTTTCAGACTGTACACTGCTTGGGCCTATAAATATGAGCTTGAGGATAACACTGTGCCAGAAATCCAGAGAATTAATTTAGGAAACGCTGTCCTCACACTGAAAGCTTTAGGAATCAATGATCTCATACACTTTGATTTTCTAGATCCTCCTCCTCATGAAACACTGGTTCTTGCTTTGGAACAACTTTATGCACTTGGTGCTCTCAATCATCATGGTGAACTTACTAAAGCAGGAAGAAGAATGGCTGAATTTCCCACTGATCCAATGCTTGCAAAAATGCTGTTAGCAAGTGAAAAGTAAGTACCTAACAAACACGAAACAGATTTTTAAATATAAATTTTTAGTTAATCATATTATTTATATTAGTGAACGAACAGCCCGTGATTTGGGATTAGGGACGCATCTTCTAAAGAAAATAATAAAAAACTGTTTTTAATGTGAAGTTTTGTTAAAAAAAACTTTGTTTACTAAACATCGCTGAAAGTCGCAGCAGAGAAAAAATGTTTTTAACAAACAATGTTCGTGAACAATGTTTTTAAAAAGCTCGAGCATCGGACTCGCCTTTACAAACAATAGTTATTCCCTCCATTCTTATAAAACGTGAACTAACAGTAGTACTTGGTTTAAACCACTATCGCCTAAAACACGATGACGTTTCACTATATGTCACTGTCGACTTAATTAGGGTGAAGAATGGTTTAAATCAAGTCGAAAAGTTAGTTCTCGTTTTATAATAAGACGGTTTGTGTTTAATCCAGGCAATAAGTTACTTGCCTTTCATTGCAATCCGTTCAGCCGTGTTGGCGTGAAATGGGAACGAACATCTATACAAACTTTCGCATTAAATATTAACCCTTTAACCGCGAGCGTCGCATATATGTGACAAACATTGTCGGGCCCATTCCGCGAAGGTCACATATTTGTGACAAACAAAAAATGCTCGTATGGCACATAACTTACGTATCCATATCCGTTTTAGGTTGTAGATAGGTATGTTAGATTTACCATGTCTCGCGCTGGGGGCACGACAACTGATATAAAGTCTCGCGGTGAAAAGGTTAATAGGATATAAAGAGGTAGGCAGTATTCTCGAAAGGAAATATAAATTTTCATGGTTTATTTTTCAGGTATAAATGTTCTGAGGAAATAGTGTCAATTGCTGCAATGTTGTCTGTCAATAGCTCAGTATTCTATCGGCCAAAAGATAAAATTATTCACGCTGATACTGCTAGAAAAAACTTTTTTCATCGTAATGGAGATCACTTGACACTGATGAATGTCTACAATCAATGGGTAGACTCGGATTACTCTGTTCAATGGTGCTATGAGAACTTCATACAATACAGATCTATGAAACGTGCCCGTGACGTGAGGGAGCAATTGGTTGGCCTTATGGAACGAGTGGAAATTGAAATGGTATCAAGCATATCTGAAGATACTAATATTCGAAAAGCTATTACTGCTGGGTACTTTTATCATATCGCCAAGTTTTCAAAAGGAGGACATTATAAAACAGTTAAACATAATCAGGTAAGTTGCGTTTATCGGCAGTGATCGGATAATCGGGCGCTTAGATACCTAAACTTCTTTTCTTGAAAGAATAATATGGATATTCCTTCCTGAATGAATAAGTAATCCCGGGTTTTGTAAAAACAACTATAGGTAACTAAATGAAATTATAGCATAATTATTTTGATTCATTATCTTTATTTTATTCAAAATAAATGAAATTTTAATGAAAAATGATAATGTGCACAATGTGGTCAAGTAGTGCAAATTGATTTATTTATCTAACAGTTTAGTGATCGAATCACTAATTTATTGTATTTAATGTAAATAGAAGACTAAAAAATAATACTTGTATTTGTTACACGACTAACAAAAAAAAGAGTTTGTCCACTTGTTCATTTTACTAAACTTCTAAATGTCTGAACCGATTTAAGGGCCGTGCTACACTGGATTGGCATGGCATGGCATCGGAAGCGACGCGTCATTTCAAAACAAGCTTTATGTCTAGTGGTATAAGATGCATAACCGCTCGAACGCGGGGAACCGGCCGGCGGCCTGCCGCGCACTCCCGCGGATAAGACACCCTCGGGCGGTTATGCATCTTATATCACTTGACACAAAGCTTGTTTTGAAATGACGCGTCGCTTCCGATGCCATGCCATGCCAATCCAATGTAGCGCGGCCCTAAAAGTGTGTGGTATTGTTAGAATCCTTAGGTCATCCCGAGTGACATAGGGTACCCTAATTGTCTAAAACCACCGTAAAAAAATTGAAAGTACGAGAGGGAAAGAAAATATATCGTTTTCATATCGAGATCTTACTATATTTTGTATACAGGGTAACATTTTTAGCAATCAGGAATTTTAAAGGATTCCGTGATCCGGGATTCTAAAAGGCATGTCCGTATTATTCTTTCGTAGGCATAAAAATGAAGTTTAGGTATATTTGTCGTAAACAAAAAACTGTAGTTCAAACAGTATTCGGTCTATCAATGGCATCTATAATAATCTATATTCTATTGTGAAATTGTGAAAGCTCTTTTGCGCTATCCGGACATAGATGGAACTGTAGAAAATTATGTTTAGCACTGAAGGTATTTCGATTAAGTACCTACCTAGTTGAAATCAAGACTGCCCCCTGTACTTTAGAAGATTCGGGTAATTCCACTATTCCATCTATTCCGTTTAGAAGGATATTTTACAACAAAATATTTTTAACCATAAAAGCCATTTTTGAAACGCGCCATTAGTGACACCGCGTTTCTAAAATGGCACTTCATCAATGATCAAAAAATTTTTATAACATTAGTAACCCTATTTTATCACACCATGGTATAATCCCAATAAAAATGTTTTTATTTTCAGACTGTCATGATACATCCCAACAGTGCCCTTTTTGAAGAATTGCCACGCTGGGTGATTTACCATGAGCTAGTTTTTACATCCAAAGAATTTATGAGGCAAGTTACAGAAATTGAAAGCAAATGGCTCTTGGAAGTTGCTCCTCATTACTACAAGTCAAAAGAATTAGAAGATTCAACAAACAAAAAAATGCCTAAAACTATTGGGAAATCTGCAAACAAACAATAAAATAATTTAAATTTTATTGTTATACATTTTCAATGAGATCTAAAATTCACAACTCCCTCAATTTATGTAATATCTAAACAATAAATAAACAAACAAGTCTCAGAAATCAGACACTCTGCCTTTTCTCTCCCAATCTCCATATCTGGTTGGCTCAAGTCCCCTGGGACCACCAATTTCTCCAGTAATTGGATTAGTATTGTCTGGGAATGGTGCCAAGGGATCATCTTTCTGAGAAGGATGCATTAGTGGCTGGTCTCCTAGATCATCAATAGGTGTAGTTTCTCTTAATTTTTTTCTAAACTCTGCCATCCGCTGCGATTCTTTTTTTTCATCACCTTTTGGAATTGCTTCAGAATTAAGTGTATTGGAATACTTGAATGATATAATATGTTGCACAGCTGCTCCTGGAATAAATTATAAAAGAAAGTAAATAATGAAACAATTAAGTTTACTCTGTACTGTAGTGCAACTAAAATAACATGTTTATTTGCTAGGCAAATTAAAATAACGACCCGGCTGGTGTTGGGCCACAAGCAGTGTAGGGTGCCCTAGTTGCAAATGCAGACTGAGTTTTTGGATTTTTTTAACCAAGTGTCCCATATCCTTCCACATATCTACTCAAGACTTAACAACTAAATAAGTCTAAATTTTATACATACAATTTGAATGAAATTTTAATTTCTCAAGTACAATCATATAAGTTGGTGTTATAACTATAACTCATTAAATTTATAAACCCTAGTTTATAATACTATTGTCACAAATTTCTTCATGTGTCCACAGCCGTTTAGCTGACAGAATGGGTTACTTGATTCCAACAAAACACTAAACTGTTTCACAAATGGATCTATATATTGAAAAATATTTTTGAAACACCTTTTCAATGAAACAAGACACCAGGGTTTTGTCCAGAAAAAAAAAATTATTCCCACTTTACATTTAGTATAGGGTCTACACTAAAAAGGGTAAAGAAAAGCAATGAATTGAACATTTATAAAAAAAAGTTCGCTACATTTACGAGTACCTATTTACGAGTAAGTAGGTAGGCCTCGAAGCTAGGAGATATACGGGAGCAGCCTTGGCGCCCCTTATATTTAGGCGCCCTAGGCGGTCGCCCCAACATGCCTTACCCTAAATCGCTATTAGACACAAATACGTCAAACTTATAACACCCATCTTTTTTTGGCGTAAGTATCTTGCTTTTACACGTGATTTCACTGGGTACCTAAGAAATTATGAATAGAGGTATTTATGCATATCATATCCTGCAAAGATTAACCGAGAGGTAGAAGCAAAAATCGAACCTACCTCTATACTTAATAGGATTGCTGATACAACGTAACATTGTTTATGTACACAAAATATCTTCAATAAAATGAAAGTAAATAAAATCTAAAGCGCAGCAAAAATTCCTTTGTTTTGGAAATAATGGACACTGACAAGACAAATGACATTATGACATGAGATGAGAATGACAATTTGACGTACATAGTAAAAAGGTAGGTAACCAGCTGCGCGAGAGATGGGCGGCGGGTAAATACCCAATCTACCCATTTGGGAATATACCCGGTAGATTGGGTAAATACCCGGTATATACCCGTATCTACCCATTTGGTAGGTAGATTGAATTTTATGAGTAATTACTTCGCAATTCGTGTCGGAAAGTGTGTGCAAGCGCTGTAATGTGCTTAAAATGCAGGTAGACGTCAAATCTGACATTAAAGTATATGAAACCACCATACTAATCATACTTTGATAATAGACTTTTTTGATTTATTATCATTTTTTTGTTGGGAGGTGCGCAAAGACATACTTAAAAGTGGTTAAATGAGTAAGAAGATATAAAATGCGATGTCAATATATGGGCACTCATACATGTATAGAGAGTAGGTATCTTTGACTGCTCATCCAAGAGCCAAAACTACTGATTTCAGGGTTGGTCTCGGAACAAAAGATATTCGTATAGACGAGTTCTTAGATACCCCATCAACTTGTCATAACATTTCCTACAAAATAATATGCCGGGTATTTACCCGTATCTACCCGTTGTATGAAAACATACAAATTAACAGGTCAAAATTTACATTTTTTGCTGGCAAACGTAAGAAGACCTAAAAAGATGTTTAATTGAGCAATCAGACATCAAATGCGATGTCAATATACGAGCACCCTTATACATGAATAGAGATTAGGTATCTTTGACTGCTAATTCAAGAGCCTAAACTACTGATTTCGGGGTTGGTCTCGGAACAAAAGATATTCGTTTAGAAGAGTTCTTCGATCCCCCATCAACTTGTCATAACATTTCCCACAAAAAAGTATGCCGGGTATTTACCCGTTGTATGGGAACATACAAATTGACAGGTCTAACTTTATATTTTTTGCTGGCAAATATTTTAAGACCTAACTAGATGTTAAAATGTGCAATCAGACATCAAATGCGATGTCAATATACGAGCACCCTCATACATGTATAGAGATTAGGTATCTTTGACTGCTAATATAAGAGCCAAAACTAAGAATTTAGGGGTTGGCCTTGAGCAATAGATATTTGTATAGACGAGTTCTTCGATCCCCCATCAACTTGTCATAACATTACCTACAAAATAGTATGCCGGGTATTTACCCGTATCTACCCGTTGTATGGGAACATACAAATTAACAGGTCTAACTTTATATTTTTTGCTGGCAAATATTTGTAGACCTAACTAGATGTTAAAATGTGCAATCAGACATCAAATGCGATGTCAATATACGAGCACCCTTATACATGTATAGAGATTAAGTATCTTTGACTGCTAATTTTAAAGCCAAAACTACTGATTTCGGGGTTAGTCTCGGAACAAAAGATATTCGTTTAGACAAATTCTTCGATCCCCCATCAACTTGTCATAACATTTCCCACAAAATTGTATGCCGGGTATTTACCCGTATCTACCCGTTGTATGAAAACATACAAATTAACAGGTCCAAGATTACACTTTTTGCTGGCAAACGTAAGTAGACCTAATGAGATGTTAAAATGAGCAATCAGACATCAAATGCGATGTCAATATACGAGCACCCTCATAGATGTATAGAGATTAGGTATCTTTGACTGCTAATTTAAGAGCCAAAACTACTGATTTCGGGGTTGGTCTCGGAACAAAAGATATTCGTTTTGACGAGTTCTTCGTTCCCTCATCAACTTGTCATAACATTTCCCACAAAATAGTATGCCGGGTATTTACCCGTATCTACCCGTTGTATGGGAATATAAAAATTGACAGGTCTAACTTTATATTTTTTGCTGGCAAATATTTTAAGACCTAACTAGATGTTAAAATGTGCAATCAGACATCAAATGCGATGTCAAAATACGAGCACCCTCATACATGTATAGAGATTAGGTATCTTTGACTGCTAATTTAAGAGCCAAAACTACTGATTTCGGGATTGGTCTCGGAACAAAAGATATTCGTTTAGACGAGTTCTTCGATCCACCATCAACTTGTAATAACATTTCCCACAAAATAGTATGCCGGGTATTTACCCGTATCTACCCGTTGTATGGGAATATACAAATTGACAGGTCTAACTTTATATTTTTCTGGCAAATATTTTACGACATTACTAGATGTTAAAATGTGCAATCAGACATCAAATGCGATGTCAATATACGAGCACCCTCATAGATGTATAGAGATTAGGTATCTTTGACTGCTAATATAAGAGCCAAAACTAAGGATTTCGGGGTTGGCTTCGGAACAAAAGATATTCGTTTAGACGAGTTCTTCGATCCCCCATCAACTTGTCATAACATTTCCCAAAAAATAGTATGCCGGGTATTTACCCGTATCTACCCGTTGTATGGAAACATACAAATTAACAGGTCTAAGATTACACTTTTTGCTGGCAAACGTAAGAAGACCTAATAAAATGTGAAAATGAGCAATCAGACATCAAATGCGATGTCAATATACGAGCACCCTCATACATGTATAGAGATTAGGTATCTTTGACTGCTAATTTAAGAGCCAAAACTACTGATTTCGGGGTTGGTCTCGGAACTAAAGATATTCGTTTAGACGAGTTCTCCGATCCCCCATCAACTTGTCATAACATTTCCCACAAAATAGTATGCCGGGTATTTACCCGTATCTACCCGTTGTATGGAAACATACAAATTAACAGGTCTAAGATTACACTTTTTGTTGGCAAACGTAAGTAGACCTAATAAGATGTTAAAATGAGCAATCAGACATCAAATGCGATGTCAATATACGAGCAACCTCATACATGTATAGAGATTAGGTATCTTTGACTGCTAATTTAAGAGCCAAAACTACTGATTTCGGGGTTGGTCTCGGAACAAAAGATATTCGTTTAGACGAGTTCTTCGTTCCCTCATCAACTTGTCATAACATTTCCCACAAAATAGTATGCCGGGTATTTACCCGTATCTACCCGTTGTATGGGAACATACAAATTTACAGGTTTAATTTTATATTTTTTGCTGGCAAATATTTTTAGACATAACTAGATGTTAAAATGTGCAATCAGACATCAAATGCGATGTCAATATACGAGCACCCTCATACATGTATAGAGATTAGGTATCTTTGACTGCTAATTTAACAGCCAAAACTGCTGATTTCGGGGTTGTTCTCGGAACAAAAGATATTCGTTTAGACAAGTTCTTCGATCCCCCATCAACTTGTTATAACATTTCCCATAAAATAGTATGCCGGGTATTTACCCGTATCTACCCGTTGTATGGGAACATACAAATTGACAGGTCTAACTTTATATTTTTTGCTGGCAAATATTTTAAGACCTAACTAGATGTTAAAATGTGCAATCAGACATCAAATGCGATGTCAATATACGAGCACCCTCATACATGTATAGAGATTAGGTATCTTTGACTGCTAATTTAACAGCCAAAACTGCTGATTTCGGGGTTGGTCTCGGAACAAAAGATATTCGTTTAGACGAGTTCTTCGATCCCCCATCAACTTGTTATAACATTTCCCACAAAATAGTATGCCGGGTATTTACCCGCATCTACCCGTTGTATGGAAACATACAAATTAACAGGTCTAAGCTCACACTTTTTGCTGGCAAACGTAAGTAGACCTAATAAGATGTTAAAATGAGCAATCAGACATCAAATGCGATGTCAATATACGAGCACCCTCATACATGTATAGAGAGTAGGTATCTTGGACTGCTTAACCAAGAGCCAAAACTCCTGATTTCGGGGTTGGTCTCGGAACAAAAGATATTCGTATAGATGAGTTCTTCGATCCCCCATCAACTTGTTATAACATTTCCCACAAAATAGTATGCCGGGTATTTACCCGTATCTACCCGTTGTATGGAAACATACAAATTGACAGGTCTATGTTTTCATTTTTTGCTGGCAAACGTAAGTAGACCTAATTATATGTTAAAATAAGTAATCAGATAACAAATAAGATGGCATCTGTATATTTAATATGGAAAGCATCAGTGATTTTAATCTTTAATATTTTTTCTTTTAGAGATATTCATTGTTCTATACATTATATAACCTGTTTATACATTTCTACACATAAATAGTGGACTCACACAAATTTTTAAATAAATATCCCAATCTACCCACCCAAACGGGTAGATACGGGTATATACCCGGTGCATATCGGGTAAATACCCAAGCGTGGGTAAATACCCGGGTAGATGCCCATCTCTATGCGCGGCAGGCTAAAGTGCTATTTTTGAAACGGGGAGTCTATCTACGGAAGAAATTCTGGCAACATTTTGTGATTAAAGTTGCGTGTGACTGTCAATGTCAAAAAAAGTATGTACACCTGGCATATGTACAATATATATCATGGTATAATATTAGGTACATACTACATTCAATTCAATTTAATTCTATGTTGAAAATCAACATTCTGCCAAGTTGAAAACATTATTGATAACACATAAAATGGAGCCAGTCTACAGTAATTCCATAAGACAAAGAATAAATAAGATATTTGATAGTCACATCATAACAGATAACAGCGAAGCTCTCAACACCGTTTCTGCGCTATGCTCGTCAAATTCTGCATACACAAGAAGAGTGCTTGTTAATGAAATAGAAAAAAGAGACATGCTAGTGAATAAAACTGTTTTGACTGAATATAACAAGGTAAATGATAAATTACTTACGTTGATAAATTCTTTGTCTTCCTTAGAGTCTGCTGTCAAGGATATGTCTAATAGATTGCATGAGTCCAAAACGAAAACACATCATTTAATTTCTCAGACAACAAAATTAAAAGATGAAAGAAAAAAAACTGAAAAGAAATTGGTTTGGGTTGATGCGTTTGTTAAAACATTTCAAATATCTCCTGAGCAAAATGAATATCTTTACAATGTGTCTATAAAAACGCCTCTTACAATAGATTTTTTTGATACTTTAACCCAAATTGAAAAGCTGTATGATAACTGCAAAACTCTAGTAAAGTGTTGGTATGAAACCTCAGCGTTTGATATTATGGAAACTATTGGTATGCAGCAAGAAGTAGCAATAGAAAAATTGTATCACTGGACAGTTGGTGCATGCGTTAGTATAGATTCACCAAACAATGCTCTGGTGCCTAAAGCATTGGCTAAGTTTCAAAATAGACAAGTGTTGTTCTCTAACATTGTTGATGAATATTGCTCTGCACGGAAAGCTACTACAGTTCAGGCATTTATCGATGCTCTGACTAAAGGAACAGAAGGTTCCAAGCCAATAGAGTTTTATGCTAATGATGCAAAGCGCTACATTGGAGATATTTTGACTTGGGTTTATCAAATAATACCTATAGAGAAAGAAAATCTGAATACATTGTTTAAGTTTTGTGAGATGCAAGATAAAAGTCAACAGATCACTGATGCTCTCACCAGTATTATGGAAGCTATTTGCCCACTGTTAAAAGTAAGGGCTGAACTCATATTAAAACCAGACAAAGACCCTTTGGTATTGTGGTCAATTACTAATTTAATTATTTACTACAAAGATGTAATACAGTGTGTGACACCTAAAGGGCACTTAATTGACACCTTTGAAGAACTCCTTAAGAAGAGTGAAGAAGTATTTTTAATTACTTTAGATGCAAAGATACAGAAGGAGCTTAGTCATGGAGTGAAAGCTCCCCCTGTGGACTTGAACCCTTCAATTGTTGTAGCTGACTTGGTTAGCTTCTTACGAGATTTGTTGGCTGTTATGAATATTACTAACAACATTAATAATGATGATAGAAAAATTATTACTACTCACATTTTGGATCCATTGCTGCATGCAATCAATGAGACTGCATGTCACTTGAGCTCCACTGACATGTCTGTGTATATGTTAAATTGCATTTACCACATACAGTGTACATTGTCTCTATACACTACTATGGATGATTACAATGAAAGGCTTCAAGCCCAGTCAGAGGCACAAATTGATACTCTTACATCAGAACAAGCCAGTTACCTGGTAGCAAATTTGAATTTAGGTCCAATATATACCATACTGCAAGAAAAAACAAGTGGGCCACTTTCAACCTTGCCTGGTATGGACACTTCAACATTGAAACAGTTCCTTAGTAAATTTGATATGTTCCTAGTGTCACCTGATGTTTACATCTTGCCTCAGTTGAATTTGCTTTTGAGCCACACCCATAAATCTTATGTAAAGAAACGGGCTTTTGAAGTAATATTGGCTATTTATGCTCAGTTGTATAAAGCAGTTCATGACCCTAGTAATGGTTATATTGATCCTCATTTAACTATGCGTAGGACACCTGATGAAGTGAATAATTTACTTAAGTAAGCCCCAACCAGCACATTATAGAACTGAACCTGTACCACACTTTTAAAATATAACCGGCCAAGTGCATGTCCGGCCACGCCTCATGGTTTAACTACAAAAAATTGCCTTAAAAATTAATTTCACATTTTCATTTCCTGATTACATTTTATTAGTAAATTGACAACTCTTTAATTTGTAAACCTTACTTAGCTCTGGTAGTTTTCCTTATAACTTCGTTATTTGCCGAGAATTTTTTCACATGTCCATCCATATACAACAGTTTATCTGATAGAAGGGGGAAATTGGACTGTAAGAAAAATTTGCACTATATTTATAACCACATACCTATTTCACAAACGGATTCCTAAATTAAATAATCGGCCAAGTGCGAGTTAAACTCGCGTAAAGAGGATTCCATACAATCTCATTTGAAATCGTTACAGTAAGACGCACTATGTTCCGTTACTGAGCGTATTATATTGAGTTTACTTTATTTTCAATTAATAGAATTATTATACAACGTGTTAATAAAATAACGCAAAACCTCTCAGATGGTACTTCAGCCCATGAAACTAAACAACTTTTGTTCTACAACATTCACAAAACCAAAAAAAATATTTAAATTTTCATACAAACTGATCGGCTGATCGAGTCAATTTGTATGAAAATCTTAATTTTATTTCTGGCATTTTGGGAATATTGTAGAACAAAAGTTGTTCAGTTTCATGGACCTGAGAGGTTTTGCGTTATTTTATTAACACGTTGTAGATTTTCCTATAATTTACAAGCAATAAATATACAGTACCTGGGCGACCGAGCTTTGCTCGGTTACATCTCAAACATTAACTAATTTTTTTTAAACTTGTCTAAAAACAATGCAAAAAAAATATATAAACTTAAACATAAAAAAAAACAAAAGTAAGTCACCGAGTGGGATTCGAACCCGTAACACTCTTTCTAGCGGTTCGCTGTCCTTAACCACTGAGCTAAATAAAGGCGGTCGCGGCGCGACGAAATTGGCGACCATATTCTGCGTGGAAAGAAAAACGCATGAAAACTCGAAAACACGCGTTTTCCCAAACATAAAACTAATCTAGATCGATTGTTTACCCCCGAAAACCCCTATATATAAATTTTCAGCGAAATCGTTAGAGCCGTTTTCGAGATCACAGAAATTTATAAATATATATATATACATACAAGAATTGCTCGTTTAAAGGTATAAGATAGATCGATTGTTTACCCCCGAAAACCCCTATATATAAATTTTCAGCGAAATCGTTAGAGCCGTTTTAGAGATCACAGAAATTTATAAATATATATATAAACATACAAGAATTGCTCGTTTAAAGGTATAAGATAACGTAAGTAGGGTTGCCAGGTCGCCAAACCTAAAAGCCGGACAGACCAGCCAGTTTGGCCGGACATTTGGGTAGAAAAGCCGGACACCCTACATTATTGAGGATTTTGTCTCTGCATTAGGTACAACAAAAAAAATGTATGTAAAACCAAGCTTTTTTGATTATTAATCTTGCCGCCACGCAACGCAACGTACGGCACGTGCGCTATCAATGAGGTCTTTTCAGAATAGAAATTTAAAAAAATAAGTCTAGATGGCGTTGATAAAAAGGCATGTGTCAATGTCATAGATGGCAATATTGAATGTCCTGTCACTCTCTATAGGAGTGGGTCGTCAACGGTTTTGTCGTCGACGAAACGAGACCGTTTTCCGTCAACTTTAAACGAGTTTATAAAACAGTCTAATTTTCGACTAGTTAGGAACTACATTGAGGAACTATGACAACGTAAACTAAACTTTTATTGCACGATTCAACGACAACGTCAACGTCGTGACGTGAACTAGACTGGAGTCAAATTAGACCAAAAAAATAACGTAAATTATGTCTAATAACCTGTTTATAAACTAAAAATACAATCTATGCGTATGACAATAGAATTGAACTGCGCCCACTCAGTGCATGGATTTCGCGCATGCGCGCGGCAGAGACAGTCATATCGGCAAATATTAAAGTATGAATGAAGCGAACAGATTGCTAACTTCGGTTGGCGTAGCGAAGCGACGAGGAGTCACGATCATTATCATTCGATCATTTCGGTTTATCATTCGACGGTAAACTAGTCTAATAGTTCATGCACTTCATGCCAGTTAACGGTTGAAATAAACCGTTCGTTCATTCAACGACCATGTCTACTCTCTAGGTATCTATGTAGGTAATATAAACATAACTATTTACTGTTTCATTTATAATGTTTTCTTATTAATATTCTAACAAAAAAATATATACTACGTTATAATTATGGTTAGCCCATGTATTGTGAAAAACTGTCAAAATATTGGCACTCGTCGTTTTCCTTAAGACGAAATCACAATGGATACAAGCTTTACAACATAATATCAAGTCTGGACTAACTTTTCATAAGAATTCTCTCATATATTTACTGAATTAAGGGAAAATTCTTAGTAGAATGTAAATTGCTTACATTTTACAAGCACAGAATTTTTGACGTACTGGGCGTTTTTTCATGAAACGCTTTTTGAAACTGGTTTCTACGATAGAAACGAACGAATGGTTTTCGATTCATATACATAGTTATACTGAGAACGGACGACCACACCGGGTGAAACGAAGAAACGAATAACGAAACGATCCCCGATATTCAAAACATGAACGAACATTCCTTCCGTTCCGCCCGTTTATATGTTTTTTCTCCTACAAACACGTTTCTTTCGTAATGTTTAAGCAATTTTAAATCTTATTTAAAGGATAGAGAAAGCAGTTTTTCGTGAAACTGGTTCTCAATCCAGTTCCTTTGCCAGATGAAACCAGCCCGTTCCGTTTTCTGCAAAACCCGTTACGTACGACCCACCACTATTTGACACTTGACCAAGGCATCAATGCCATCTAGTGAGAAAAAGAGTTACTATATTTTTTTTTTTAATGTCACTTTGAAAACCCCTCATTGAGGAATGAACAATAACGACAGAGCCACTGACCTCCATATATACAAGTACGCTGGACCTATGACTGTGGCGTCGCTGTGGCGAACGGTATTTTGATGCTACGGAATTTGTACGGATTTTGCTGTCGGATGTACACATTTTATAGTTCCCATAGTATGGCAACACTGTGGCACCGAGCGTGCCGTGCGTGGTCGGTCCACATTCTAATGGTCGGTCATGGGTCGGTCACAAAAACAAATTTCATGAAGTTTGTTTTTATTTTATCTCTTTACAACATACAAATAATTATTGTACATTATAATTATCTAGACCTGATCTAGAATTCTAGACACGCGGCAGTGTGTTAGTGCCAAGTTCAAAGACTAAGTTACTACTAATATAATTATTTTCATACAAGGAATGTTAATATTTTTCACTTTTAGGTCATTTAAAATAATAACAAGTTCAGTGTTAACCAAAAGCGTCAATAATCTAAACATTAAAATGGCAAAAAGTTCCTTTGAATATGTGAAGAAGTTTGAACTGGATGATACATTATTGCCAAACACTTGGATTGTTGTAAGGCTTGATGGGAAGTGTTTTCATAAGTTTTCAGAGGACCATGAATTTTCCAAACCAAATGATATAAGAGCATTACATCTGATGAACTATGCAGCATTTAGTGTAGTTAGAGAATTTCATGATTTATTAATGGCCTTTGGGCAAAGTGATGAATACTCATTTGTTTTCAAAAAGCAAACCACTCTTTATAAACGCAGAGCTGCTAAATTACTAACAACTATCAATAGCAAGTTCTCCTCTTCATATGTGTATTATTGGAGCCGATTTTTTTGTGATCAGAAATTAAAATATCCACCAATATTTGATGGCCGTGTTGTGTTGTATCCTACTGAAGAAAACTTAATAGATTACATGAAATGGCGTCAAGCAGATGTCCACATAAATAACCTGTACAATACTACATTCTGGAATTTGGTATTGAAAGGCAAATTAAGTCCCTTAGAGGTTAGTCTGTAACTTTCTGTCCTATAAATAACACGGGCTTTGTTTATTACTTTAATGCTATCCACCTAAATGAAATTGATATTGGCAGATGAGATATTATTAATTTACTAGATGTCAACTTGTGTTGGATAATATCCCCGTTCATCCCTTGTAATTTATAAGGTGCTGGTAAGGTGGAACATCGTCATAATATCAGCCACAGGAAGTCCACTGCTAGACATAGGCCTCCCCCAAGGATTTCCAAAATGACCAGTGTGAGGTGGATGATTGGTGGCAACTCCACCACTTTCATCTTCTCGATATTGGCACGAATAGGCATTTAGGTCCAAGTCCCACATAACAGCTCCACTAACATTGGTCCCACAGTGAAAAAGTATGTGGAAGCATTTCCTCCTCATTAAAATAAAAAGAGGGTGGGTATTAGTTTAAACCTAGTGATAAAGTTAGTCTGTGTTTAGAAGTTTTTTTAAAATATGATAATAATTATCTCACATTCACAATGTTGATGTTTTTATCTATTGTTTTTTTGTTTGATATGATAGTGTAAGTTGATCAAGGGAAACGACTTAACCTGGGAGTCCCAAGCTCTCATAGACACTGGGCTGGTAACCTGTTAATATTTCTGAAGTTCTTGTTTTCTGTTTTTAAATGTCCAGTAGTGAACTGATAGATGATGACATGTACACCACATTCATACTAATTTATTCTTATTGTACATAGTTCATTTCTGAGTTGTAATTGGGGACTACATTTCAACATAATATCAATAGGTACTACAACATTATATAGGTAGGTAGCACAGATATATATCTATGTCTGTGGTAGGTAGGTTTTTAATCCCTTTTTTTAACTTTAAACAATAAGTGTTAATTAAAAGTGTGATTTATTAATTAACACCATCAATAAACAATCATGATTTGTTCTTGGGACCCTAGGCTCTGTATACCTCGTCAAGGAAAAAGACGTGATCGTGTATTGGTAATAAAACTAGAAACAAAATGGAATTATTTAATAGGTCTTTGGGTGTCTTGAGTCTTATCAGAGGACAGAAGCCAAGGAAATCGGAAATCAAAAATCAAATTTGGATTCAGTAATCGTCAAAAGCGGAAACCGAAAATAGAAATCAGGATATGTACTCAGAAGCAGAAAGTTCCGCATTAACAAATGCAACAAACTATGAATCTTGCAAAGAAGAACACGAAGAGCATCCCGGCGGACGCAAAACAACAAAGCAGTCTATTATCCTTCCTAGTATATATTACACACCAAGTATTTTATCTATCCTCCCCATACTGATTTGATGCAAGTATTCGGTCGGTTCTTTTAACTCCCTCTCTCTCCTGTTTCCTGACTGCTAATATCTCTTACACTCCTCTATCCCTATCTACGAGTCCAACTGGTTTCTCGAGCTATGAGAGTGGTATAACGAGGTTTGGCATCGCCAAGCATGAGAAACTGTAGACGGTACACATACCGGCTTTGGTTTTCGAGCATGATGATGCACTTACCAAGTAGACCTCATTCATAAACTCTTGCAGCGTAACTGCTGGCTGGGCGGACTCAGAACAGAAGGTCTTTGGGTGTCTTGAGTCTTAGCTCCGCTGCCCTGCAGGATATTCTACTACTGTTTGTAAAACATTTTTATTCTTTTTAGGCTGAAAAACGTTTGAGTGGCACAGTATCTGCTGATAAAAATGAAATATTATTTAAAGAATTCAATATAAATTATAACAATGAACCAGAAATGTTCAAAAGAGGGACATTATTACTAAGGAAAGCCATAGCTGGTGAAGATGCAGGAAAAACGGTGATTGTAGATGTTCATGATGACATGCTCAAAGAAAAGTTTTGGAAAGAGCATTCAATAATATTACAAGCTAAACCACCTAAACAGAATTTAGTCTATGATGGTCCAAGTACAGAAATTATTGAAGAGCAAATAAAAGGTACTAGTAAGAATAGTATTGTTATAATTTAAAGATGTTTATAGCTTAAGTGATATTTTGATCATGAAATAAAGATTTTTTTATGAATGCTACATTTTATTGCACTACATTATTAACTACTCAATGATATATTGACGATTTTAAACCTATTTAGGTGTGCTATCCATACTTATTATATAAAGCTGAAGAGTTTGTTTGTTTGTTTGAACGCGCTAATCTCACGAACCACTGGTCAGATTTAAAAAATTCTTTCGGTATTAGATAGGTCATTTATCGAGGAAGGCTCTAGGCTATATTGCATCACGCCCTCGACTTCACACGTGTGGTTAACGCGGGCGAAGCCGGGCGCTGCCTCTAGTGTAAAATAATAGAATATGTAATGGTAAACATATTTATTGATTAATACATTGTACATTTTAAATTTATAATTTCGGTACAACTAACAACACTAGTGGGATATCAAATGTTACATTTAAAATGTTGCTTGTTTAAATATTCTTTACAGGCAGCATTTAGATCGGGCCATTACAGCTACAAACTTCTCAATAGTACAATTCTATTAACCTGCATTTTAACATAATTAATATTTTCTTGTGTGCCAACTTAATACTGAATACAGTGAACTAAGAAATTTTCTTTTTAAGTTCATTTGAACTATCAAGCAGTAAAAGTAATAATACCTACACAAGGATCTGAAATTTTAACATTCATGCATGGATATACCTGCATTTAACACTTTTAACAATAAATAACAGCTTTATGTACCTATATACAGTTTGAACTTCACAAATTATCTACGTACATGTTTATATGTTGGAATCAAAGAAGAAAATAATTTTGTAACTATACTTTTAAATGTAAAACTTACAGATATCAATAGAGTTATATATTCTATTTTTTTTATTTGTGAAGTATATACATAACACTCAATATTTTTTATTTTAATGTTCATAAAATACATTTTAGAAAATCGGAATGTAGTTGTCAATCTTGGCTCTGTGCTTTTGAGCCACACACTCGCTTATCCATACAATGTTTCGGCACTCTTGTTCCTTCAGCTTCAGGTAGGAATAAAAGACTCCAAAGTGGAATTGTTGCAGGAAAGCATGAACATTAAGACTCACCTGGAAAAGATAACTGTGTTATTAATCATATACATATAGTATAAAACGTAGCTAACCAGTCTCATGTTTGGTACCTTATGTTAATTATTTATTACTATAGTTTGTACAAAATTGTAACTAGCACAATAAAATCTACAAACATTGACATAAAAAAATTAAATAATTTTTTAGCATGGGCATTAACTAATTATTGGTTCATGTAAAACTTTACCTCATGTTCGAAGAACTTGTCTTCCAAGGTTTTGTCACCCACATTGTTGCCGGCTCCTTCAAATAGAGCTGAATATTCAGCATAGTACTCTGCTACTGCTTTGACTTGTTCGTAATCATCAGCACGAGCCAGGGCAGCCAAGCCATCTGGGTTAAGTTTTCCACAACGGGGGTAAAGCTTAGCACGGTCATCCTTTGACAGTTCAGTTCCAAAGGAGTTGATAGTGATGATGATAGCACGACGATCAGCTTCAAACTGAAATTAGGATATAGGATGAAAATAATCCAGCCTATGTAAACAATAATTTCCACATTGATTTGTTCCATACTTACAGCTAAGATCTCGCACATAACATCAGCAGTAGTGCCTCCAATTTGTTTGCAAAAGTCATAGAAAGCCTCCAAATATGCCTTGTAAAGTGTGTTACGAATGATTTCGATGTTCATTTCATCTAAGTCCTGCTCACTGATGCAGTCTACGAAGAATGGGGCCAGTGGGGTGTCCACGAGAACAGCATTGTACAGCTCGGCAGGAGTAGCAGCAACATGGATGGCCTCCATCTGCTCAAAGGATCCTAATGGGTGACATTTAGGAATCAACTCGGAGATAGGCCTCTGGTGGAGAGTTCCAGTTATCAAAAGAATAATGTTGTCAATCATGTAACTGTATGTAATGAAATCCAGGAATGTTGAAAGGGGCTCCACAGAATGATTCCTCAGATGTTGGAACTCAATGACAAGTTTCTCACGAAGCTTGTCATCTATTGTTGAAACGGAGAGGGGGCTGGGCTCATTGGCGAGGAATGTTCCGTAATCAGTACCTTGTAGGTGGAGTTTCAAATCTGTGAAACATGAAAACAATAATTATTGTCATTCATGGGTCAAAATGTAGGTAATGCCACTTGATTGGAATTAATGTAGGTACAGTTATTCTAACGTTGTATTACTGAGATTACTGATTACCTATCAATAATGCAAACCAACGAAGCTATGTAGTATAATTTTACCTTCCAATGTTTCGCATTGAACCAAGTTCAAGTAGTCGGATTGCTTGAGTATTCCACATTTGAAACCACGGCACAAACCCTCCAAATACCCGCCATCGATATTAAATATGCACCCCTTCATTTTATAAATTAATCCCTCTCCGTCTTTAGTAAATTATTTTATTCCAACTACTTTTCAGTCCTAGAGACAGAACGAATGAATGAAATCGAACATTGATCATATGATTAAACCATAGACAAGAACCCAAACGAACATGGGTGGGTGATCATTCTCCATTGACCTCTTTAAACCGTCCATATGCTGGATACAATAACGTTATAAAATGTGTGGCCGTAACGATCACCAGTGACATTGACATTCTTAACGGTGCGATGCGATGCAGATGGTACTCGAAAAACATTAAATTAGTACTAATTCTTGCAAAAGCATGTGGAATGTTATAAATAAAGAGAGAGGAAAGAATAATTCTGCCAAAGTTAGCTTTACTCATGGATTTTACTGAAGAAATTACTTTTTGACATGTAATTCTTTTTCAATAATTCATTCATATTATGATTATTTTTAAAGATGGACCGAGTACTCGGTTGTTACTCGGTACTCGGCATACTCGACGCCTTTTTCAGTACTCGTACTCGGCCAAATAACTCGGTTCACCTGCCGAGTATTGGTGCCGTGTACTCGGCCGAATAACTCGGTTCAACTACCGAGTATTGGTCAAATGTGGTAAAGCCACCAAGCGGTGGTAAATTGTGATGAAGGAAGACTAGGCTTGCTGCCCGTTCAGGTAACAATCTATTTCTTTTGTCTTCGTAGATATTACATATTACCAGCCTCCTTAGCATGGTACCGTAGATAAGCCAAAGATAAAATTAATATCGCGCGTCAGACTAGATACGTCTCGCTCGTTATTGTTACGTAGAGCGAGATAGCTGCAGTTTATACCGCTTGATAAACGTTGTCGCCAGTGCCATGCTAGCGGGGCAGTTTCTGAAAATAAACGCTCTGTACACAGTACTGGCAGGTGCACATAATCTCAATCAATCAAAATCATGTTCAATGTGCTATATGTGTATATTTTATTTGCTGCCGACCACTGAAATGGACTCTGGTCTCTGAGTAATAAAGTTTGGCTTACATAGCGATTAAACGAAAGAAGAATTTCACGTTTTGGTGGTTTGGTAAAAGCCATTTACCATGTAGCAGCTCCTAAAATCACACGGGCGTCTTGTCTTGAAATGTTCACATTCGCATTCATGGTTCATTTTCGTCACTGCAATTGGAGCTCTCTACATCTTCACTTTTCTGAAGGGATTCTAAAAACAGCATCTTTATTATCAGTTCATATTTTTCTGGATTAAAATACCTCAATCTAAATCGTAGACATGTACGAACTCTTTTTCGCGCCATTACTGAATCGAGTTAATCGGCAGAGTACTCGGTTTGATGAAACCAAAACCGAGTAATACTCGGTACTCGGTTACTCGGTAAAAGTAGTACTCGGCCTATCTCTAATTATTTTGTATACAAAAGTATATTTATATAAATGTCCGACCGAAATTTCGGTTTCGGTTTCGGCCGAGTTTCGGTCAAAAATCAAGTTTCGGCAGAAGTTTCGGTTTCGGCCGAAAATGGGCCGAAACCGAAAATCATTTCGGAAGTTATCGTGCACGCTCGCCTAACTTCGTTTCGCACGGCAACGCGGTCAGCCCTGTGGTGGGATTTTTCAAACGCGGAGTCACTAAACGAACGGTTATTTGTATGAAAAAACCATTCGTTTAGGTGACTCCGCGTTTCAAAAATCGCACTTCTGGAGACGTATTTTTGAAATCACTTGTCACATTACGAAGGGTTTGCGCGATCGTTTCCAAACGGGCGCATTTTTGAATCGGTAGTTTGCGAAGGATTTGCAACGAGTGGTCTTGACCACTCCTAATTTTGACATTTGTAGCGTAGATATGTCATCGAAACCATTATGGGAAATCCGTTCCATTTCACGTTGCTTTTTTATTCATGTTCGAATTTTTAGAAAAGCATAGACATATTATCGTTGTTATCTGCGTAAATATTGTTTTTCGCTGACACGATGGTTTCAAAAATACGATCAATTTGTATTTTACGCGAGCGGTGACTTGGAAAACTACACGTTTTGTGTTTTGCTGAGTCCCTAAATGAAAAATAGCACTCCTGTTCGGGAATGGTCGTGCGCCGTTCGGATATCTCCGCAGCAACAAAACTTAGACAGTGCGTTATCTATCATCCGACGTAAGCAGAGGTTATGTTTAGATGGAACTGATTACATGTAAGTTTTTATTTCGTTTCTATCTTAAATGATTTGTATAGCGTGATCTAGGTATCTTTGTTAACTCTAAATGTGTGATTTGTTAATCTTTGTTAAGACTGAAACTAAGAGTGTAATAATAATTATTATTTTTTTGAAAGAGATACCTAAAAGAAGCCTAAAAGAGATCGATGATTCCTGTAACCAAAGTATTAATGAATAATTCAAAACGAATACTTAGTATTTATAATATTAATAATATTATTAAAATAATATTTTTTCATATGATAAGAAATGAATAAATGATCACAAGAAACTTAATATAATGTGTTCCCATTTAATGTCGTAATTAATGCAGAATAATAGGTAAAATGGTCCAAATTTCAGTATTTTTAAGAATTTTATACTTGAACACGTGAGTTTCGGTTTTGGTTTCGGCCGAAACTGAAGCCACGGCCGAACATTCGGTTTCGGTTTCGGCCGGAAAACCAGTTTCGGTCGGACAGTGTAGTTCGGTGCAGTGTAATAATTATCTATACATATAATAAAACAGTAAAAAAAGTGTGTCTGTACATTAAATATATTTCCAAAAAAAATATTGAGGGCGTTTGAGACGCAGTAATAGAGTAAGAATTTAAAAAAAAATGTCTGTCTGTTTGTCTGTTTGTACACGCTAATCTCCGGAAATACTGGACGGATTCGAATGAAACTTTTTTTGTTATATAGCTATTAAGCCTGGGCAACATATAGGGTATAAATGATTTTGGAAAATGGAACGCCTGATGCAGAACCATAATGGTCCAGCTAAACTGTAAGAGATATAAAAATGACGCCTTAGTAAAAGTTGTTCAGCCTGATGAGCAATTTCCAGAGACATAAAGTCCACATGAACGAAGTCGCGGGCTTCGGCTAGTTATGAATAAATGAGTATCTGAGTCACTAAACGAAGAGTATTTTGTATGAAAAAACCATTCGTTTAAAAATGACTTACGTCTTGAGCGTTTTAAAAATGCCGCTCCTACCCTGGCCGTCATCATACGCCACTTCAATACAAGCGAAGCGATAATTTCGCTTCGCTTGTATTGAAGTGGCGTATGGCTGGTTTAGTCCATTTACTTTAAGTCAATGTCAAAGAAATTTTATAAAATGTCTTTGGTCAATGTATTGAACGGGCAGACTGGGCGACCGTCCATGTACTGGATTCAGATTCTAACTTTTCCGAACGCACAGAGGTGCTATTTTTCAAACGCGAAGTAACTAAACGAACGATTTTTTGTATGGAAAACCATTAGTTTAGGTGACACCGTGTTTCAAAAATAGCACTTTAGAACGCTCCTCAACTTCAGAAGTGCCATTTTTGAAACACGGAGTCACCTAAACGAATGGTTTTTCCATACAAAAAATCGTTCGTTAGTTACTCCGTGTTTGAGAAATAGCACCTCTGTTCCTTGCAGATATGTTTGTTTTGACAAGTTTGAAACTGAATATTCCATACTTATGTAAGTTTCCAGCCTATACTGAAGTACCGTTTTTGAAACGCGGAGTCATCTACACGAATGATTTTTCCATACAAAAAACTATTTGTTTATTGACTCCGCGTTTGAAAAATGGCACCCCTGTACGGACATAAAAAACCCATCATTTTGACATCTGTCATATGGATGTCATGTCGCGGTTGCCAACTTAGGAGTTTGTTCCCAAAATTAGGTGCTAAAGTCTAATTTTTTATTCCGTAGAATTCTGACATTTCATAAGTGTTGCTACTAAAAAAGCTCTCCAACTAAAAAAGGAACCCTTATGTGCGATAAAAAATTACATTCTTGATTAATAGTTATATTTTACCAAGATAATCATAAAGTTTAATTTTTCTGGTATATTTAAAATGTTATAACATTTTTTAAATTCCGAATTATGTAAGTTATATTTTTAAGTAATTTTAAGTCAGCAGGTTATTTTTCTTTCCCTGGCATCACTCCCTACTAATTCATGTATCATCAACCTTTTTAGTCAAAATCTTATTACATTATTTTTTTCGTAATTCATCAAGAAGAAAAATTAAAAAATAAAGTATGCGGCTATCAGCTGTCACGTCGCGGCTGTCACATTGATTGTTATTATATTTATTATGTTTCTGTTAAGTTTTCTTGTTGAAAAATACTTTTTTCTGAACTGATTTAGATTAAATTTGATATGGAGATAGTTTAAGAACCTGGAAGGGACGTATAAGAGGGGTCTTTATAAAAAAATAGAATCAAAAATATTTTTTTCCTCTTTGTTTGTCTGTCTTACTGTAAGTTTGTTAAGTTTGTCGGTTATTCAACTGTTAGTGATGAAAATGGACGTAAATATGCTCGCTGTACGTCCCCTTTTAAATTAGAGCACCGCACTTAATACAATGGTTACATTCACTAACAAATAAAATGTGTAGACACAGATTTTCACACTCTTATTGAAATCTGGAATTTAATAAAAAATGTGCCCGGCCAAAAAGGTTTATGATCTCTGACATGTCAAAAAATGACAGCTGTCAGAATTCGACGGAATAAAAAATCAGACTTTAGAGGAGTAAAGGATTGCTGTGGTGCGATTTTCAAACGCGGAGTCACTAAACGAACGGTTTTTTGTATGGAAAAACCATTCGTTTAGGTGACTCCGCGTTTCAAAAATCGCACTTCTGGATTTTTTAGGAGCTTCAATTTCTTGTTTTTTTTTCTGTATAGATTAGAACACATAGTCCTATCCTACTAATATTATTAATGCGAAAGTGAGTTTGTATATTTGTTTGTCTTTTATCTCTTCACGCTTAAACTACTGAACCAATTTTGATGAAATTTGGTATGGATATAGTTTGAGACTCGGGGAAGAACATAGGTTTCAAAGCAACGCCGGCGGCAAGCACTGCGGCGCTTGCCGCCGGCCTTTCTTTGAAACCAGGCCAACGGCGCTGTTGGCCAGCGCGTCTCAATAGCGAATAAGAGGATTAGCTATTTATATTTTATGGAAATGAGTGCATTAGCGACACGGCGTCGTAGAAGATTTTAAATTGATCTCTTTAATGCCACACTATTTCCTTTCAGGCTTTATTTTTGACGTCCCTATCTTTGTTCATTAGATCATGTGAGGCATCCCACAAACATCTTATGTGAACTTAGTTGATAAAACGCCCCGTATCGAGGAACATGAAATCGATATTGATGACTCATTGATATTTATTTGAGTTGAGTACTTGAGTGTACTGTAACGCTAACTGCCAGTTGACTGTAGAAGAGCTCCGACCGTACGCGCTCGGCAGCGATGGCCAACGGCCGCGCGCGTCTATCGGGCAGGACACTGTCTACATAACAGCGATTACACTTCCCAATTTAGGGCGCCTGCGTGAAATCGTTCCCGAAGAATCGTGTAGTGTAATCGCGGCTTCATGAACAGCATGTTTGATTAAACTGCGTGACTGAAACGCGGCTACTATCTAGTTTTATAGTGCACAGGTGTAGTGTTATAGCAAGCGCGCGCGTGCGGCCGGCGCTGAAATGCCATTTTTGAAACGAGGAGTCACCTAAACGAATGGTTTTTCCATACAAAAAACCATTCGTTTAGTGACTCCGCGTTTGAAAAATAGCACCTCTGGTCAAATGCGACTCTGAAACAGTAAAATTTTTCTATGCTCTGAAACCAGTAGGCCATTCAGAAAAAAAAGGGCGAAAATTTAGGAATAGGTTGGTAACACTTCTGTCTGTAGGTAGGGGTAAAAAGAAATCTACAAAATACCTAACTCTTTTTGAAGATAACCTACAAAAAATAAAGTAACGAAGTAAATATATTTTTTTCTAAGTAACATCTAAAATATTGAAGATGGGGTCTCGCCAAATAATAGAAAAGTCTTTGACTATGTTACGGTCACTTCCAAGGATATCTCTAAGTAATATCCGGGATAATCCTGGCTCTAAAAGAACTGTAAGTAAATCATGGTTTTACTCACGTAGTGTATTGGGAAAAGGCCGACTATCTAGTTTTGATCGGTTAAGACGATCATCAGGGCGAGAAGAATAGGTCTCCAAGCAGCAGATAAAGTCCGTATTTAAATTGATTTTATGTTTTTGATATAAAAGATAGTATTGTTGAGATGTCCCATAACACAAGTCTCGAACTTACCTTGGGGCTAGCTCAATATTTAGTCATGCCGTGCATTAGAAAAATTGCTAGAAAAAGAAGCTAAATAAATTTAACTACAAGTTCAATTAATTATGACATTATACTTTGAGTAATATTATTTTATATTGCAAAGGTAGTAATTTTCAGCCTAAGTTTTAACAAACATAAACTATCTGTCCATGCACAATATTTTTCCCTCCGATCATTCGTTTAATTTCTTGCTGGAACGTTTCCCTAGCTGAAATAGTTTTCTTCTGTTGTTTCCAAAAACTACAAGTCGCACAAATATTTTATGCAGCTCACATTGACACCTTAACGGCACTAGCCGAAGCCCGTGACTTCATTTGGGTGGACTTTATGTCTCAGGCTGAACAACTTTTGCTAAGGCGTCATTTTTATATTCCTTATAGTTTAGCTGAAAACCTAATGCAGAACTATAATGGAGTTCTGCATTTGGTGTTCCTTTTTCTGAAATCATTTATACCCTATATTTTCATCCGTCCAGTATTTCTGGAGATTTGAGTGTACAAACACATTTTTTGTTAATTCTTACTCTATTACTATGTCTTCATCACCCCCAATATTTTTTTGGAAATATATTTAATGTACAGATACACTTTTTTACTGTTTTATTATATGTACAGATTAACTATATATCACTCTAGGAGATACATTCCTGGTAGGTTAATGCACTCTACATGCCTTCATAATATTTAAAAATATCCTCTTTATTATGATCAAGTAATAAAGGGATTATTTGAATATGCAAAGTGTGCATATCTACTTATAGCGGGCCTGTCATTATGAAAGCTGTGTCTGCCTGTAAAACAGGCTTAATATAGTGGAATAAACTATGTGTAATGTTGCAGCAAAAGCGAGGCCGTGCTCAACATGGTGGAGATAAACATGGGGCAGGTAACAAGGGCTCAGGACAGAGGCAAAATTTTATGAGACTTGGTTATGAAACTGGAAACAACCCATTTTATTTACGTTTTCCACATGAACCCTATTATAGAGGACATCAGTAAGTTTTACATTTTACTTACATAATATATCCATATCTTTATTTTATACATTTGTATTGATGGCCAATTTATTTTTTGATTTCTATTTCTACCAGTAAAGTTATAAAAGACTGCAATTTTTGTGGTAAATATAATTGCAGTTTGTCTGTTACGTATGTATTTTGTAGTACCTATATGGTTTATTTCAAAAGAATTAATGTTATTATAATAATTGTAAAGAGTTTAATTGAATTTTAAGATTTTAGTTAATGTCCATTATGTATTTGTTATATGTATTTTTTTTATTAACCTGTTTCATCCTATTGTTGGGCAAAGGTCTCTCCAATCCTCTTCCACTTATCTCTTTTCTGTGTAAGGCTCGTCCATCCCTTATGAAATGCGTTGATATCATCTCGCCAGTGCTTTATTGGCCTACCCGGGCGACGATAACCATCTTTGAAAATAAATAGGCAAATGATAATATTTTAAATTTAAAGGAACATTTTTGCTAGAAAAGTAAACTAATTTTATATTTTATTTTCAGCCTTAGAAGACAATATCCTCCATTAACTTTATTGCAACTCCAAAGTTTAATAGACAGAGACAGGTTGGACATTACCAAGCCAATAGACATAGCAAGCATAGTCAAATCAGGGCTCTATACATTTCATCCAGACCAGAAACAATTTGGTGTCCATTTAACAGACGAAGGAGTGGATATTTTTGCTGCTAAAGTAAATATAGAAGTTCAGTGGGCCAGCGAACAAGTGATAGCTGCAATTGAAAGAAATGGAGGCACAATCACCACAGCTTACTATGATCCCCATAGTCTGTTTTTACTCAAATCTCCAAAGAAGTTTTTTGAAACAGGTCAGGCTATTCCTAGAAGAATGATTCCACCTGCAGATGCTATTGAATACTATACCAGTGCAGAAAATAGAGGTTATTTAGCAGATCCTGAACAAGTATCCCAACAGAGATTGAAATTGGCTCAAAAATATGGATATCAGTTGCCAGAACTCGAAAAAGATCCAGATTATGCAATGTTGTGTGAAAGAAAGGATCCTAGGCAAATCTTTTACGGCCTTGAACCTGGATGGGTCATCAATCTAAAAGAAGAGAGTATATTGAAACCAAAAGATGAAGAACTGTTACAATATTATGCATTGTAAAACATAACAGCACTATCTAAACAATCTCATGTTTTAAGTTTTCAGGATGAGGCTTTAAAATACGAATGTTACCTCTATGATGTAAAAGTAAAGATACTTTAAAATGGTCACAATGAGGTAATAATTAAAGTTAAATCAATGAAAAGTACCACAGAATTATTTATCAAAGTGTATGCAATTTTAACATCGCATTTGTTACTAATATTAGGCACTACTATTTAACATCAGAATACAGGTAGCGGCGCAAAACTCTAGCGCTGACCTTGCTTGCGCAGAAGTCAAAAATACTGTACCCGTGCGCAGTATCCCCTCTACACTCCACTCAGTGTTAAACTTATATGCCGCTATTTGTATTAAGGCCATACCCAAATTTTCCGGAGTCCAGTGGCGCCGCCATTTAAAAGGAAACGGAGATATCATTCAAAATTGTGTCTTGGTCAAGCCCTAGATAACCCTTAAAACTATTTTATGAACTACTGTTTATAATTTAAAGTGCGAACGTGAAGCTTTTCTACGCACATTAGCTAAAAGTGGCCGTTTTTCGCAAATGTGCGTAGAAAAGCTTCACGTTATCACTTTAAACTACAAAAAGTAGTTTAAAAAATACTTTGAATGGGTATCTAGAACTTGACCAAGACACAATTTAAAATGATATCTCCGTTTCCTTTAAAATGATTTATTTTAAATGGCGGCGCCACTGGACCCCGAAAATTTGGGTATATCCTTAACTTGAAGACTATTAGCAACATAAAGAATTGTAAATGTTAGAACAATAAAAACTAAGTGTCAAAAACTGTTTATTTATTTGTAAAATGTTAGCTCACAAACAAATCAAGTACCAATATTCTTTCAAGTAATAATTAAATGTATTCCTTCCTAATAATAATCTATATGCATGCCTTCCAAACTCTGTAAAGATCATAATTAACATACATTATACAATGTGTCCCTTAGTAGTATAATTTAAATTGTATATTACTAAAATGACTGGAACCCTAGAATCTGCCATATCAGTATAATGTCAAGTCTGCCCTGTACAGTTGAACACAGAAAATTGTGAATAGATAAAAACTGCAGTAAATGCACATAGTACTTAAGTAATTATTATTTGAATACATAATAAAAATATTACTGTATGTCACAGGGATTCATGATAATCTTGATTCTTCATGCTTTCCTATTCAATATCTGTAATGGTCTGGTTTGTACGGCCCTTCGACAGAGACACCAATGTACTTGGCCTGTTTAGGTGTTAGCTTGGTCAACTTAACACCAAGGTGGTCTAAGTGCAGGGCAGCTACTTCTTCGTCTAACTTCTTAGGAAGTGTGTGGACACCAACAGGATATTGATTGTGTCTGGTCCAAAGCTCAATTTGTGCCAGTACTTGGTTGGTGAAGGAATTCGACATGACGAAGGAAGAGTGTCCTGTAGCGCAACCCAGGTTTACAAGCCTTCCAGCAGCGAGTACGATAATATGGTTTCCATTTTCAAGTTCATAGCGATCCACTTGTGGCTTAATGTTTACTTTTTTTGCGTTTTTCTCCAACCATGCAACATCAATTTCACAGTCAAAGTGCCCAATGTTGCAAACTATTGCGTCATCCTTCATTCTCAACAAATGTTCTTTGCAAATGATGTCAATATTTCCAGTTGTTGTAACAAAAATTTGACCAATTTCTGCTGCTTCTTCCATAGTAGTTACTTGAAAACCTTCCATTGCAGCCTGAAGAGCATTTATAGGATCTATTTCAGTAACAATGACTCTTCCTCCAAACCCTTTAAAAGCTTGGGCACACCCTTTCCCGACATCTCCGTAGCCAGCGACGACGCATACTTTACCAGCGACCATGATATCTGTCGCTCTTTTGATTCCATCGAGTAGTGATTCCCTGCATCCGTATAAATTGTCGAACTTGCTCTTAGTGACTGAATCATTAACATTGATTGCTGGTACTTTCAGAAGGCCTTCTTTGAACATTTTGTACAAATTGTGGACGCCAGTTGTAGTCTCCTCAGAAATTCCCTTAATTCCTTCTAAATATTGTGGATATTTTGTATGCACTAAGTTTGTCAAGTCTCCACCGTCATCCAAAATCATGTTCAATGGCTGGAAAAATAAGACAAATGTTATACTTACACGACATTTAATTCGCTTGATTACACATTTTGTTTTGTTATGCTCTTGCTCGACCTTTCAATAATAGTGATATGAGTAAAAAAAATAAAACTCAAATTCTTAAATAAGAAAAGAATCAAAATAAAATCACATCAGTATTTTCCAAACATACATTATATACAGGGTGTAAATCTTTAACCTTACCATATTCTCAGATGTAGACACTAATACACTTATACTGATCATGCGTGATAAACAACTTTCCCCAAAAAAGATGGGTTCCCCATACAAAACCTCTAATTAGCTGATCGATTTAGTATGAGTCCATTTTTTGGGTTCTGTACTCAAAGGGTAAAAACGGGACCCTATTACTAAGACTTCGCTGTTTGTCCGTCTGTCTGTCACCAGGAACCGCGATAGCTAGACAGTTGAAAACTTCACAAGTTATGTATTTCTGTTGCCGCTATAACAACAAATACTAAAAACAAAATAAAATTAATATTTAAGGTGGGCTCCCATACAACAAACGCGATTTTTTTGCCCTTTTTGGTCGATATCAATGATGGCAACAGGTAAACACTTGAAATATTCACAAAATACTCAGTTGTATTTTTATCTTAATAATAAATAAAAAATTCAAATAAAATAAATATTAGGAGGCGCTTCCATACAAAAAACTAGATTTTTATAGATAATGGTACGGAACCCTTCGTGCGCGAGTCCGACTCGCACTTGGCCGGTTATTTATTCATATTTCGACCTATGTTCCTTGGGGAAAATTGTGGCTCAACTGTAAACTGTCTGACATCGATTTAAGAGATCAAATTTTTTATGGATAAAAGGCTCCTAACAAAATATCAAGTTGCGGAAATTATAATTTTTTATGATCATCCAGAACCACTATGGGGGCATAACTAGAGCCCGTCAAACCTAATATTTTCCTAAGTTTTCCGCACTTTCCCAATTTAAAAAATACAATTGGGATAGCCGCTCAACCAAATAAAAATTTTCGTAAAAATTGGCACTGTCAAATACTGTACAGTTCTTTCCGAGGAAATGGCAATGTTACAGATCTACACCCCGTATACCTACTTCTTCTTATCGTGTGTGTTAGTGACTAACACTACTGTCAGAGTTTTTAAACCGTCTTAAAGGCCTCTGACATGGTTTTAGGTAACGACCAATGTCAAAGACAGTGACCGGGACCGACGGCTTAACGTGCCCTCCGAAGCACGGATCATCTTACTTATCAGACAATCAGGTGATCAACATACAATGTCCTAACCAAACTAGAACAACAATACAAAGTCGTTGCCCCCGCCGGGAATCGAACCCGCGACCTCCGGGTATGAGCCGAACGCTCTAACCATTACACCACGGAGGCAGTATACCTAATGATCATGTCTTTATCCTTTACGTGGGAGATAGACACCAGGGCCATTAGATGTAGAAGAAGTTATTATTAATGTCCGGGCTAGGCGTCCAGTTGAATGGCTAATTTACCTAGACTAGATGGCTGCGACATATATTATGTAATTTATACTTTTGGAATAGCCGACACAAATCATTGAATTTATATAAATATTATTGCAGAATATAATACTAGATAAGATTTTATATTTCGTAATAACCTGATATGAGACATTTAAAATCACAAGACCGGGCATATTAACATTTTTAATACTACGACGTTGCTAATGACAGTATACACGAGGCTATAATCTATTATATCATAGCTTAACATACGCGTATTATGTATTTGCAAATATCTTCAGTAATAATTTACTTCTAACTACCAAAATTTTTACCTTTCCATCTGAAAAGATAAGGGTCTGTTCAATGCACCACACATACTCCTCTTCGGTCTCTCCCTTCCAGGCGTAAATAGGGATTCCAACAGCAACCAGAGCCGCAGCTGCCTCATCCTGGGTGCTGTAGATATTGCTGCTTGACCACTGTACCTATAAAATAATAAGAGGTACTTGGTTGATAATGTAGCCAAGAAAATTCTTCTTTCGAGTCAAGGTGAAGAACAGGGCTTCAATGGCGCTGGCGCGTAATTTAGACCAAAAAAAAAATCTTATCTTTTTGTTTATAGGATTAAGCAAGACATTCTATTCGAGTGATATTACTGAAAAGTCTGCTAATTAAGACCATATTTTGAAAAATATTTCTATCGGGATTTTTTTACAAACAAAAGTCAAAGTCAAAATGTTTTATTCAATGTAGGATAAATGTATCTCTTATTGAAGGTAATTTTATTTAATTTTTAATTTAGTGCAAAAGCTAAAAACTACTAGCGTTTCGGAACGACCACTATTGGGAAGATTACGCCGAAAGAAACCCAGTTCAGTATTGGTCCCTACCCAGCCTGATGGGCTATGTTACAATTACAATACAGATTTACACTTAAGCTATACAAATACAATTTGCAGTCAACTATTTCCAAGAATTTTTCTCAGAAGATGATAAGTAGTAATTTACATGATAATACGCATTTTGTAATAAATTATTTTTAACGGCTGTCTTAAACTTAGATAATGGTAATGCAACTATATTATCTGGAATTTTATATAGAGGCGCAAGTAGAGACACACAATTTTTTTTTGTTTTCTCTAACCGCAAAGCTGTGATTGCTAATTTATTTTTATTTCTCGTGTTAATACTATGAATATCACAATTTCTCTTAAATGAGTGTATATTCTGACGCACGTACATAATGGCATAGATGAATTTCGAAGGGAGGGTCAAAATATTTATGTCTTTAAATAGTTCCCTTAAAGACTCTCTAGCACCTAATTTATATATAAATCTGATAGCGCGTTTTTGTAAAACAAATATGGTATTTATATCTGCAGCGATACCCCACAGCAATATTCCATAGGACATAACACTGGAAGTACCCAAAATATACCAAACGCGCTGTATCAACGTCAGTCATTTGCCTAATTCTTCTAACCGCAGGTCGCAGAGCGCAGAGCTACGTTTTCCAGCAAATTTTTGAATATGGGCACCCCATTGCAACCCTGAATCAAGCGTTATTCCCAGAAATGTTGTGTTATCAACCATATCTACTGCTTCCTTATCAATAAATAATCGTGTTGGAACTTTTGTAACATTCGGTAAGCAGAATTTTACACAAATTATTTAAATTATTTGCCGTAAACGAATCCAACACTTGCGACAATGTATTATTAATCTCATCAGAGGTGTCAGTTTTCCTGTTTACGCTAAAAACAAGGGAAGTATCATTATCAAAAAGTACAGCCTTACAATCTTTTACATAATATGGTAAATCATTGATATAGATGAGGAATAACAAAATACCCAAGATAGAACATTGTGCACTTGGGCACACCCATCACTACGGTTGATCCTTCAGATTTTACTTGATTTATACTAACTTTTTGAATTCGGCTTAAATAAAACAAATAAAATTTTATCAATTCAAGAGCTTTCCCTTTTATTCCGTAGTGCTCAAGTTTGGATAGGAGAGTTTTGTGGTCTACACAATCAAAGGCTTTGGAGAGGTCACAAAAGACATCAATTGCGTTCTGACAACACTCCCAAGCATCATAGATGTTTTGTAAAAGTGCAACACCTGCATCTGTTGTTGATCGACCCTTAGTAAATCCATACTGATCAGTGATCAGTATGGATTTACTAAGGGTCGTTAACAAAAATGTAATAATTGGCCAAAAATTATTTTTTCGAATATTTTGATCAGCGCCGGCAGAATAGAAATAGGACGGTAATTTGTTGGATCATTTTTATCACCAGTCTTAAATAGAGGGATAACTTTACTTAACTTCATCATGTCAGGGAAAGATCCCGCGTCTACACATTTATTAAATATGGAAGCTAAGTAAGGCGCAATTACATCTATAATATTACTTATAACGGATACTGAAATGTCCCACAAATCACCAGTTTTTAGGGTTCCGTAGTAAACAAGGAACCCTTATAGTTTCGCCATGTCTGTCTGTCTGTCCGTCCGCGGTCCTACTCAGAAACTATAAGTACCAGAAAGCTGTAATTTGGCATGGATATGTATATCAATCATGGCGAAAAAGTCGTTAAATAAATCGTAAATATGATATATGATCATAAAAAGTCGTAAATATGGAAATAATTTTTTTAGGGTAGCTACCATACAAGTAAAGAGGAAGTCAATATTTTTTTTTCTCTACAAACACATTGTGTGGGGTGTCGTTAAATAGGTCTTTCAAAAATATTGAGAGCTTGGAAACACCATTTTTTGATTAAGTGATCAGTGATTGAAATATTTAGGTTTAAAGTGAAATTTTTTGTTAAAGTCACGTGTCCCCCCCATCTATCTGCTAAACGGTTATATATACAACGTCCCTTTTAATTAACTACAAATACTTTAACTGCTGCTTCATTTAGGGTGGAAAAACAGTTTAGTCGCATAAAATAAAAAATCCGCAGGTTAGTTTTTTTTTTCACTTCTTCTAACAAAAATATTAAATTATTTTCGCCATCCTCCTGTATGTGGTCTACTAAAATTCATTCATACTTCTCAACACTTATAGGCACCGCCCATCGCCATCTATCTCCCTCTTACTGTAGCAGATTGTGTGTGATAGACAGAGTCATTAATGTCAGTCATTATCATTAATCCTACGTACAGTACACATACATCTTTGTAAGTAATAGTAAATCAATATGAAATAAGCAAAGGTACATACCTGTTACAAATTCAGAAAACCTCAAGCAGGTGCATGAGTCATGGCCTCATGGAGAGTATTCCGTCAATCTCCAAATGGACCATGAGGTCTTATGCGACTGCGCTTTCCACCCGGGCTTACACAAACATTCACACTGACACTTTAAGACCAAACGAGTTGGCATTCAAGCACTCAAAAATACTTCAAACGACGAAATTTAACTAACACACTGCACTATAGTAGGTACAAATTCGTACATTATCTACGAATATTTAGAATCCCCTGCACTCTGGTGAATGCAGTACTTTTGAAACAGTTTAGATAGTTAGGTACTATTATCCTAAATAGGTAAATACTTAGCACTTATCGGCGACACTACGATCAACTTCTGCAAAGCCGCGAATAGAAATTTTACCTATTTTCATGACGGAAATTGCCGGTTAATTTCCAATTAAAAATGGTTAAAACGCTTTTGTTAGTAATTAATTAATCACATCACATGCCACCTAGATAGGCCTATGGACTCAAACAGACTGAACGAAACAAACGGAAAGCCGGCTAGTCAAGGCTAGGTAGGTACATAGTGTCTTGGCGACACGAGGCTAGAGTGAGATGCGACACAAGGGAAGAGCGAGATAAAACTGTCGAGCACGTGTTTGTCGGCACTGTGTCGGCGAATGGTAAAAGAATTAAAAAGATACCGCTTTCGTTTACGATTGCCGCAAACGGCTATTAGAAAAGTACAAAGAAGTGCCGCAGTAGCAAAGAGTTCTTACAGTACAGATGTGACAATTGTTTTTTAACATCCTCAATAAGAATATTGTAATGAATACTTACATATTTTTATCTTTTATTTTAACTTGAAAAAACATGTTTCCGATTTAAGATCTACTTAGGCATACTTACCTTTGAACGTCGTTTTTTAGTTTATACGATGGTATTAGTCTTTAAGTATGTGATGAACTACACAGTACATTAAAGCCACAACCTCCTATTTTGGGACCTATTATTGGGAAGAGGATTTTTGACCTGGGATTTGGTAGTTTTAAATTTCCATAATGAAGAATAGTAAATATCTCATGACTTAATTTTTTTATAAAACGGATTGGTAATTGGTATTGCAATGGATACACCGATTTTAATTTATTTATTGTTTGAAAGGTGACTCAATCAAGAGTTTATTTTTTGCTAAGATTTAAAATTTTACTTAGCCGGTTTCGCTAGCTTATGTGCTTAATCGCTAAGAGTGTGATATATCTTACAATAGGTCTAATTGCACTGACCTAAACTAACTAAGGTGTCTAGTCGGAATGATATTGTGAGTGTGTACTACTACAATAGCAAAGCTATGGAACGAACCATCTGTATTTCAACTTTTCTATGGCAGTAACTTCGGACAGCTGAAAGTTCGATGACCGTAGGTATTGAATGGGTTTTGGAAGGTGATATTTTAAATTAATGAATGAATATTTGCGTAAAAGGGGCGTGTACAACGTAATAGTATAGTAAACAAATAGTACGCAATACGCAATGTCGTCTACAGGATGTTGTATGCGTCTCTTTAAGGAAAATTTGTAAAGGAAGTTATCTCGAAAACTAACCTGCGGATTTTTTATTTTATGCGCCAAATCTGTTGCTCCGCCTTAAATAAAGCAGCAGTTAAAGTATTTGTAGTTAATTAAAAGGGACGTTATATAGACACGTGAAAAAAATCACAGCTATAGTATATATTATGTAGTTTAAAGGAAAACTATCAGAGCTAAGTAGGGTTAACAAATTTAAAAGTTTAGGCGATCAACTTATAAAATGTACTCGAAAAGGAAAATTTCATACAAATTCAATAGATAATTAGACGTTTTAAAATTCAATAGATACTAAGACGTTTTAGACGTTTTAAGTGGCATGAACTCAAAGTTGGCATTTACAACTACGGAACCCTACACTGCGCGTGGCCCGACACGCACTTGGCCATTATTTTATTATTCAAACTTAAAAGTATCAATGATATTTCTAGGAGTGACGTATTTGAATATTAACCTATCTTTACATTTAAGTATGCAATTGGTTAATAGCTTTTTCGATTTCCTAGATGAGAAAATTAGTGGGGCAGTTGTATTTAGGGGAATATTTGTGAAAAAGTTCTCAAAGTATTGTGCAATATATTCACTAGTGTCTAGAACCTTATTGGTAATGTTTAACTCAATTTTAACATGTTTTCGTCTTGCCAATAAAGTAAGAAAAGAGTCAAAAATCGTAATCGTAAATCTGAAATCAATATTTCAAATACTTTGCGAGATAAATTAAGACTCAAAACGACCTTGTTTATGAAGGTAGCACACACTTCCGCAAAATAACACCTGAATCTATTAAGTTAGGTATTTATCGTAAACGAGCATAAATAAATTATACTAATATTATAAAGGCAAAAGTTGTAAGTGAGTGTGTGTGTTCCTTTTTCACGCGAAAACGGCTGGACCAATTTTGATAAAATTTGATATGCATGAAGCTGACACCCTAGATTAACTTAACACATAGGCCGCCATTTATATGTATATTGTAATGAAGTTAAATAAATAAATAGGCTACTTTAGGCGCGGGTTACGCCGCAGGGCGCAGCTAGTACCTATACACTAAACGAGTGTTATAAAATATTGATAGAAAAACTAGACTTATTATACACTATATTATAAAGGCGAAAGTTTGAATGTGTGTGTATATGTTTGTTACTTCTTCACGTGCAAACGGTGAACCAATTTTGATAAAACTTTGGTATGCAGGAAGCTGACATCCTGGACACAGGCTACTTTTTCCGTGGGTAACACCGCGGGGCGCAGCAAACCTTTAAACATTATACATATAGCCGTGTTAATAATTTTTAAACAACCGTAAAGTAAGTATTAAGTTATTCTGTCTAATTTGGTTAGAGAAGGGTTTAAACGCAATTATTTAATCGAGATAAACAGGTAAAATCACAAATAAGTAAACAGTTAAACCAATAGGCTATTTTCCAAGTTTTTGAAAAATATGTCAAATTGTTCATTATAACATAATACGTTTGCAATCTGGATATTTCTTTGTGATTTTCTTTCCTTTCTTTGCAAATCAGCATAAAAGTTTAAAAAAATAATCTACCCGCCAAAACGCTATAGACTCCATAAATGAATGTCACTTGTTGTCATGACGTCACCTGCCTGTAAAAACGTTGTAGTTGCTACGCTTGGTTATTAACTTTTGAGATTTTACTATTTCAAAATGGTTTATAAATGGTGCATAGTGCCACAATGTACTAATACATCTATCAAAACACCGGAGAAAATGTTTGTGAGCATTCCAAAGGACGCTAAGATGCGGAAAAAGTGGTTAATACTCGCTCGTAGACACCCGCAAGATATAACAGCAAGTACTTATGTTTTCATGTGTGAAGATCACTTTAACGTAATTATAAAATTTCTTTTATCTTACCCTACTTATAGTTCTTACACAATTTACGATTTCGTATTTTCGTAATAATCTTCCCTTGCATTATATTTTGAGGTTAGATAATATGTCCTATGGTAGGTACTTACTTACACAGTGGTTAATTTTATATGGAATAAATTGGATTGTATGTATTGTCTTTGTAATTTTTTAAAAGTACTTTGTTATAATAAAAGAGAAGTTAAAAGAATAATTTTTGTTAGCTTTAGATGAGTTGTAACTTGTAACTAATAACTTACATAATCCAATGGTCAATTTGTCAATATAACCTAAAATGTTTACAATATAAAACAACCTTCTTATATATATTCTAATCTATTTAATTGAAAAGGATATTTTGTAACATTTAGTGTAATACTTACTTTGCTGTTTTAACGTTTTTTAATTCGGCAGCGTAAAAATCAGGATTGTTTTTAAAAAAATAATCCGACCATGACCGCGTCTATTCTAGGGAGGTTTCCACTATTAACCAATCAATCAATCAATCAAATATATCTTTATTATCATAGGATATTTAAAATATCTCTTAATAATCGTCATTATTTTGTTGCACAATTGTTGACGTCAAATAGTTACTTACAGCTAAGTTTACTACCGCTTCCAAAGCGCTAGTGCAGAAGAAGCGGTAACAAACTGCACTGCACCTCTTCTCCAAGGACGTCAACTCACAATTAAATTAATACTTAAAGTTAATGTGGACAGAGAATACATTGTTTTGTTTGTTGTCATATCATAATTTAAATTTAATTTTTAGAATGTCAAAATTTTAAAGTAATGTCAAGTTGTAGATTCAGTTTGTACAAAATGTACCAAATTATGACATTTTCGAGTACCTATATTACAAACTTTTAGAGGGACCCGCGTCAAGCTCACGCCAGACTTTTTTGTCTTTAAGGTAGTCATCGGTCCTATAATAAGCCTTCTCACAAAGTACTTTCTTTACATAAGTTTTGAATCTTTTGTCTATCAAGGATCGCTTTTGGCAATTTATTATAAAAAAGTATACAGTTCCCCCTATACGTCTTATTAATTGTTTTAAGCCTATAAAACGGGGCAACTAAGTCATTCTTATTACGTAAGTTTCTATCGGTAAAATCGCTTACTTTATTGTATGAGGAAATATTTTTCCTTACATACATTATGTTTTCAAATATATACTGTGATGCTAAGGTAAGTATATCTATTTTCTTGAATAATTCTCTGAGTGAGTCTCTAGATCCTAACCCGTAAATAGCACGAATTGCCCGTTTTTGTAAAATAAAAATAGTCTGAATATCGGCTGCATTCCCCCACAGGAGTATGCCGTAAGACATTACACTATGAAAGTAACTAAAGTACACTAGTCTAGCAGTTGCTACATCTGTCAATTGTCTTATTCTCCTAACAGCATAAGCCGCAGAACTAAGCCTATTTGAAAGTTTAGTTATATGAGCACCCCATTGAAGTTTCGAGTCTATTGTAATTCCTAAGAAGGTAGTACTTTCAACAAGATCGAGTTTTTCACCATCTATCATTATGTCAACGCAGCCCTGTCTCACATTGGCAAGAGAAAATCGAACGCATTGAGTCTTTTTCGCATTTAATATGAGATTATTGGCAGAAAACCAATCAGAAATGGAAGACAAGGTGCTGTTCACCGCGCTAGCGTTTGTGCTATGTCGATCAAGTTTGAATATAAGCGAGGTGTCATCAGCAAACAGCACTATGCCAGCCTGCTTCTCAACCATGTAAGGCAAGTCATTGACATAAACCAAGAAAAGGAAAGGTCCAAGAATTGAACCTTGCGGTACGCCTATCTTAACATTAGATCCGTGCGATTTTTTGCCATTTAAATCAACAGTCTGATGCCTATCTGTTAAATAAGATTCTATAAGTTTTATTGAATTATCATCAAAACCGTATTGACGAAATTTAAGCAAAAGTGTCGGATGATCTACGCAATCAAATGCTTTGGAGAGATCACAAAATGATCCGATTCCATCATTTTTGTTCTCCCATGCGTCGTATATATGAGTAACAAGTGCTACTCCCGCATCGGTGGTCGATTTCCCGCCAGTAAAGCCGAATTGTTGGCTATGGAAAAGGTTGTAGGTCTTAAAATGAAGAAGCATTTGATTGAGCATTATCTTTTCGAACACCTTACTCAAAACTGGCAGGATAGATATAGGTCTGTAGTTGCCAGGATCTGTTTTTTCTCCTTTTTTAAATAAGGGGATTAGTTTACTACATTTCATTAGGTTAGGAAATATGCCTTCATCAATACATTCGTTAAATATAAAAGCTAAATCAGCAGCTATGATATTTATGATATGGCTTACTACAGCAACTGACATGCCCCAATGGTCTTCAGATTTTTTTAAATTTAACTGTTTAAATGCATCTATTATATCTTTGGGGCCAATATGCTTAAATTTAAATTTAGAATCACAAGGCCTAACATTATTCTTAAGCAAGGCTTCAGCACGCTGGGGGCTAGAATTCACATTAGAAGTAAGTTCCAAAGGAATATTAGTAAAGAAATCATCAAAAATATTTACTATTTCTTCAGTTTTAGTAATAACTTTAACGAAGTTGGTCTCCATCTTATATTAATTAAGGTAATTTCTTCTTTTTAGTCTCAAATAGGTAGGAACACTAGGAACACTGTTAGAAACGAATAAAAACGCTAAAACTCCGTACAAATCTTAGACTGACATTACTGTTTACAAGCAGGTTACGTCACGTTTGCTTCAGCCAATCCCGTGCGTTTTCAATCACGTGGTCAAACGTGAAAATTTAATTATTTTATTTATGATTTATTATAAAAATCATACATATTTTTAAATAAAAAATTGGTTAATTTGGTTTAAAAGAATGTTTTCTGATAAGCTAACAAGATTTTGATTTATATTTTCATCATAGGATAATTGCCTATTATGCGTCCCTCACATGAAGATGTTTTAGTTGAGACTAGTACAAAATTGCCGGAAAGCGCAAGGTGGGGGGACGTCGTAAATGTCATGGCTGAGGAACATCTGATAATGGCCCGGTATCAAAACGGTAGATCAACTGTTCAGGCTGGCCATGAACAAATCAAGATTTAAAGAGCTGACTGCCAATCTTTAGGAATGAAGCGGCACCTCAAGAAGAAGAAATTTGACTTTGATCACATATAGGGCTGATGAACATGTTAGCTCAGTTGTTTTAGCGTTTCACCTCTGAATGAGAGACAATAAGCTGAAAACTCGTATACACCTTCCTTTTGGCGTTATAAAAGTTGTGTCAAAGTCTCATAAAATTTTGTGTATGCGTCGTATGTAGGTAATGCAAAAAAAAAGTTGTTTTGCTATTCAATGCTTTTTATCAAAACATGATTCAACATTACATTATGTTGGACGAACAGATTCTGTTTAAATAACTAATGGAAAGGGTATATTTAATATTGTGACATATAGATTACATCACATATTTGATAAACTTTGGAGTTCAAAGGTGAAAAAGGTGAAATCTGGAAGATTTGCGATCAACATCTGTTTATCAGCTAAGCTTATAAATATAACTGGCACAGGACTATATAAAATGGCGAGAAAACAGTGAAGCCTATGCCCAGCAGTGAATTTATGTGGGCTGAAATTATGATGATTATGATTTCTGGAGTGGAGAAATGTACCTTGTACTAGAAATTATGTGCATAGAAATCATTTAAGGGTCCTCCCCGCGCTTACGACCTTGAAAACACAAAAAAATTAATTTCTCTTTCTGTAAGTGAGATTATCAGAAACCCTCGTACAACTTTTTAGCTAGTATCCTTAAGTTTCATTAGAACCTCGAAAATCATTGAAATAAAATACCTTGAATTTTCCTTTGCAAAAAATACTAAAAAAGGCCATTTTTGACTCTTTTTGTAAAGGTTTCTAAACCGGATAGTATTTCAATGACTTTCGAGGTTCTAATGAAACTTCAGGATACTAGCTAAAAAGTTGTACGAGGGTTTCTAATAATCTCACTTACAGAAAGAGAAATTAATTTTTTTGTGTTTTCAAGGTCGCTAGCGCAGGGAGGAGCCTTAAGTCAAGAACAAACAGTCGGATTGATTTTTTAAATTGTGTGTTAAAACAATCATATAAATAGAAGTGAGCATTATTGTTTTTCAATAGCTAGTATGTATCAAGGAAGAGGATTTATAGTAAACAAACAGTACAATCAATAAAAAAACACATTTACATAAGTATATTAATTTGTATTTTGAGTTACGGCAAGGACATCACAGATATTAATTATATATTCACACAGCAAGACTTGAGGCTATATATTGTAAACCTATTTAATTCTCCCATTTGATGACCTCATCTATTTGTTACATAAACAAAGATATAGTACACTTAAATAAAAGCAACTACCAAAAGAGTAGTCCTTCTCAATATGATGTCTGATGCTGAGACATGGGTGCTCACATATGAGGCTGTGCACAAACTGAGAATAGGACAGAGACATGGAGCGCGCCACGCTTGGTATCAGGTTACAGGATCACATTCCCAACACCGCCATCCGACAACACACTAATGTACGAGATAATGGTACGACAACCATGAACTTAAAGTGGAACTGGGCAGGGCACCTGGCCCAACAGAGTAATGGCAGGTGGACCAAGGCATTGACTGAGTGGTGGCACGGGCCCGGACAGGTGGCATCGACGAAGAGAGGCCTATGCTCAGTGGGCAGAAGGGCTAGGATGATGATGAGCTACCAATACATGTATGTGTACTTCTCTTTAGGGCCTGTCAATAATTTACTTTGATGATCCACCTATTTATCTTATCTAGTATAAGCTTAACGACAATCAATCCTATGTCTCTTTTATCGGAAAGATAGTGCGTACATATTGAGCATAAGATATGACATTACACATATGATTTTACAATAAATAAAGATAAGAAATGATGATGTAAAGGAGTCAATACATAAGATGGCAAAATTAACTCTCACCAGCATACTGACCAATATACATAATATTAATGTTTCATAGCCTCACATCACATATTAAACATTAGAGACAATCAAACTAATATTATAAAGGCGAAAGTTTGTCAGTGTGTGTATGTTTGTTACTTCTTCACATGCAAATGGCTGGACCAATTTTGATAAAATTTAGGATGCAGGAAGTTGACACCCTGGATTAACACATAGGCTACTTTTTACGTGGGTAACACCACGGGCGCAGCTAGTAAAATGTATAAAAGAACTACTAAACTTGGAGATGTAAAAGGCAAGGCATTTGAATACTTACTTCAGCACCGAGTTCTATGAGTGTCTCAATGAGGACTGCAGTTTGCACAGTCATGTGGAGACTGCCAGCAATCCTAGCTCCCTTTAAGATCTTGCTTGGAGCGTATTTGTGGCGACAGGCCATGAGTCCAGGCATTTCCTTCTCTGCCAGCATGATTTCATTGCGGCCAAGCTCAGCCAGTTTCTCGTCAGCTAAAAAGTTAAAATATTTTAAGATACAGATTTTTTACCAAAAGATACTTCTACAAAACATAGTTCAATGAAATGCTGGAAATGGTCAAATGAAAGCATAGAATCTTTCTTTAATGTGACAAGTACATTCTCCTATGTATGTGCCAGATTTTCAGCAGCCCTAATTCTGAACAATGTTGAGCTCTACATAATGTTGAGGAATCCACTGCCCCATGGAAAAGCCATCTCCTCTTTCTACATAGCTGTATGTGACACAGATGTTAGGTATTTAATTTAATCATCTTCCATGAGGCTGGCTGGCATAGCAGAGATATTGAAAAAAGTATAGGCAAAGACTGAGAACAAAAACAAGCAACTCATCTTACTTAGTTAATTATTGTTATTTATATTTTATATTTGTTTGTTTGTAATAACTTTATTGATATTTATTTAATAATTTTATGTACCTACATACAGATTCACATCAAGTATATGTTTGACACAAGGCTCTGCATATCACGATGCTATTATCATTTAATATTTTCAGGATAGACATTGCTACACAACGTTTTTACGGTTTTTAAAGATATGGTTGACCTGATATTAAGTAATCCCAATCAAATCTTAAATTAAATGGCAAATTTTATTTTAAACTGTGTGTTATAGGCTATTTGAAAAAAAATTATAAAAAATCTCATTATTTCACCTTCTAATAATGAATGATAAGATAAAAAAGATTTATTATCACTTAAAAAGGATCAATATATATTATCACAGATAAATACACAATAATCCATCATTTACATAGTTTTATTTAAACACCAGTGATGCCTCTACTAATATCCTTCATCTACATGCTGTTTATTTTAAGGATAAAGATTATTTATTATTATGTATGTACATACTATATGCGTCTTTTTATATAACATAACCAATGTTTTATTGTTTTATTCCGCGTTGGGATACGCTCTTGATAGGTCTGCAATCGCATGGCCATATATACGTTAACCTAACTTTTAGGCACACGATGTATAAAAAGCAAATTCTTGAAGTGTACAAGTATAAAAATATAAATGCATGCGTCGCTATTATATTGTGCAATTAGGTAGGCGGAAATTTAAATAAAATCAAAAATTCAAAACGACTTACCAATTTTGTACGGTGGCTTCATGTTGAACAGTAAACTGAGTGCCTTTTCACTGTGCTAAAGAAAAAGTGATGATGAATTTTCCTAAGTTTTCCCTATTTGAGGGAATTTGTAATAAAAAAATTATCACAATATAAATGGCAGAAAGCTCATAGCACTACAGCAGCATAACCATGCCCGCCGAAGAGTGTAAGAAAATTGTGGATGAGATGAGAGCCAGCCAACCAAATGTGATATGATATCTGAGTCTGAGTGTCTGTCAGGGGGGGGACAGTACCCTTGAACCACCGACATCGCAAAGATAGAGGTGCCATCTAATTTTCCTAACTAGAACTAAATCATGTTTTGATTAATTACTTAAAGTCATAATAGATGTCGCTGTCTTATAGATTGACTGGTGTTGCAGATTTGAGGAACTGCTTCAATAATGGGAATACACTAAGTATATAACCAGTTATATAAAATTAAATAACACTTTGAAATACATGTAGGGTATAATAACTAACTTATCACTCTTATACTAAGTGTAATAAGTTACTGTTCTTATTATTTTTTGTATGATAATTGATGATGCATTGTAGGGAATTACTTTTTAAAACATGGCAACACCAAAGCTGTCACCCTCAATCAAATCTTGACGTTGACAACTTAACATGACAGCAAAAGACTTTCAAAATAACTTTGCAACAACTTTGCAACGGCCACTTTACTCTTCTTTGGCAACGGCTGCGCATTTTGAGTTCTATTCGGTCCGTATTTCTTGGATTAGGTGCCTTTATCACAATTGACGCTGAGTTGAGCTTGCTCCTCGCTCCTTGTGTTGGAAGGTCTGTCCCGGAATACAGTTTCCTGTGTCGAATTGGCGATTCGGCATATAGCAGTTTGTGGTAGTATTTTGCGAGAAAGGACGCTATAATTTACTATATTTGTTGCGACAAGAGACGCTATTTTATGTTGTGTTTGTTGCGAAAAGGACGCTAATTAATCTGTTTTGTGTTTTTGGCTATTAACAGCCGCATTACGATGCCTCATCTTTGTGCTTTTGGATGCAAGTACACACCCGGTAAGTGATGCTGCCTTTCATACCCTATTAAAATGACACTTTGACCCTTATCTTTGTCTTTATTACAAGTAGTGAGTAAATAAATAAGCATCACCAAGCCATAAGCACGGCAGTAAAGTTTTGGTTTGGCAGTCCTACAGCCAGCATGAATGGAACTAGGTACCTATATTACTTTCTGAATAAATTATTTTGTGATGTTCCGAACGATCCTCAATGAGTTCAAACCTACCAAACACTCAAGTTACCTATAAATAGTAATTTTCTATATAGCTTATTTTTTACATCATCTGTTTTTTTGGTAACTAACACATTTTTCATAAGCAACATACCATTACTTTACTTAAATTTTTATTTGTTCTATATTTCTGTATAACTACTCTGCAAATTGCCTACTTATGCTTTCGTTAGGTAACTACTCAATTAAAAGGGGTAAACAAGATCTTTTTATATGACAGTTAGTAAATTGTATTTAGTTATAATAAAATATGTATGGTAAGCTATTTGTAATATGGGCCTCTGTTTACATTATTTATAATGATATATAATAATGTCAAAACTATATCTATTAATGTAAATATTGCCTAAATTAAACATTTTTTTTTTATGAAGTGTATTACTAGGAATATAGAGGCAAATCAACCATTATGTTGGAATATTCATTTTAATCAAAACAATATCCAGGACAAAACACAGTCTACTTAAATTGGATTTTTGTAAGAACAAGTTTTGATTTGTCAAATACGGAAGCAATTCATACTAATTTAAAAAAAAAATTTTTTCAGGTGTTGTGACACATGGCTTTCCAAATCCAGACAAATTTCCTGAGCGTTTCAAAGCTTGGGTAAATCTTGTTGGAGGAAAATTGGAGACATCATCAGATTATGAATTTTATAAGCAGAAGAGAATTTGTGACATTCACTTTACCGATGATCATAGGAACCGTTACAAACGTTTAAATGCACTGGCTGTACCATCTCTGCATTTGGGTGGTGAGTTTATAAATTAAAAATGAAAATAAAAAGCTTGTTACATGTAGCGAGCTTCAGTATGATTAAGACATTTTAGTATTGTGCCTGGCATACCTTTTTATATTGTTGAAATTCGCAACTCTTTCATTTATTGTATGTTAAAAATAGTGGGAGGGATAAAATAGGAGGGGAAGAAGGACTTTCGAATATCCATGTAGATACAGTTAAGGGCAAAAATAGTACCTACATCACTAGACTAGACTGGATGGAGCAAAAGTCACAGTTATATTTTACTATCAGAATTATATTTGTACTTGGTTTCAACCTATTGTATTTTAAGTGCTGAAATAAATATTTTTTTATTGTTATTTCAGGATCATCTGACACTCTGCAGAATGTCTCTAGCACTGTCATTACTGAAAATCAACCCAGCTCTTCTCTTCTTGTTACTTCAGGTATTAATTTTAAAAGACAATTATACTACTGTATTTTTCATTAAAAGTGCTTTTTTTATCATTTAACATTAGATCGAATAATCATGATTCTTTAAAATTAATTTTTAATTTAACACAATTTATTTTATTATTAGCAAGCAGGTTTTGTGTCAACTGAGCCATGGCAGCTTGATGGCTCAGTAGGCAGAGAACCTGCCTGCAAATCGGAGGGTTGCAGGTTCCAATCCCGCAAGGGGCAAATAGTTGTGTGATGAATATGAATGTTTGTATCCGAGTCATGGATGTATATATTTATATTATATGTATTGTATATCGTTGTTTAATCCACAATATTAATAAGTCTAGAACTTACATTGGGACGAAACGATTTGTATGAAAAATGTCTTTTGGTCCTCGAAATTTTTAGGTCCTCTAATTTTTGTTGTATCTATTGTAATTCAAGTTCAAGTGCAAAAGTGAATAATTTATTGTTTTTTCAGGATTATCTGATGCTCCGCAGAAAATCCTTAGCACTGTTGTTACTGAGATTCAATCCAGCTCTTCTCTTCCTGTTACTACAGGTATTAAATTTGAAAGAAAATCTCATGATACTGTGAAAGATTATGTGCGGCTCTCATTTTAACATAAGATTGTGTATGCGCCATTACTTTTTAAATTCAATATTATTATATTGTCACGATTCTGTTTTACTATCTTTACTTACTGTCTTATTTCTTTTGTATATACTAATGTGTATTTATCTGGTATTTTTCAGGCATTTGGCAGAATATTGCTGGCAATAGTGATAATGTAAATCAACCTAGCTCTTCACTTCCTGTTACCACAGGTATATAATTTTTTTAATAATTGGTCTAACAATGTCATTTTGATGCCTTTACTTTTTTACAAGCTTTTATTTAACGTAACCTGTCAAATCTTGCAAGTCAGACAATACTCTTGTACTGTAGTACTTCATTTTCGGATTATAATTTTTTGCATTTTCTGTAGATATTAATTCGAATATTATTACATATTTTTCAGGTGAAAGCTACGCTAATATTGTTGCGTCTGCAATATCAAGGGAGCACAGCTACAGTCTGAACTCACATCGAAAGACATTTAGAGGTATAATTCCTTTTTTTATATTTCTCTAATTTTTCTGCATCAATAAAAATTGTAGAAAGGTATTGTATGTAGTGTAGGTAGGGTGGGTACTTTACTTTTTTCCGGTATTATTATTATTTTCCATACATAATAAATATAAATTTTTCTACCTATCTATGTAACATGTAATTTATTATTTTTCAGACGCTCAAAAACGAGAGCCCCTGTACTGTGTGCCAGCAACAACATGTCGACCTGAAATAAGACGCCTGCGTTCGGAAATATGTAGGTTGCGCAAAAAAGGAACGTCATTTAAACAACGCTTAGAAAAAGCTCAAAAATTTTCGAATGAAGCCTCCTTTCAAAGAGTCATAAAGCATATGACGAAACCAGCTCAGTTGTTCTTACACATGCAGCTGCAGTCAAAAAAGAAACCTAAAGGTAGACGCTTTACAATTGATGAGAAAATATTATCATTATCTCTTTATAAAAAGAGTCCGAAATCATACAAACATTTGTGCAGTTATTTTTCTTTGCCATCAACAAAGGCCATGAAACGATTGTTGAGTCAAGTTAAATTGTCTCCTGGTATAAATACCATAATTTTTGAAAAAATAAAAAAAACCATGGCCGAAAGAGACGTACCCGATCGATTATGCAGCCTCATCTTTGATGAAGTATCTCTGACACCTAATACAGGTTGACTTTGTAACCCTGAGCTATATTGAAATCTTGGAATCAGAATCAGTAATAGATCACAAAACCGCAATAAAAAAAAATATTTTTTTTGACTATTTTTCGAAAGGAAAAAAATCACAAATTCGCATTAAATGGCTAACCTATTATTACTTGACAATGACCCCGTCCGTGAACTCATTGCAACCTACCTACGTCGCGCGACCCGGCCTTCGGTGTTTTCCGCATCCTCCGAACTAGTCCGAATTGCAACCCTTCCCGCCGCTCGCCGCCCCGCCTCCCCAGCCAGTCGCCCACGCACATTCGTCACGGGAGGTTAGTGCGCTGACGCAATTTTTTTCTCCCGCTCGGCTGCTCGCTCGCGTCGCGAAACAATGTCGTACTCTTCGTGAGAGTACTATGAAATGGTACGAGTGTACATTTTAAGTGGAGAAGCATGTATGAAGCCAGAAGACTGTATGAAGCAGAGAGCATTCCTTGCCTTCGTGCGCAGGGCATAGCGAATGCCACGGTTCCCCATCGCTGAACAATTTTTGCTGCTAACCAGCGGCTTCTTGATTATGGCCAGTTCACGTTACCGGCCCACGCACAGGGAGACGGCGCACCACGTTTAGTTGTCGAGATCTTTGAGTACTTCGAGCAAAACCCCCGAGCTAGCACGCGAGATGCAGCTCGGCATTTTGGTGTCAGCCAATACGCAGTGTGGCAGTTGCTGCACAACGCCAAAATGCATGCATACCACTTCCGAAGTACGAGTACCTCGACGAAAGATATCCCAATCACTGGATAGGTCGTGGAGGGCCTGTGGCTTGGCCTGCTAGGTCACCGGACCTCACGCCATGTGTTTTTTTTTGTGGGGAGAAGTAAAGCGGCGTGTTTATACCCACGAGTCTCAAAGCCGTGAAGGACTAAAAAACTGTATTATTCGTGCATTTGACGCTGTAAAAAGTGATCGTGCTATGATTTTAAGACTGAAACGGAATGCAGTGAAACATGCCAGACTGCTTGGAGAGAAACGGGCTTCATTTTGAACATTATTAAAATATCGGTAGGTAGTTTAGTTTGATTTTGTTTTAAAGTTGATTTTAATTATTTGTACATAGGTAAGTTGATTACAATTTTTAAATACGCCTGAATGCAGAAGTTACAACGGTATAAGTAGAAAAAAACACATTTACACATTCGCATTAAAGCGCTTTAGCTAGTAAAGCGACAACGGGCGTGGTCCTCACTTTGATGGGTCAGATGCCTTTAGGCAGCCTGCGAATTCTGATGCCAGTCGGCCTATTGTTTTTTCAAGCTCGATCCAGCGAGGCAAGCATGGTGTTTTATCTGAGAAGTCTTTTCATATCTTCCCTCTGTAAAAATGTACATGATATCATAAAATTCATGAATGGACACGTAGTAAAATGAGTCGTCACACGCAGGCAGTTTATAAACCGAGTTTCTAATGTCTGCTAAGAAAATATAATAGTTTTAAATTTAAACACCTTTTTGTAAGACAATGACGTTAGATAAAAGACTTATATAATTACGTAATAATTTATAGAAAAAATATTGCAATTCAAATGTATTAAACATTATAAAAATGAAATGTTATTACAATAAATGTGCAACGGAACGTTTCAACTCATGTCGTACAGTACAGCCAACATAAAGAAAAACATCGCTGCCTAGGGGGTATATTTTTCAAACGCGGAGTCACTAAACGAACGATTTTTGTATGGAAAAACCACTCGTTTATGTGATTCCGCGTTTCAAAAATGGCACTTCAGTAGACGGCGGCCGGCGGCGGATTCACCGCCAAAGTAGTTGTTGTATTCATCAAAAGATGGCGCTACAGTTACGTAATTAAATATTTTGTTATGTTTGTAAAACTTCAATAATACCTTGTTTAAAGATGTCTGCCTACATTTGAATGTGTAATTATACATTTAGTGTTAGTTTAATGGAATAACTGTTTTAAATACGATTGAAAATATTTTAATTGAGTCTTAAGTGGGTCTAGCAAATCGGCGACAAATTTACACGATTTCACGTTGCCAACCGTCGAAATGTCTACATTGACCTGTCAAAACCATGCTCGCACGTGAGTTAGGCATGAGATAAAATACGTTTTATGAATGAAAGTTAATTTGTCGCTTAATTTTGTCTATGTTGGTTGCGGTAAATTACGCGTAATGCGACAAATTACAAGGTAAAAAATTTGTCACCCTGACCATACTAGCCACGCAGCTTCTGTATTTTGACCGTACTAAGCCCGTAAAAGTATGAAGGGAAATTGCAACTTATCTTTGCCGATGTGATAGTATTTATCTCATTGAAATGTTGTAGTGTAGCTATGAGTGGTATTGGTGTTGGTGGTATGATATGTCTATGAAAGGTCAATGACCAAACGAGTAAGAAACGCGTCGCGCGGCGGTGGCGCGAGAGCGAGCGATAAAGATACCTATCTACCTGCGGTGTGATACGGCGGGCGGGGCCGAGCGATCAGGCGGTCATATGGCGCTCGGTATCACTGCGCCTGGGAATTTTTGGTACAACTTTGACGGCTTCTATCTTTTGTTTTTATTATGAAACAAGGTAATTGTAAGAGTACATGTATTTTTTATTTTATGCATAGAGTACTTTCCTTGAATATAGCTCAGAGGTTTAAAGTCATCCTGTATTTCATATAATGCACAGAAAGATGAGCTACAAGGTTTTGCTACCAATAAAACCGATCGATTTGCCAACCACGCACTCGTGTTTATGGTGAAGGGTGTAAAACGCAACTTCAAACAACCCGTGGCATATTATTTTACCAATGCATTAGATAAAATAGAATTAAAAAATTTAATTAAAACTGTTGTGAAACATGCTGTACAATCAGGCCTTATAATAGTAAATACAGTTTGTGACCAAAGCACAGTAAATGTCGGTGCCATCACTGAATTGGTCCAAGAAAGCCGGGCTATGTATTTACGACAAGGAAAAGTGTGGCGCAATGACCTCATGCAAATAGCAGGTCATAAGATTATTCCTTTATACGATGTTCCCCATTTAATAAAGGGTGTAAGGAATAATCTTTTGACAAAGGACCTTATGTATACTGTAGACAATGAACAAAAAATTGTAAAATGGGAATACTTCCAAATGATATATGCTGCTGACAAGTCTTACGAAGAGCTACGGTTTTTAGACAAAATAACTGAAGAGCACGTAAACCCGGAAAAAATTAATAAAATGCGGGTGAAACACGCGACACAAATTTTTAGTCATAGTATGGCCGTAGTGACTGAGCATTTAACAGCCAGAGGAGATCTTCCGGAAGATTGTCGGCAGATAATAGATATTACTTTATTATTAAACAACTTGTTTGACACTTTAAATGTTAGCACATTAACAATTTCACCAAATGGAAAAATTTATAAAGGGCCTGTAAAGCATTTATCGCCTCATCATAAGTTGTGGGAAAAAGCTAAAGAAGTTTTAAAAACTGTAAAGTTTATTAAAAAAGTTAATGTTGCCGATAAAATCCGCAAAGTCGAAACGACTGTTCCATCTATAACCAATTTTATTAAAACAATTGAAGGCATGGAGGCTCTATGGAAGGTATTGTTTGTTAAATATAGATTGGATGCCATGTTGACCAGAAATTTAAATCAGGACCCATTAGAGAACTTCTTCGGGAACATCAGGAGTTATGGAGCAAGAAATGTAGCACCTAATTCGGTTTCTTTCGAGGGGGCATTCAAAGCATTGATGCTAAATAATTATAGCACGCCGCACTCCAAAGGGGCTAACTGTGAAGAGGACGTAAATGAGTGTCTCCAATCACTAGAATTTTTCATCAGAGAAAAAATCGAAACTCCTGATGTTCCCGAGGAACAAGAAATTCATTTTAATCAAGAAATTTGCCTTGATCAGCCAATCGATACTGATCCTGGCCAAAGGAACTATGTTTGTGGCTGGGTCCTGAAAAAATGCTTGAACATTATTAAAAATTGTCAACAATGTAGAAAAAATTTATTGGACAACACAGCATCCAATGAAAACAACTCATTTATTAAAGCTAAAGAATATCAAAATAAAAAGTGGTTATGTTATCCCAACGAGGAAATAGTCAAATGTTTTCAAGAAATACAAAATATAGCCGTGACATACCTTAAGAGCAACATGTCTAAAAAATATATAAAGCGTGATATAATTGCGTTGGTGGATGTATTAATCGACTTTTCTTTTAAATGTTACACACACAAAGAAAATTTAAAAAGGTGTTTTTTAAATACAACATTAAATGTTTTAATATATAGTTGGTGTAGATCGGTGAATCGGATTTTAAGCGGTAAAATTACCTACAATGGTGATGATGAGACAAAACTTGCTGCCCAATTATACTTTAATAAATACCGGCATTACAAAAATAAAAAATGAAACAAAGAAGGCTTTTTATTTCCTACGTATTCACACATTTCTCAATGATAATGACCTAAATATACATTTTCTCTTACTTGTTGTTACACATTGAATTAACACATATTATTTCAATGGTGTTACAGTGTGTTTTACAAGAACGTATTAAGTTGTCATTGAGAAATTTTCCTGGGTTTTTATTTCTCTTTGTTATGTAGTTGAAATCATTTAGTCTGTTTTTTAATTCCGGAGACTAACCTGACAATTAATCTTAACTACTGTAACTAATAGATGTAGATTTTTTTGGATTAACTGTCAGTTTAGTGGCCGGAATTAAAAAACAGACTAAATGATTTCAAAATCTATAAATATGGCACTATACATTACTATATGTAGATATATGTACCTATATAGCATTTGTTTCTGGTTAGAAAATATAGATGGCGCTTCAAATGTGTATGCTAAACAAATTCGCAAGAGGGCTCTCTTCCCCCTATATATTACTTTACTCTTTGGTGTCTGTCTGAGATGAGTAGTGTTGCCGCTCGACAGTACTATCGATAGTTGGGCAAAAGCTATAGTATCGATAGGGAAATCGATATCGATAGTGTCGATACTATCGATTGCCCTGTAAGCGTAAATACCATTGACACACAGCAATACTATCGATAGTATCGATAATGTCGATAGTTTTGTCCCAACTATAGTGACCTTTCCCTCAATAGTATTGCTATTATATTACATACACAATACTATTGGTCCTTGGTTGGTCCTAGAGATGTGCCGAGCGGCAAATTCCCCGTTGCCGGCAATATTCCCAATCTTGCCATTGCCGGCAAATTTCCATTTTGCCGGGAACATTGGCAATATTGCCGATCCACTTAAATTGCTTTATTATTTCAAAATTCTGATTATTTTGTAAATAAACTTGAAATTTATTAAGAAATGACCGCCTAGGTGTAAGTTGGACTCGCGCACGCAGGGTTCCGTACCATTGTCTATAAAAAATCACATTTGTTGTATGGGAGCCTCCCTTTAATATTTATTTTATTTTAATTTAATTATGTATTTTTATAGTGCATATACAACTAAATATTCTATGAATATTTCAAGCCTCTAACTGTTGCCGTTATTGATATTGAGCTAAAAACGCTAAAAAAATCACGTTTTTTGTGTGGGAGCCCCCCTTAAATATTTATTTTATTCGGTTTTTAGTATTTGTTGTTATAGCGGCAAAAGAAATACATCATTTGTAAAAATGACAGCTGTCTAGCTATTACGGTTCATGAGATACAGCCTGGTTACAGACAGACGGACAGACAGGCGCATGGAAAGATAGACCGACGGACAGCGGAGTCTTATTATTAGGATCCCGGCAAAACGGGACCGGCAAATTCGGGCCTAATTGCGAAAAATTTGTCCTCGAGGAAAGTAAGGATCCCGCCCGGTTTTACCCTTTGGATATGGAACCCTAAAGAACTCGCCGCATCCGCATCCGCAAATGCGGAACATAGATTGATGCGGATGCAAATGCGGCTGCATATTAAGAGAATAAAAGCCCCTGGATTTCAATGAAAATCTACTTAATAAGTGGATAGTTAACTATTAGTTCGCCCGAATCGTAAACCCGCTAACCTCATATCTTAGTTACCACTTGACAGATTCGGCTCATGTTTTATAACTTAACAATTAATCGAGTTATAGTTGACATGGAAAGCACTCCACCGACAAGAGCCCAGCTCTTAAATATAAGAAGAAGAAGTTGAACAAACATACATACTTACATACATAAATAGAAACGTCGGATTGTTTAAGTAGACTCGGAGAACTTGGCCCGCTTCACTTGCTTGTTTAATTAAAACTTTAAACTCGCGAACCCCATATTTCGGCAACCCCTTGACTCTTGAATCCGATAAAAGATGCTCAAGTTATCGTCAAATAAACATACACAAATACATACAAACGTTGGATTGTTCAAGTAGACTCTTTGCAAGCTTTGCTCGCTTGTTCAATAAAGATAAACACTTCTTTTTTGGTTGATCTCTAAAAATTGTGTAAAACATTTAGAATAATACTGCGTTTTTTATTTTTTTATCTTTAAAACTGACTAACATACGCCGCGTATAACTGAGGCATGTCCAAAAAACGGTCCATTACTACGTGACGCTTCGATGACGTCATTGAACAACTTGCGTTTGTACCGGCTGGCCAGTTAGTGCGTATTTCTGCGTTTGGACGAATATTTCACACACATTAGATATAAAATGGCTAATCTGCTCACAAGAAAATCGTGTCTTGTGATTAACTGCACTAGTACCACGGTAAAAACACCAGAAAAGCTGTTTTTTCAATTCTTCGAGATTTAAAAAATGCGAAAAAAATGGTTTAACGCTGCGAAGAGAGCTGATCCTGTAGCAGCTAAAAGTTATATACTATATTGTTGTGAAGACCAAAATAGAACGAGCAAGCGAAGTAAGTGAAGCGAGCGAAGCTGTTCTCCGAGTCTATATAATCGAGTTATCGAACAAACATACATGTATAAAATACATGTATGTTTATTGTGTAGATCAAAAATCGAAAATAAAATTTTGTAGGTAAAAGTATTAAATAGAATATTTTAGTTCGAACATGAACTAAATCAGTCAAGGGGTTGCCAAGATATGGAATTTGCTAGTTCAAAGTTTAGGTCAAACTACTAGAATGATATACCGACATCGGGGCAAACTACTAGAATGATATATATTTTCAAACATATTAAAACTAGTATTTCACCCTGAACTGTGAACTCTTTAACCCCTTGCTCTTAATTCTATTAGCCAAGTCAACACGCCTAACATTTTTTTTAAATTTCCTGTCAAAGAAACTTAAGTCACCGTTATTTATGTAGGTACTAATTGAAATATGTAAAAAAACTTCGTATTCGCATCCGCATTCGCGAATGTGAACCTTTAATAATCCGCATCCGCGGATGTCGAAGTTGTTTTATCAGCAACAACCCTGGTCTGCATTTGGATGGGTCACCTCAAGTGGCATAAAATTTCTTGAGCCCCTCCGTGCGTCGGAAGGCACGTTAAGCCGTTGGTCCCAACACAACATAAAGCAAAGGTACGTGTAGTCAAGTTCATACTAAGTATATGAACTCGTCTGCAACCCTAAATGGGCGACCGACTCACACTTGGCCGGTTTATTTTTCAGATTACATACCTACTTAAAATAGTAATTATTTCTCGCCATAACACAAGTAATATTGACAAATCTGTATGTACCGGCAATTTACAGGGAATTTTGCCGGCAATATTGCCAGTAATTTGCCGGGAACATTGGCAGTTTGTATGTAGGATCTATATTTTTTTAAGATGTCTCATATAATACGCTTAGATACATTTATTTAATGAGTTTTTTAAATCAATATATCTAATATTCTCAATATTTAGGCAATATTCCCCAAAATTGCCACTTCGGGCAATCTTGCCGGCAGCGTTGCCGGCAATATTCCCAATGTTGCCAATGTTGCCGGCAACGGCACATCTCTAGTTGGTCCCGGCTGTAATCATTGTATTGCAGTCGTTAAGCTATGTCAGATGCGTTTAGGCAGTTTGAAAAATCTGACACCAGTGTTGGCCACTTATACACACGAAAAACAAACAAATAACAATACTATTGAATAAGAGCTTACTATCGATAGTACAAACATTTCGATATTGAGCTTCAAAACTATCTGTACTATCGAGAGTATTGCAGTATACTGATACTATTTTACCAAACTCACTCAGCTATCGATAGTGTCGATAGTATGGATAGGCCTATCGATATTATAGATGATTTCCGAGGTCAACTATCGATAGCCAAACTATCGATAGTTCGCAACACTAGAGATGAGAGTATGAGGTGTTACCATACCAACCCATACCAAAATTTTCCCCCAATTTTTGTTCTGAATGTCTTATGTATTGAAAGTATGTACCTTTATGTACAATTGTACATATATTTATATGTAAGTATACTGCCTAAAATGTATCGTAACTTTAAATATACAACCGAAGCCCGCAACCTGGAAAATGTTCATCAGGCTGGACAACTTTTACTAAGGCGTCATTTTTATATTTCATAATGTTTTGCTGGACGAGTTCTGCATCAGGTGTTCCATTTTCCAAAATCATATGCAATGCACTATATGTTGTCCAGGGTTAACAGCTATATAACAAAAAAAGTGTCATTCGAATCCGTCGGAGTGCTTTTTTTCATTGAGGGACTCAACGAAACGCAAAACGTGTAGTTTTCCAACTCACCGCTCGCGTAAAATACAGATTGATCGTATTTTTGAAACCGTCGTGTCAGCGAAAAATGATATTGTTTTACGCAGAAAACATCGATAATATGTCTATGCTTTTCTAAAAATTTGAACATGAATAAAAAAGCAACGTGAAATGGAACGGATTTCCCATTAATGGTTTCGATGACATATCTACGCTACAAATGTCAAAATTACGAGTGGTCAAGACCACTCGTTGCAAGTCCTTCGCAAACTACCGATTCAAAAATGCGCCCGTTTGGAAACGCTCGCGCAAACCCTTCGTAATGTGACTATGTGACAAGTGATTTCAAAAATACGTCTCCAGAAGTGCTATTTTTGAAACGCGGAGACAACTAAACGAATGCTTTATCCTTACAAAAAAACGTTCATTTAGTGACTCCGCGTTTGAAAAATAGTACCTCAGAGGACGCATTTTTGAAATCACTTGTCATTGTCACATTATGAATGGTTTACGCGAGCGTTTCCAAACGGGCGCATTTTTGAATCGGTAGTATGCGAAGGATTTGCAACGAGTGGTCTTGACGGAACCTGTCGATTTACATGGAGAGAGTTCAACAATGTTATTGAGTTGAATTTTTAAATTGCCTAAATTTTAGCGGTTTGAAGACCCATGACGTGGGCAAATACCTACAGTCTGGCAACACTGGTTTAGTTAAGTCAAAGCATATTTTACCACCGTGACAATTAAGTTGTCAAATGTCAGGTGGGTGACTGCCAGTACTTATTTTAAACGTCTCACGATTTGGGCAAAAAAAAGGTTTAAATAAAATGGTTTTTTATGGTAGGAAATAACTTCATGGTAACGAGGAATATTATCTAGTCATAGACATAGTTTGACAAAAAAAAATTGGGAGTTCCCCATACTTCGAAATGAAACTCAATTTTTAACCGACTACAAAAAAGGAGGAGGTTATCAATTCGACTGTATGTTTTTTTTTGTATGTATGTTACGCGATATCTTCGTTAACTGTGGACCGATTTTAATGATTATTTTTTTATTTCAAAGCCTTTACTCCCAAGTTGGTCCCATATTAATTTCGTGAAGACATGATGAAGAACTTTGGAGACATGGTTGTTTTCTTTTTGTTAAAAATGTAATTATTATACGTCATAACATAAATCGTCAACTGCAATTTACCTTTCATCTAAGTATAGCAAAAAATAGTACGGAAGTACGGAACCCTTCATGTACGAGTCCGATTCGCACTTGGTCGGTTTTTTTTCATACGTTATGATGGCGAAGTATCTTATACCTTTAAACGAGTAATTCTTGTATATTTATTTAGTACCTGTGGTGCGATTTTTCAAACGCGGAGTCACTAAACGAACGATTTTTTGTATGGAAAAACCTTTCGTTTAGGTGACTCCGCGTTTCAAAAATAGCACTTCTGGAGTGCTATTTTTCATTGAAGGGCTCAGCGAAACACAAAACGTGTAGTTTTCCAACTCACCGCTCGCGTAAAATACAAATTGATCGTATGTTTGAAATCGTCGTGTCAGCGAAAAACAATATTGTTTTACGCAGAAAACATAGATAATTTGTCTATGCTTTTCTAAAAACTCGAGCATGAATAAAAAAGCGACGTGAAATGGAACGGATTTCCCATGATTGGTTTCGATGACATATCTACGCTACAAATGTCAAAATTTTACGAGTGGTCAAGACCACTCGTTGCCAATCCTTCGCAAACTAAAACTACCGATTCAAAAATGCGCCCGTTTGGAAACGCTCGCGCAAACCCTTCGTAATGTGACAAGTGATTTCAAAAATACGTCTCCTGGGCGACCGAGCTTTGCTCGGTTACATTACATCTCAAACAATAACTACATTTTTTAAACTTGTCTAAAAACAATACAAAATAAAAAATTATATATAAATTTGAACATAAAAAAAAACAAAAGTAAGTCACTGAGTGGGATTCGAACCCGTAACACTCTTTCTAGCGGTCCGCATCATAAGCCGTCAAGCCAAAATGGATGGCGGCCGGCGCGACGAAATTAGCGATTATATTCTGCGTGGAAAGAAAAACGCATAAAAACTCGGAAACACACAGACAAACAGAAATTTATAAACATATAAATATATAAATAAATAAACAAGAATTGCTCGTTTAAAGGAAGATCGATTGTTTACCCCCGACTGTGACCCCCGAAAACCCCCATATACCAATTTCCAGCAAAATCGTTAGAGCTGTTTTCGAGATCACAGAAATTTATAAATAAATATACAAGAATTGCTCGTTTAAAGGTATAAGATTATTATACCATGGGTGATGTGATGATGACCGTGGGTCCTCAGACTAACTTCAAGCGTGGGACATTATTTAATCCATATACTAATATATAAAGCTGAAGAGTTTGTTTGTTTGAACGCGCTAATCTCAGAAACCACTGGTCCGATTTGAAAAATTATTTCGGTATTAGATAGGTCGTTTATCGAGGAAGGCTATAGGCTATATTGCATCACGCCCGCGACTTCACTTGCGTGGTTAACGCGGGCGAAGCCGCGCGCTGCCTCTAGTACCTAATAAAGTAATAATATAGTAAGTACTCTGTTACCCCAGAATTAATAAAAGTAAAGCTATGTAATTATGGGAATATTAATTTAACTATTCAAGTTGAATTGGAATTAGATACTTGTCATATATAAAGAGCGTCCAAGACCCATTCAAAATCATGATGTCCGAGAACGTGTCTGAGCGGGAGATTGGTTGCATCCTTTTTTTAATACCTACTTAGGTACTCTACCACGAGACGGTTCCATCACTTTTTTGCTGACTGTACAAAATGCTTCAGGTGGCCCAGGCAACCCTGTACATTAAGACTTAAGACATATCTTTTTAATATGCAACACCCTACATATGTCACATTTTGCTACTCGATGAGGTAGGGTTGCATACGGCCCCCTCTTAGTCTAATATAATACACTCCTTTTCGTTTTGCCGGTCGGGTAATACACAGTTTGGCCCACAGAACATTATTACCCTGACGGGGTTTGGCCTAAAGTTATACTCTGATATGAATTAGGAAGGGCGGTAGAGTATTTTATCAGGTTATTAAATGAAACAAAAAAACTTCTAAATGTGTTATTATTATAAGAACAGTTTACAGAAAGTAGTAGTTGTAAAACAAAAGAAATAAAAGACGTAACAAAATAATTTTAATTGATTTTAGATTCGCGCAGGAAAAGTGGGTGGTATTCATCGACTCGATGCCTATGATTCTAATTCAGAACCTTTCATGGCATGGCACTAGTCCTCACACATTCTCCTATCACACAATAATAGAAGTACATATGTATGCATACATATCACTGGGATTTATCCAAATCATTCAATGAACATGGTCGACATACATATTAGACTATACTGTAAAGTAAAAAAGTTAAGTAATTATACATTTCACATATTTATCTTGCATAATTCGCGCAAACATCATCCCTGTCAGTGATGCTCACAGACTAGACACAGAAAGTTTATTTTATCTATTCCTCCTGACATTAATGCATCTTTATACATTCTCATTGATATCATATTTAGCTCAATTATTAAAATATTCAAAGTAAAATTGAACGACATTTGTAAGTCTGAAAAGGCATTCTATGAAGAAAATATATTCTCATGTTATAGTAGATACTCTGATAAATTTCATAGATTACGTTAAGATATCTATCAAAGCAACTCCGTGACTCAACTTCTAAAGTTTGTTTCACTATTAATGACTTCAAGTGTTACCTGGGTACGTTACATTGCATGTGAATGAACCGCTGGTTAATGAGGTCCGCTTTTTACTATATCTTTTCACATTATAATTGAATTGTGGTAAGGAATGGGCAGTTGTAGCGCAACATAAATCTAAAATTAGGTGTATATGCGATACCTTCAAATATACAAATTGTGATGTTTGGTACATTTGGGACTGCTCGAAATAATTTGATTAAATATTAAAGCATCATTTGTTAGAATCCAATACCAGTAGCACGACGCCAACGTATTCCTACTTAATAGATATTCGCATCTCATTCTACGTAATCATAGACTTATGATAAACTCTATGTACGTAATAGTAACTGGCGAGATGAAACTGAGCCGACGTGCTAAGGGGGCTAAGGTGGTGATCACAAAGGAGGCTGAGTAAAAATAGTATTCCCGAAACAGTTGATCATTACATACAACGAAACAGAATCTTGTGAGCAATAATATAATTTAATGCGATAGGGTTACGACTCATAGGGATTGGTGAGCCCTGACCAGCTCATTTCATTACCTTTGATTAGATACTTATGAACAACGTCCAAAATAACGCCAAAAATTAGTTAGTAGCCCCATTGAATTGTAATGTTACGAAAGTGCGGCGGGAGTTAAAGTACTTATGTACTTACGTAATATTAAACTGATTATTGGAGTATAATCACTAACTTTCGTGATACAGTAATTCTGACTCAAAAAAAGGAAATAACTATATAAATTATTAGTTCAAAAAAGTTGTAGGGGTAAAAGTTATAAGTATCTGTCGTAATAAATGTTATAATTCTATTAGATTTACTGCTAGGAGTACTACTATGCCTGTTTGATTTAATCTTATCTTTGATATTATTAATTATCATTAACTCAAGATTGGTTTCGTGTCAGTGCATAATGATTATTTTAATAAATTTCCACACATGCCTGACGTACACGAGGATCATATCTTAATTAGTTTATAAAGAGTTCGAGAAAACAGTTCATCATGTCGTTGTAAAGTAGCCTGCTTTTTTTAAATATTTGCCTGCAAATATACCGACAACATAACTGAGATTCGAAGAGTTAATGAATTCATTATTTTTATTATTTTTATCGGGATTAAAATTTTAGAATCTGTATAATTCCCTTCTTTCAACATTTCCCCTGCAGACAATACGTGAAAGTCGTTCTAAAACATCGTAACATAAAAGACCTTTAATTACATATGTACAAATAATGTAACAACGAGATCAGAAGGCATACTTTTATATTCATCACATGAACTTCCATTGGCCAAAATTATCTGAAGAAAATGAAGTTAAAATTAGGGCTATATATAATTATGTAGTTATGTGCAACTTAACTCTTCAAAATCCGCCAATACCAGGACACAATAGTAAAACAATGGAAGAAGTATCTCAAAATGCTATGCTGATCTTAAGGGTAAAATTAGTAGTTCCTCCACTTTTTGGATTTTTTTCGCAACATCTTGTGTAGAATTAATTTCTTAGTGTGCCTCTCAAATTGAATTGAAATCCGTCGATGAATAAAGCTACAGCAAACTTCCCCCTTTTTCCCCCAGTCAAAATCGCGATCGACGAAAAAATTTAAATAAATCCATTGATTTATTTATATATATTAACAATTTTAGAAAAAAATCGGCTGAAAAATGCGACCTTTTAGGCGAGAACCGATAGACCGACTAAAGCATCTTTGGCCAATCTCTAATCAAGCGCTTCGCTCGCTCGGTCAATTAATATCGTTGATGTGCACATCTGACTGTATAAAATGTTAAAGCAAGTTGTGTGTAATTTCTTGTGCTTTAGTATCATTGAATGGACGGTTGATTTGATTAGATTGCTTTTCAAAACAAATTCACTGTGATGAACTAAAAGCATTAGTCACCAATATGGCGTCCTTCAGTCTCGAATTAACGTTACGGAATCTTACAATATATCAACTTCTCATTAAGATTGACACATGCCTAAGTTACAAACATCTGTGACCGTACATTCGTCATATCACCCATACCCGACCGATCATAATATCTTTCATATTACTTACAAAACAATAATAATTTATAAAATTCACAATCCCTTGCACGTGTGCATGCCTATAATAACATACGTCGTCTTTCACTCAACGCTCTTTCAAATTATCACTTTTATCTCACATAAGTAAAGATACCACAGCCACTGTCTGTATTTATAATACCAAATAGGAAAAAATGCTTCGACTTTTCAAGATCATTACAGAAAGAACATGGTCAGGCATACTAAACAATTTCAAGAATGCTGCGTTAGGTGCATGCATGTGGCCATATTTAAAAAATGCAATACTAAATAATAAATAAATAATTCCTCCTCCTTACAAGTAAAAAATAAATATTAACTGAAATGAATTAATCCATTGCAGTTTTAGCTGAATTGTAGTGTTGATATATAAATGACAAAGAAATTATATTATGGCTACAATACAAATGCACCTAGCGACTATGAATAACATGATATGACCTGCCAATATTAACGAGTTTACCAGCAATAAGTTGTTTGAAACTGAGTTACATCAGTGCTGCGCTGCGACGATTCAAATCTGTAACAAGAAAATTGATATAAGCATTTAAGTTAATAATTTATTATTATTAATACCTACCTACCTTGCCGTGTGGTTTTCTGCAAATGAAAATAGGGCTACTTCAAGTCTTACGGTGGATGTCGTAGGTTGTGACGTGGTGATTATTTTGAAAGAAACAATATTTGAAAAGACCAAACTCTTTAATTAATTTTTAACAATTATACAATGAGAAAGAAGTCACAGGTAAGGGTCGTAGGTTCACAGCCACGAGATTCGTTGTTCCAGAAGAGATTTCCAAAAGTACTCAGCTTTGAAGCAGCCCGGGGCCCAGTCGTGGTCGAAAGCGGACGAGGCTCCTCACGCCTTCTTATTTATATGGCCGCGCGGGGTGAAGAGCGGGGTAAGGAGGGAAGCACCAGTATGGACTTCGTGACAAGGTGACTCAAAAAATACAAGTTAAACAAAGCTTATAGACATCAATGAGACCAGCCAGAGAATAGGCTAAGTCCTCTGGCTGTTCTGGCCAAGTATGGCTCTAGTAGTACAGAGAGGTTGCTCCTTCAGTGAAGACAAAAATACCTGATGATGAAATCGTGTTCATCTATCACGTAGGTAACGTGATCGATGAACACATTTTCGGAAAGACGTGTGTAAGTACTGACCAGCTGGATAGATGACATCGTAGAAGTGGCAGGAAAAAAGTGGATGGAAACGGCCATGCATAGAGAAAGGTGGAAAAAGATGGAGGAGGCTTTTACCTTTAAGGGACTACATGACCAAGAAATCAAAAATAACAAAAATTGTAACTGGAGAGTGGAACATGTGGAAATAAAAAGCTAATAATCCTACTTCCTTTCCTTTGTTTGTTACCTCTTTACGCTTACACTACTGAACCGATTTGGATAAAATTTGGTATGGAAATAGATTGAGACTCGGGGAAGGACATAAAGTACTCTTTATCCCGAAATTCCTACTGAGAGCGAAGCCCGCGGGTAAGCGGCGCCTGCTGCTTGAGCTTGCGGATCTCCTTTGTCACTAGAGAGTGGAACATGTGGAAATAAAAAGCTAATAAAAATATCGGGACGTGACGACCCCATCGCCCACTCGATCCCCAGTGCAGTCAGTCAACGCAGGGCAGCTGATGGTGAGTGGCGACACCACGTACCCTACCTCCAGGGGGACCATACACACATGCGCTTACACACACACACACACATACACATAGTTATATACACACCCCCAGCCTCTGTCTTGCCTTGACCGGCCGGCCAGAGTGGAGTCGCAAGAGCAGGACATGCGCTCCAGGGTGGAAGTGTATTGCACGTAATGGCGTAATAACGGGGAAACCCGCTCTCGGGGGTAAGCCCCGTGATAGTGAAACCGCAGCCGCACCTCTCTACACCCTTAGCTGCTTACAGTGTGTCGCGCCCTGGCCGCATTTTCGTGGCTAGTTAGGGTGCCCACAGGCAGTGTAGCCAACAAGCAGCAAGGCACCATCTACCAGGTTAAAATTATTGTGAGAGATTTTTAGGTAATGTCCGTATCTCACTCCATAACCCAGTTATCCGGCCCACTAACATCCCATCCACATAGCCCAAACCAAGTCAATCCGTCCCTGGCAATAGTTCGGCAGCTATGGAGGACTGTCCGTTAGTGCATCTCAATGGTACATTATGGGATAGACCTCCGTAGATGCAGGCATCTCACATTTTAGATAAAAAGGTACTAAAAGGCCTCTTCATGTTGGCTTCGGCCCCATGAACGCCTCAAAGGACCCCATGGACCCGTGGCTGAAAGCATACCAACATAAAACAATAATAATGACTGACCAGCTAGTGAGCGGCGCCTGCTGCTTGAGCTTGCGGATCTCCTTGGTGGCCCAGTTGGCGAGCGTCTTGGTGCGCGGCGTGCGCGAGCGGCGCGCGGCCTGCAGCAGGTCCAGCAGCGGCCGCGTCTCCAGCAGCGGCAGCACGCGCGGCCCGAACACGGAGCACAGGTCGCCCGCCAGCCCCGCCACCACCGACATGTGCCCGTCCGTGCGCTCGGGCTCCGTGGCCACCGTCGTCATGAAGTTCACGATGGCCGGCACGTGCGGCTCCACCAGCGCCACGTCCGTGCGCACCTGCGATTACAAATTGGTATTAGGACGAGTTGGTTAGGTATAAGTAATATCTAAATATCTAGTAAGGTTTTTCTAGAAAGTTCCTAAAAACTTTTTGTACTTTAAAAGAAACACATTTTAAGTATAGGTTGTTATTACTTACTTCACCGCCTGCACCTTTCAATCCTTGAATAATACCAGTATATGCTTCAAGTACACTTTCTCTGAGTTCTCCTAAATATTCCACCATGTCGTAATCATTACGATCTACTTGCGCATTGCTGGCCTGAAATATTTGTTTAATTAGTCTATAAGAATGTTCGCGAAATATATAAATTGTGAATTAATAAAGTTTTCATAAATAAAATATATGTATGTAATTTGATATTAATGATCTTTTCAGTGTCTAAACACATGTCGAAATTGCGCGGCTGATCCTTTATAGCCAATTTAATTCTTTGCTTAGAATTTTTCTGCTCCTGCAGTATACCTGATGATGATGATGGTGTGAAAAACGCGATTAGTTGGTGGTAGTGGTTCAAATAGCACTCCAGGCGTAATTCGCCGAAGTTTTGTCGCGCAATTAGGGCGTATGTTTTGACTAGTCTTTCCATATTATAAATGGACTTTTAGCATAATTAGTTGTTCATGTACCTATGGTATGTAGCACATACATATATTTTTAAACTAGAAAGCACATACCTGCAGCAACATTGTCATTACTACATCAAAATATTTAGCAAAGTCTGGGCCAATTCCAAGTGCAATATCTCCAAATACAGATAAAATTTGCGGTTTTACTGATCGGTGGATGGATGGGTCTCCCAGATTTTCCAATAAAAGACAAATTATCTCATCACAGTATGGTAGCACCTGAAAAATAATACAAAATTAAAACAATATATTTATACAGGTATAACGAGTACAATTATATTTCATACAAGAATTTAACTTTTTCAGCTTCAAGAAAGAATTACTCGAAATGCTTACCTTACTTTTGAGAGCACGACATATATCACCCGTCAGACCAACAGCTGCTATACAAACTTGGTGTTCTTGGTGATTCTTCAAGCCTACGTACAAATATCTCTTGAAAGCGTCCATGTACTTGAGGAAGCCCTCCCCGAGCACCTCCACGAGCGTGGACACGGCCATCAGCGCGTCCTCCTGCACGCCGCCCGCCTTGCCCGCGTTGCCCGCGAACATGGTGAGCAGCGCCGCCATGATGGCGTCCGAGATCTGCGGCGCGTCCGCCGGCGTCACCTTGCGCAGCACCGACTGCAGCGTGGCGCACAGCAGGCTCTGCAGGTCGTTGAACTGCGAGCGGTCGGCCTGGCTCGATATGTGGTTCTCCATCTGCAGCACTTGCTGCAGCCGCTCCAGAATCACCATGGTGGTCTTTTGGACAGTCACGTAGCAATCCGACGGAGAGTTCTTGACCATTTCCATGAGGGCTTCGTAGGCTGCAGATCTGAGATTATGTTGAGCTGCATCTTGGCGATCGGTAGTTTCGAGCAATCTCTGCACGATAAAGTCAAAATAGTTTGACATGCAATAAGTCTTGGGTTGATTGGAGTCGTCACAGTCGGCGGCCTCGTAAGCGGCTTCTGCTAATCCAGTGAACGCCCAGCAAACATTTGCCGCCACTCGTGGTTCAGCTTTAAGTCCATTGACCAAACTCTCCAAAAGTGGGTTTAAGTATGTCTCATTGATCGCTGCTTCAGGGACTATTTCACATATTCTGCCAAATGTCCAGGCAGCAGTATCTCTAACGGCTACGCTCGAGTCATACATAGCTTCGATTAATGTTGGCATAGCATTCTCTACCAATGGTTTCAGAATACTAGCCTCCAGCCCTCCAAGAATTGATCCAAAGGCCATGAGTGCCGCTTCCCTGTAGCGCCAGTTTTCATTTTTAATATTTGATTGAATAAAAGGCAATACATGTGGTACGATTTCATCTTCACAACAGTTTGAAAGGAGCATCAGGCAAACTGAAGCAGCTTTGGATGGGTTCCATTCTAATTCATCATCAGAATCATCTTGTTTGGTCAACTTTTGCATAAGAACAGGGGCAAGGTACTGCAATGCTCCTCTGGCGTAGTAGCGAGAGGTTCTTACGGGTGGCCTCCCTGGAAAAAAGAAAACCGTATTATACAAACTTATAATAGAAAAGACAATTTGTCATAATGAATAAAAAGAAAAGACGTCATAAAAATAAGTTATGCTAGCATGCATGGAAAAATATAAAAAAAGACAAAAAAAATACCTGCTTCTGCAGCTTCGGCTTCTTCTATTGCCAGGTCAATTTCTTCATCACTGACATTAGACCAAAACTCAATACCTTGGAGTGAGATCTCATCAACATCAGACTTCATAGCCTCTAGTGTGATAGGGAAGAGTGCTTGTGCCATGTATGGTTCCATATGTTGATAATAGAGGGAAAGTATTTTGACCTGACAATAAAAAGAAAAATTTTTAAAAGAGAATAATTTTAATAGAACAATTTAACTATTAAACAGTTTAACAACTAAATACACTTTGAAAAGAATTGAGTATTTTTTTTTTTTGAGTTTGAATGAAATTTTCATTTTCAGAGTAAATTTTTTAGTTGGTTGACTTGGTTGTTTTTGATTTGTAAACCCTACTTAGCTTTGATAGATTACTTTTTTCAGGGTTCCATAGTTAAATGGCAAAAAACGGAACCCTTATGGATTCGTCATGTTTGTTTGTCTGTCTGCCTGTCCGTATGTTTTTTTTTTTTATAAGTCCATTTAACTGATAGCCTATAAAAATTTGTACTTTAAAACCAAATATTTCACTGACGGATCCCTAAATCGAAAAATTATGTATTTTTTACTTTCTGATTTAGGGATCTGGGGGGAAAGATCTATTCAACGACAACCCACATCATGGGATAGTCATGGAAAAAAATAAATCACGTTACATGTAATTTTTTTTCAAGATTTTATTTTACCACTTTGTTGGTGTAATTGATATACATACCTATGCTAAATTACAGGTTTTTAGTACATAGTCTCCAGGTAAAACCGCGGACAGACAGACACACATGGCGAAACTATAAGGCATAAGGGTTCCTTGTTTACTACGGACAACTAAAAAAAACCTTGAGAATTAAAAAGAAAATGGGTTTCTTACATAGAAATTTGTAATTTCTTTAAAAAAATACAGGGAAAAAGAAAAGCATTTAAAACTCACTAAACACTGTAAGGCTGCCACGCTTATCCTCATGTCACTGGACTGTGTAGCTTCACAAACAACCTCCATGATGAAGTTCCTCTCATTCTCTTTATCAAAGTTTGCCTTTGTGAATTCTAGGGAATTGAGCAACGCCTGAGTAGCTGCTAGACGGACATGGTTGCTGGGTTCCGTAGACCTCATGCCATGGATTATAGCTGTGAGGATTGGGTTGCTTTGCTCGGTCAGTACTTCAGCATCAATCTCCTGGCAAATGTATCCTGTAAAGTTCAAGTTTGTATAACATACTTATAATTATGAAACCAAAATCTTCCATGAGGTTATAACACCTCATGGAAGATTTTGGTTTCATAATTTATATTGACACAGATATCATCATCATCATAATCATCAGGTCATTTTAGACTTCACTGCAGGAGCACGACCCTCTCTGTACTACTAGAGCCATATTTGGTCAGAGCAGCCAAAGGATTTGGCCTATACTCTCCACACTGGCTAGTCTGGTTGGAGAGGTACACAGATATACACTTTTATATCTTTATCTCTAAGGGAGTACATAGAGCCTAGCGTTGCAAGATCCATAGGCCATATTTAGCAAGTTGATGAGTCTATAGAAAGTGTTCTATTTTAGACAGACTTATTTGAAACAGATCTGCAAGTATATTCTGTTTTTGTTATTTTCTCCTGTTCAAAATGTTGTCTATAAATAGATAAAATTTATTTACTAACCGATAGCTTCTAGAGTCGCTTCCTTTTTTAATTCTGTAGACTGAGCATTGACAACATTTTCTACAAGGATAGGGATCAAGTCGTTCCACTGGCCTACTGGCAGCTCAGCCACTGCCACATATGCAACACACTGAGCTGCTGAACTTGGCCTACTGTTTTCTGTGCCTATAGCTGTTAGTATCTGAAAAAATAAGTTGTTATGTTAATTGATGTTTAATTTTATCAGTTATTTGGTATAACTGAGATAAAAAAAGACTAATTTAGAACCAGCTCCAGAAATATGGTACCTTTAAAAGGATACACATTATTTTTTGTAATTGTAGGTATAATTAGAATATAATTTGAGGTAATATTTAGTAATTGGACTTCAGAGAACATAGTTTGTAGACTAACTTTAAATTTTTTACAAAAGGTCCCAGGTGTTTCAAGGTCACTAACAACATATATCTAAATTCCTGTTCCAAAATAAAATTTACATACATTTTTCTTAATGTATAATCTAATATCCTCAGGAAGGGCCAGCCATCTCTGTTGGTAGTGCTGTTTCATAGTGGAATCTTTGGAGGTGAGGTGGTTTTTCAGCTGCAGTCCAGCAGCCATCCTGGCCACCTGACTGTTGCCCCCCTGCACCAGCACGTCTGACAGCATTTTGATAAACGTGGTAAAGTTGGCGGCCGCGGCCTGGTCCAAATACTTCTCAGCTGCTTCCAACTCATTTTTATCTGAACAAAAATAACTTGCATTATGACACTACAAGTACCAACACCCATTTTACTTGTATACTACCAATATGTAATAATGCATCAAACGGCAGTTTTAGAAGTACGTTTGAAAATGCATAATAATGAGATAAGACAAATATCTGAAACATAACCTAAAAATGTTGATGATTTTAAAATGATACACAGCTAACAACACATATCATTGCAATAAAGGATAATTGACATACTATTTGCAAGACCATGAAAGCAACATAAATATAAAAATTCCTAAAGTAACAACTAGAAACTTCCTTACATGACAATTTGGCATGTCAATCTGGTAATCTAATAGATAGGTATAGTAGAGTTGATGATCTGTTTAATATAATCATCAGTAGGTATTAAGCATTTCAATATTTAAAGTAACACAACGGTATTTACGTTCATCGTTGATAATGATTTCACATCAGTGTCATTGTGCGATTATTCGGTTGACAACTAGACGAAACGCCATGCTCATAAAATGAAAGAATAAAGTAACTTACTTGGTGATATAGTCTTTTCTAATATTTGTATAAGTGTTATCGTAGTTTCCGTGTGCATTGTGTTTCACTTTATTTATTTCAATCCGAGAACTTTATCAATAGGCAACCGAAAAATTAAAAGGAGCCGGCACGGCACACGGAGAAAGAACATTCACAAAATGTTATAATGTTGCCAGTTTATAAATTCAAATGAAACTCGATAACTGTCAATATTTTTTTTTATACGCGTTTGGATTTTTTCTGTCATTTCATTTTAGACTAGAAGTTGTAGAACTTACGAACTTACTTGTATTGTAGACAGTGGACGAACTTCGAGCCATTGCTATCGCGGATAAATCGAAATAAGAAGTTTGTTGTTGTTCTTCCTGGCACGGTACATGTTCATGAAAAAAGGTGTACTTTAATGTACTTTTGAATAAAAAAGTTGTACTCTTCTATTTTCGGCGATTAATTAAATCAGTACCTGGGCGACCGAGCTTTGCTCGGTTACATCTCAAACATTAACTAATTTTTTTAAAACTTGTCTAAAAACAATGCAAAATAAAAAAAAATATATAAACTTAAACATAAAAAAAAACAAAAGTAAGTCACGGAGTGGGATTCGAACCCGTAACACTCTTTCTAGCGGTCGCTATCCTTAACAACTGAGCTAAATCAAGGCGGTCGCAGCGCGACGAAATTAGCGACCATATTCTGCGTGGAAAGAAAAACGCATGAAAACTCGAAAACACGCGTTTTCCCAAACATAAAACTAATCTAGATCGATTGTTTACCCCCGAAAACCCCCATATACAAATTTTCAGCGAAATCGTTAGAGCCGTTTTCGAGATCACAGAAATTTATAAATAAATATATAAATAAATAAATATACAAGAATTGCTCGTTTAAAGGTATAAGATTAATTTTATGCTTTCTTATGATTTTTTTAATAATATAAAACTATTTAAAAGTGTTTTTGATTATTCTTGCTCGTTTTTCTTTTCAGCCATCTATACAGGCATCTTTTGTGAATGCCATTAGAAGCTAATGAAACCTGTCAAAAGAATTTAAGGTTGATGAATATACCTGCTAAAAGGCTAAAACCGTTCAATGAACCTGTAATTTGTCTTGTAAAGTTGAGTACATATGTTTTCTATAATTTCTAACTCTTATTAACCTTAATTGATCATAATGTCTTACGTGGTCGTGCTCATGGACAATATGTGAAATATTTAAAGTGGACAATCATAGTGCGGCTATAGTGATATTTATTTGCGGACTGCGGTGGGCGTCTTTACCGACCGCCACTCAATCAGCTTTGAAGTCCAGTGAACTCGTGTAGATTTGTCGCCAGAACCTCTCTTAAAGCAATCAAAGGACCTATCCTATATCAACATCACCAACCTTTGATTGAATAGTAGGCTACTTAGAAATATAGACGAGAAAAATAAAGATAGGCTCTAAAAGCCTAGTTTCCAGAGCCGTAAAATAATTACCTACTTAAAATAAAACGTTTTCTTTGACATTGACATTTCAATGTTATGTTTGACAACTTGAAATTTGACTTTCTTTTTCATGTCTAGTGGTCTTGTTTGAGGACGTTTGGCCGCTAAAATCTCAAAATGGTATTGAATCTCGTAATTATTTGGCCATCTTGCTGTGTAAACCTAGCTACATTTTTGTTTTAACATTGTGTATAGTGTTTCGACGTCTGTGTTTGTATATTTCGTATAAATATGATGATCATCTTTCTTGCAGTCGCTGGTTATTCCAGACAAGTTTCAACACATTCTTCGTATTATGAATACGAATATTGATGGAAAAAGGAAAGTCATGTTTGCTATGACTGCCATCAAGGGAGTTGGTCGCAGGTATTCCAATATCGTGTTGAAGAAAGCCGACATTGATCTCGACAAACGCGCTGGCGAATGTACCGAGGAAGAGGTTTGTTTTGAAAGTTTTTACTTGTTTATTCATATATTATTGCCTACCCTGAAGTAAAATAATCTATTATTATTTGTTTAATTCAGCACTTTTACAGATTTTGGTCTGTATTTCCCGTAACTTGCATGTCCGAAGTAAACATAACCTCTATGACACTATTATTTTCTCGAGCTGTTGTAAGTAGCCTAATGATCTTTCTCATCTCTTTATTTTACCGGTAGGTTGAAAAAATCATCACCATAATGTCAAACCCAAGGCAATACAAAATCCCAGATTGGTTCCTCAACAGACAGAAGGATATTGTTGATGGAAAATACAGCCAGCTAACCTCCTCCAACTTGGACTCAAAGCTTCGTGAAGATTTGGAAAGGTTGAAGAAAATCCATGCCCATAGAGGTATGCGTCACTACTGGGGTCTCCGTGTGCGTGGTCAGCACACAAAGACTACTGGTAGGAGAGGAAGAACTGTTGGTGTGTCTAAGAAGAAGTAATCTGTAATAAACTTATTTGCCTCTATGTGTGTTTTGTTTCCTACTATCATGCACCCTTTTCTTAACATTCTATACTCTGTTTGGTTAGGTATTTAAAATAAATGTAAACAGTCTTGACATGTCTTTTTACCAAAATATACACTTTATAACATTTATATTACAAAGTAATCATGTTATAAACTAAAGTATATATACTTTGTGATTTGCAAAGGTATTGATTTATACATATAGAGTATATTTTAATAAAAAATGGTTGCCTGTAAAGTCGGTTTTACGGGCGAAGATTTTACGTGACAACGTAGATAACATAGTTGAGTGGGAGAGAGACGCAAGGCATTCGGCGGGCCTCTCTCTCGTTCGGTGACTCATCGTAACGTTACCGAGCGTTACACTTTTTCATAAGTGACTCCCAGCCGCAACCTAATTTAAGACGTTGTCACGTCAAAAGACATTTATTTAAATACCTAACCAAACGGACTATAGGTGCAAAGATACATACATACATACATAATATCACGCCTGTTTCCCGCAGGGGTAGGCAGAGACTATGCAAAGATAATATAACATAACCAATATAAACTATTGGAGGTCTCATGGTACTGATGTTAAACTAGTAGGCGGAATTAATTCAGCTGCATTTTTGAACATGAGAGTAACTTCATCTAGGTGAGTAATTTTTTATTTATCTTGGGCTTGGTCAAGGCAAAACTTGAAATTATATATTTCAGTTTTCTTTCAAATTATTAAAAATGGGGGCAGCACTAGACCCCAGAAAATTAATGAAGGATTCCCTGTATACCAAATTTTATCAAAATTGGTACAGCCGGTTGCGCTTGAAGAAACAAACACTCGACTTTGTAGTGGTTTAGGGTCTAGTAATAAAAAAAATAATGTTTTAATGAATACCTAATTAAAATAGAAATAATTATGGTTAGGGATACGTACACGTACCTACCTAATGAAATGAATGACTAAACTTGTAACCATTTAATTTTTAACAAGTGTGAAGTCTAGGGATGTCCTTATTCCTAGACTTCAAACTTGTTAAAAATTATTGTTATTGTAAAAAATATCTGATGAAGATGAGACTGTGTGATGTGTGACACCACACCTAGGGTTGTTCGAAAGAGCTTTTATTGCATACTCCATGCAAAGCTGGAACTTCTCAGTGTCTTACTTCTGCCTGTCTGTCTATATCTGATAAACTCATAAGACTACATAGCTGATTTTGATGCAATTTTCACCAGTATAGCGTTTTTTTTAGAAAAGTTCACATGTACAGTACAAATACAATGCATATTCATATAGCCAGATCTGGCAAGCTTTCATTGCTAGATTCCATAGTGTGTCCCACAATACAATTTTGTTGGCAACTCGCCTTTTAATTTTCTCCTCCCTATAAAATTGTTAGGAACTCTGCTCACTGAAGCACTGAGCTAATCAAGTCTTAGCTACCGGTCGTAAAAATACTAAAAGCCTAATCATCATAATTTCAGCCGCATAACGTCTACCGCTGGAGATAGGCCTCCCAGATTTCCAAAATGACCCACCAAGAGCGACCTTGGTCAGGTCGTGTGACCACCCTGTGGGTGGGTGTCCTAGCTTTGCTTGCCAGTACGCAGTTACCAGTCTTTACTTTTTAATATATCTTCTTAATAATACAATTATCAGTACTTCGTTACGTCACTGTACTCAACGTTCCCGTCAAGTAAGAAACACTTTGTTTTAAGTTGTACATGGCGGGAATTATTATAATGGTGCCTAAGCCCATCATCTTTTTCTAACACCTTTTGTGACATGTAGAGTAAAAGTTAAAAAGAGTTCCTATGCAGGACACTCAGACCATTTTTATAATAATTGATTTACTTTTATAAGTTTGTAGTAGGAAGAGTTATCAACTGTAATTACTAGGTATATCATATAATAAAATTAATATACCTAACTAGGAAGTACCTAAATGGTTAAGTTAGGAAATGATAATGAAATTATGTAGGCACTAACAAAATATTTATTTTCATCAGTTAGATTTACAACTAGGTATATGACAGTAAAACAATTTTGAAATTATTAATAAAAAATAAGTAACACAGTAATTATACTAAAATATTATTTACTATAGTGTTCATTAAGTTAAGGTTTCGACATTTCATTGTTAACTTGTACATTGCATTAACAAATGAGTAAGGCAGCTTGGAGTTGAGAAGGAATGTTAAGAAACAATAACAATAATCTTACATATTGCTAAAGTTTGTCTTAAATCAACATATATTTTTGAAACAATTACTTATTCTAGTAAAATCAAAGAATTTTTCATACACTATATGTGATGTGACTATTGATAATAAACTCTACTAAAATCCAGAACTAATATATTTCATTCATATTGTGCGATAATCACCATCATGTAGACTCCCGCTAATAGAGCAAGTATTTCTTTAATTGATTGAGATAATTTATGTGAATTCTCTAAAAGTTCTGGAATTACTGATACAGTTGCTATATAGATAAAGCCTCCAGCTGTAAATGGTAGGATAAGGGAAGATACAAGCCCCTCATTGGATCCTTGAAGGTAAATTGATAAGACCGTTCCTGATACAGCACCAAATGCTGTTAACAATTGCAGTAACATTGCCTTCCGTCTAGAACAGCCAGACTGAACAAGGATAGCAAAGTCTCCAATCTCATGAGGAATTTCATGCAATAAAATTGTAATAGTAGTAATAAATCCAATATTGTTTCCTGCAATATACGATGCACCAATAGCTAATCCATCAGTAAAGTTATGTGTAAAATCTGCAGCCAGATTAAGATATCCAGCTATTTTTATTTCTTCTTTCTTGTCCTTTCCCTTCTTCTTTGTTTTTTCTTCACTCTTTTTTTTGTCATTTCCATGTGAATGTCCATGTCCACCACTGAACAACCTAACAGTTTTTTCTACTACTAAGAATGTGATAATTCCTCCAAGGACTCCTAAACCAACTGAGATGTCGTGTGGTCCATGTGTTTCATCTGAGGTTCCATGCGAGTGACTGTGGCCTGCTTCGCCGTCGCTTGGAACTAGAGCATGCGGAATTAGGTGCAGGAAAGCATCTCCGAGTAGGCCGCCAGAAGCGAACGACAGTAGAATCTTCAAGAGTGGTTGCTTCTCAATTGTGCCATCAATGGGTATAAAAAATAATATAAAAAATGGTACCACACTTATAAACAAAGTAGACCCCAACGCTCGCATGTACAAGTCGTAATCAGGTTCTGTTATCTTCTTTTCCTTTGTTTTGTATTGTTCATTGGCATTTTTTGAGTATTTGTAAGCAGGCGAATCGTCGCTATGGGAGTGTGAATGAGAATGAGCGAGAACCACTGCAACGCAGGTTAATATAAATAAACAAGGTAGTACACCTTTCCTTGAAGAGTACATTTCGACAATTTACGATATGTAATTTTAGAAACACTTTTTACTTGCATTAGGCACTTTGTCACACGTTCTTTATCAACGTAACTTCTTACTTCGTTTTGTTCGTCGGCGCGGCGTTCGCTCACTCGCCTCGAGCGTCTGTTTTTGCTATCGTCACGCAGAAATGTCAGTGTCACTGTCAATCTGTCGTTCACCCCTGTTCACCCAGCGGTTGCGTCGTGTGATGCCACTTTTGAAAATCGGAGTCACATATACGAATAGTTTTTTCCATAGACCATGCGTAGATCTAGAATTTTTTTCACTTTTACTGCGTTAAAATCATTTGTTTCGTGCAGTCCGCCTCCGCAAAATATTATGCAGGGCTTCTATTTAAGGGTTTTTGATTTAAAGTTATCCAGCTGGGTATGGGCTTTCGTTAGTAATAATATTTTTGATAATATTATCTTTGGTACATATGTATGGGTATGGATTGGTTAAAATTTTACGGACAAGCATTTTTGGCCAATCTCAATCTCACTAGTTCACTACGGAATCTACATCCATAGATGTCTACATCTACGAGGCGACGAATTTGATTGATACCTATATTAGGTATACCATGATACTTACCTTCGCGGGTTTTTTTTTGATGATATGGTGGTCAAAGAGTCTCAGTTCAGAGGTTTTTTGAATATGAACAATTGAAAATGGCGACTTATTACTTTTTATCTTGGCCATGGGACTCATTGATATACTGGATATTGAACATGATATTTAAATTTAAATGTAGTATAGGCTCACTTTTGTTAAAGTCTCAGGGTTGATTTATATGTATATATAGTTGCCAGAGTAGTATATATACATGTATACTACTCTGGCAACTATTAAAATTCTATATTCCACGTTCTTGCCCACCATCATGCTTCAAGTTACAATTTTACGGCTTGCCCTGGCCAGGGCGAAAATATCACAATTTTGAAATAGATTGTTATGGTTATGACTGATTATGAGTAAATTTGATTGAAGATATTTAAGTAGTTTTACTACTTCTATCTATATTGCTTCGTCTAATAGTCGAATCAAAAGTTAGGCACTCGGTTCATAAAACAGTTAAATAACTCACGCTTTTTATGTTAATTACAATTTAAGTTCTTTATTTTACTGAAACGCAAAAAGTTAAAACCAATAAGTCATCTTGATATTCCCATCAATATCTCGCTGCGTTTCAATAGTGCTGGACTGTCGTACAAGTTTGCGCATCGATGGCCGTCGTATATTTGGAATATCGAGAATTTCATCATCCATCAAAGGAGCTTGAGTTAACTCCAGTTGGTCTAAATTTTCATAAGAATCAGCATCTGATATTTGCCTGTAAAAAATTTCATTAATTTACTATCTAATATATATTTTTTACGAATATTCACATTTAATCTTTTGAAAAATGATTTGAACTATGGTTATGGTATGTGTAAAATGAACAAAGTTATACTTCTGGCCACCACAAACGAAGCAGTCTTTGTACGTCCAATCTTTCCCAAACTCTTCTCCTTCCTCGGCCGTTTGCGGGAGCGGCGTGTGCAGGGTCTCAGGCAGGCGGAGAGCAGTCAATCCCCCGACTACAGACACTGCACCCATCACCACTAGGGGTAGTACTAAATTACTTGAGCCCTGAAAACATCAACTTTTATAACGTGTTTCTGTAAACATGAATATAGTAGAACTTTGTAGTAAAATAATTGTAATATGCCGCTTAATCAGGCATTAAGAAATTACTACTAATAATATAATTTGGAAAAGGGAGTTAATAATGTACACACATAAATGCAAACTTTTGATATAAGTAATTCACGATTTCATATTTTAAGGGTAAAAGGTAGAATTGAGATTTGATCTAAATAAATGAATCTGCTGCGACGCGTTGACGCGTCACTGATTTTTGTGTAGTGGTATATAAGCTACGAACTTGGTTCGTAGCTTCGTTAGCAGTTCGTCGTACCAGTTACACTATATTTACATATTATTTGTATGAGAGCGAATACATCTCGATCATGTGATTAACAAAAAATTATATTACGTTAGAGTAAATCTTTGTTTGTTGTCAATAAGTTTTAAATTATAGTACATAACATTGAGTAGGTAGTCACAAAACGTGTCACAATTAAGAGAGTTCATTTATGCACGCGTAGCATGCCAGGGGATGCCATAGTAATCATTTTGCTGCCAGTAACGGTGCGGTGATAGAGTAATTTTAGTTCCTACTGCATATCTCCAAATATCTTACCAAATAATTAATAAAGGGAATAATAATTAAGCCCAAGCCGCCTATATACGCTGATGTACCGATTCCAATGCCTCTCAACTCCGTAGGGTAGAGTTCTCCAGCGTAAGGATATATTATCAGGAAGGACGCTGATATAAAACATTTGGATATTAAGTACAGGATAAGGGTTTCCGTTTGAGCATCTGGAAAAGTCAAGCTTTTACTGATGTATACGGACTTAGCTACATCTTAATTCAATATTAAGTAGATATATATTATAAATACAGTAGCAAAAACGTGTGTAGCATATTTACAGTTTTTGCATATGACGATAAGGTAATAATATGGTCTATCATGGTTAGATTTATAATTTACCTTCTGGTAGTAACACGGTCACTATGCAGAATATTCCGCTTATGACCATTGATAAGCAGAGAGGCCACCGTCTTCCGACGCGGTCCATGAGTATCCAACAAACAATGTAACTTGGTATTTCAACTGCCGATGATAAGAAAAAACTCATGTACTGATTACTGCCGATGGCTGGGCCATAGTAACTTAGTCCCACGTACACCATTTCAGATGCGCACCAATTTAATGTTATCAAGCAAGTTTTTAATCTCATATTTGGTGTCCTGCACAGAGCAAAAACACTAGCAGTCTCGGCTTCTTTAAAACCTCTCTCTTTCTGTTCCAGTACCTGTTTTTGTAGTTTAGTGGTAAACTCTTCCGGCAACTCTTTTCCATTCACTCTAGCAATGTCTTTAAGGATTTTATTTGCTTCTTCTAGGCGTTCTCTCATCAACAACCATCTTGGCGATTCGGGTAAAACAAACCAATACAAATAGTAGAATAAAAATGGCACTGAAGTAGCTAGTGCGAGTGATCTCCAGTCTCTGAGTAAATATGTGATACCTGATAACATTATCAAGCCAAGAGTGTAAAATACACAGGTCATGACGGTCACAAACGACCTGTAGTTAGGACCAGCAAGCTCGAGCGCTGAAACAGCAAATAATGAATTCAAATATTGTTCTTTACACTTAAATCTGAAGGAAAACATGACTTCAATAGAAACTCACAAATAATAAAGGGTATTTGATAGACTGCAGGTATAGTTAATCCAACTATTGTCCTCGCTAGCACCCAAATCCAATATTCATATGCAAACGCTGTCATTATACTTCCGACTAATAATGTAGTGAGGCACGCAAAAAACGATTTTTTGCGGCCTATGCGGTCGTTTAAAAGTCCGAATGTGTAAACACCAATCGGTCCACCAACATTAAGAGCTACCAACCCGAGAGTAGGGTACACATCGTACTCGCACACCAAATTAAACTGAAACAATTAAATAAAATGTTAAATCGATATACAAAGCTAGCCTCAAAGCTAATTACCGGCCAAGTGCGAGTTGAACTCGCGTGGAGAGAATGTCAAAATCAATCACATTTGAAATCCTCATAGTAAGACGTGAGTTTACTACTACTAACGCTAACTAGTGGTGTTTTAGTGAACTATTATTAACACTTTATTTTTAATTGATGGAATTCTTATAGGTTTTCCTGTAATCTACGACCAATAAACTATATTTTGTTTTTTTTTTCCTTCAAAATTGTAGGCTCCGTAGTTTCGGATATTAGCTGGGGGAGGGAATGGTCAATTTTCGTTTTCTTACATGCATAAAATCAAAACTATTGGTTACATAATCAGAATTGTGATCCTTATAACGAGCCCTTTTATTCGATATATGACACAGTAAGGTTTGAAAACCTTTTTTTTTAAATTTCTTATTTTGTCCCCGGAAAATGACCCTTTGAAAAAAATATGTATTGACTTTGCACATCTTTGTTTGGGTCATAGGATTACACCATCTTAGGATATTTTACCTGATTTGGTCCAGTAGATTCGGAGCAAATTGGCTGTGACAGACGGTTCCATTTTTGAATTTTTTTGTTCGGATCCCTAAAAACGGGATTGCGAGTAAAGCCGGGAAGCACTGTTAGTTAATTTTATTTCTCGTTATTTAGTACAATGCATACAGATTAAATAATTTATCATCAATTCTTTAAATCTAAAGAACGTGTGGCCTGTCTTATGCTACAGCATAGTCCGTAGCGTAGCGTAGCGCCTTTCGTAGCGCTACGAAGCGCTACGATAGGCGCTACGCTACGGCTACCAAGTTTAGTTCAGTCTTTCGTGTGAGAGAGTAAAAGTTTATTTTACGTACCTACGTTTACTTAGTACTTTGTACTATCATATTATTTTGGAGCTTACCGAATAAATACAGATTTAGTTGATGTAACATTACGTCAATGGGAATTTTTGGCTCGGTATACAAGTGAACAGTTTATACATTTGGACCACACTTACATCGATGACAACAGACGACGTCACTTCAGAAGTGTCGTACTCGTAGCCATCCCAGCAGGGTTCATGTGGCCAGCTGCTATTTGCTTCCAGGGGTTTTCCTGAGCTCATGATTGAACTCCAATTTACTGCATATCGAACACATTTCTCAAAAGTAGTGTTGTCATCTGCCTTTAATTTTGAAAATAAATAAGTGAAACACAGTGATATAGAGAACACATTGCTTTCAAACATGAAATAACAGTCATCGTTGTGTTACGCAAAATGAAATGTGGAAAAAATTTTTGGGAAATAGTTCTGTATTTTGACTAAGGAAAGAATGTTTGTCTTTGAATTTTATGAACTTGCAAATAGATGATACAAATCCTGGCACGTTTGACAAGGTCAATACATAATAAACATTTCTTACCTTTATTGGAATAGAAATCGCTTTACGCTCCGCCAGCGACATATTTTGTAACTCTGGCACCATGCACCAGTAGTCCGGGACATCTGTCATGAAGAGCTGGTTGAATGCACAAAATCCACAGGGTAGGCATGCCGGCAGGCACACGAGCCAAAGTAACCGCTTCTGGTAAAGGCCGAATTCACCAATTTTCGGCAGGACATCATCCAAATCAATAGCTTCTCCATTTGCTGCATCGTCCTAAAATATGTTTTTCATCTACTTTGTACTTTTATACTGCTCCCTTAACTCTAATCTAACGAGTATTTTATCCCAAACCTCTACCCGTTAGGTACTACAACAACATTGTTCTATATACAGGCAGAGTGATCGAGAAAAATCTTGAAAGGTTAAGCTCTTCAGGCCTTCATGCAATGAGACCGTTCAAGATAACGAAAATCCTCAGAGAAAATCTTTCGCAAAAATAAAATGAAAAATATTTAAAAAATATGGATACAAATTACAGCAATCAACATGAAGTTAAAAAAACATGATTTTATCTTAGTTTATCTACATGGAGTAGTTATTGATGAGCAAAGTCACCAAACATGAACTTGTATTTCTTGCAATACCTACCTTATAGGTGGTACAACTTTAGAACTTAATGAAATTTGAGGCTTTTTGTGGTCTTAAAACAAAGGAAAAAGAATAATTTTCTATTTCAAGTGATTGCAGCAATAAACCGTAAACAAATGATGTAATGATCTGAATACTGAATACTTACAGCTAACTTCTGTTGGGTACCGTAACTAGAAATATTTTTTGAGTCCTTCGTCATTAAAAATATTTCACGATTCCTCTTTGTTAAATGTTTTCATCACACATACATTACGCCGAAATGCGAGCGACACAGTATCGCCCATTCACGTCTAGAGTTACGGGAAGCCTTACGGTATTAATCTAATTAATCGATACCTATATACTACTATTCAAGTAGGAACATACTTTTGTGTTGATGATACACCTTGCTTACAGCTAAATTAGGTAAATAGATAATCCATTACTCTCATTAAGCTCATATTTTTTAGGGTTTCGTAGCCGTAGAATTTAAAAACGGGAATTTAAAAAATGTAAAAACGGGACTTACTAAGACTCCACTGTCCGTCTGTCTGTGTCTGTCGCCGGGCTGTATCTCATAAACAAATTGCCATGATTTGGGTAGTTAAAGAGCAGGGTGAGTTTAATCATACTGCAACGTTTTAGAGTAGGTAGGTGGTGAAGTTGCAGAATTCTGATATGGTAGACCAATTATTAAGTTCGGGTAGGCCGGACGAAGACGTAGTGGAGTAGTTCCAGCTCGCAAGCGGAGTCATCGTAGGATACGAATTTCCTGCCTGGAGAAAAGAATCCTAGAAATCGGAAACGGCGGACATTGTCCGAGCAATTTGGTGAAAGGATGGAACAATTAGCACAAATATTTAAAAAAAGCATACTTATTATGTGACGCCCAGTGCTAAGTTGTAGGCAGAACATTCGCTTCACTGAGAAAGATGCGCAGAGCTCGGGGGTCCGTAAGTACCTACTTACTTCTACGTCATTCGCGCAACTATTGCAGTCATTGCGGATTTAATATCACTGGAGAAGTAGTTTAATATATACCACAGTATTGTATGTAGTAGGTGAAATATACTGTTTTGTTTTAGTTAGTATAGAAATAAATAGATATTAAATTATGGATGGCAGCAAGCTGCCTTGGATCGTGAATCGTGGAAGCAAAAAGGGAAGGCCTTTGCCCAACAATGGGTGGGTCACTATATAGGCTATAATTCTTTTTTTTTATAGAAATTCAGGTATTTAATGTTTAGGTTAAGTGATGTTTATTTCATATTAGTTTTAGGTTATTTTTTAATATATTTATGCAAGTTTGTAACGAATACGTTACTACGAAAACCTTCATGCGCGAATCTGACTCGCACTTGGCCGATTTTATTATTACAATATTGTATCTTAAAGTTTTGTTTCCATGGTGGTCTAGGACAAATTCAGCTTAGAATGTAATAATACGTGAAGCTGGTGCTTCTTCTTTTCTCGAGATAATTGTAATAGGTCAAGGAAAAGGGAGAAAAATAATTATGTCAATAGACGACCTCCGTGGCGTGGCACCATGCTAGTCCACAACCCAGAGGCCCCGGGTTCGATGACCGGGCGGTCAGGGCAAGTTGGAAAATTGCCTTTTTCAAATTGTCCTGGGTATTGGATGTTTATCTTTATATGTATTTGTTATAAAATATAATATTGTTGAGTTAGTTTTCCATAACACAAGTCTCGAACTTACTTTGGGCTAGCTCAATAGGTGAAATTTGTCCCAATATTATTTAAAAAAAAGACGAAGCTAGCAACCTGTCACTCTTGACCTTTCCACCTGTTTAGGCACATTTCACCATGTATCATTATCACGCTGAACATAGCGTGATGTTTGGTTTTTGACCCTAGATCTTGCCTACCCCGTCAGGGATAAAGACGTGAAAGTGTACTTGTATCTGTATCTGTTATGTTTCATTCGTACGTTAGTATAATATACTTTAGTTAGTAGTTAGTTTAGTTTTAAGGTTAATTATATAATCTGTTTTATGTATTATTATTATTTAATTTACCGATTTAGATCGGTCATTTTGGAAATCCTTAGGAGAGGAAAAATTATGATAATGATATTTTTAATTTGAGTAAAATGAAGAAGTGAGTTAGTATTTTCTCAATTTAATTTCTAGTCCCTAATCAGTTAATTTTATTTCGTTTTAGTAAATATTAATTTATTTACCCGTCAGTCACTGAATTTCACAACTATTTGTTTAATAACAAATAAAACAAGAATAATATGGAACGTGGTTTCAATTAAATCTAGCAAAAACAACAGAAACATAGTGAATAAAATTCAATTTAGTTTTGTTAAAATATTTTATTTGTGAAACGTAGATAAAATTGATACAAGTAATTAAAATTCTTAGAGATAATAACTTATAATTTTTACATAATAATAATGAAACTGTGAAAATTGTCTTACAAACGTTTATATAATATTCAACCATTCAAAGAATGCTCGTCTTTCTACAACTTTCGTTGTACAGAACTCGTCAACAGTCTCATGCGCACGCTTTCCATGCCAATATATCAATCAATATAGTAAATAACTTTCATAGATTTATTATCTATACAAAAACTTCGATTACGAGAGAATTGACGTCATAGGTATAAAACGAAGCATAAATTTTGTATAAAACTGGGGTATTAATTTAATTAGAAAGATTTATAAGTATATATTTGAATTTTACTTCTATAATGTCAAATTTTACAGTATAGGAAAATAAAGCTTACGCTTTTCCGTATTAAATACCTACAGCAAGCAAATCAGGTAGGCATATTTCTACAATTTTTGTATAGGTATAAGTACTTTTGTAAAGATTTTTTTATTCATCTATTTACATTTTCAAAATATCTATTATACCCTATTATAGTTTGTGCTATAATATCACTCCAAGGTACGCAATTTCATCTAATGGAAATAAATCACTTTGAAATACTAAAGACATTGTATAAGTTGTTGTTATTCGGCACTGCTTTTATATTACATATTGAAAAAAAATATTTATAAAATATGATCTTTAGGAAATATGATAATTAATAACAGCTAAAATATTTAAATATTGGAACTGGTAACGTAAGATCTATATCGTTTCGATAAAGTAGTTCCAGTGTCAGCCAGTGTCGCCCACTAACTGTACAGTGCTACTCTTTCTCGTAAATTAAAACAAGTGGCGAACTGAAGCTTTGTAGCGTGTAGTACTTATGATTTCGAAGGCATAAAGAACCTACAATATGCAGGTTCATAGACAAATGGTGCTCCTCACACTCGAAGTTCCCGTGGCCACAAAATATCACTCTCGCATTATGAAGTTGAAAATGTTTGAAGGTGGAGCGTATTCATACTTTGCACACTTACACAACGTCAAAGAAAGTACACTAGCAAACCGAAGTCCTTACCAACAAATAAATACGTTTTCTTTTAATTAAAATGGTAACTCGTATCAAAAAGGGTCATTCATATATTTAAAAACGTAACGTTAACATTTTGCACATCAAACAAAAGTTTTGGCTAAGTCTCGTCCAAGGGTATTTCAAATATTTACAATATTTCAATGCATAGAGAGGTGGAGGCGCGCGAGCGCCGCTCGCCGCCGCTACGTGAGCAGCTTGAAGAACATGATGCCCAGCGAGATGTTGATGAACAGTACTAGGATCACCAGCTGCTGCCGGGAGAACCAGTCCTGCAAACGAACATCACATTAATTCACTAACTGTTATCCACAACGTTGCGAGGTCAAAATGTAGTTCGTTCTTTGATCGTCCTAATCCCACAGGATCATTACGTTTTTGTGCATTATCCCTGACATATGACCTGACACCTGACATATTTCCTACATATGACTTATTTTTACAGTCACTGAATATGAACAGACTTCGGATGGGCAGCAGTGTCGGATGCTATGCTCGGTGTTTCTCTACATGTGATTGAATCAGAAATGAGAAAATTCGTAGGAGAACCAAAGTCACTGACATAGCCCAGTGGATTAGTTTATTGAATGGGCGGGACACATAGGCGCGATGAACCGATGGGGCAAAAAGTTCCTTGAATGACGACCGCGTAGTGACAAGCGAAGCGTAGGATATTTCACAAGGTGGTCAGACGACCTGACCAAGGTCGCTGGAAAGCGCTGGGTGCAGGGCGCTCTTGCTCGGTCATTCTGAAAATCTTTTGGAGACCCTAGCAGTGTACGTTATGGTGCTGAAATGATGATGATGATAATATGTTACGAATACACTACAATTTTTTTCCAATCCATTCAACTGTTTACGTCGAAAATGAAACAAACGTCCATACCATTGTTATACCTTATATTATAGTAATAGGATTTTTTATTGGAAAAAAAAAATAAATTTAACTTAAATTAAAACTATACAAACTTATTAAAATTTAAATTAAAACTAAAATTAAAACTAAAAATTACAAATTATGTAGTCCCACTAAAATATTACCCCTCGGCAACGTGGCCAAAAGGCTGGCAGCATTGCCACGTTGTATGGCAATGCTGATTCTTTGAGCCAGATAGTTACCAGCCCTTTGGTCATGGGATACCTCGAATAAACGTTTAGAAATAATATGAAATAAACTATGGGCGGAAGGACCCCACGGACCAAAAGTCTCTAATAGGATTGTTTTATAACAAAAATATTAACGTTGATGATACGTACTAATTTAAAAATCGTGACAACATGTTATTTTTACCAAAATGTAAACAACGAGATATATCTACGAAAAATATTTCAAGCGTCAGAGCAAGCGTAATGTGGAAATTGGAACGAATATTTACAACGCTACGAGGCTTCAAGCGAGCTACGAACTAAGGTACGCATTTGCAATGCTACGATTGTCAGACATTCTATATTGACAAGTGATTTCAGTACTTTTATTTAATCTATGTATGTCACATATTAATTAATTTCGTCTTCTGTATTGTTTTTATTTTTAATAATTTTTCAATACTAAAAACCGACTTCTCCCCCAACCTACACAACCGAGTTGGATAAGATTTCTATGGGACGACCTCGCAAGTTACCCTTTCAACCAAAAAAATAATTTATTTTCCAAGTCAGTGCGTCTTCATATAATCGGTGAACATTCACAAAAAAGATTGCGACGATAACCTCCTACTTTTTGATTAAAAGTGGCTTATAAACTTTAACTTCATGAAAGTTTAACTTGTAGTAAAGTATGATAGATCTTCCGCTCACCTTGACTTGCGGACTGACTAAGTAGAGCAAAGGATTTGCTCGCAGTTTCTCTGTCTCCTCGTGCATGCGGCGCACCTCCTCGCGGCGCGCCGAGCCCAGCATGGAGACCTCCTCGCGAGACATGCCCAAGTCCGGCGCGCGCGGCATGCCTGCCACGTCCGGCAACGACTTCTTGCGCTGCAGCGTCTGAGGTGTGCTCAGCATCTGCCAACGTACACGTATAAACATTCATTTCAATTTCGCCTCCAATGGATCGTTATTCTAAAGTGTGCAGCTAAAATCCTTAAAAATTGTCAATTGGTTTTTGCGATTTTTATTACCTCTACTGGAGGCACATTTATCCAGCTCTCAGACGCTCGCCGGGCGAGAATTGCCGGCGAGCACATGAGATCTTCATCGTCTTCTTCGTCACCTTGATACCACATTTTAATTTATTTTAATACATGTAATGTTTTCGAATCCGTAATATTCGTCGAACGATCTGCTGAAGTCCCACCACTATAACGAACACTAATATTTATTACATCATTTAACGATTCAGTGTCGGGTTTACGAAGATCAAATCTAAGCACGATATACAAGTATGCAGAAGCTTTAGCATTATTTTTAATCAGAATAAGGCACTTAGTTTTGTAATTTTATAAGAAATCGCGGGAAGTCTATCGAATAATTGGTGATTTTCAGTTAAATATAGAGAAGAGGTGATACACGGTAAGCGGCACAGAGTGACTGTCTCGATTTAGAAATAGAACGGGCTGCGGCAGCTCCCGCCGCCCGCCGCCCGCCTACACCACGTCACCGCGCCTGCAGCCGGCACACGGCATCCGCCGCGCGCCGTACTACTACGCTCGGCCTAAGCCAGCTGATGTAAACAATCATTTTAAACTTATTACTTTTCAACGGCAGACGGAAGACGTTTTTAAGTCAACTTTTTATGTTTAACTGCCAAAAAATCTGTCTAAAAGAGCAGGTCTGCTAGAAGAAATTTCTTTTGAAATATGTAGCACTTTTGTATTATGTTTACTGTTATAAATGTACTTTTATAAGATTAAAGTAAAAAAAAAAATGAAACCGTTAATTTTATTAACGCATTAAAATATTGATTATTTATTGCCATATTCCCTCTTTTAGGGTTCCGTTCCTCAAATGGAATAAATGGAACCCTTATAGGATTACTCGGTTGACTGTAAGTTTGTCATATCACAGCAACAGCCAATTAGCTACAGAATAAATTAAAATTAGGTATTTAAAGTAAATAAAATTTTAAAAAATGAAACCTACTAAAAAAAAACTAAAATAAAACTGTAATGATAATAATCATTACAGTTTTATTTTAGTTTTTTTTTGTATCTTTATCATTCCCCTACTCACATTCCGAAAGTATTAAAGCCTTATTTAAGCCTTATTTCGTCAAAAAGATATGCCTGTCCTATATAGACCTAGAACTTCTTTTCTGTACATCTGTTACGGCTAAAACCCGAAATGCGGCTACGCCTAGGTTTAGCCGGCTAGAACTAGGTGCAGCCGGTCTCGGACGGCTACACTTAGGTGTATCCTACATATGTTCGGCTAGAACTAAGTTTAGCCTTTATCATTCCGGCTAGAACTAGGTGCAGCCGATCGCAGGAGGCTAAAATTAGGTGTTTTCTAAGTGTATTAAGTTTGAACTAGGTTTCTAGTTCAGTTAAGCATTTTGTTTTGGGTGCATTTTGTTTTGGATAGGTAGTCTTGTGTTGTACTTCCCGATTAATTCGAATAACGTATTGTGCCCGTAGACAAAATATCTTTTGGAAACAAATCATGGCAATCTGCGTAAAGATTTTTAACCCCCGAGAAAAAGAGGGGTGTTATAAGATTGACGCCATAATGTGTGTCGGTCTGTCTGTGGCATCGTAGCTCTCGAAAGGATGGATCGATTTAGATGCGGATTTTTAACGTGAATGCAAGTTTTCTTGCGGTAGTTCTTAGCTATGTTTGATGAAAATCGGTTCAGTCGTTTAAAAGTTATTGGGAGTTAACGCTTTAAAGTCAGAGTTTTTTAATTTGCCTGGCAAATAATAAATGGCGCTACGGATATCAATTCCACTTAACATCGGTTGGAATATAAAAGGTCTAAAATATACTGAAACTATTTAAGAGTGAATTCAGTCCATGATATTGAACAACTTTCCCCAAGGAATATGTATCAGAATATGAAAAGTAATTTTTGGCCTTCCATACAAGCTGACCGATCAGCTGATCCGAGTTTGTATGGAAAGCCAAAAATGTTTTTTATATTTCGACACATATTTTTTTGAGAAAGTTGTTCACTATAACGGGCTGAATTTGCCCTTAAAATAGTTTCGTATATTTTGTTAGACCTTATATAGTTCCGTCAGTCATCACTTATTACTTAAGAGTACCTGGGCGACCGAGCTTTGCTCGGTTACATCTCAAACATTAACTACATTTTTTTAAACTTGTCTAAAAACAATGCGAAATAAAAAATTATATATAAACTTAAAAATATATAAACCTACATTACCACTCACTGACTCACTCACTGATTGACATAGTTGTTTGCCCTGTTGCGGGGTTGGTGGGGTTTAGGTTGATGTGTGGTCGTATAGAGGGTGCTCCAGTGAGTACCAGAAAAATCTGACATTTGAGGATTTGCGGAAACCTGATGTGGAAGGGGTACGGCCTGCGGAGACGGTTGGGGTTAGGGGCGTAATTTTTTTTCCAAAATGTAGGGGGTTGTAAGCAATTTGACGAGCGTCATTTGTTTTTTGATTTTTTTCAAAATCCAAGATGGCCGCCATACAAGACAATTTTCCTCCATACAAAATTACCCATTTTCTGAACTGGAAACATATTTTAGTCTACCTCAACAGCCGCACGAAAGACCGCGGGCTGCTTGCAGCCCGCGCAGCGCCTGAAAAGCTAGTATAAACTTAAACATATATAAACCTACATTACCCCTCACTCACTGACAGAGTTGTTTGCCCTGTTGCCGGGTGGGAGGGGTTTAGGTTGATGTGTGGTCGTATAGAGGGTGCTCCAGTGAGCACCAGAAAAATCTGACATTTGAAGATTTGCAGAAACCTGATGTGGAAGGGGTACGGCCTGCGAAAACGGTTGGGGATAGGGGTGTGATTTTTTTTCCAAAACGTAGGGGTAAGTGAGCAATTTGACGAACGTCATTTGTTTTTTAATTATTTTCAAAATCCAAGATGGCCGTCATACAAGGACAATTTTCCTCCATACAAAATTACCCATTTTCTGAACTGGAAACATGTCTTAGGCTACCTCAACAGCCGCACGAGAAACCGCGGGCTGCTTGCAGCCCGCGCAGCGCCCGAAAGGCTAGTATAAACTTAAACATAAAAAAAAACAAAAGTAAGTCACCGAGTGGGATTCGAACCCGTATCATTCTTTGTAGTGGTCTCCATCCTTAACCACTGAGCTAAGCGGATGGCGGCCGGCGCGGGGAAATTAGCGACCATATTATGCGTAGAAAGAAAAACGAATGAAAACTCGAAAACACGCGTTTTCCCAAACATAAGACTAATCTAGATCGATTGTTTATCCCCAAAAACCCCCATATACCAATTTTCAGCAAAATCGTTAGAGCCGTTTTCGAGATCACAGAAATTTATAAAAATATATATAAATATACAAGAATTGCTCGTTTAAAGGTATAAAATATGTTGAATCAACAAAACAATATAAACGTCATTTCAACATTTTGGTCTTTTATTTTATCACCGTTATAACCTAAAATATAGACATCTAACTCTAACACCTAAGTTTAACCACCTGCGATCGGCTGCACCTAGTTCTAGCCGGAATGATAAAGGCTAAACCTAGTTCTAGCCGAAAATAAGTAGGATACACCTAAGTGTAGCCGTCTGAGACCGGCTGCACCTAGTTCTAGCCGGCTATACCTAGGCGTAGCCGCATTTCGGGTTTTAGCCGTAACATATCCACCATGTGGCAAATATTTTTCTTTATTTATTTAGTAAATATAGTCGTAGAAAAAGTATAGTATGCAACCAAAGATAATACTAACGTCATAGATACCCGACACCATAGAAACTATTGGAGGGCCCAGTAGGCAGAACGGGGTAACGGGTATCCTCACAGAGATGAATACACATAAGAAAGTTTTGAATATAATTTTAAATATTTATTGTATTTCATATAATGTTGTATTTAATTAAATAGAGTACTACTTACATCATCATCATCAGATCTTTTTATCTCCACTGCAAGAGCACGACCTTCTCTGTACTACCAGAGCCAAACTTGGCCAGAGCAGCCGCAGGACTTTGACCTACGCTCTCCTCGCTGGCCAGACGGTTTGGAGAGATCTCATTGATATTTATAAGCTTGTTTAGCTTGTATTTCCTGAGTCGTCTTCTACGACATCCACGAAAAGACTTGGGTGGCCCTATTCTACTCTGGTGAAAACTATATTCGGTATATTTTATTTAAATAATAGTAATAACAGATTTTAATGTTTTAATTATTATCTTATAGCGCTATCTAGTGAAAAGAAAGAAAAATTATTATGTTTATAATGCGATGAGTAGGCATGATGCAACGTTGTATAAGTACGTCAAAAAACGAAGGCGTCTTCTTACAATTTTTTGTCAGTAACCTGTGTTTTTATACTCGTATCGGTCACTAAAAAATTATTGCTAGAATTTAGTGGCTTTCTTTGGCAGTTAGTATCGTGTGGTTTTCTGCAGAGTAGAATAGGGCCACTCCACGTCCTGCCGTGGATGTCGTGGCCATGATGAGTAGACTTCTATTAATTATAACATTAAAGTAACAAACTGTCTTAGTAAGTCTTACCTTACGTCCTCCTCCTCCACCTCCCCCCATTGGCGCTGGAGGCGGCGGCGCTGGATTCGGTGGTACGTATAAGCTTTCTGTTCTCTTTGGTTGGTAAGGAGATGGAGATATTTCTTGCCCCAGATTCCTTTTTCGTAATAGTGATTCTTCAAAAGGCTGATTTTCACGAGAACTGGCGCGGGAAATAGAACCACGTCCCGACGTTAAATGTCCATTTCCAGCAGGGGTTGCCGCCCGTGACGCTGGGCGGGACATTGCGGCCGGCTGCGGAGCCACCGAGCCTGCACGAGAGCCCGCACTAGGCGCAGTGGCCTCAACTGAGGGTTGTCTAGATCGTCGACCGTACCGATCTACACTACCATCACGACTAGGTGGCCTTTTGTAGTGGTCGAAGTAATCAATAGATGGTCGTTGACCCGGGGCTCTTGGAAAACCGTTCATTTCTTGTTCTGTCGGGCCTGCCTGCCTATATTGTTGTTGTTCTGTAGGCGCTTGACGAGACATTTGATCAGGAAATTGTCTATAGCCTTGCTGATCGTGAGCTTGTCGATATCCTTGGTTATCTACAGTCTGTCTATAGGCTTGTGAATCAGGAGCCAAAGCTTGGCGATCAAGCGGTCCTTCGGAATGCACAGTTCCAGTACGAAATTCATTTCGTCCATATGTAGCAGCAGCCCCATCTACGTAGGTGTTTTCTTGAGATCCGCTTGTAGGTTGAGCTAGTACACTTAGACGCCTGGGACCAATTTGAGAATTCCATTCCTGGGGTGGTCTTTGGTTAGGCATTTGTCTGTTTGTCGCTGCCGAGAGCCTCCGACCTTGATTAACATATTGTTGACTACTTTGATCCATATTTGGTGGCTGTTGTAAAGCATCCTGTCTATTAAGTCGATAGGAAGAAGACTGGGGACCACCAGGACCTGTGGCACCGTATGCATTTATTTGTTCATTTGGCATGTATGACTTCTGATTTTCCGGGATCTGTTGTGTATTCTGTGCAGGCCAACTATCCTGACTAATTTGGTTTGGTCCATAATTATACGAGTCGTAGGTGGGCCCAATAGCTCTATTATCTGTAGTATAACTAGTATTATTAACTTGTCTGGGATCAGCGGATTGACCTGATTTGGGGTAGGGGGCGTTGGGATATTGCGCCGAAGGTCGTCGGGAAGGTACAGGGTTTGGAACTCTAGCCTGAGGAAATTGAGGATGCGTCGGAGGGGTATGATTTGGAATGCTCTTTCCATCCAAGATCTTATCAGATTCTTGTGATATGGGCGTCGTAACTTGTGCTTCATAATTCTTTTGTCTGTATCTGTCCCTTAATCCTATTCTGTCAAAACCAGGATGCTTAAAGTCGGGTGCGAATTGTTTCGCAGTCATTTGTGCATTATCACAGTCGTCTTTTGCTTGGTCCGCCGCTTCGTCAGCTTGTTCAGCCTTGCCTCGGGCAGTCGCAGTTCTGAAAGAAACAAAAAAACGTAGCTTTTAAAGTATAAATGGATAAGAGCCCTTCATCAACTAAGAAAACTTGAGACATAAAGAAATAGAAATTATTATTGTTTGGTGTACGTATTAACGTGTTAGGGCTACTGATACCTCTTATTTGAACCCTCTTATTAGATTTAAACAAGTTTTTTTTAATATTAGATTTTTTTAATATATATTAGCAGCTTGAAAAGAAGTAAGTCGCAATTGTTGCAAATAAATAAATAAAAAGCCGGCCAAGGGCCGTAATTACGAATGCTGATTTCTTGTAACCAAAAACTAATTTTCTATTGAATTTGTATGAAATTTTCCTTTTCCGAGTAGGTACATTTTATAAGTCGGACGAATATTATATCCCACCAAAAACATTTTCATGTAAAAATGTTGCCAAGACGAGTCTACATAGCTTACCCTGTGAAAAAGTGGTCAGATCTCATGTAGGGCCAAGATTGTTGATCTATGCGCCCTTACTTTACCAGGCCTAACTTCACATACTCTACATTTTAGTCAAACCGTGATGCTTGGCCGTTTTGCTAGCGTTACAAAGATTTCATAGGCATTCGTTCATCGTGTGTGAAATAAAACGGCCAAGCCACACGTTTTGACTAAAATGTAGAGTATGTGAAGTTAGGCCTGGTGAGTCAGTGAGTGAATCAGTGACGAAATCGGGGGTTTTAGACATTAATATAATTTAAAGTATAATAGCTACGATATTCAAACTTTGTATGTTTAATGATTGTACTAGTGTTATTATATCTTGAAATTATTAACTATGTAGCATCAGCCAAACCAAATTTATGAGAATTCAAAAAAACGATGAAACGTTTCGAGAAAAGATAGGTAGTGCCCTTGCGCTCCACTTGGCTCGTCTTGGTGGGGGCACTCACGTGGCCCCAGATTAGAAACGGAAAACTAAATTAATAATGGTGTTCACAACCTCAAAAAGAAAAAAAATATTCCCAACTTTACAAGAAGGTATGCAGGAGCTACCCTAAAAAAAGAAAATTTTATTTTAAATTATCACGATAGTTATCACTTATCTAGTCTCTGCCTAGGACAGACAGACAGACAGACAGCACAAACAGAGAGACAGACATGGCGAAACTATAAGGGTTCCTTGTTTACTACGGAACCCCTTAAAATACTTCGTATGTAGTCAGGATACTAACCTAGAGACAGCAATATCGGCCTTTTGCAATGCTATTTTGGAAGCGCGCTGTGCTGCGTTCACCGCTGAGTCGACCCGTTCTCGGAATTTCGCTGAGCGCATAAGGAACATGTGTTTGCGCTTCTGGCTTGTGATGAGCACGTTATTCTTGTATTTGCCTTCCTCTCGCGTGCCGTCGCGGAACGTGGTAATTCCGTACCCGTACTTTCTGTTCGCGAACCACTCGCCCTCGTACCGAAGCCCGTCACTGCGTTCACTTACACCGAATCCAGTTCGCTTGTCGTTTTTCCATTCGCCCATATATGTTTCCGTTACACTAGCGTCTAAATGTTCATCCTGGAACAAAGTGAAAATTTTCATCATAAATACTTTCAGAGAAAAAAAATTAAAAACTAAAAACAATAAAAAGTTAGGTAATCGGTAGTATAAATGATATCATAGGCTGAGTTAGTCACAGGATCTTTTTAACATGTGAGTTAAGGTTTCGGGATATTTCGAATAAATTGTTCCTTTATTTGTCAAAATCATGCGTAATTTTAGTCACAAAATAATCATATGTTTTATTACTAAGGAAAAGACAACTATTTTGTCATTCAACGTGTAGGTCAAAATGTATACCTATAGGTATGTGATACTTATAATTATAGTGATTTAGTATAATTTTTATACTAGATCACTATAATTTTATATCACTATATTTTATTTAACAAAAGATTTTTTTTAGTTTTGCGTCCTCTGTTTCAATGCGCTTTCTGTTTTAAAGTTGAAACAAAGGAAGAAAAATCCAAATAAGCGGCCAAGTGCGAGTCGGACTCGCCCATGAAGGGTTCCGTAGTAGCAAATAACATAATATAAAAGTCTTGTAGTATGTTTTTTAAAATTTTTATATTTGAGTTGATTGAATGAAAGGTAAATTGCCGTTTATGATGATGACGTATTAAAAAAAAACTACTTACTAGATCTCGTTCAAACCAATTTTCGCTGGTAGTTTTTATGGTAATAAACATCATATATTTTTTTTAGTTTTATCATTCTCTTATTTTAGAAGTTACGGGGGGGGGGACACACTTTTTTCCACTTTGGAAGTGTCTCTCGCGCAAAGTGTTCGGTTTAGAAAAAAATGCTATTAGAAACCTCAATATCATTTTTGAAGACCTATCCATAGATACCCCACACGTATGGGTTTGATGAAAAATAAATTTTTGAGTTTTAGTTCTAAGTATGGGGAACCCCCAAAATTTACTGTTTTTTTTCTATTTTTGTGTCAAAACCTTAATGCGGTTCACACAATACATCTACTTACCAAGTTTCAACAGTATAGGTCTTATAGTTTCGGAAAAAAGTGGCTGTGACATACGGACGGACAGACAGACAGACAGACATGACGAATCTATAAGGGTTCCGTTTTGCCATTTGGCTACGGAACCCTAAAAAAGATTTATGCAGTTTAGATACATTATTACTCCTCGTCGCGGCTAATCATGTATGAGAGTACTAGGTATATAATGCATTGCTGCCATAGAGATAGAGGTGCTTGTGTTTAACAAGTGTATAGTGTATACTATAGTAATCTAGTATAGCCCGTGGTTCGATTTATAACGCATGTCTCCTGTACTTTAAAACTAACAATACAGAAAATAGAGAAAAAACAAAAAAAAGTCAATGTATGCTATATTTCGCGAAAAAGCGAAGTTAGTTTACTGCTTAGAATAAAACGACGAAATAATCAATTTTTAACGTGATTTCAAACTTACTAATGCAAAAAAAATGATATTAAGAGCGCTATATTTGACTTCAAGAAAAGTTTTTATATAACGTTACGGTTTGGTACCTATTTCATACGAATCCCTTAGAAAATGTTTGGTCTGACGTAAATAAAAAGCATTCGATTTGACTAGTTTGAAACTGGTGATCACAGATCTGTCTAGGTATATCTAGCGATTCTTTTGGAATAAGGCAATTTTGAATGAGTAAGGGCGCGTTTATTCAACACGATTTTTTCCCTTGCTATCACTTTTCAGTATGATCACACCAAAATACGTGCACGAGTAGTTTCGTCTCACATTCGTGCAGCTCACTTAATGGCATTGAATCTTAGATCTGTATTTGTAGCGATTTCAACCGATTTCAAGACTTGTAACTATCTCGGAAGGTAATTGTGCTGAGGCTCTATTCACATTAAAATGAAGAGTTTCCAAAGTTATTGCTTGTAATAGTTACCGGCGGAGACCTAGTTTGTATCTTTACAACTATGATCATCTGAAAAGAGTGTAGCAAGTAAAAGAGCTTACGCGCACTTGCGAAGCCGTGGTGACAGGAATGTCTATGGTCTACCGTCGATAACCGAAAATCCAGTCAACACTGCTGTCACTCTCTAAACATACTGACCTCTACAACAAAGCTAGCATTGGAATTGGTCTGCAGTGAGGCATGGGTGACGGCGGAGTGTGCGCTCTCCACCGAAGACACCCATGAAGAGCCGGAGCCGCCCGAGCCGCCCGACCGGACCGATGCCGTGCCGCGCTTGTCCAACTCGCCCGCACTCCGTTGCTTACGTAACTTCTGTGAAAGTCCAAACACCCGCAATGAATTTGTGTTTACATTTACAACTATTTTAAACCTGTGTTACACTGCTGGGACAAGGTTCAATGTTTTACTATAAATGCTATCCCTGTTACTATATTATATTACTTCTATAATATCGTCCTATTATATACAAATCTATCTCCTTATTCCCAGATCAAAACAATATGACCGACTTCCGGTACTCTCGGGTGTTCACGCAGTAACGGACACGATTTTTTTAGGTACCTACATAAAAGGTGTAGTGTATTAAGTTATACATTTCTGTTATTTGAATCAAATGAGGAGCTTGGTGGTCGGGCGGGATGGGTGACTAGTGACTACAAGTGGCATAAATTTTTCTCGAGCTCTTCCGTGCTTCGGAAAGCACGGTGCTTGGTTCCGCTTCATCTTTGTATGGCAGTTATCAAGCTATGTCAGATGCCAGGTAGCTTGAAAAATTCGACACCAGTATTGGCCACTTAAACACATAAAAAAAAATTGTATCAAAGAAACAGAAAACATACGTAAGCGTGTTTTCATTTATATTTTTTTCCGTATGTAGCAAAGATCCTTAAATGCTGACCTACATTTATCCTTGTAAAACGTGTTGATGACAATGTATTCCATATTTGAAAATTGATGATTATGCTTTTGTTTTTTTATAATTAATGTTTTTTTGCTGGACTGCCAACATTGTCAGCTGGGTCAGTTTGGGTCAGCTCGGCTTCGCTTTATTGACTACCTACTTATATTTAGTATTTCTTATTACGTAATTTATGTTTATTAACTTACTCGTTCGCAAGCATCACATTATATAATGTCTCAAAAGACATAATAATAATATGACAAAGCCCTTCCGGCGAGCAGGCGACCGATACGTGAAAAGTGGTGAAAATGTAATATATTCTACACGTAATGTAAATTTTACTTATTGACGTGTAAAAGTATCTGTAAAGATCTAATATGACTGAATAAAGTTTTGAATTTTTAATTTCGAAGTTGAGATTTCCTTTGCCATTTTTCAATACCGCGGGATTAACAAGTGACTTGCGCTGCTGTTCCGGGGTAAGAACATCGTTTTTTAAATAGATGAGATGAAATAGTCACCATCTTTAAATACAAATCACCCCTAAGCTACGCTCCACAAAAGAAAATCTATACTATGCATACTTCCATACTATTATTTATAAATGTGAAAGTAACTATGTATGTCTGTTACTCTTCAAGTTTCAACCACTAAACCGATTTAGATGAAATTTTGTATTGATACAGTTTAAAACCTGGGGAAGAACACAGGATAGGGAGTAGAACTTTATAGGAAATCCTATTTTGCCATACAAAAGAGACTTTATTACAAAGTACTAAATTTACGCAGTCGAAGTGAAAGCTAGTAGGAGATATAGACCAAATAGTGTACACAAAATTGATACTTCTAGGCGCGACTTGTACCTCTGAATGTACGTCCATTAATCTTCAAGTAACAACACTTGTTTTCGGTGAAGGAAAATGCATTATTACACTTAAATCACCTCTCAAAAATAGCCAGGACATTAACTCCACAAAATAAAGTGCTTAATACATGAGGTAAAACATACATAGTTACTGTCACGTCTTTATCCCTAATGGGGCTGACAGAGCATTTTGAGTATTGCGGCTCTAAGCAGACAGAGCCTAGGGCTGCAAGACTCAAAGGCCACTTTTAGCTTGATGTGGGCAAGAAGGTGGATGAACGAATCAAAATAGTGATGGGTTGCTAGCCGCATCGCCTATTAACATGATTAATTTTTTCCCATTCCCTCGATCGGCTCTTACGATCTGCCCGGGAAGAGAAATTAAGCTGACTACAAAATTATGTTATACATCATTAGAAAACCTGCACATTCGCTAGTGTGTAAATGACTGTTCCTACTAGATGAGTCATTTAGCTTCTTCAGATGTCTGTAGGAAGCCAGAAAAAAAAACAACAGTGTTAACTAATAACACACTTGATAAAAGAAAATTCAAGGGCAGTCGATTATTGGAAAAAGGCATTTTTGTACTTCGATACACATATTTTGTACACGTATTGTTTTGTTTTACCTACTGCTATATCAGGATGATTAATATTTCAGTACCTGGGCGACCGAGCTTTGCTCGGTTACATCTCAAACATTAACTAATTTTTTTTAAACTTGTCTAAAAACAATGCATAATAAAATAAAAATATATAAACTTAAACATAAACAAAAACAAAAGTAAGTCACCGAGTGGGATTCGAACCCGTAACACTCTTTCTAGCGGTCGCTATCCTTAACCACTGAGCTAAATCAAGGCGGTCGCGGCGCTACGAAATTAGCGACCATATTCTGCGTGGAAAGAAAAACGCATGAAAACTCGAAAACACGCGTTTTCCCAAACATAAAACTAATCTAGATCGATTGTTTACCCCCGAAAAGCCCCATATACAAATTTTCAGCAAAATCGTTAGAGCCGTTTTCGAGATCACAGAAATTTATAAATATATATACAAGAATTGCTCGTTTAAAGGTATAAGATAAGATTAGGTCGTCTATTAATTTTTGTTAAAAAGTACTTGTATTGTACTTGTGCTTACAAAGCTATGATCTAACACTCTTTTTTCTATATCTACTTATATCCAGAAGTTTATTACATACTGCCAGCACGATTGCCTTAAAATTTTGAGTGTTTCACATTTATTTTAAGAAAATTGAGTAAGCATTGGAGTGAATGTGCAAATTAATCATCATCTTAACTTACAATCAGAAGAGGAACTCGATCCTCGTATTTAAATTCTATCATCGCTATTTATCCAAATATTACACGTTTCATATATTCAATACATGACTAATTTAGGACGTTTAATCGTATAATGCCTAATTTGCAAAATGACACCTGAGTCTCAAATTTATAATTCTTTTTAAAAACTTCAGGGTTAGTTACAATATAGGTAGAATAAATAAGTACGTAATGACTCATCATATTTTATTAAATTTATATTGTCCCACTGCTGGGCATAGGTCTCTCTTCAGAGTTGCCTGTGACCAATCACACTGAAAAGGATCAATTTAGGCCTACCACTGCGATGCCGAAAATATTGAAAAAATAAAAAACGTACCGACAACAATCCCTTTTTCGTTCTATCAACGAGGGACCCCCGTCGTGTAGGCTCGTCGGAACTGGCCTTGAGGACGAAGCCGCCCCTCGCGTCGTCCATGCGCGTCGTGCGGCGCTCCGAAGGGTCCGGCGTCCCGGCCTCCGTGAGCGACGACAGGGAGCCCCGGTGGCCGTGCCGCGCGCCCGCGCCGCCTCGGTAGTGCGACGCCAGGCCGAAGGGCGCCGAGGTGCGTACACCGTACCCATGCCGCAGGCCTCGCATCCATTGTCCTTGGTATGTTCCTGAAAGACGAATAAGGGTCAATTTATATTTAAAGTATACTTTTATGTAGAGTTGCGTGTAAATCAGCATCAGTGATATCATAATCTATACATATAATAAAAAAGTGTGTCTGTACATTAAATATATTTCCAAAATGAATATTGGTGGCGATGGAGACACAGTAATAGAGGAAGAATTAAAAAAATATGTGTTTCTATTAGTCTGTTTGTACACGCTAATCTGCGGAAATACTAAACGGATTCGAATATTACTTTTTTGTCATATAACTGTTAAGCCTGGGCAACAATGATTTTGGAAAATGGAGCACCTGATGCAGAACCGTAAGGGTCCAGCTAAGAAATATAAAAATGACGCCTTAGCAAAAGTTGTTCAGCCTGATGAGCATTTTCCGTAGTCATAAAGTCCACCCGAACGAAGTCGCGGGCTTTGGCTAGTTACAAATAAGTACATATAATATTTATTAATACCTAAACTGTAAATACGAAGAAAAAATTTCGACCATGTGTGTTATACAGCATTACCCATAGACCTAGGAATTTTACCTACCTACACACTTCGTCATTTGACAAATCATGAGAACCTCACATTGTTTCGGGATCAAATGTGCTTAATATGTTAATCCCGGTAATAAGCTATTTTTGTTCTTTCGCATTTGTAATTATTACTAGGATAATCATTTTCAGTGTGATTTCCATCCTAGGACCACTACATTTCTTGCTTGTGGATAAGATGCGACTTACGTGCTATTCCGACCCCACGTAGGTGTTGTAAGGTAAAAATAACCGGCCAAGTGCGAGTTTAACGCGCGTAAGAAGGGTACCATTATCAATAAAAAATCACGTTTGTTGTAAGGGATTTTATTCAGTTTTTATTATTTGTTGTTATAGCGGCAGCAGAAAGAAGACATCATCTGAGAAAATTTAAACTGTCTAGCTATTACAGCCTGACGTTATAGGGTTCCGTTTTTACCCTTTGGGTACAGAATCTCAAAAAAGAAGAAGAACTTATAGGTATAATAAAGTTTGGTCAATTTAGATTTTTTAATTTAGCTTTTATATTATGTTTTAGGTCAATAATTATTACTTATTTTTAAATTAAATAAATTGTACAAAATAAAACTAGTGGCTCTGTGAACTGTACACCATATGTTTTTCAGAAAATATTAAAATCTCGATAATGTACATTCCGCTAATGCTTTCAGCCTTTTTTCCTCCTCTGTTCTTAATAGAAGGAGTTTCATAGTCCTGATTCTTGTCAAACGATCGAAATCGAAGGGTTCCAAGACGTCAGTAAGTCTTTGAGCCCAGGAAAGTGCGACGTAAGAGCAACCTATAGCCAGTTCTCTAGACCCAAGGTCGACCACTGCCCTGGGTAAAGTCAATCCCTGTGACTTATGTACGGTGACTGCCCGTGCTAATGTGAGAGAAAATTGAGTCCTAGATCATGTGTCTAGAACGTCAACTTCGCGTGACAGCGGCAATAGACACTGATCCCGCATTATGGGTCAGAGTAGTTGTCAAATCTAACCATAACAACCAAAGGGTGATCAGTAGGTGATACATGATTAGGAGCATACACTAAATCAGTAACAGTTCCAACAGAACCATTTATTAACCCTTTTTTTTACCCACAACGCAGAAATACAGTTTTCTCTAAACCTTGTATTTGTTGATCAGCACATGCCTGTGCAGCCTCTTTATTGCTATGGTCAGACGACACCTTAGCCGTAGGCATGTGAAGGTCCTTGAGTTTAAAAAAGTTGTATAAACTGTTTTGTATAAACATTTCTGTTTTCTGGATACAGCCTCCTTGCATCGATAAAAAGCCGTTGGTTGCTCTTTGTCACAAAATCTACTTTTTTCACGCGTCATAATTTTTCCTAATCACTTTTGGTTGAGCTACCGATACTCAAAATGTCTCTGAAATGTACCTGATCGGCTACAAATAAGTACTTATACTTTTAAAAAAAACTTGTAAAATAAACTTCAATATACCGGTTGTAAAATAAAAATAAATACATCGCACTAATAAGAGAACACCTTCTGGTGGGATTCGAACTCTAGACGCTCAAGTCAATCAGATCTCTATAAAATCGAATTGGACTATTTATCCTTTGACAATGCTGGTGAAAAAATCCGTCTATTGTATGTCATAATAGAAAATAAAATTCCTTTGTTATTTCGTTGTCACTACAAACACAAATGGTCGTAAGAGCCATATAATCAAAAGGCGCTTAGGCCAATTGAGCCAACAGCGACATTTTCAAAAATTAAAAAAAAAATGGCGTGACTATCGGTTTTCATTTGTTTATTGGACCTGCTCCAAAAATTTCACAGGAATCGGTTAAGAAAAGCGACCTCTAGAGGAGAACACACAGACATTCGAAAGCATTTTTGTCCAAGCTAAAACGGAGACCTCTCTCGCTTCGCTCGCTCGGTCAATAAAGTACCTATCTTGAATAGGTCTAACTAATAATATCCATGCAGTATGATAATATGGTGGCCAGGCTAGAGTAACGTTGCTACATTTCCATGTTGTAGAATATTAACAAAAACATAATGTACAGGTAAATGTTTTTACTATCATGCATATTTACTTCAAAACATGATCCAAATAAAAGGGAGGGACAATTTATTACGCTAAACGCCATTGTTATTGACAGAATGAAGACTAGGCAGATAAGTATCTCGAAAAAAACTTTTAGCTTAATTAAGTGGCAGAAGTTGTTACTTAATATCCGTGACTGTGGCTCTGTATGAAATTGATATTGTCGAGTGCTATTAGCCCAGTCTAAGGGCACCGCAACCTTCACGCCAGCCACGAAGTCGCATGCTGCTGCTTATTACGCGTTAATGTTTTGATACATATTTTATTGATTCGGTGTTATATGAAATAAATAAATCGGTCAAGAAAGTTGGAATTGTTCACGAAGGCTTCCTTTTTATACAAGATTAAAATCAGCTACCTACTTTAAACAGTTTTTATAAAACTCTTAGACAATTTAATGAGTCCTTTGTAAAATATGCATGAATAAGTACATATATAGTTATACAATGCATGCAAAAACGTCGAAAGTAATTTTTTACTGAATGTTTATTTTCATTAGGAACTACTATAACATTACGTAATAACAATAAAATATACCTAATCAAAAATGTTACGGTTTTGTAGTACAATACAATGCCTACTATGGCCCTAGTTGAATTTCCAATAATTTCAAGCAATGGGTAGCACCATGCCAAACACCAGTGGCTTCTTAAATCCAGGGGCTGGCCGCGTTTTTCAATGGCTGATCCTACGCCATAAACTTTTGGTTTTGCTCTTATGCTCGCATTTGACCGGCAAGTTTTATTTCAATATAAAGCTCATCATCATATCAGCCACAGAAATTCCACTGCTAGACATAATTGATTTCCAAAATATAAATCTCGATTCACTTATTTTCATTAAACGGCTAAGTGCATGTCAGGCCACGCGCAGTGTAGGGATCCGTAGTTATGAATGATGACTTTGAGTTCACGCGACTAAAAACGTCTAAAAAAGTTACCTTACTTAAATAGCTTTACTTTAATCTTCGTTATATATACTGCTGCCGTGAATTTTTTCACGTGTCCAAATACAAACGTTTAGCAGATAGTTGGATACTTGACTCTAACAATAATGCACTATTAAACCAAATATTTCAGAAATCTGTTCCCTTAAAATTGTATCTACAAGCTCACCATATTTTCAAACGACCTATTCAACGATACCCATTACGATGGGTTGTTCATGGTATAATAAAACAGGTATTCTCTTTCCGAGATGGAACTTGATTAGGTCACAAAGTGTTGCAACTGATTGTTCTTTTCATTAAATTTAAGGACTTTCTCAATTAGTTAATGAATATTAAATAAAATATTAAATAACTTAGCTATTTAGTATCTCACGATTCTCGCGTGATTCGTCAATTCAATATTTTATAAATTGATATAATGGATTATTAATTCGAAATTGGTATATAAAGTTCAAAAATGCATTACGCTCGGGTAATTCAATTTCACACAGTGGCAACATATCAAACTGATGACGTAGTCAAGTTCCACCTACGTCATCGGCTGTCACGGGAAGAGAATACCTTATTTTATTATACCATGGGGTTGTTGAAGAAAAAATTCTGACTTATGAATAATTGAATTGATGGAAACTACCCAACAAAAAAAAAACTTTCTTCGAGATTTAATAATACCACTTTTTCGGCATGATTTTATACACACTAATGCCAAATTACAGCTTTCTAGTACCTATAGTCTCCGAGTAGAACCGGACACAGATAGAGACAGGCATGGCGAAACTATAAAGGTTGTTTACTATGGAAATGATTGAATCGACGACTAATAACTGCTAACAAATGCAAATGCCTTCAACCTATCATATTAATTATTTATATGAGACTTATGAGTTTATAAGGAAAACTCAACCATGAAGTATGAAATTGTGTTAATTATATACGCATCCAGTTCCATTAGAATATAAGTAGGTAAGTATAGTTTATAAGCCGATTGCGTTTACGACAAAGCATATTTTTTTAGGTTGCAGCAATATATGAGCGGTCAAGCAGTCGGCACGATTGTTAGGAGTTCGGCGCGTTGCGGGCGTGCCTGCGCTATATTTAACCAGCGAGGGCCGCGTGGCCGGCGGCGACGTGCTGCAGGGCCACTACACTCGACCCATTCAACAGCTAACTGCTCAAAAATCCCACAGTACACAATCTGGAACATGGATTGTTGTTCCATTCGTTTGAAACCAGATTTGATTCATAAATAGGCTCATAATTTATTACATGCACATAAAGCGTGCATCCGCCCGCCCGCACCCTGGCGCTCTGCGCAGTTATACGTGAAAATAATGAAACGAGTATATATAGTACATGTTAGGCCGTTTATAGCAGCAAAATGATGACGTACATACCATAACGGCTATTTCTATGAATGAATGAAATACCTGCCTGACTAATATATTATTTTGTGCGTTTCGAACGCACGATTCGCACGAATCAGTAAACGAGACTGGCTGTGTGACAAATTTTTGGAACTGTAAGTTATGTTAAACAAATCATTTCATTTGATGGCTATTATTTTGTGAATGAGTAATCTTTTGCGGTTATGAGTCAACCGGATTGGTGTCGAGGATTGCGTGACGTTGTTTCGAGGTATTCCATGGACACAATTATACTAACTTGAATTTCGTGCTATATTTCAAGCAGCGAACTAATTTCAAGATTGAATAATATATGAACATCGTTACTTACAATGTCAGTTAACACAAAATGAAGCCCAAGACAAGATTGTAAAGGGCACATCATTAGTTTATGAATTTAATATTTAGGTACAGTATTAGCTGTCGTGACCCTGTGTTTTGTTTACGCACACAATTTTACTGACAGCAAACATTGCACAAGCGAATGGAAGTTCCTTCCTAGTTCACGCAACTCTAATCTGGGTCAATAGGTGAGCTTACTAGTCATGAACTTATGAAAATATTCTGAATTTGTTTACATTTCAGAGAACTGTTCGTAGAACAAGAGTCGCCTTCGTTAATTGTTGCCGTTTGATTAAAAATAATTACGCATTCTCTTGTCGTGATTCAATATAAGAATGCCATGGCCATGTAAACGTATGTATTTTCGTCTGAATCCGAACAGTTGGCAACGAAAGAAGTTAGATAATACTAACCGCCGTCGGCGTAGGTTTCCGAGCCGTATCCGTCTTGGAGTCCACTGGCCCACGTGCCCTCGTACTTGGCGTTGCTGGTGGTGCTCTGGCGGACGCCGTAGCGGCCCTTGAAGCCCTGCGTCCACTCGCCGCGGTACAGCCAGCGGTCGCGGGTCTCCACCCCCAGCCCGTGTCGCTTGCCATTTTGCCACTGACCCTCGAACGAACTGCCACTGAAACATTTTTAACAATATAAGTTTATAACTCCTCGTCAGATCCAAAGCCAAACGGTCACCGGCGACCGAGACCCTATGGTTACACTTTTTTTTTAAATCTTGCGTTAAGAGTTTGCTAGCAGTAAGCAACATAATAGGTATAATTATACAAAGATATTGATTTTCGATATTTAATAAAATCTAACCTATTCTCATTTCCTTTTTCCGCATTTACACTCACCATCTTGTTAAAAGTGGCCTTTTGGTTTTACGGCCAAGAGTGCTGTGTGAAGGATCAATGGGTGATAGTCACTGCACACAATAATATAGAATAGAATCTAGCGATCAATGAAAATGTTGACTAGTTAAAAAATATATGATAAAGGTCTAGAAAGCCTTACAGACCATTCATGTGTTCCACGAGTACAAAACCATGCAATTCAATATACCTATACAATACAGAGACATATAGGTATATTGAAATGCATTGTTTTGTATCATAACTATCTATAAGATTTATATTTAGGAAAACTACTTCTCTATTGATTTCAATTGGTATTGATTTGCACATCTGCAACGTTTTATTACTAGCCACTTATTTATATAGGCATATGTTTTGTATGTCGTGTGTTGGAGGCCTGTAGATCTTAGCTTTGTGCCGGGATAGCACCGGCCCCGTTTCTAAAGATAGGTTAGAAAGTAAGTACATTAATTTATTTATTTTATTTAAAACTTAGCCATAAAATTTCAATCATAAAAGGCAACATTGTGAGTCCATCAAGAATATTATGTCGGTAACTATCAGAAAACCTGATATGAGCGCTTTTTAACTCTAAGAAACTATGACGTCATCTGCCCGTATTTCATACATATCCTATGGAAATAATTAATTTTGTCATTTAGAAAAAAATACTTATTTAATTTGATTTATTGGAAAATAGCGAATTAAATACCACGAGGGGCAGACCTCCTTTATTTTCGTAAGGATGAAAGTTCCTCTGTGTGTAGGTAAGAACATTCCACGAATACGACAACATGATTTTTTGGAACGTAGTTCCTTTTCGGACGGTACGGACTTGAATGGCTAGGCAAAAAAAGTGTATGATTTTTCCGTCACTTTTTTCCACCACGAACTTTTTTAGGTTCAATTTTTGTAACTTCGTTCAAACCGCGAGCTCCACGACACTCAGTTTTTATTCCATTTAATGAAGTTTTATTGGTGGAAAACCGTTATCACCAGAGAGTATCCGGGAGGCATAAACAAATATAAAACAAAAATCTATCTAGAAACTTTATATTATTGCACTTGGGGTAACACAATGTCTTAATATACATGTATTGTACTTATAACAATGCATTTAATTAATAGTTTAGATGTATCTTGCAACTAACAATTTATAAAATGAGTATGTGCTTGCCTTAAAATTTTCGTCATAACCTCATATCAACTAGTTTATTTGTTAGGCAAATTAAAAAGCCCCGACTTTTAAGAGTTCAACCCTAATTACTTCTGAACTGCTAAACAGAATTTCATCAAACATAAATAAAAAGGGAAACTTTATTTCACGTAAAAACACTGCATCAAAATCGGTTCATCCGTTCGAGAGCTACGATGGAGACAGACAGACAGACAAACACCCTCTTTTTACGTGTCGTGGGTGATCAAGGTGTGTGTGACGCAGTGGAGTGAGCACAAACAGCTGCGCTGCGTGCGACAGCTACGAGGGTGCTACAACCAACATAATTGTAACGATAATAAATTGATGCTAACTTCTAAAAAACAAAATTTGTATACCTGACGGCACAACATGAAGCCCTGCACTGTAAACTAACAGCTTTTGTACTCATGTCTGACAAATAAATGATTAATGATTATGTTGTGCAAATGTGCACTGCACGCTACGGGCATCATGCAGGCAATATGCGCTACGCGGACTCCGCTACGAATTCCGTAGCACACGCGTAGACGTCCTACGTAGGTGTAGCTACGAGCGTTCTTTTGCTACGAAGAAGGGTTACGTTTTTATTTGCTTTTCCTAGTTTGTTCTTTACCAGCGTATAATATCTAGCGTATAATAAGTCTCTTATAAACTAACGTACGTATTTAAGTATATCACGGAATATTAATGTTAAAATAAAAGTGAAAAAAAAAACTTATAATTATTATAATAAACAAAGTCACATGTAAATATTGGCCTTGAATGCAATTTTCACTCATTTATTAATTTATTATTCTAATCAAGTTTTGCATGCGTTCAATTTTAAAACATCCACCAAATTCTAGCTGCTTAGGAGTATTGATAGGTTAATTGGGGATATTAGAACATTTTTCGACATTCTAATAACGTTTTTTCTTTCTTACATGACAGAGAGAGCTTAAGTTCACAAGAGCTCAAAGACTACTCTGCTACTTCAGCGTTGTTGTGCGCATGCGAAATAAAATCAAAATAGTGGGAAATAAAATATGGTATTTAGTTTTGCCTGACGTTCAAGTGTAAACAATAAAACTAAACTTGCTCCAATTTAGGTCACCTGTCGGAGACTTAAAAATAAAACATATCACGCGGTGCATGTCCGGTCACGTCAAATGTGCGGGATGAAGAGTTGCATCACGCCATGCATCGTGTGCGTCGACTTTCGGGAATACCGTATGACGAATCAGGTCTTATTTTGCACTAATATAAAAAATAAAGCATAGCTTATTTAAAAAATTGTTTTAAATGATACCTGGGATTGTGTTCAACAAAGGGACGTGGACTAAAAAATCTTTTTTTGGCTCATTAGATCAAAGTTTGATATACGTTTTTTTTCTCTTATTACCAAATAATGACGATGATACTTGAAGATAGAGCGCTTTTCAATTTCATGGACGTTATGATTGGCTACGTTTTTTTACCCAATGGTGACGTAAATCACCCTCTCTCCGAAACTTCGAAACAATCGCAAATTTTGACTACTTTTCTAAACGAAAAAATATAAGTCCTTTTTTTGGATAATGTAATTGACAAACTAAATAAAATAGTATATTTTTAACCCAGTACACATCCCCTATTACTAAATTCGAATCACCCTTTGAGCAAATGTTCTATATGTAAAGAATAACAATGAATCAAGATTTCTATTTTGGACCTGTTCGTCATTCGTTCTCACGTTTTCGCTCACTAATGTTGCGTAGTCGTTGCATAATTAGATAATTAGTAACTGCAGTTTAATAAGTACTTATTGTAATAATGTACTGTGAGTTGTTTATTCTTGTCAAAATTTTGTGTACGAAAATGTACGTCAGCAAATAAATAAAAGGAAAGGTGTATATCTTACCTTTTATTTATTTGCTGACGTTTCAATCGGATTGCACTGATTGCGGTCTGTGTGAGCCACTGTCTGTATACTGTATACCTATATCAAAATATTGAACGTTATTTGAATAAAATGGAGGCGATCAATTGCTGGTGGTTGTACTTTAATTTTTAATGTTGTTCTTGTCGGCCTTGACCTGCACAAAAAATACTATTGAAGTCACTAGTTACTCTGGTATACCTTACTTTTACACTTTTCATCATTCTGGTACGTAGGATAATTTGCTAGCGTATCAAATTTTCTAAGGATGGTAGTATGGTGCTTCAAAATGGGCAATCTCAATTATTACACGCGCAATATGGCCGAGCAATACATAGCATCTTTGCGCGCAATACCAGTTGTGCCCTAGGACTACGCAGTAACACAGAGATATTCTGGCGATGTAGCATCTGGGGGCACGGCAGTGCCCCCACCAAGTCGAGCAAAAAAGCGTCACGGCCGTACCATCCTTTTCTCGAAGCAATTCAGACCATTTTCGACCCCCTGTAACTTCGTTGTGGATAAAACTAGAAGACTGAAATTTTCAGTAACCATGCAAGCATTGTAAAGACACGGTATATTTCAAATTTCATTCAATTTGAACCAGTATTTTAAGAATTATAACGGGTCAAATTTCTTAATTTTGTCACTCACTGACTCACCGATCATCAAAATTCTAAGGCACTTCTAGCAGACCTAGAAGCTTCAAATTTGGAATATAAGTAGTGTTTGGTGTATGAATCAAGGAAAAACAAAAATCTAGAAAAGACCGCAAAGAAAATTAAGCCCATACAGCCAAGTCTTCAGTTAAATTTTTCAATATTGGCTTTATTCGTAACGATGTTTTACGGCAGTTATTATTATTGCGTGCAAAGCCGCGGGTTTAAGCTAGTCCCATATAAATATAGGCGCATGGTAGTGCCCCTGCCAAATCGAGCAAAAAATGGGTATTCCCGTCATGAAAACACGTGTAAATTAAATTATTTAATGCAAAAAACGTACCTACGTGCGTATTCGTACTTATTACGAGTGCGTAAGGTTGTGAATTAATTATTATACCACGCGCTGCGATGCTAGCGAGTGAGCGCGGGCCGTTACTACGCGCTGCGCGGTGCGATATACATATATACAATAAGTAGAAGGTACCGAAAAGGAAAAAAGTAGAACTGTCTACAAAATACAAAAAGAAATGAGATCCCATCAAAAACAATACTTGTCAAAAAAACCAAGTCTCGCAACTCAGTTGTTCTGCGGTAAAAAGTTGTGAGATCCATGTAATACCAAGTCGGTTATTAATTTATTCAGTCTCTACTTAAGCGACTTTCTGTCTTAATACGTCCAGTCTCTAAGACCACGATCGTGGTCCATAACAATTGAAAATCAATTATGTCTGGAATCTCCGTGCTCGAAGCATTAAGTTGTTACGTAATAATTAACAGCATCTTATAGTAACGCATATCAATATTAAAATTCTTTAATGTTTTATATAAATATATTGAGACTTGGCCATCGCCTGAAAACACGTGTAAATTCAATCGCCTGAAAACACATGTAAATTCAATTATTTAGTGCGATGGCCAAGTCTCGATATATTTATATAAAACATTAAAGAATTGTAATATTGATATGCGTCACTATAAGATGCTGTTAATTATTACGTAACAACTTAATGCTTCGAGTAGGGAGATTCCAGATACAATTGATTTTCACTTGTTATGGACCACGATCGTGGTCTTAGAGACTGGACGTATTAAGACAGAAAGTCGCTTAAGTAGAGACTGAATAAATTAATAACCGACTTGGTATTACATGGATCTCACAACTTTTTACCGCAGAACAACTGAGTTGCGAGACTTGGTTTTTTTGACAAGTATTGTTTTTGATGGGATTTATTTGACATGCCCATATACGAATAAGAATATTTCGATCATGTAGTTAGTGGACTGGACTTAAAGCTCAAAAAGACAAATACTGTTTTGTTTATCTAATTTTTCCGATAGAAATTAATATTATGAAAGTAAAAAACAAATGAATCTTCTTCTTCTTATCGTGTGTGTTAGTGACTAACACTAGTGTCAGAGTTTTTAAACCGCCTTAAAGGCCTCTGACATTGTTTTAGGTAACGACCAATGTCAAAGACAGTGACCGGGACCGACGGCTTAACGTGCCCTCCGAAGCAGGAATAAAAACTCGCCAAATAAAAATGAATAAGAAAAACGAATTAACTTGGGGAAAAAAAACAAATGAGAAGAAAACAATGCAATGTAAACATAAACATTATAATGTTTGTTTTCATACATTTCTGATTTACTTTAAATTATTGGAAGTACATAAATGTGAGTACATTTCTTACATATTACATGTAATAAATAAAACACGTGCAGTTAAGTTACTGTCGCCGTAGTCCCTGGACAGAACTCTTATAGTTTCGGTATGTCCATCTGTCCGTCCGCGACATAGCTCAAAGATTGTGTGTCATTTTGCATGGGTATCTATCAGTGACGTGCACAATTATTTTTGACAGGGTAGGCACTAATCTTACCCAAATTACTAGAACGGCTGCATATAAAGCAAAATGCGTATTTCGCTAGTATCCGCGAATATTAGGGTGACATAGGGTAAACAAAATCTTTGTGTCTGTATGAAATGCACGATACAAAGTGGTAAAATCAAACGTAGCAAAAAAATATTAGCGTTGCTCTATACATAAAGTGGGGATGATATTTTTTTCACATGTATCCCATATGTTGAGCATCGTTGTTCAGGTGTTCAGACAATAAGACCAGAAGTTTGCAAAGACAATTTTCAATGCAGTGACCTGTTTGGGAAATATTTAACTATTATGTTTGAGTTGAATTTGGAAACTTCATGTATTGAAAGAAATTAAGTAAGATTGAACTCCTACCGCAAGCCGCATTAGGGAACCTCGTCCAAAAAAGTTTTGTTCTGTAGAAACTCATTGTACTATTGTATTGTCATAAGTAAAAAAATATTAGCATACTCATTAAGGCTCCTCCCTGCGCTAGCGACCTTGAAAACACAAAAAAATTAATTTCTCTTTCTGTAAGTGAGATTATTAGAAACCCTCGTACAACTTTTTAGCTAGTATCCTGAAGTTTCATTAGAACCTCGAAAGTCATTGAAATACTATCCGGTTTAGAAACCTTTACAAAAAGAGTCAAAAATGGCCGTTTTTAGTATTTTTTGCAAAGGAAAATTCAGGGTATTTTATTTCAATGATTTTCGAGGTTCTAATGAAACTTAAGGATACTAGCTAAAAAGTTGTACGAGGGTTTCTGATAATCGCACTCACAGAAAGAGAAATTAATTTTTTTGTGTTTTCAAGGTCGCTAGCGCGGGGAGGACCCTTAACACCGGCATGAATACAGAGTTAATACAATGAAGTGCATATGCACATTCTATCTCAAAGAAAGGCATTGCGGGTAAAAACTAGATTTTTATAAAATAAATTGTTTAAATAATCGTATATAGATATTTCTGAGCAATAAATAACCTAGCTAATCTATCTAGGCGCCGATTTGATACGGCTAAATATGTGATGTTAATAATGCGAAATATAATCCGAAAATAACAATCCATCTACAGACAGTCGGTTTGAATTCCTTTCAGTTTTTATTAGTTGCGGTAAGATAATGGAATGGTCTGTTCTGGTGTGCACATGAGATCGGCCGGTCCGCTCGGCTCGAGTCTAAACTGCTATTTATAGCGCAGCAGTTATACATTCTACCGTAACGTAACTGAATATTACAACTCAAACCAAATGAATATAAAAAAAAATGCTTCATAGTTATGGTTATCTATTTATTTTTATTTTCACAACATTGACACCAAGAAACCATGACTCCAGTAAGAGAAATATGGTTAACCACTAAAATACCATATTTATCTATCTGTAAGTATTTAAAAAGACCCCACACCTTTATCAGTGAGGTACGAGAAAATGTTTAGTTTCACTATCTGAATCTTTGTTTTCTAGTGTCAATGCTGCCTTTGTATATGTACATATTGTTCCATTCTACAGCAAAAAATTATTTGTTTTAATTCGTATATATCTAACTAATAATATTTGTTCGGTTTTTTGACAACAGTGACCATCTGTATAATGCTAATAGGCCAATAAGTGTAAAACTAAGAAAACTTTTACTTATCTGTTGGACCATAACTTTATTGACTGTGTATCTAGTTCGTTTTAGAGAAAAAGTCTATATAATCTCCAGAATAAATGAAATAATCTCAAGTTATATGAATCTTCCTGTACGTAATTTAAATAATCGTCTTATTTCAAGCCCCATAGAAGTATTACAGAGATTTCGGGTTACAAATTTCGGTGTAGGAACTAGAACACTCCTGGGTATTGGAATATTGATAAAAACTCTCCTTTTTTAAAGTCGGTTAAATAATCTAGGAATAGATAAGTATATATTGGCTTTTATACCGACATGTTAGCAATAGATTTTATATCAATTTCAAGTTCTTATTTTGCTGTCTTATATTTACTGATACAAATAACAAGAAAATTATCCAGTATGTCTTATAATATCCCGAACTGGATTGGATTGATTAAAATAAAATTTTAAAACGTGCAGAAGTAATTCAATACATATAATAAAACAGTAAAAAAAATGTGTCTATACATTGAACACGTTGAAAAATATATATATTGGGCGATGAAGACACAGTAATAAAGTAAAAATTAAAAAAAAAAATCTGTTTTTTTGTTTGTCTAATTGTGGGACAAAAATTCCCATCTGTCCTACTGGTAGAACAAACTTGGTAGGACTACTGGGACTAGCTCGTCTATTTGTACATGCAAATCTCCAGAAATACTTGACAGATTTGAATGAAACTTTTTTTTGTTATACAACTGTTATATCTGGGCAACACACAGGGTATAATTGAATTTGGAAAACGGAAAACGTGATGCAGAAACATAATAGTCCAGCTAAACATGATGCCTTAGCAAAAGTTATTCAGGTTGATGAGCGTTTTTGGTTGAGGTATAAAAATCGAAGATTTGGTAACTTGGCAGAATTAAATTTATTTGCAAAATATGTGTTTACAAAAAATCGATGATCATCTGATGGGGAATCTATTTATTTTTTAAACTGTTTTATTATATAATATGTATTGATATATTAAATAATAAAAAATATTGTCTTTTGACATATAACACTGCTACAAGTATTTTGTTAGGTATCTACATTAGTTCTTATTTACATTAATCCGTTGGAGTCATATAAAGTCCACGCGAATAAAGTCGCGGGCATCAGCTCGTATTATATTGATATTAGTTAACACCGGATATATCAATACATACCTAAATCTAGTTATATAAATGTAATGGTACGCACTCGTCCATTAATAAAGATTTTTTTTTCTCTTCTAAATGTTATCTGATCTCAATAATTTTTTTGTATGTTATTAACACAATAAAATAATAGGTTTATAGATTTTCGTTTTTTCAAAATTTGCTACAATAGATTTGATTTAAAAAAATTGCAAATTTTGAATACATGGCTTACAATTCAATTTGGTCAAGCGTACTGACCAGTTGTAATATCTGCGATCTTGTACTTCACGCGTCCGGAGACATGATTCAAACGTAATATGTGCCGCATGGGCAAAGTGGCGGGAGGTAACTGGTATCATTTGTGACCCCAAAATGCAGGTTTACCAAACCATCATAAGACCTGTCCTTTTATGGGAGTGAAGCGTGCCCTTTGCTTCGGCACTAGCAGGAACTGCGCGTCACGGAGATGCAAGTATTGCGCTGGGTACGCGGAGTATCACGGAGAGTTCGCGTGAGAAACCCCCGAATCTGCGGCAGCCTTCATGTCCATGACATAGCAGACAAACTACAAGAAAGTCGCCTACTCTGGTAAGGTCACGTCTTGCGGAAACCGGAAAGTTACGTGTGAAACAATGTAGAGCCATGCTGCCTCCGCAGGCCCGGCAGGCGTGGTAAACCTAAGAAGTGATGGCTTGAGGTCGTCAAAGAAGATATGCGTGCCAATTGTCTTACAACCAAGGATCCTCAAGACCGTACAGTGGAGAAGAAAACCCCGAAAAACTGACCCCGGGCTTTGCAGCATTACATCTGAGGATGCAACTGAGAATGAGCTGAGATGAAAGATAAAGAGTGCATGCATACTATACTTTCATTCTATTACTAAAGTAAATTTTCTAAATTTTTCCTAAAAATGTTCATTTACACACAAATGACAATTTTTACATTATTTGAGTTTTGGTTCGATGGGTCAAGGTTTAGTACTGGCGGTGACCGCAGTGAAACTGCAGGGTATTTTGACACTAGCCATCGTAACAACAAAAGAAATGCAATCTTTGAATCAGTTAGGTATGTACCTATATAGTTACCAATTAGCGGCGACATTATTATACATGCTAACATTTCCCTTGAATAGTTATATCTATTATTGAAAACCGCATTAAATGTTACATGTTTATTTGCTAGGCTAATTAAATAACCGGTCAAGTTATAAAAAATCACATTTGTTGTTTGGGAGCCCCACTTAAATATGTATTTTATTCTATTTTAGTGTTTGTGTTATAGTAATAGGGTCCCGTTTTTACCCTGTGGGTACGGAACCCTAAAATCCCTCGACTGTCTAGAGTGTCTAGTGATGAGTACATATCCCAATTGATATCCGCAGCGCCATCTCTATTATTTGTTAGGGAAAATTTCAACCCTCTCAAATCCACAATAACTTTTGAACGGCAAACGGCTAAAAACCACCGCAAACAAACTTGCTTTCACGTAAAAAATCCACATCAAAATTGGTCCATCCGTTCGACCGCCACAGACCGACATCCTCGTCAAACGTATAATATTTTTTGTCGAGATACAAACCTGTTGCGCCCTTCACAAGATATAAGGTGCATAGATACAAACGTACAGAAGGACAGACGGCGGGAAGCAATGGAACACTGATCATCATCAGTGTCAAATTTATTCAAGTGTGTACTCCTTCAATAAGTAGCATTCTAAGAGAACCGATTTTTCATGAAGTAAATAGCGTGATACGAGTAGACCTACTCGTATCATGCATGAAAAGCATACCTGTATGCTTTTCATGCATGACATCATTGTTATATAGTTATGGTCAATCCATCAGTTTTATGAGTGGGATAGTCAATGTTTAGATGACTCTACAGTTTTAAATATTCAAAGAAATAATCAGTAGTAGCAGGATACATATGTAAATAATGAATAGGAATACAACTCGTGTCGAACATAAGATTTGTGACTGACGACGATCGTGCCCCAACCTATAACCAGTCTTACTCAGTGCCAAATATAACGCGTGCGTGTTCAAAAGCGTATAATACAACGTGATTATGATAATCTATCCAATAGCTAGCTAGGTGTATGTTAGGTACTAGCATTTCAGATACTAAGTCAGTAACGTTCATATATATGTAAGCGCTGCTGTCTGAGGCTGTTGCAGACAAGCGACAGTACGGCCGCGACTCCTGTCGCTCGTCTGTAAGAGCCCTAAGATGTCCATTTGCCAAAAAAAACAAACAAAACAGATTTTATTTCTAACCGACTTCCTAAAAAAGGAGGAGGTTATCTATTTGTCTCGATCTTTTTTTATGTATGTTCACCGATTATTCAAAGACGCCTGGACTGTTTTAGAAAATTCTATTTTTGTTTAAAAGGGCTAGTCAGGTAGTCCCATAGAAATGTTATCAAAATCGGTTATGTAGTTTGGGGGTGAACTAGGCTTTTAGTTTTTTTAAATTGTTAGATATAGTTTGTACTTTAATTTTAATTTCAGTTCTACTTATTTATTTCTTCTAACTCACTAGTAAAAGTTGTTTAGAACCAAATATTTATTCAGAAACTAGGTATGTTTGCGGGCACTTTTTAGGGTTCCGTAGTAAACAAGGAACCCTTATAGTTTCGCCATGTCTGTCTGTCTGTCTGTCCGCGGTCCTACTCAGAAACTAAAAGTACTAGAAAGCTGTAATTTGGCATGGATATGTATATTAATCATGGCGAAAAAGTTGTAAAATAAAATCTGGAAAAATATTTTTTTTTAGGTTAGCTGCCATACAAGTAAAGAGTTAGTCAATATTTTTTTTCTCGACAAATACATTGTGTGGGATGTCGTTGAATAGGTCTTTTAAAAACATTGTGAGCTTGGTAACACCATTTTTGGATTTAGGGATCCGTTTCTGAAATATTTGGGTTTAAAGTTAAATTTTTTGTTTGAGGCAAGTGTCTCCCCCCTCTATCTGCTAAACGGTTATATAAGGCCACGTGAAAAAATTCACAACTATAGTATATATAATGTAGTTTAAAGGAAAACTATCAGAGCTAAGTAGGCTATACAAATTAAAAAGTTATAGGCGATCAACTTATAAAATGTACTCGGAAAAAGAAATTTCATACAAATTCAATAGATAATTAGTTTTTAAACGTTTTTAGTGGCATAAACTTAAAGTTGGCATTCGGAACTACGGAACCCTACACTGCGCGTGGCCCGACACGCACTTGGCCAATTTTTTAAGTCAGAAAACACTATGTGGGTGACAATGTATTATTAAAATAAAATAAAATAAACTTTATTGTCGTGTCTCTTAATTTCTAGTACAACATAGAGATTGTTACAAAAAAGTGACTTACATCTTACATATCTATCTATACATGTTATTTAAGTTATATCATATCGAAGAATATCATATTATGATACCGTAAAAGCTGATTGATGATGAGCCAGTAGCCTCAGTGTTAGATAGAGTTTATTAAGATTTTAATTTAGTTATAGTTTAGTTGCTAATTAAGATTTTAATTTAGATTTTTAATACATAATGTAATATTTATTATTTTTTTGTCGTTATCTGGACTACCTAAATAATTTCCATATTCATTATATCAGCCACGGGAAGTTTATTTTCGGGCATAGGTCTAGGCATAGCATAGGCCGGCTGCTTTCCAAAAAGACCCATTACAAGCAAGCGGCCTACAAGCATCCCGCGTTTTTCCTGCAACCTTGCCAAGGTCGTCCGGCTACCTGGCAGGTGGGTGTATAACGCTGCCATACGTGGGTGGCCGCCATTCGAGATCCGTTCTGCCCCATCGGCCATATCGCACTATGTAATAAAAAGTTCTAATCATTATTTCCATATTGCCATATAATAAACATGTCACTTATATTCAGCGTTCATAACACACAAGTACGTAATCAAGAATACATTGTATTTTCATTACATTTCGTACATACCTTTTCATAATACCTTATTACATGTATTTTTCTCCCTGGTAAACTCTATACAGCTATAGGTATGTAAGTACATAGATACATACGATTCGTGCAAGTCGCACCTAAATCGCCCCAGTAGTTCTGAGATTACAGTAAATAGCCTGTACAGAAAAAAGTCCAAATATACAAAATACATAAGGGTAGTTTAATAAATTTTTCAACACACTTGCTCATAAAGTGGCTCTATGGTCACCGCAATTAGGCACATAATGATACCCTTAATCAAACTGTGACTTTTTCATTGCTATAACTCACTAATGAGTTATAGATTTTTTTTTTAATTTTATTGGTTGAGTTGCTTTGTTCTTATTGAAAAAGTTTTTATTCAAAAAAAGATCGTGTTCAATAGCACAAACAAATAAATGTTCCTTTTGCTTGCTCATTTCATGTAACTTCTTATTTAAATAGATAATTTTAACTCGTACGTGTTTAATAAGTAAAACTTTCACTCAAATATAACTTTTGTTTTCTCTGTAATAAAAGAAAACTTTAAATTCCCCATTTTGTACTTGGCAGAATAGGCGCAAATCCTATGCGCAGAAAATAAAAAAAAAACCTCATCTCTTTAGTCTGTGGCCGATCGCAATGCGCGCGCATACGAAAACTGATTAATTTTTACCGCCATAGCGAAACATTTTTCACAACTCGTTTTCACTGTTGAAATTATAGTTATTTATTAATTAAAATGTCTACAAGTACTAGTTACGAAGAAAATGATTTATGTTGTACACCGCCCGATATAAGATGTGAAGCCCTTAACGTTGTAGAAAGTTTACTACCTGAAAACTCCAAGGAAAAATATCTATTAGCGTACCAAAATTTCATAAAATGGCAAAACAGTAAGAATACGCATACTTTTTCAGAAAATGTGTTCATGGCGTACTTTAAAGAATTATCTTCTAAGTACAAGCCTAGCTCTTTGTGGTCTTTATACTCAATGTTAAAAAGTACAGTCCGAACAAAGAATGGAGTGGATTTAAAAACATACTCTCATTTGTAAGCTTATCTAAAGAGACTATCCGATGGATTTAGAAGCAAGAAATCAAAGGTTTAATCGTCTGACGATATTGAAAAATTTATAAAAGATTCCTACTGACGAAACACCAAGTACATCTAATGATTGGATTTCACCTACCTACACGAATAATGAGCCATCTCAAATTACAATAGAACATGAAGTATTTCAATAAATAATCTATCTGTTGAGACCGCTATGTCATCAAAAACAGTTAATTATAATTTTACTAACTGCACATTTACTAATTGTTTCCTAAATAAACTTTTTATCTACTAAATAAAATAAGTTTTTATTGTTATTTTATTCACAAGTGTGTTGAAAAACTAGTACCATAATGTACTATTAGCCTATTAGAATGTGGAAAAACTGTTTCGTTTTTAGGATTCCGTAGCCAAATGGCAAAAACGGAACCCTTATAGATTCGTCATGTCTGTTTGTCTGTCTGTCCGTCCGTATGTCACAGCCACTTTTTTCCGAAACTATAAGACCTATACTGTTGAAACTTGGTAAGTAGATGTATTATGTGAACCGCATTAAGGTTTTGAAACAAAACTAAAAAAAAAACAATAAATTTTGGGGGTTCCCCATACTTAGAATTCAAATTCAAAAAATTATTTTTCATCAAACCCATACGTGTGGGGTATCTATGGACAGGTCTTCAAAAATGATATTGAGGTATCTAATATCATTTTTGGGCGGGAGACACTTCCAAAGTGGAAATAAGTGTGTGTGCCCCCCCGTAACTTCTAAAATAAGAGAATGATAAAACTAAAAAAAATATATGATGTTCATTACCATGAAAACTACCAGCGAAAATTGGTTTGAACGATATCTAGTAAGAAGTTTTTTTTAATACGTCATAAATCATAAACGGCAATTTACCTTTCATTCAATCAACTCAAATATAAAAGTTAAAAAAAAAACATACTACAAGACTTTTATATTATGTTATTTGCTACTACCGAACCCTTCATTGGCGAGTCCGACTCGCACTTGGCCGCTTTTTTTACAAATTGGGATCGTGAATTAACCTTTTATATTTTGGTAAAGCATTGTTATCATGACAATGTACCGTTTATTTTAAATTAAATTTTATAAAGAATAAATAAAATAAACCCATTACCCGCAAGTATTATGTGAAGATTTATAATCTTAGTGCTTAAAAATCTTTGCCTGATGTAAGTATAACTTGCAGTTTGTTTGTAGACAAAACAAATACAGATAAATTTTTTTAAGGAAGTCCACGCTTTCATTTCAAACGTTATACCTATGTCATACCTTAGTCACAGATTACTAATAAGTTACGCTTCGTTTTATTTAAGTACCTAGTTACCAACGTTAAGTTATCAACGGAATTTGATAAATGACAGACCTGTTATCTCGTCATGTGCACTCGAATCTGAAAGTTATAGCTATGCAACCATGCGGTCCATTCAATGTCCATCCATCTGTTTTTTGAGAAAGAGAGAGAGCTTCTTTACTTTTTATTAAGTATTTAACAATTTCCAACCTTTCTATCTATCTTTTTCAATATTCCGGAATCAAAATTACAGATTATTATGGTTGGTTTTATCCAAAAAGCATATAAGTAAATATAATACTAAAAATATTGTACTATGCAAAAAACTAAGCCAAGAAGCTGTAAATTAAGTAGTTCTTTAGTATGAATGTTTAAAAAGCTTACGTAAACAAATTATTTTCCTACCTTACCTCAAAAATTTGCACGTGCCTAATTGATTTGATTCAGGCGTGTATAGGAATTGTCGCAGTTCGAAAAGGTGATAAATAAATAAAAATATAGGGACAAATTACACTGATTGAGCTAGCCCCAAAGTAAGTTCGAGACTTGTGTTATGGGATACTAACTCAACGATACTATATTTTGTAACAAATACATATATAGGTAAACATCCAAGAACCAGGACAACTTGAAAAAGGCAAGTTAATGATATTTAAAAATTCGGTAAGTTGAATGATTTACCCCAAATGATCTAAGTAATTTGTACATCACTTAGTTTATTTTGCTACTTCCATAGCAAAAAAAGCAAAGTGATTATGCATTATTTTTAACCGACTTTCAAAAAAGGAGGAGGTTATCAATTCATCGCGATCTTTTTTTTATGTTGTTCTGATTATTCGAAGACGCTCTGGACTGATTAGGATTTTTTTTTTGTTTGAAAGGTTGCAAGGTGGTCCCTTTTGTGGTCCCATAGTTATTTTATCAAAATTGGTTGTGTAGTTTGAAGATGAAGACGTATTTTAGTTTTGAAAAATTATTGTATTTATTTACTACCCCGCGACTTCGTTCGCGTAGACTTTATGAAAATGCTCATCAGGCAGAACAACTTATGCTAAGGCGTAATTTTTATAATTCTTATAGTTAAGCTGGACCATTATATGGTTCTGCATCAGGAGTTTCATTTTCCAGAATAATTATACCCTATATTTTACTTTATTATTATTATTTATAACTCCGTGGCGTAGTGGTCACCATGCTAGTCCGCCACCGGATCCGATCCCCGGTCACGGCAAGTTGGAAAATGGCCTTTTTCAAATTGCCTAGGTCTTGGATGTATAGTATCTTTGAGTAAGTCCCACAACACATTCTCGAACTTACCTACTTTGAGGCTTACGAATCACACTGATTGATCAGATGTAATCGTTGGGTTTATACGATCAGCATGTGGGTAAGTGAAAGGTAGTTGTATTACTTGTTTAAAATGAGCAGTAAACGTAAATAGCCTGCAGTGTGCATGGCCCACGCATGGACGCTGTGCCTGTTTGGGCCATGCACACTGCAGGCTTCGAAATTCTACAGATTGTATGAAATACACCCAAAATGCACTTGGAAGGTAATGTGCAGTACATTTGCACGTCTTTATCGGTGACGGGGCAAACAAAGACCAGGGTTATTAGACCCAAAGGCCACGCTTGGCGTGAATTGGCCGATATTTTTTTATAAGATACTAGCGTTTCGCTAAGACCATTGCTGTAAAGAAACTCTCAAGGAAACTTATAAATTTAGGTTCTTTACACAGCCTGAAGGGCTTTGTTATAGTATAACTTATAAATAATTAAATGATAACACATTATAATCATGTTAGTTTTGCGATCGCAAGCGAGCGAACAAATATGAATGATGTAATAAATAACCGGGCAAGTTCGAGTCGGAATCGCGCACGAAAGGCTGCATACCATTATATCAATCACGTTTGTTGTATGGGTGCCCCACTTAAATATTTATTTTATTCTGTTTTTAGTATTTGTTTTTATAGATTATGTAGATATTTCTGCATCATCTGTGAAAATTTCAGCTGTCTTGCTATCACGGTTCATGAAATACAGTCTGGTGACTAGACTGGTCTAATTAATACGGTCCCATTTTTACCCTTTAGGTACGGAACCCTAAAATTATATTGTCAATAGATATGTCGATGTATTTCGCGGACCACTACGGATGCTTCCAGGGACAAAGGTCCGACTACTTTATAGATATAGGTATCTAATTTCCTTGTACTTGTTCCTTGTACTTACAGCAGTCGCCCAAATTTAATTGCTTCACTCTCATAATTGTTGTTGTTGTTTGAAACCGAAAGACGTTGTTTATTTTTCCAAGAAGAATCCTAACAAACTCGAAATACTGAAGTTCCTACCTTATAAGAATGAAATTGCTTATTGCTTTCGTTTCTTTACTTAATTGTAAACAACTAACCAGAACTTCTAAGGTTTGTTTCAGGTTTTTCAATCTTAGCCTGTACGCACAGAGGATCTCATATAGTATAGGTATGATAAATTACCTACAGAGGGAGTTGTAAGTCTTTCTGCCGCGTGGGAATAGCAGAGTGGTATAAATACATGAATTTGTCGCCAATCCTTCTGACTCCGATGATTATGGGCAAGTTCTCCCTTTATTGGGAGCGGCTTGACATCCAGTGGATAGATATGGATTGGGAAAGAGAAAAGAGTTGGGTGCATGCTGAATTTGGGTGGTTGCGCCGGCTGCTATCCTTATTCATGCATTCACGCACTGCTACATCATCGAGCTTCTTGGTGGTTCTGAAGCTCGATGTAAATACGTATTTTGTATAATCATTTCTGCATAATTGCAATCGGATTTAAAATCATAATAAAGTTGTAAGAGACGTCTGATATACACACCGGCCGTAAAGATCAAGTAACGACATCGTTAGTACCAAGTCTCCAATTACTTACGTCCATGATAGTTCGCGCCATGTCGTCGGTGCCTGCATCTGACCGGTTAGGGAAACGAAGTCAATATTGATTGAATCTTATTAGAATGGAGGTCAGTCAGAAATCAGAATGTCGGTCGGGATGTCCCGACGATGGAGCAATGACCTGATGAAAGTGGGTTGCATTGAAGCAGGCGTAAGCTGCGAGAGATAACCGGAAGGCCTGGCACAGCATCGCATTCAGGCAGAGCCGTTTGCCACTTGCGTCGAGTAAATTAATATCATTTAATTATGTCTGACGGTAAAATCTTTTCTAATACTATACTGAATTATGCTTTCGCGAAGGCTATTGCTGCTATTTCTACGTTAAAAGCCAGTTTGGAAACTCCACTACCTCTATATATCTTTTAGTACATACTTTAATAGATACCGCTTTATGTACCTTGACATTTAGTTCTCTCTCAATCTTAAGTTAACATGTAGTAGCTTAGTTAAGTATTTTGTTTTAAGTATAAATAAATTATTTGTAATACAAATATTAACTTTGAATAAATTGGCAACTTAAGGCAGTCCACCCGACTGAGGTATATTTGGCTCCAGGACCCATGATCATGACAGTACGATTTAAGATTTAGACAAAATTGTGCTAAATAATAAAGACAAAAGTTAAATTTAAAGTTACATCCTTCGACCTCAGTGGCTACATCGCTAGTATTTATCAAAGGGCTTATGAGTATCTTTTTTGTAATATTTTACTGTCTAATATTATAAGTAGGTACTTTTTTTTTTTCATATGCGTAGTGACTAACAGTCAACACTGGTGTAAGATTTATCAAGCTGCCTGAAGGCATTTGACATAGCTTGGCGGCTGTCATATAATGATTTGATTATACAGCCGGGAATAAGGGCTTTACGTGCCTAATCCCAAAAGTACCGTATCCATAGATGCCTCGCATCGGAAGGATTTGCTGGATATTGTTTATTGTTAAAATAATATTAATCGAATAAAGTTCATGTTGTTAGTTGTGTTGTTTCGACGACCTCCGTGGCGTAGTGGTCATCAAGCTATGCCGCTACCCAGAGGTCCCGGGTTCGAATCCCGGTCAGGGCAAGTTGGAAAATGGCCTTTTTTAAATTGTCCTGGGTCTTGGATGTCTATCTATATAAGTATTTGTTTAAAATATAGTAGCGTTGAGTTAGTATCCCATAACACAAGTCTCGAATTTACTTTGGGGCTTGCTCAATCAGTGTAATTTGTCCCTATACATTTATTTATTTATTTACTATTAAAAGAAGTTGGAATTTGATTTAAACATGATGCTCTAAAATAAAATATTTTATTACAAAAAAAAGACATCAACGACCACATTCTACTACATCCTAGGAATTATAATTGAAGTGCTTACTGTAATAAAAAAAACCTATACTAACTATAATTTTTCAAAATTAAGATCGACTTCGATCCGAAACTATTCAACCGATTTTGATAAAATTTCTATGGGACTACCTGGTAAGATTCTATAGGACACTTTCAAATAAAAAGAATTATACAAATCGGTCCAGGCGTCTTCAAATAATCGGTGAACATACTAACATAAAAAAAATTAAGTTTGGGACGAATTGAAAACCTCCTCCTTTTTTGAAGTCGGTTAAAAATGAGTGTAAGTACCCATGCTTTGACGAGCTAAATAACTGCCAGGGTACTGACCAAAGTGTACCCATCTATGACTTTTGTAAAATTACCATTTTTTTAATGTCTATGAGTTGGTACCCACCGCGGGCGCATAAATGCATGTATCGCTAACTGAGGCAAATTCTCTGTACGTAATTCTGCTATACATAAAAGGCCTCATAATTAACAAAATCTCTTCAGTTATTTCAGAGTTTGTCCGTTACTGACAGGTATACAGACTAACGTTTCGAGAGCTTCAATTTAAAAAATTTGGACGAATAGATATCTAGCAACTGTAGCTGTTGTTGCAGTCCTAAAATAAAAGTACTTATATTAACTTAACTGGCTAATAATACTAGGTGACTGACTATTGGATTGATATAGGTTGGTATACCTAGTAGAGATTATATTTGTACCTTAATCGTTGCTAAATAAGAAAGTTACTTAGTTTACATTTTTTTTATTAAAGGAACTTTATAGTCTGTGTAGAGACTTTAGGTCAATTACCTATTATTCTACAACAATCGTGCAATGTACTAATAAGTAAGAAGTTCTAGTCCTATTACAAATTGAACTACTGATGGATACCGACGAGTATCATTGGAGTATAATAATGTATGAGATCTGTAGCACTATATCGCCTCGTGACGAGTGCGTTTAACAGCTGCGCTATATAATTGTTCTCAATTACGGTTTATAAAATCTTGGTTTATTTCACATTGGGCCATTAAATTGTAATGGGTGTTATTGAAGCAATGACAAGCCATTTGACACATATCATGATAGCTGGTGTTATCACGTGTCGTTATCAGTGGCCACAGATCGATATGCATATTTTCGTCGCGATTGGGCCATGAGGCACTTTCACCGCTGTTACACACGTTTTCTAGCGAAACACCGAACTCAATTATTAATAGCAGCCTATTTTTGGAGCGGCTTCGGACGCGGATTTGCGCTCGGGCATGTGCGAGGCCCGGGCGAAGTCACTATCTCACCTGGGCCAGGTGTAGACGCCGGAAACTTCGAAGCCGAAGTGCCAGGAGCCGGCGTAGGCGCCCTGGCCTTTGGGTCCAGTACACACTCCGTGGCCGTGGGCCTTGCCGTCCTCCCACCCACCACAATATGTTCCACCATCGTCAAAGTCGAAACGACCACCGTTGAGGCCACGCTGCGGGGGGTTTCCGCTAGCGGCGTGCGCGGTGTCGGCAAGCTCGCTCGGCTGCATCACGCGGCGCCGTGCTGCCGCGGGGAGGGCCCTCCGCACGCACCCTCCTCCGAGCTCGCGGTATAAATAAACATCAGCTGGGCATGTCGCGCCGTGGCGCGCCGCCGAGTGAACACCACTCCGGTCCTGCGCGAGGAGCACTGCGCGCCCGACGACCGCCGCCGCCCGCCCGCCCTCCGCCCGCCGCGCTCCCCGCCCGCCCTGCGCACTGCTTACTCAACGAACTAAGGAGACACAGCCGCCGCCGCGTTGCCGCCGGTGCGCCCGTCTATCACCAGCCTCCTTATTGACACCGATACCAAACTAACACAACATAACTGTAATAAATCACACACTGTTATGGTGTTTAATTTTATACAAACTATAGGGGCCAATAGCACGAAAACCCCAGAATTCCGTTGTGTTGGTTAGTATGTACGGCATCTGAATAATTAATGCTGCAGCAGCTTGGGTCGATGCCGTCGACTCCCCTCGGAATATGTTATTTACTGAAGTAGTGAACAATGTAAATGTAAAATAGTTATTTTATGCTAAGGCGAGGGTCTCGAAGGGGTGCGGGGCGACCAGTGAGATGCCCCGCAGGCCATTACCTATTGAGAGTGACATGGAAGCAGCGCGTGATGAGCGCAGAATGACGCGAACATAGACTTATCAGCTTTTTTTGTATACTTCAATTTAAACTAATTATATACAGAACTTTATAATTACATAAATTCTCTTTATTTGTTTTAGAACTTTACGAGTAATATCTTCATATAAAAATATGTGCAAAATCAGAAGGTTTACTACTAATAAATTAGCTTTAGCTTTTCCTTTACGTATTTTCAGAATTTAATTTGATCGACTAAATAACAGCCTTTTGTGAAACACATCAGCTTATTCCTTAGACAATATATAGACAATATAACTAGGTACATTCGAAATCTTATACATAAATTTTTAATACATATACATGTTTTTGATCTTGCCTTTCGCCAGTCTTCTTACTTATCGGTAAAAAACATAACGCTACTTTTGGCTTTGCCGTAATCGGATGCATGAAATCATTATTGCCAACTTGGATACAAATTTATTTGCCAGGCAAATTTAAAAACCGCCGACCACCATCTAGTAATGAGTAGACATATTCCATCCCTGTGATTCCAACCGACGACGTAAAGTGGAATTACTGTCCGTAGCGCCATCTATTATTTGCCAAGTAAATTAAAAATCCAACGTTCAAGCTTTTATCCCCAATAAATAACTTTTAAATGGCTGAACCGATTTTTATCAAACATATCTAAGAACTACCGCAAAGGAACGTAAAACAATGCTTTACAAGTCACACAGGCAGACAACCATCACTAAACTAATAACCTAACACCCATTTTTTTTGGGGATTAAAAATATAGTAAAAATATGTCAATTTCACATTATAGTGATAAAGTTTTTGGCGGGAAGTCAAGGTGTATAAAGACGACAGTTATAGTGCAGCTGTAAATAGTAATATTTGTTTGTGAATTATGGTCTTTGGCGCCCATGGCTACTCAATCGACTATAGAAACAAGTGGACTCCTACCTATTTGTCGCCAGAAGCTCCCTTGAAGTACTGAACCTAATCAAAGGACCTACACTAATGATTTAGTAATGTACAAGACTCGAGTCCTTCGAGTCCTTTTACTTAGGACTCGGAGTCGATTACAGAGCTCGACTCAATTAACGGAAGGCTCGACGACTGCGAGCTTAAGTGAGCCTCGGAGCGTGAGATTAGAGCTCGAGTTTCTTTCTGCATCCGAGCCTTTTTCTGCGCTTGAGTCTTTTTACCCGCCTGCAAAGAGTAGTGGTTATGTTTTTCGAGTGCATTTAAAAGCAATAATTTTTAATTTGAAAAAGTGGTTTGTCTGTAAGGAATAAAATATGATTGGTAACAATAGTATTTAAAAGAATGTTTGCATGCACACGATGAATAACTAAATTTTATCTGAAATCACGCCTCGAGTCCTTGTAAGCTTTCAAGAACTGCTTACGTTCTTTTTAAGACTCAAGCTCATTTAAAGGCTCGAGTCTCTGCTCAGAGAACTCGCGCGCGCCTCGCTTTCGAAATTAGAACTCAAGGACTCGAGTCTTGTACATCACTACTAGAGATGGGCGGTGGGTTTATACCCAATCTACCCATTTGGGAATATACCCGGTAGATTGGGTAAATACCCGGTAAATACCCGTATCTACCCATTTGGTGGGTAGATTGAATTTTATGAGTAATTACTTCGCAATTCGTGTCCGAAAGTGTGTGCAAGAGCTCCAAAATGCTTAAAATGCAGGTAGACGTCAAATCTTACATTAAAGTATATGAAACCACCATACTAATCATACTTTGAAAGTAGGATTCTTTGATTTATTATCATTTTTTTGCTGGGAGGTGCGTAAACACATACTTATAAGTGTTTCAATGAGCAATCAGACATCAAATGCGATGTAAATATATGAGCACCCTCATACATATATAAAGAGTAGGTATCTTTGACTGCTCATAAAAAAGGCAAAACTACTGATTTCGGGGTTGGTCTCGGAACAAAAGATATTCGTATCAATGAGTTCTTTGATCTCCCATTAAAATATTATAACATTTCCCGCAAATTAGTATGCCGGATATTTACCTGTATCTACCCGTTGTACAGGAACATACAAAATACAGGTCTAAGTTTGTATTTTTGGCTAACAAATGTTTAAAGACGTAATTATATAGTAAAATAAGCAATCAGACATCAAATGCGATGTCAATATATGAGCACCCTCATACATGTATAGAGAGTAGGTATCTTTGACTGCTCATCCAAGAGCTAAAACTACTGATTTCGGGGTTGGTCTCGGAACAAAAGATATTCGTATAGACGAGTTCTTTGATCCCCCATCAACCTATTATAACATTTTCCACAAAATAGTATGCCGGGTATTTACCTGTATCTACCCGTTGTATGGGAACATAAAGTGACAGGTCAAAGTTTATATATTTTGCTGGCAAATGTCTGTAGACCTAATTATATGTTATAATAAGCAATCAGATAACAAATAATGTGTATATAACGTCCCTTTTAATTAACTACAAATACTTTAACTGCTGCTTCATTTAGGGAGGAACAACAGTTTCGACGCATAAAATTAAAAATCCGCAGGTTAGTTTTCGAGATAACTTTACTTACAAATTTTCCTTAAAGAGACACAAACAACATCCTGTAGAAGATATTGCGTATTGCGTACTATTTGTTTATACCATAACATTACGTTGTACACGTATCATTCATTAATTTTAAAAATATCACCATCCGAAATCCATTCAATACCTACGGTCATCAAACTTTCAGCTGTTCGAAGCTATTGTCATAGATAAGTTGAAATACAGACAGTTCGTTCCATAGCGTTGCCATTGTAGTATGAACACACTCATAGTGACTCATAATATCATTCTGACTAAACACCTTAGTTAGTTTAGGTCATCAGTGCGATTAGACACCCTGTTGTGAGAAATATCGTACTCTTAGCGATTCAGCACATGCGAAAACCTTTAATACACTGTGTAGTTTCTCACATCACCATCATCATCATATCAGCCACAGAAAGGCCACTGCTGGTCATAGGACTCCCCCAAAGATTTCCAAAACGACCGATCGAAAGCTGCCTGCATCCAGCGCCTTCCTGCAACATTGTGCAGGTCGTCTGACCATCTAGCAGGTGGGTCACACCTCACATACTTAAAGACATTACCATCGTATAATTTATTAACGGTAAGTACCTGCTAAGTAGATCTTAAATCGTAAACATTTTAAAAGATAAAAATCTACTAGACTTTCATTTGTTTGTATTCATTGCAATATTAACAAGTGTCACATCTGTACTGTTCGAACTCTTTGCAATTGCGGCACTTCTTTGTGCTTTTCTAATAGCCGGCCGCGGCATTCGTAAACAAAAGCGGTATCTTTGTAATGCCGCGTTTACACATTCGCGCGAATCGCGAGGCGAATGACGAGGCGAATAACGAACTAGCATGTGTAAACAGTCAGTTCGTTATTCGCCTCGTGATTCGCCTCGCGATTCGCGAGTTCGCGTTGAGGGCGGTTTTTCGGACGCGAATCAAAGGACACGAATAGCGAACACGAACTGGCTGTTTACACTTTCGCCTGCCGGCAGTTGGCAGCTAGCGCCCGACCCAACAGGACGTATATGTACCCGTTGTATGATTGTATGGAAACATACGAATTGAAAGGTCTAAGTTAACATTTTTTGTGGGCAAATGTGTGTAGACCTAATTATATGTTAAAATATGCAATCAGACATCAAGTAGATGATATCTCTATATTTAATAAGTACTTATAGCATCAGTGATTTTAATCTTTGTTATTTTCTCTTTTAGATATATTCATTGTTTTATACATTAAATGACCTTATGATACATTTCTACATATAATTAGAAGACTCTTACTAAATTTGTATCCTACTAATATTATAAATGCGAAAGTGTGTTTGTATATTCGTTTGGTATCTCTTTACGCTTAAACTACTGAACCGATATAGAACAAATTTGGTATAGATATAATTTGAGACTCGGGGAAGGACATAGTGTACTCTTTATCACGAAATTCCCACGGGGAGCGAAGCCCGCGGGTACAGCTAGTCTGCGTTTTATAATAACACGGATAAAGTCCACTATAGTCTATACAGTATACACTACGAATAATAATTCTTATTATATAATAAGAGAATTATTATTCGTAGAGTATACATATAAAACCGGCCAAGTGCGAATCGAAGTTGCGCACTAAGGGTTCCGTACCATTATCTATAAAAAATCGCGTTGTATGGAGCAATAAGCTAAAAGCTTAAATATTTATTTTATTTTGTTTTTAGTATTTGTTGTTATAGCGGCAACAGAAATACATACGAGTAATTTGTGAAAATTTCAACTGTCTAGCTATCGCGGTTCTTGAGATACAGCCTGTTGACAGACAGACGGACAGACAGCGAAGTCTTCGTAAAAGAGTCCCTTTTTTACCCTTTGGGTACGGAACCCTAAAAATGACATCTTAGCAAAAGTTATTCAGACTGATAAGCATTTTCCGAAGTCATAAAGTCTACGCGAACGAAGTCGCGGGCTTCGGCTGGTTTTAAATTAACATCCCAATCTACCCACTACATACAGGTATATACCTAAGCGTAGGTAAATACCCGGGTAGAAGACATAATTGTAAATGTAGCGTGCATGCCGCCATTATGTCCACGTCCTCCATATTCGTGTGCGAATCTCATAATGAATTAACACACGAATGTGTAAACAGCAGTTCGCGTCGGCATTCGTACACGAATAGTTCGTGGAATGTTTCGTCGAATGACGAGGCGAATAGCGAACACGCATGTGTAAATCCTTCGATTCGTTCAGTCTGTTTGCGTCCATGGCCTATCTAGGTGGCATGTAATTAAATAATTAAAAACAAAAGCGCGTAGGTGAAATGTTTTAACCATTTTTTAATTGGAAATCCACCGGCAATTTCCGTCATGAAATTGGTAAAATTTCTATTCGCGGCTTTGCAGAAGTTGTTGGTACACTGCGTAGTGATAAGTATTTACCTATTTAGGATAACAGTAACTATCTAAATTGCGTCACAAAAAATTATAAAGTACAGTGCACAGTGTACAGTGTAACCAGAGTGCAGGGGATTCTAAATATTCGTAGACGTATTGGTAGGTACCTACCACAGTGCAGTGCGTTAGTTAAATTTCAGGCGTTTGAAATGTTTTTGAGTGCTTGAATGCCACCACTCGTTTGGTGTTAAAGTGTCAGTGTAAATGTGAGTGTAAGCCCAGGTGAAAAGCGCAGTCGCATGAGACCACATGGTCCATTTGACGGAATAGCCCTAACAAGTAGCTCCAGCCGCTCGTGATTTGAGTCTTGACTCACGCGTCTGCTTGAGTTTTTCTGAATTTGTAACAGGTATGTACCTACCTACTTATTTCTTATTGTTTATTACTAACTAAAGGTGTATGTAGTTACCTAGAAATTGAAAGTCATTAATGACTCTGTCTATCACACACACTCTACTATAGTAAGAGAGAGAAAGATGGCGATGGGCGGTGCCTAATAGTGCCTATAAGTGTTTAGAAGTATGAATGAATTTTAGTAGACCACATACAGGAGGTTAGCGTAAATAATTTAATATTTTTGTTAGAAAAAGTGATAAAGAAAACTAACCTGCGGATTTTATATTTTATGCGACAAAACTGTTGTTCCACCTTAAATGAAGCAGCAGTTAAAGTATTTGTAGTTAATTAAAAGGGATGTATTTAATATGGATATCATCAGTGATTTTTAATGTTTGTTAATTTTTCTTTTATTGATAATCATTGTTTTATACATTAAATAACCTTTTTGTACATTTCTCCAATCTACCCACCCAAATGGGTAGATACGGGTATATACCCGGTGCATATCGGGTAAATACCCAAGCGTGGGTAAATACCCGGGTAGATGCCCATCTCTACACTACTAATGATTGACATTAGGATTAGGAATAAGAAAATAAAGAAAGGCTTGTAACCAGAGCCGTATAATAATTATCAATTTAAAAAAAAACAAACTGACACTGTAATGCAAGCTTTATGACACTGACAGTGACAGCAAGACTTGCGAATTCTGTAATGAAAGCAATAAAAGCAACAATATTTAATAAATGTTGCTAATATTTTGTACTAGAGAGTTTATCAAATAATGTAATGTAGGTATTGTGTTCGACGTATGTGTTGGTTGAGATATTGAGGGTGTATTATTTTCCGATAACTACATGAGCTACAGAAGACCTCTATAGATAACGCTGTGAGTAATGCTTTGAAATAATAACAAAAAACAGTCTCATCCTGTGCACTATTAAAAGTTGTAATTTTATGCACTCTTTAAAATAATGGATGAATTAAGCATGTGAGAATAAATATGTTGCTCTTCTGAATATTTTGTTTTAAAACTAAGAAGCTCATGTACTTTTCTAATTTTTAAGGACAATGGAGAATCCGGAATCTAGTGGGAGTACATCAGCTCGAGTGCCTCCCACATCATGGTGCCATCCAGCTCACAGAGTGCATCGGTTTATAGCACTCTTATTGATGTGCTTCCTTTGTTTTGGTAAGTTATTTGTTGCAGAGTATTATGTGCATAGTGCATGGAGAACTTTGAACTCTTATTAATCATACACAAACAAATATTAGTACTTCATTAAGTTGTATCTAAGCAAGCACTTGAGATGAATGAGTTAATTTGTACTGTTTTATTATGTTGATAGAAATTCTAGTTTTCTCTGTGATTTGATTAGTAAAATCATATACCTATCATATTGATAAATATTTATATGTGGCACCAAAGTAGCACAATGCAACTGGGATCTTGCTAAGATGAGGAGATTTATAAGTAGATTCTGTTCAATAAATTACCCAAAATACATGTTTAAAATTTTAATTGGGTCTGTCTGTGTGATTTATCAATTTTGTAATAAGTTATCACACTTATATTATAAAGGCGTAAGTTTGTGAGTGTCAGAGTGTGTATGATTGTAACTTCTTGACGAGCAAACAGCTGGACCAATTTTGATAAAATTTGGAATGCAGAAAGCTGACACCCTGGATTTACACATAGGTTACTTTAGGCTGGGGTAACACCGCAGGGCGCAGCTAGTTTATTATAATAGTACTTCTTAGTAAAGGTGTACTTTTGTTTAGGAGTATGTATCAAATGTCGGCCCACTAATCAGTCTATATTTGGTTACAGGTTCCTATTTCTGCTATGACACACCCGGAGCTCTGGCAGATAACTTCAAAGTTGACTCACATCTGAACACATCTCAGTTTGCTTTGTTATATTCAATATACTCATGGCCAAATGTAATACTATGCTTCATCGGAGGATACCTGATTGATAAGTTAGAAACATTCTGTTGTCTTTACTTGCCTGCAGATATATAATGTTAATTATTTGCCCAATACTGCAAAAAGAATATTGGTAAAACATAGCAAAGTTTTAAAATATTTTAATCAAGAAAAAAAATCTTTGAAGGAAAAGGAAAAAAAAAACTCAATAATTTTTTCTTCTGTTGGTTTAGTCATACTAACAGTATTGTTCTATCCTTCTTAAATCTTTCACATAGTGTTGTATCAGTTACTTTTTAACTTGTAGTGCAACACTATAGTCCACTTATTTTATTATTTATTTATTTTTTAGAGAAATATTTTAAATGACAGACTGAGATTTTACTTTTAAATATATTGGCTTGTGTACAGCTATAATCCATGTCTCTAATAAGGTATATAACAACTGAGCATATGTTGACCTACATAGCTCTATAGGTTAATTATTATGCTTGTGCATAATCATAATCAATTGATTCATGTAAATAATAACAAATTCGTTTTTAATGATCACAAATCTATAAACTTGATACCTTTTTGCTTTGACTTCATTCCAGATACTTTGGAGTAAGACTAGGGACTATTATTTACATGACAATAGTGTTGATTGGAGCCATCATATTTGCGTTTGGAGTCTATATCAATGCATTTTGGCTGATGATACTTGGCAGATTTGTCTTTGGGTAAGAGCATTGTCTTTTCATTCATTGTTTTGTTTGTAGAAGATTTTATAAAATGTCGGTGGTATTGGCCTGGCAGTCTATTTACAACAACAATATTTACAACACAGTTGGGTTTATTTGCTTGTGACCTTGGATGTATTATTTTATTTTTGTTTGATATCCATATGTACACCTAATAGGCAAATCCGAATAGAAATCATAATTTTTAAAGCTTAACGGGGGTTTCAAAAATGCTTAATTTAAAGAGATAAGAAATAAATATACAATATAGGGACAAATTACAATCGTCAGATATAAAGAATGGTTCAGTGGCCAGTCCCTATTGCGGCGTGAAGTGAAGGCGTCAATTTGTTTCATCAGATTTGTAACCATAGACTTTCGTCAAATTGCAGTATCGGCGGAGAGTCCCTGCAGGTGGCTGTAAACAACTATGTGGTGCTGTGGTTCAAGGGAAAGGAGCTCAACATGGTGTTTGGGCTCCAGCTGTCGTTTTCGAGATTTGGGAGTACTGTCAACTTCTGGGTGATGGAACCTATTTACAGATGGGTTGCTAACTATTATGTTGGCTATGAGAGGCTGGGTGTTGCTTTGTTTATAGGTGGGTACTGTGACAAATACACAATGCATTTTTTTGTTGTTTCCTTATTATCAACTATCTCTATTTATGTAAGAAATCAATTTTCACCTGTTTGTCTTTATATCTCCCATGCTGGTCTGGGAGAAACGAAAAAACTTAGAATGTACCAGCTGCTTCTCTTCCCGCGCAGATCGTAAAAGCCGATCGAGGGAATGGGCAAAAATGCGAATCATGTTAACAGGCGATGCGGCTAGCAACCCATTACTGTATTGATTACTTTTCCATCTTCTTGCCCACCATGACGCTAAAAGTGGCTTTTGAGTCTTGCGGCCCTGGGCTCTGCATAGAGCCGCAAGACCCAAAATGCTCTGTCTGCCCCATTAGGGATAAAGACGTGATAGTATGTATGTATGTTGTCTTTATATACCTCATGCATGGTAGAGCCGCTAGAACAAATTTTCATTCAGGTTTATACATTATAAACCTAGAACTGTATAACTTTATAATAGTACTACATATAGGTATTGTCCCAAGCTTAGAGTCTTCATTTATCAGCGCATTACTGGAATGGCACGATGTTTCTGTCTGTTTAGTATAATCCTCACCAAGTGCATATGTCTGAATTTGCTAAAGTATCTATTTTTTTTAGCTGCACTCACCTGTCTTGTGTCACTAATCTGTGGCTTAATCCTGGGCTGGATGGACCACAGAGCCGAGAAGATTCTAGGAAGGCAAGAAGATTCAGCCAATGAAGAACCCTTCCATTTGAAAGACATTCTACATTTCAAATCTGTGTTTTGGCTGGTGTCTGTTATATGTGTTGTTTATTATCTGGCCATATTTCCATTTATTGCATTGGGAAAGTGAGTATGAATTATACTGTAATTTTATTGTTTGTTAACAACATGTTTGTTTTTTGTCATGTGTCCAAGTTTTTATATTTTCAGATTATTCTTTGAGCGCAAATTTGACTTTGTGCCGCAAGACGCCAATACCGTCAATTCAATGGTGTACCTCTTGTCAGCAGCACTAAGCCCCTTTTTCGGCATTCTAATTGATAAAACCGGAAGAAATGTGATGTGGGTCATTATAAGCATTGTGGCAACAATAGGGTCTCATTTCCTATTGGCATTTACATTTTATGACCCTTACATTGGAGTGGTGAGTAATTGAAATAAATATTTATCAATAATTGCCATAATTATGGTATTTATCTCGTTATATTATGGTACACATGGGTAATAAATTTAATAAACTATGGCAACATCATTTGTGAGTGTCAGAGTCGAACTAGCCATGTATGTCATTTCCTTGCCAGCTCTAATGGTTAGGGAGGCGAATAGGGGAATTTTCTGCAATACTCGAGCGTGGCAGTTTAAGATATGAGAGATACCTTAGACCTAATAGAACAACCTTGTAAAGTATTTAGCTCTCTATGTAGTGACGCGCGCCTAGGATAGACGATCAGATTAGTAAAAAAAAATCGATAGTCTGAAATACTCGAGCGCGTCAGATTAAGATATTGGGGGTTGATTTTAGTGTTTAAAGACTAAATTTAACTAATCTGACGATAAGTCCTTGACGCCACCGAGTTATAGGGTCGCGAACTTGTAAAAAAAAATCGTTAATCCGGCATTCTCGAGCGCGATTTTTTTATTTTTTATTTTGAAGAATATAATCTAAAACTTACTAAAACTACAAAATCTGCCGGTTTCCGCATGACCGAAAGTGTGGAGGAGCCATTTCGTCTTCCTAAGAACGCGTTGCGGCATATAAGTCGCGAACGATACATTTTACAAAAAAAAAGTTTAAATAAACATTTACGTTGGTTGTATCTATAGCTTTATTGTCATTCTTAAATTCCCCGTTTTATCAAGGAGAAAGAAACGAAAAAAAGGAAACCAAAAAACCTTTTTCGGTCAGATTAAGAGAACCCACCAACTTTTTTGTCAGATTAAAAAAATATGCTTTTAGGATACCGAGATATACCTCCCCTATGAAAATCTGACGCGCTCGAGTATTTCAAAATAACTTTTTTTTTGCATTTTCAAAAATTCATCGTAACTTATCGTCACGCCGAAATAGTCAGTTTTTTTAAAGGGAGCTTCCTTGGGGCCTACTTAACACCCCTTCCAAAAATATGACGCGCTTGACCAATTTTTTTTTTTTTGCATTTTTGACTACTTCATATGCCTACCCCCACCACGCAAACCGGCAGATTAGTATACCGTTGTTATCAGAGGCACTTGGGGCATACGTAGTATGAATATCTGACGCGCTCGAGAATGCCCAAGTTACTGTTTTTTTTAACATTTTTGAAAAACCGTACACGCCAAACCCACCGCTAAAATGGTTTTTACCATACGAGCTTTTCTTTTCGAAATTATTTTATCTTCCGATTTTGATAGATTTCGACGGCGCCGTTGAATTACGCCATTTAGCTACCTCGCCTCCCTAACTATAAGTAATCTGTGCTTGCCTGGGGGGGAGAGCACAGATTACTAATAAGCTATGGCCAGTCTGTGCAGCGGCCACGAAGCTCCATATTCTGTTTTATTATATATTTCAAACAAACGGTTCGCCCCGGCTGTGCATGGGTAAACTTAGAAATTCTATACAGGCAATAAATTGATGTTTTTTATTTCAGATCTTTTTGGGAATATCATACTCTTTATTGGCTAGTGGTTTGTGGCCGTTGGTTGCCTTAATTGTGCCTGAAAATCAACTCGGTACTGCCTACGGAATGTAAGTGTACTATATGTTTATATCATATCAAACAAAAATGTAATATCTTTAGGATTCTTTTTCCTCGTGCTTTGCTACATGACACGCACGTTTCGTTGCATCTTCAGACTCTAGATTAAACACTTTTGACAAGAAAATTACTCAAAATCAAAAAGTTTGATAATAGTAATTTATGATACAAGTGTGGTAAACTGTTCATTATAGTCGAGGCGGGTTGACAAACTAGCGGGCGAAGACCGCGCGTTTGTCTATGGAGCCGAGACTTGTAATGGACAATACCACACGTCAGGGACGTGCTGTCCATAGAGACGCAAAGACATTGGCTACCCGGAGCTTCCCTAATATATCCGCATTTTTTATATTATAATAAATTATAAATAGAAATATATTTTCAAATAAACGCGCGCTTCCCCGTCCGTTTCCCATCGCGCCATATGCAGGCCACCGCCACGTACTACCTTACTTAGGTTATACGTATATACGCTCATGTACTCTAGGGGCTACCTACCTAAAAGACAATTGTTCATCGTGTCTCGATTTGCACACATTCACAACGCATGGATAAGGATTTGCGTCTGTAGTATGATCGTCAACGTACTTCACCCACGCACACAAACATGAAGTATTCGCGCACACAACTAATATTTTAGACTTTGGCTGATGAATGCCATTTTTGAAACGCATTAGTAACAATTAAAGCAAATTTTTGTATGGAAAAAAGCATTAGGTTAGTGAAACGCTGATTTCAAAAATGGTCCTTATCTTTAAGCTAGTTCTATCTCAATAATCAACGTTTTTTATCTCTTTTCACTTTTGACCAATAAGGAATGATATCGATTTTAGGCCTATTCATTTGTTCAGAGATGCGTACCGAGATGAAATCTAGAATGTTATTGGTTCTCGCTTGTGTTATGCTACCAATTTAAATACACGGAAGATGTTCGAGGATAAAACGGAACACGAAGATTTTTGTGTTAGTAATATTTGATATTTTTTCTTGTCCAATGATAATTATTTGCATTGTCGCATTACAAATCTCTGAACTCTGAACTTTGTTTTGTTTGCGATAACAGATGAAATTAGGAGAAGTTTCTTATTTTTCTTTTCTATTATTACCTCTTTAAAACAGTTTGCAATGGAAAGGTTTCCATGTGAAAGTGGTGCGCCAGGTGTTTTTTTGCTAAAACTGAGAAGTTACGCGTTTAACCATTTAACTTTTGAGGAAAAAAGTGCAATAATCATAAATGGCCGATGCCAGCCTATTTTGGATTAAGTTCAAACAAGCGGTAAGCTAAAAGGAACATTTATTAATATTAAACATTATGACGCGTATAAGTGGCTCTCAGGATGTAAACACACTAATAGGGTCAGTTTAGTCAGAGAGCTTTATTTTAGTCCCACTGCTGGGCAATGGCCCCACAATTAGTCTACCCTGCAATAATCGGTGATGCACGTCCCTGCCACACGTTTGACATACTACGTTTTTCAACACATTATTGAGGAAAAAAGTACTTCAATAATAAAACAATTTTAAATCTCGCTAAAGAAAATTAAAAATATGGCGCGCTTAGTTTTTCTTTTTCTAGGCGCAATTCGCGCATGCGCCAATCTGTAGTGATACGAGAGACACAAAAATCAATCCACTAACTGTAACAGCCAAACGATTATTTAAAAAAAATGTTGTTTTTTTTCAAACAGTATTAGGGCAGTATTATAAATTTTACTGTTGTTACAAGAATTTTACTCACCTACTAGGATATAAAATGGAATTTTGAGTAAAACAGGGTTCCGGTATGAGTCTAGGCTGGCTGCATGCAGATATTTTATGTTTCAAAAATAATATTCGATATTTTGGATTTATAGAATCTTATTCCTAAAACATTTAAAATAACACTTTACGACACGATTTCGAATTTGTGCGTAATGAATGGCATTACACTAGTAACATCAGTGTGGTACTTTCTGAGCAAATCTGTTATCATCATCATCATCAATAAATTTAAGAACTAGGTTCTTGTCGGTGGAAGAAATGTGTTAAAAAATATATTATTTCTTTTCAGATGTCAGGCAGTTCAGAATCTAGGTCTTGCCACTGTTCTCATATTGGCTGGTATCATTGTGGACAAGTATGGATACTTAATGTTGGAAATGTTCTTCTTAGGATGTCTCTTTAGTAAGTATTTTGTTTATGAATATGTAGGTATAAATAGTGGCTATGGTTAGGGAGGCGAGGTAGCTAAATGGCGTAATTCAACGGCGCCGTCGAGACCTATCAAAATCGAAAGATAAAATAATTTCGAAAAGAAAAGCTCGTATGGTAAAAACCATTTTAGCGGTGGGTTTGGCGTGTACGGTTTTTCAAAAATGTTAAAAAAAACAGTTACTTGGGCATTCTCGAGCGCGTCAGATATTCATACTACGTATGCCCCAAGTGCCTCTGATAACAACGGTATACTAATCTGCCGGTTTGCGTGGTGGGGGTAGGCATATAAAGAAGTCAAAAATGCAAAAAAAAAAAATTACTCGAGCGCGTCAGATTTTTGGAAGGGGTGTTAAGTAGGCCCCAAGGAAGCTCCCTTTAAAAAAACTGACGATTTCGGCGTGACGATAAGTTACAATGAATTTTTGAAAATGCAAAAAAAAAAAGTTTTTTTTTAAATACTCGAGCACGTCAGATTTTCATAGGGGAGGTTTATCTCGGTATCCTAAAAGCATATTTTTTTAATCTGACAAAAAAGTTGGTGGGTTATCTTAATCTGACCTAAAAAGGTTTTTTGGTTTCTTTTTTTTTCCTTTCTTTCTCCTTGATAAAACGGGGAATTTAAGAATGACAATAAAGCGATAGATACAACCAACGTAAATGTTTATTTAAACTTTTTTTCGTAAAATGTATCGTTCGCGACTTACATGCCGCAACGCGTTCTTAGGAAGACGAAATGGCTCCTCCACACTTTCGGTCATGCGGAAACCGGCAGATTTTGTATTTTTAGTAAGTTTTAGATTATATTCTTCAAAATAAAAAATAAAAAAATCGCGCTCGTGAATGCCGGACTAACGTTTTTTTTTACAAGTTCGCGACCCTATAACTCGGCGGCGTCAAGGACTTATCGTCAGATTAGTTAAATTTAGTCTTTAAACACTAAAATCAACCCCCAATATCTTAATCTGACGCGCTCGAGTATTTCACACTATCGATTTTTTTTTACTAATCTGATCGTCTATCCTAGGCGCGCGTCACTACATAGAGAGCTAAATACTTTACAAGGTTGTTCTATTAGGTCTAAGGTATCTCTCATATCTTAAACTGCCACGCTCGAGTATTGCAGAAAATTCCCCTATTCGCCTCCCTAACTACTAGGAACATTTGTCTTTATTGTATAGCTTTTTATTTGCAGTCTTGTTAAAAAATTTTGTTAAGAGGCCCTGGCTAAATATGTTTGTCTATAGCGGACCCTTAAGCATAGACTTATGATAGTAACAAGACTGGAAATAGGCGGTAAAAAGGCGAGACCAAAAACTGCGTGCATTAGTGTGCGTAAATATGCATGTGTTGTAATCCGGCTAGTGCAGGGACTACGTCACTTAGGTCACATCACAATCGACTTTTATCGATAAAATTGCTACGCGTCGTGATGATTGGCATAGCAATTTTGGTTTATCTAGATTTGATGGATCGATGTTTTAATATCGAAGTGAAACCATAAAATACTTACATACAACATTTTATTTAAATCTAATTATAAACAGCCAGCAACAGAAACCCCTTTGATATGAAATGTCTATTGTAGGGAAGCAAAGCAGATACTTACTACTTATAAACTCTTTTATTATGTGTATTGCAGTGTTAAGAGACTACACTTCAGATAGTGGCGCCCTCAAAAAATAACACTGGAGGTCCTGGGTTCGATCCCCAGCCAGGGAAAATTGGAATATATCTTTAAATAAGACTTACTTATCATTTTCACGTCGATATGATTTAATAGATTAAGAAACACTACTATAATTTAATTTATATATACATAGCTCATACTCGGTGACAAAATCTCAGTTTGAAGTTAGATCCGAATAAAGCAAATCACATTGTCGCGAAGTTGCTAGAAGAAGAAAATTGCGAATATTCTAGATTATTAAATAATTTAAAAGGATGTAGAATGTTTAAGAATGATGTAAAATTACCTATATAGGTGGTGGTGGAATGTCCCAGAATAATCCCGACTTCATCATCATCATCATCAGCTTTCAAAAACCCACTGCTGAGCATAAGCCTCCCTTTGTCTGCGCCATCCCGTTCTGTCCGCGGCCGCTGCTATCCAGTTCTTGCCAGCGACTTGCCTGATATCGTCGACCCACCGAGCCACAGCACATCCCACACTGCGCTAACCATTTCTAGATTACCACTCGGTGGCGGCCTTACTCCACCTACCATCGTTCCTTCTAGCCAGGTGTCCTGCCCAGTTCCACTTAAGAGCCGCAATTCTAGAGAGTACATCGTGAACTTTAGTCCGACGGCGAATCTCCACGTTGTGGACTCGGTTCCGACTTCACACAATTGCAATGTCATACACTCGAACATTCTTAAGCCGGGATCACGGAACTCACGGAAGGTCAAGTACATGTATTTTCTAGAAATATCTAGGTACCTAGGCAGGCGTATATAAAAGTGGACACGTGACAAACTGAGTATCCGTTGATAAACTATTATATCTAACTATCCAGCGATATCGGCTAGTAACTCATACCTTAAACGACTTCAGCGAAGAATTTTTGATTACGACTGCTTGACGACTTGGACATCGGACGTTTGGAAGACCATATTTGTGTGTCAATCTTTGGTTCCGTAGTGAAATACCCTAAGAAGAGTGTGAGCATTTTACTCCAAATCTCGAACTCCAGTTTCGTAACAAAATACATAATATGTAAGTATAGCCTGAAAACATTATACTCTTTTTGTGACGCAATCACAAAACAGTGTAGGTAGGTACCACATGATTTGAAACAAATCAACAACAAAGGCACTAAGTATATTTGTACGGATTTACAAACAAATTACATAACCTCGCACATTTAGCAATCACAATAAAATTTAGAAATGTTCCATATATATACAATGTCCTTTTTTATTAAGTACAAATATTTTAAGGGGTATCTGTCCATCATTTTGAACAAATTTTTCTAATGAATGTATATCGAAATACGAAAAAAATTTTTGGGTTCTTATACAAATCGAAGTAATCACGTGATATCATTACCATGGGAAATGAATTTTTTTTTTCGTATTTCGATATACATTTATTGGGAATAGTTGTTAGGAATGATGGACTGAATCACACCTTAAAATATTTGTACTTAATTAAAAAGGACATTGTATACTTACGTAAACCTTTTTTTTTTGAAGTTGGTTAGTAAAAAAAATAATTGTTTAATAATAATTAACATAACACAAGGCATACTTTTGCCTTTTCCGTAAGCATATCGATACCTGTGTTTATCGATAACGGCAATCCCTAGATATGAGTTTGACGTAAAGTTTAATGTCGAAAATGGTCAAAAATTGGCGGAAATTCACGTATTTGATAAAAAATTATACAAAAGGCTTGGGTATTCTTGTAGTATATAATGTTTATTGTAATCATTTTTGCCATCTTTTTATATGTAAAGTTTTAACGAAAGTGCGTTCAATTAGCTAAAAACAACTTACCAGTGAAATGAAAAACCTCGAGAATTTTTCATTATATTTGATCTGCAGGCCGGCACAACCCAGTAAGTCAACCTAAGCACACATTTTTAAGTATTATTCCCAAGATTTTTGCAGTAAACGCTAAATTTTTTTTATAAAAATTGCGTTTCAATTTAGGTACTTTCCCGCCGTACTGGGGACTGATTAGCACCCATTCCATAGACAACGTGTAAACGACATTTGAAATTGGTCTCGTTTTTTTTGCTTGATTTCTTTGGAGTGTCCTCTCTAGGTACCTTTAGGTACCACTATCCTAACTCTATGCCCTTAAGTGTTTCAAGCAATAATATAAAATATCCATAGTCTATCGATACTAGTGTGGCCTTCAAACAGTATATAATAATAATAAATCGATAGTATCTAAATTCAATATCGATACTATCAATAGATTTTAATTTTATCACTATTTGAATTGCAAACTATTTGACAAATGACACTATCGACATTGTGGCTGTTTTTAGAGGTCAAATATCGATAGTTTTGTAACGCTAATTCTATTTAACATAAATCTAGTTCAAAAAACATTAGTAAATGGAAGTTTGTTTAATTAACAAATTTTATTTTTATAGTTTCGCTGATTGCTGCTGTACTTATTTACATTATGGACTCAGCCAGTGATGGTGTTCTTAACATGTCTCCCAGTATGAGAGACTCGATCAAATTGTAAGTACATACCTATACAACATATATAAGTAGAAAAATAAGTAAATTAAGTGATATTGATATAACAATACATATCTAATGTGTTTTCTTTTTTTAGATTTAATAATTCTGACGAATCTGCGAACCTGTTGGACAATGAAGAGACTGATCGCGAGGAAACGGATGCAGGCCGTCCCGTCGACTCTGCGGACGAGCAGGCCGCTCGTCGCGACGCTGCGCTCACGCAGTCCGACAGAATACGCAGCAGATACTTAGCACAAATATTGCCAAATACTAACATTCCAGACAGACAATAGTTGTAGTTTGTAGTTCTAAAATGCTGATTATTTTACTGTGACTAAACAATATTAATTACTAGATTAAATATATTATGTACTATGTAATGTAAATGAATTATATAATAAACAAATTGCATATAATCTCTTTATTCATCATTTATTATATACTTAAGTACATTAGAAAAGTTATATACCTACAGTATATATTGATAATTTCTGACATTACAAAGGCACATTTTTTCACAGAACTTATACATATGTTTTACAGATACAAACTTTATTATATAACATTTAAGTTATAGGAGTGTAGTGCACAAAAGGTTAAGTTTCTCCAACATAAATTTAATTAATGTTTTAGGAATGCATAAAGCGCAATCTTGCTTGAAAAAGTATTAAACTTAACTTTGCTAGTAGTAAAATATCTTGATATGAGGCTGTAGTACTTATTCTGTTTCTGTACCTTAGACCAAAGATCAAGGCTGTATACTATAGAAACTATGAAATAATGATAAAAATGTTCCACACTTAGTTATAATTTATTTGTATTTATCTTCAATTACCCAATCTACCCCATTACCTGGCAGAGGACTATTTATGAATGCTGATATCCATGTCAAATACCATCTGGAGCCAAACACCTCTATTAAATTAGATTTCCATCCTTTATTGTACACATCTTTTGTACCGTTTTTAGTTTCTGGAACTATTCTTCCTTTTAACAAATTATTAAAATGATAAAAAAATAGAAACCCAGAAAAAATACCTATTATGAAATTAATAACAACTAAGAAAACATACAGACTTTCATAGCCAAAGTCTAAGACAAAACTAGCCAAAGGAAAAATAAATTTTATAATAACCATCCCATGGTTCCATGTCAAAAATTGAGCTAAAAATTGAACATTATAATAAAATGCATATGTCATAGAAATGAAAACATAGAAAGTAAAAAATATAAAATATCTATGATTGAAGTATCCAACACAACAAGCAAAAAACGTGCAGTGATGATCTCTTTTCAAAATGCAAATATCACAAGTGTTGCAATGCCAGGCACGGGGTGGACGCAGGCATTCACAAACTGAACACATAGTCCAATTTTTCATATTAACACTTCCCAAAAATCTGCCTTTAATGCTGGTGTCAGTAAACATACCATATATCATATTACTAACAATATTAAGTAATAAGAAATTAGCACAAATCAAATGAATATAATAAGCTACATTTTGTTCTTTCACTACATTTGGTAATACAATACTAAGTTCAAAATAGAAAAATCCTGGAACTAAAACAAAAATAATTGTGAGATAAAACACATGTTCTATTATCCGTTTTAGTGATTTGTTTTTTATTCTTGAAGTGTATGAGTTGCTTAAATACATGACACACAAGACAGGACTTCTATAAAAATGCTAACGGTTGATGATGATTAAACTAATACAAACTATTCATGCTGCATTTGGTTCTCAATACCTGTAATGCAATAAAAGTAAAATGTTTACATATGTCACAGTTTTATGTTTATCATACATGATATGAATTGAAACCTGCCTACAATGTGTTGATGTGAATTTAAATAATCACAAGATTTATTTGTAAAATATAATCCCTACAGCAGTGTCTAAGTGGTATTTTTAGTGTATAAGTAGTATGTCTGATGTAAAGACATGTCCAAAGTAACTTATTAAACTAAATTTCATGTAAGTATATAAATTACCCACATTGTAAGATAAGACTTGTCCTTTTTTGTAGAGTAATAAATATTGTTTATAACTTGCATATATATTTATAGCATTTTAATCCAAAATTCAATTTAATTTTATTAAATAATCGTATACGTATGTACTAGAACTTTGAGGTTAAATTGTTTGTTTGTTTTCTATCCAATTTTGACTCAAAGAGCACTACGTTTTTGACTGACTTTGACATTAACAGATCACTGTCAGTCATTGACATGACAGATAAAAGAGAGATTTTGAACCAGTTTTATACACTTGTGACTTCTATATACAGCTTTGTGGTGCCATTTTTGAAACGCGAAGTCACTAAACAACCGGTTTTTATTGTTTTATTTAGTGAAGTTACTCACGTAGTCAGCTACTGCCGACATGTTTCGACCTCATCCGGAGGTCTTCATCAGGGCGAATGTGACAACATGGTAACTAAATAAAACAATGTTTGTATTTCACGTTGTAAAAAAAAAACGGTTTTTAGTATGGAAAAACCATTCGGTAGGTATCTAGACTCGGTGTCGAGGGTTTAATTGTTTGTAACGTAAATAAGCGTTGGCGTTCAAAAGGTTCCTGTTTTTATCTTCATCACTTCGCAGTCTTCGGCATTCATGTGACCATGGAAATGACTGTATTTGTGTGTATTACATTTGGTTTGAAAGACGAAGGAAGGAAAGTCTGAAAAGCGCACCCGGAGCTGCACCGCATTAAAATCGACTCTGTAGTAGTTAAGAGCCAAGAGTATTATAATCATCACTTACGTGTTAAGTTTGTTGTGTAGTTACGCACCAACGACTTCCATGCTTTGGGAAATATGTCAATTGCAATGTGTATCCATAGAGTTAGGATAGGTGGTACCTAAAGTATGTATCACTCATAGGTCATAGACATAGAATTTTGTATCATACCGGATTTACACATGCGTGTTCGCTATTCGCCTCGTCATTCGACGAAACATTCCACGAACTATTCGTGTACGAATGCCGACGCGAACTGCTGTTTACACATTCGTGTGTTGATTCATTATGAGATTCGCACACGAATATGGAGGACGTGGACATAATGGCGGCATGCACGCTACATTTACAATTATGTCTTCTACCCGGGTATTTACCTACGCTTAGGTATATACCTGTATGTGGTGGGTAGATTGGGATGTTTATTTAAAACCAGCCGAAGCCCGCGACTTCGTTCGCGTAGACTTTATGACTTCGGAAAATGCTCATTAGTCTGAATAACTTTTGCTAAGATGTCATTTTTAGGGTTCCGTACCCAAAGGGTAAAAAAGGGACTCTTTTACGAAGACTTCGCTGTCTGTCCGTCTGTCTGTCATCAGGCTGTATCTCAAGAACCGCGATAGCTATACAGTTGAAATTTTCACAAATTATGTATTTCTGTTGCCGCTATAACAACAAATACTAAAAACAAAATAAAATAAATATTTAAGCTTTTAGCTTATTTGGGGCTCCCATACAACGCGATTTTTTATAGATAATGGTACGGAACCCTTAGTGCGCAAATTCGATTCGCACTTGGCCGGTTTTATATGTTTACTCTACGAATAATAATTCTCTTATTATATAATGAGAATTATTATTCGTAGTGTATACTGTATAGACTAGTGGACTTTATCCGTGTTATTATAAAACGCAGACTAGCTGTACCCGCGGGCTTCTCTCCCCGTGGGAATTTCGTGATAAAGAGTACACTATGTCCTTCCCCGAGTCTAAAATTATATCTATACCAAATTTGTTCTATATCGGTTCAGTAGTTTAAGCGTGAAGAGATAACATACAAATATACAAACACACTTTCGCATTTATAATATTAGTAGGATACAAATTTAGTGAGAGTCCTCTAATTATATGTAGAAATGTATCAAAAGGTCATTTAATGTATAAAACAATGAATATATCTAAAAGAGAAAATAACAAAGATTAAAATCACTGATGCTATAAGTACTTATTAAATATAGAGATATCATCTTATTTGATGTCTGATTGCCTATTTTAACATATAATTAGGTCTACACACATTTGCCCACAAAAAATGTTAACGTAGACCTTTCAATTCGTATGTTTCCATACAAGTCATACAACGGGTACATATACGTCCTGTTGGGTCGGGCGCTAGCTGCCAACTGCCGGCAGGCGAAAGTGTAAACAGCCAGTTCGTGTTCGCTATTCGTGTCCTTTGATTCGCGTCCGAAAAACCGCCCTCAACGCGAACTCGCGAATCGCGAGGCGAATCACGAGGCGAATAACGAACTGACTGTTTACACATGCTAGTTCGTTATTCGCCTCGTCATTCGCCTCGCGATTCGCGCGAATGTGTAAACGCGGCATCACTGTTAGGGAGTAGTTATACCTAGCGTTGATTTTGCGTTAGATTTGCGCTAGAAGCGCAGCGCTTCCAGCGCTCTTCTAGTGCGACAGGTGTCAAACACATGTCATCAAGAAATTCGCGTTCGATTAGCGTTCGCAGAGCGCTTGATGAGCCCTTTTCTTCGAAGGGTGTCCACATTTCAGTACCTACTACCTTTTTTATCCTATCTATCCGACCAGGACAGATGACCACAAGAGCATAAAAAAAATCGATCCCCTTCGTGCTTCAGAAAGCAAGCACGTGTAAAACGCTGGTCCCGATAGTGAATTGTGTAAAATGCCTTTACTCGTATAAAACCTAAAAAAATCTGCCACCAGTTTTGGTCCATTACATATACGAGAAACAAAGTCATTCACTATATAAGTATGTATACCTACATATATTGGTATAAGTTGGTGAAAGTAAATTCAATACATACTTAGAAAGTCAGGTAAAAATGCATTCTATTTGTAACTGCAAATATAGACAATTTAATCGAGAGACTAAATTCTCTTATAATTTATACCTATATGACATGATGCATTTTTTGATGATAATGTATGCGTTGTCAACAGTGTTGCCAGTATGATTTCCCAAAAAAGGACGGTTGGCATTCTGAAAAAGTACGGTTTTTAACTTCATGGTACGTTGTTTTTTTTTATTTTTGCTTCTTCAAAGGAAAGCAAGAAATGCACTCCAAACATACAGCCAAACAAGCTAAGTCTTATTTTGTAGGAAGAAAAATCTTTTTTTAAACGCATTATTCTTAATATTGAGAGAAATCGATGTTTTTTGTTTTTGCCATTTGTAGTTTGAAGTGAAAAATAAATCAATAAGGGGGTTCCATTAATTACGTGAAGCGTTTTTAAAGAATTTTCGAGATAAGTAAAAACATTAGCTGAGCCTTTGTGCGAAAAGCAAGCTGGAACTGCCTAACTCGGGCTGCCTATTTTGGAAATGTCTATCCTCATTTAACTTATGGCATAATTTACTGGGGAAATTCTGTAAATGCCCATAGTACTTTCCTTCTTCAGAAAAAGTGTTTGAGAATCATCCATAATATGTATTCAGATGAAACTCTAAGAAATATATTTAAAGAACAGGGATATCTTACACTAACTAATTTATACATACTCAAAATTTGTGTTTTTTATAAGAAATAATATGTATTACTTTAAAAGAAAAGTCGAATTAAGAAATAATTTAAGAGATTTATATTTACATGATTAATACCTACCGACTGTAAACAATGAAATGTTTAACAGAAGCGCCTTTATTAGAATTTACCCACAGAAATAAAAAGCATATATAATTGTTATCTATTTAAGAAAAAAGAAAAAATTAAAAACTTGGCTATTAGAGCATGTATTTTATAACTTAGAAGAATATTTTGATTTTAATACTCAAAGGGGAAGATGTAGATAATTTTAGGTAATTTATAAGTATACATACATACATACATACTATCACGTCTTTATCCCTAATGGGGCAGACAGACCATTTTGCGTCTTGCGGCTCTATGCAGAACCCAGGGCCGCAAGACCCAAAAGCCACTTTTAGCGTCATGGTGGGCGAGAAGATGGAAAAGCAATCAATACAGTGATGGGTTGCTAGCCGCATCACCTGTTAACATGATTCGCATTTTTGCCCATTTCCTCGATCGGCTTTTACGATCTGCGCGGGAAGAGAAGCAGCTGGTACATTCTAAGTTTTTTCGTTTCTCCCAGACCAGCATGAGAGGGAGAGGAGATTTATAAGTATGTAGGTGTAAAATATTATTTTTAACTTGTTTTGTAAATACTAATAGTAATAGGTATATTGTTGCAGCAATTGTATGTATAACGATTGTTTAGCTCTCTATGTTAGTTACTTCTTTGAAACTAATAAGTACTTGTTACACTGTAAACCTACATAAGCTAATTTTGTTTATAATTTGTCACTATTGCATGCCTGAAAGGGCAAACTGTTGATACATTACCATATTATGTACCATCCTAAAACACAGTTACGCAATAAATAATTTTGAGTTTGAGTTTGAGTTTGAACCAGTTGAGCGATTTTTCAAACGCGGAGTCACTAAACGTACGATTTTTTGTATGATAAAACCATTCGTTTAGGTGACTCCGCGTTTCATAAATGGCACTTCAGTCCGTGCGTAGCTATTATTCGGCTCTTACTCGTGCTGCTTAGCGGGTGGCGGCGTGCCATCAGTGGCGTAGCTATCATAGGGCCAGGTGGTGCAGTGCACCAGGGCCCCGGAGCTCAGGAGGCCCTCTAGCCTCAGCTTTGAAAAAAATGAAAAATTAAAAAAAAAAAAGGATTTTCTTTTTTTTTCAATTTCTATTTTTTTTTATTCAAATCAACATCACCAATGATAAAACTCCTTATTTAACATTTTCAACACATGCGCCAAGCATCCTCGATAAGCACGTGCTGTTTGTTTGTCTGTTATCGTTATTTCAGTTATAAGTTTTCATTCGCTCTTGCCTTGCATCAGTTCTTATTTATGATATTTGTGACGATGTTTTCAACTTTCTGGGGTCTGGGACGTACTACAGTAGTTGATGCTGGGTGTGTCGCTGACTGTTGCAATTCGTAATTCCCTACTACCAGCCTTATTTCATCAAGTATCACCACTAATGCTATGATTTCTATTCCGCACATCCATCCATCTGGCACCAAATTCAGAAGAAATATTGCGATATAATTGGACCCACTTTTTCGCTCCAATTTCTTAATGTATATCATCTGATCCTCCCTCAATTGATGGAGACGTGGTCTATTCGCCAGCTTTGCAAAGAAATTATAACGAAATTTTGCGTGCTCGAATGTGATCTTACGGAAGTGTATACGGCGACGCTACTGTTTCACACAATTCCTGTTACTTCCGCGGCAGCAGAAAGATCTTTCAGTAAACTGAAGATTATAAAAAAATATTTAAGAAACAGCATTCGACAAGATCGCCTCCGACATTTATCGTTAATTGCAATAGAAAATGAGGCGGCATCAAACTTCGATTTGAGTGAAATTATAGACGAATTCGCAAAAATTAAAGCGCGCAAGAGATTGTGAATCGGACGGGGAATTCTCTTAAAAATCGTTTTTCCTCTTAATTAATAATGGTTAGGGAGGCGAGGTAGCTAAATGGCGTAATTCAACGGCGCCGTCGAGACCTATCAAAATCGAAAGATAAAATAATTTCGAAAAGAAAAGCTCGTATGGTAAAAACCATTTTAGCGGTGGGTCTGGCGTGTACGGTTTTTCAAAAATGTAAAAAAAAATAGTTACTTGGGCATTCTCGAGCGCGTCAGATATTCATACTACGTATACCCCAAGTGCCTCTGATAACAACGGTATACTAATCTGCCGGTTTGCGTGGTGGGGGTAGGCATATAAAGTAGATAAAAATTAAAAAAAAAAATACTCGAGCGCGTCAGATTTTTGGAAGGGGTGTTAAGTAGGCCCCAAGGAAGCTCCCTTTAAAAAAAACTGACGATTTCGGCGTGACGATAAGTTACGATGAATGTTTGAAAATGCAAAAAAAAAAAGTTTTTTTGAAATACTCGAGCGCGTCAGATTTTCATAGGCGAGGTTTATCTCGGTATCCTAAAAGCATATTTTTTTAATCTGACAAAAAAGTTGGTGGGTTCTCTTAATCTGACCTAAACAGGTTTTTTGGTATCTTTTTTTTCCTTTCTTTCTCCTTGATAAAACGGGGAATTTAAGAATGACAATAAAAAACAAGGCGATTGATACAACCAACGTAAATGTTTATTTAAACTTTTTTTCGTAAAATGTATCGTTCGCGACTTACATGCCGCAACGCGTTCTTAGGAAGACGAAATGGCTCCTCCACACTTTCGGTCATGCGGAAACCGGCAGATTTTGTATTTTTAGTAAGTTTTAGATTATATTCTTCAAAATAAAAAATAAAAAAATCGCGCTCGAGAATGCCGGATTAACGTTTTTTTTTTACAAGTTCGCGACCCTATAACTCGGCCGTATCAAGGACTTATCGTCAGATTAGTTAAATTTAGTCTTTAAACACTAAAATCAACCCCCAATATCTTAATCTGACGCGCTCGAGTATTTCAGACTATCGATTTTTTTTTACTAATCTGATCGTCTATCCTAGGCGCGCGTCTCTACATATAGAGCTAAATACTTTACAAGGTTGTTCTATTAGGTCTAAGGTATCTCTCATATCTTAAACTGCCACGCTCGAGTATTGCAGAAAATTCCCCTATTCGCCTCCCTAACTATAAATATTCTATATTGTCATGTGCGTCGTTGTTTATTTACTCCCTTTTTCTTCCATTGAACACATGAAGATTTTGATAGAGACGACGTATGGATTTTGCCTACTAGGGATGATTGAACTCACTGTTTCCTATTCTTATTCAAAATTAGTTCAAACTACGCGGAAAGAGGGGAGGAGAGCCCGATTCTCTCCCTATGCACCAGGGCCCTTGTCCCCCTAGCTACGCCACTGCGTGCCATTCAGATATTTACTTGAACTGCGCGTCTCAATTTATCAACTAATAAGAAATCAGGAACTACATTTTCGATATATCGATCAAGTTACTGAGTAACTTCACTCCTACTCATGGATTTTAATATATTTATAAAAATAATGATTCATTTTATCAGATTTTTCACATTATTTAAATAATTTATTTGAAAAAATTAAATTACGTCATATTGGTCGAGATTTGATGAGATTTCGCTTGACCACCCTGCCCCGTCCCCTGAACACTCACGTAATTAATGGACGCCCCCTACCTAATATAAAAAAGTACGAAAAAAGTACGGTCTACACTGAGGTACGGTTGAAGTACGGTTGTGTGATAAAAAGTACGGAAAACCGTACCTTTTGGTACGTTCTGGCAACGCTGGTTGTCAAGGTAACTTAAATTTCAAAAACCAGTTATTAAATGGAAATAAAACCAAAAGAAAATATACGATGTGTATAATTTGTGCAAAGAAATATTTTCCTAGTGTAGATAGACACTGACTGTTGAGTTCACATAATGTTTGTCGTCATACACTTTTAGTTTGTTAGGGTTCCGTAGCCAAATGGCAAAAACGGAACCCTTATAGATTCGTCATGTCTGTCTGTCTGTCTGTCCGTCCGTATGTCACAGCCACTTTTTTCAGAAACTATAAGACCTATACTATTGAAACTTGGCAAGTAGATGTATTATGTGAACCGCATTAAGGTTTTGACACAAAAATAGAAAAAAAATTTTGGGGGTTCCCCATACTTAGAACTGAAACTCAAAAATTTATTTTTCATCAAACTCATACGTGTGGGGTATCTATGAATAGGTCTTCAAAAATGATATTGAGGTTTCTAATATCATTTTTTTCTAAACGGAATACTTTACGCGGGAGACTCTTCCAAAGTGGAAAAAAGTGTGTGTCCCCCCCGTAACTTCTAAAATAAGGGAATTATAAAACTGAAAAAAATACATGATTACCATAAAAAATACCAGCGAAAATTGGTTTGAACGATATCTAGTAAGTAGTTTTTTTTTAATACGTCATAAATCATAAACGGCAATTTACCTTTCATTCAATCAACTCAAATATTAAAAATTTAAAAAAACATACTACAAGACTTTTATATTATGTTATTTGCTACTACGGAACCCTTCATGGGCGAGTCCGACTCGTACTTGGCCGCTTATTTTTATACTATACTTGTTATTAATTCACACACAAATAAAATAAAAAGAAGACTCCGGCATTTTTTTTTTGGTTTCCTTGTACCTATGTATTGATTTGTCTGTGTGTAATTAATGTCGGATCATATTGTTATAATTTTTTAATGATAACAATATGATCCGACATAAGATGTAAGTAACATAGTTGGTATAATTTAAATATCTACTGTCTTGTTTATTGCGTACTTCTGATAAAGGTATGTAAGTTTAGTAATGTAAGTATGTTGAAAAATTTTCGTCTACCTACACCCGAGTCCCGCGACGAAGGAACATTCTTTAGATTACCACCATGACAAATGACATTATTTGCGTTTGCCGAGCGCTTTCAACGCTCCCAAAGCGCGCGCTCGACGCGCGTTAGGAGAACGTTAGGAGAGCGCTAGGGGAGCGCTCCTAGCGCTATGGCGCTCGAAGCGCGAGGTATAATCCGTTTCATACATTTTCATACAAATTCATCGATTTGACAGCTGTCGCGCTCGTAGCGCTGCGCTAGCAACGCTAGGTATAACTACTCCCTTACTCATTGAGATTTTTTTTCCCAATGTGTTGTAGTGTTACTAATCTTGGTGTGACTCAACGGGAACAAACCCTTAAAAGTTGTGGTCTTCTCTTCGTTCTGAGGAACGTGCTTTCTATATTTCTATCACAAGCATAATGTGTACCTACGTAAAGCACTACTTGCGACCCGGGGTAGATAGAGGTCATAAAATTTTTTTCGTACACATCTCGAAATCAATAATACAAAAGCAGATTATAAAATAAATACTTTTATTATACTCAGAATAATTCTCAAAAACGCATACTTACAAATATCTCAAATAAACTATTCCAAACGAAATCATCAATAAATAATGGGATGATAACTCTTCACTTAATTAAATGTCATGCAAGTTACATTAATGAATGCATCGCTTCTAAGTATAAAACTGTCTCTTAGAGCTCTTACAGACGAGCGACAATATGCCCGCGACACAGGTCTTTGCGACGGTCGCCGACTATAGGCAAAGGGTCCGCGCGACCGTCGCGTTCGTACTGTTGCTTGTCTGTGATAGCACTTATTCATTAACTAGCATACATCGCTTAATGTTAATAAGACATCTTTAGACAAATATAAAAATGACTTCTGTTTATATATAATGATTAAATCTTCTGCATCAATCTTTGCTCCCAATAAACACGTTTCAGTCGTGAAGAGTTTGACACACAAATGTGGAAGATCTACGGGCCCTCTGACATAACAGCTACGTTTAGTTGTAGAACTTCTTGCTGGGATCCTTCGCCATATCCACGAGGGTCTGGGCAGGTTTGAAAGGAGCACCGTAGAGACCTTGGTACTCTTCCATTTTCCTAACTAATTTCTCAGCACCAAACTGGTCAACCCATCTGAAAAAGAAATATGGTATCTAGTTAAGTCAACTAAGTATAGTTTGAGTTTTATTTATGTACAGTTGATTATGAAGAGACCTTGGTGCAAAAAGTATGATTTTAACTGGACACAAGTCAAGAGGATTTGGGTTATTATGCCGATATTACCCCATTTGTGGGTTGGTAGAGGACACACTTATGTTTGGGGCCATTTATACGCCATTCGTATCTAGGAACAACAACAATAATAAGAGGTAAGTAACACAAACATCAGGTAGTTGTGTTCATGAGCCTTAAAAAGCACACGGCCATACAGGCCGTGAAACTTGTACTTCTATGACAACTAAATTAGATTATTAATTAAAAAACCAATAAATTAGATCAGTTAATTAAGATAATACCTGAAGGGTCCTCCGGTAAACGGCGGGAAGCCAAGGCCGAAAACAGCGCCGACGTCGCCCTCCAAAGGACTGTGCAAGATCTTTTCTTCCAAAGATAATACAGCTTCATTGACAAACCTGAAATGAGTAAGTTAAGTATATTAAAACTTTTTGTGACCTTGTTGATCTTGTTTTAGTAGAGCTATCGATTTTATAAATTTTCTGATGACATAATAAACATTTATAAAAATGTTTACATTTTTTGTTGCCACAAGGTCGTAACGTCTGAAAGAGAAGTGCATTACTTAACTAACCGAAAAATTTGACATTGCTCACTAGTAAGGTCTAAGGTCAGATTTTATTGTTTGACTCTTTGGGTAAAAAAACCTTGACAATACAAATAAACAAATAATTAAGTTACCGACGACGACTTCCGTGGCGAAATGGTTAACATGCCTGTCCGCTACTCAGGAGGTCTTGAGTTTGATCTTCGGACAGGTAGAACTAGATAATTATATTTTTCCGATTGGTCTGGGTTTTGGATAATTATGTATGTAATGTATATATGTATTTGTAATAAAATATAGTATCGCTAAGATAGTATCCCATAATACAAGTGTCGAACTCACTCTGGGGCTAACTCAATCTGTATGATTTGTTCCTATATACTTTACATACACACATAAGACAAAGATAGCAATAGAGAATAGCGATATGACGGATACTATTAAAAAACAATACTCTTGTCGAGGTCCCATTTCAGAAAAATTAAATAAAAAAACATGAATAAAATAAAGTACTTGCCTGGACACCATCCTCAACTGCTGGTCTTCCACGGTGTTTGCACCGCGAGGTTCGAGAGAGTACTTCTCCTTCAGCAATTGGACGGCATCTTGGTTAACATCCCTATTCTTGGTGCCCTTCTCGTAAACATAGAATCCCTTGCCGGACTTCCGGCCCATAAAACCTGATTTCACCATGTCTTGCATAATGTTCAGGTTGCCTCCGCTGATGCGGTCACCAAAGGCCTGAAATGGTGTTTTTATTATTCGACATTTGTTTTATTCATTTTATTAACAGAATGTGTCGTGATGTTCCACAATTTCAGAATAAATTATCCAATGATTCTTTTTGTGGTAAGTATTAATATTTTAATGTCTTGAATTCATTTGAAAGGTATTGCCTTTTCAAAGCGTAACGTACCGTACATATACAGTATTATCGACATATAAGTTCAGTCTACAGCGATTTTGATGCTAAGCTGTCTAATACCGTTTTGGAATCAATGCATATAGCTGTAAAAATAATAATTATTGAAATATATTGTGCAAGAAATATAATTCTAACCTTAGACAAATCCGCAGCAATGTGCGAGCCGACGTCAATGCCAACCTCGTCCGCCAGCGTCGCCGCACCGACCGGGAACCCAAACTGCTTGGTCATGTTGTCCAGTTCCTTAGGATCTACTCCTTCTTGTAATAACCTGAGGAAAACACCGTGTAGATATGAATATTTTTACATAAATCATGTGATTTAACTAACTTCCTTTCATTGTATTTCCCAGACAGAAAAGAAAGAACGTATTTACCAGCTGCTGTTTTTCTGCACAGATCTCAAAACTCTAACATAAATCAAAGACATCATCATCTTCAGGTCTTTTTGGTCTCCGCTGCAGAAGCACAACCCTCTGTACTATCAGAGCCATACCAGAGCAGCCAGAGAATTTGAACTACACTCTCCTCGCTGGCTAGACGTGACAGACGTGGAGAGGCCTCATTGATGTTTTTAAGCTTTGTTTAGCTTGTATTTCCTAAGTCACCTTCTACGACATCCACGGAACTTGGAGTGGTCCTATTCTACTCTTCCGGAAACCGCGCGGCGACAAATTACAGACACAAATGAATTTAATTGTTTTTTCAGCCAGATCCGCCCGAAAAGTGATTAAAAATTAAGGGTATGGGCAAGAATCTCAATCATGTCAAAAGGTGTTGCGACTAGCAACGCACTACTACTACCTTCCCTGTTTCCACCTTCAAGACTACCAATATCATACATCGAGACTTTGTACTCGCTAGCGCTCGGCCTTGAAAAGTACTCGTCCGGAAATGCCTTACTTCCCATCCTCTGCAGTTATGTATTATTTATTTAATTATGAATTATTCATCCTACAGATTTTAGAAACAAACTTTTGTTAATTTCATTGAAAATGATGCAAATGAGACTTCATGTGGCGTGATAATTCACGAATTTCAGATTTTCAGCTGAGCTGAAGCTTCGGCTGCTTTTAGGCAGAAAACGAAAATATAGCTGAATAATATTTTTTTGGCCGAAAGAGGCGGAAACGAAAACGAATGTTTGGTCGATCTCTATTAAGCGACGTCTTTATACAGGGTGTAAATGAATTCGTTGGCAATATTTTAGGTATCTACTATACCCATGATACAAACTTTGGATACAAAGTAATTTAAGACTAATAAAACTTCAATCAAAAGTTGTCATTTTCATATCACAGAAAATCTCTAAACATGCGTTAGACTCTTTGATAGATACCATTACTGCAATTATAAATAAAAAAACTAATAGTCATTAAATTCATGAAAAAGAAATTAATTGTAATAGTATCAATTTCGTTACGTCGTAGTACGCTACTCAAGCGTTCGTGTGACACGACCCATCCCCACTCGACTTTCAACCTTATTCACGTAACTTAAAGTCTACTTTTGTATGCAGGCCGCGCCCGCCGTTCAGCTGTATTGCAGCGGGTCGCTGACCTTGCGACTCGTAGGTATCAGTGAGCGCGCAAGACTTGAAGTGTTTTGATACTTTGGTTATTTTTCTTGCTTTTTAATTCTTTTTAATTACTGCATTAATTGAAGTGTTGTTACCGTACAAAATATCCTTTATATGAGTATGTTAATAAGTTAAATTATTGCTTATGATTTCAATTGCACCCTGTATAGGCGTACCCAGGCCAGTTTTCAGGCATGTATAAAACACCATTAGTATTTTACTTAGTAATCAAAATAACATTTTCCGCACCTAAGAACTATGAGACATTATGATATGACCATGATTAAGTGGGGATCATGATATTACTAATAAGTGTATGACGAAATATGGTGTACAAAGAAATCGTTTATTTTAAAGACTAGCTGCGCCCTGTGGTGTTACCTGCGGTTAAAGTAGGCTATGTATTAATCCAGGGTGTCAGCTTCCATACCAAATTAAATCAAAATTGTAACTAACAAACATACACACACACACGTTCACAAACTTTCGCCTTTATATTATTAGTGTGATAAAAGCCCGAAAGACGTTTTCATTGGGGTAGAACCCTAAACGCACCCCCTCGATACGCCTATGTGTCATTGTATTGAATCGTAGCTAGAGGTTAGCCCCACCTGACAGCCTCGCTGAGCATGGTGGAGAGGATGCTTCACAATTTCAGGATGCACCCTTTGGTACGGCTATGTGTCATTGTATTGAATCGTAGCTAGAGGTTAGCCCCACCTGACAGCCTCGCTGAGCATGGTGGAGAGGATGCTTCACAATTTCAGGATGCACCCTTTGGTACGGCTATGTGTCATTGTATTGAATCGTAGCTAGAGGTTAGACCCACCTGACAGCCTCGCTGAGCATGGTGGAGAGGAGGCTTCACATTTTCAGGATGCACCCTTTGGTACGGCTATGTGTCATTGTATTGAATCGTAGCTAGAGGTTAGCCCCACCTGACAGCCTCGCTGAGCATGGTGGAGAGGATGCTTCACAATTTCAGGATGCACCCTTTGGTACGGCTATGTGTCATTGTATTGAATCGTAGCTAGAGGTTAGCCCCACCTGACAGCCTCGCTGAGCATGGTGGAGGATGCTTTACAATTTCAGGATGCACCCTTTGGTACGGCTATGTGTCATTGTATTGAATCGTAGCTAGAGGTTAGCCCCACCTGACAGCCTCGCTGAGCATGGTGGAGAGGATGCGCGTGGTGTAGAAGCCGGGCCCGTCGCCCACCGTGATGACGACCTTCCCCTGGCGCAGGCCGACGGCCACGGCCGCCGCCGCCGTGTCGTCGCTGGTGGCCGGGTGCCGGATGATCTCCAGTAGCTGCATCTTGTCTACCGGCGAGAAGTAGTGCATGCCTGGGGGAAGGTTACCATTATTAGAATGAGTTACCGGATTACTGGCCGACATGTTTCGACCTCATCCGGAGGTCTACATGTGAATGTGGCTAAAGCCCGTACGCCACACCGGCTCGCGACAAACTGATGTTAGATGTGGTTCGCGCGGGGGTCGCCAAAAAAAAAAATGACCTTTTACTTATATTTAATCTCACAAGATATAGTTTATAAAACTAAAGACGAATACGGGAAGATTTTTTGCTAAAAAGTACATATAGCCAGTAAACTTAGCACAGTAGGGAGAAACCGCTAGTAATTGTGTATTTTCGTTTTAGTTCATTACATTATGGGCTTTATAGGGCGCCATGTGAATATACTGTGACGTCACATAGCCTAAAACCAGCGGACAGACACGACGCTTCCGACGATACCTTATTTGTCATGGTATAATAAAGACATACAAATAAGGTATCCCCCGGCTCCTTTTGACTTCGCCATAGTCGTGTAAAAATAGGTACTAGATTTATCTTTAGATACATCGATTTTGTTCTTGCTTTTGATTTACTTGTTTCTTTTTTGACATAAAAAGAAATAAGTAATAAATCATGTAAGGAGTACTACACTCTTCGTTCTAAAACTGCATCCACTCACTCAACATAACTGAAATTGATAATTAAATTCTCACCAATAACTTTCTCAGGTCTCGAGCTACCAGCGGCGATTTTCGTGATAGGAATAGCGCTGGTGTTGGTCGCAAGGATGCAATGCTTTGGAACAACGGCTTCTAACTCTTTGATGACCTTGTGCTTGATGTTGATGTCCTCGAAAACAGCCTCAATGACGCAGTCTACGTCCTTAAACTTCGAGTACTCCAATGTGGGTAGCAAGTTCGATAGGAACTTGTCTTTTTGTAATCTGTAAAAATCACATAAATGACACAATCAATTTTCAATTTCTAATTCATTTCTATATTACAGCGCAAGTAATAAAAACTTATTTAAAAATAAGGAAGTTAATTTAAACAAGTTGGAAAGGACTGCGCGTACGCAAAGCTCTGATTTTTATAAAACACTAACTATCTATGTTATACTGATACAAGTGTACGAAAAAACTCACGCAGAAATTCTCTTCCGCTTGACAGCATTTGTCAAGCCAGTTTGTATCTGTCCCACACCACGGTACAGGCCAGGGTTGGTTGCGTCCTTCATGACAACCTTGTATCCTTTGTCAATGGATACTTGAACTATACCGGCACCCATCAAACCAGCACCCAATACACCAATCTAAAAATTATGAATAAAATTAGTAATAGTTAAGTATAAAGTGGTATATTATGTATGTGACATGCGTCCGTCTTTCTACTGCAAATGCTGCAATTTTTTGAAGATATTATTATCTGTGGTGCCATTTTTTCAAATGCGGAGTCACTAAACAACAAATGGTTTTTGTATGGAAAAACCATTTGATAAGGTGACTCCGCATTTCAAAAGTGGCACTTCTGCACAAAGTACCTGGGTGACCGAGCTTTGCTCGGTATGATATCATATTCTGCGTGGAAAAACACATGAAAACTTAAAAACACGCGTTTTCCCAAACATAGGACTAATCTAGATCGATTGTTTACCCCCGAAAACCCCCGTATACCAAACTACAGCGAAATCGTTAGAACCGTTTCCGAGATCACGGAAATATACATATATATAAATATACAAGAATTGCTCGTTTAAAGGTATAAGATTTCTGGGATGTTTAGCTTTTACAAAGGACAGTGGTACCGCAGCAGCTGCGGTGCTGCGCACTTGAATTTTGGTATGAACTGTTATGCCTTGTGTTCATTAGGCAACATTTGTTTATAAACTGTTTGAGAAGAGTTTATAACAGGTTTACCATATACACTCTTTCTTGGCAGTCGTATGTAAACGCTATCACGCCTATATACGTAATACTATGAACTGCAAAGTATTATGTATTTTCAAAAAACAAAAACCAATATTTAAACAACACAACAAACCGTTTTGACATCCACTTGAGACTTTCCAAATCTGTTTTTCTTACATTCAGTTTGTCCTCTGAAGAGTCCAAACAGGCCTTTGCTTTGTGGTGTCATTGCTAGTTCGCCAAAGGCCTGTGCTTCTGCCTCATAGCCGGCTGCGGGACCCTTGTCTACTCCCACTCGGACCACCTCCAGGATCTAATTGGTCATAAATGATAGCTTTAAAATTAACACAATAATGGATAGCACCCGACTTATAGTATAAAAATATAAATACGCGCTCAGGCGGCCAAGCAAATATTCATATATCAGTGGAGATTATATATTTGTGCCGTTTGGTGTTGAAACATTTGGACCATGGGGACCCTGGTGCGAGGAGACTTTTTAAAGTGATCTCACCGCGACTAATATCCGCCGCAGGTGACAAGAGGGTGGGCTGCTTTTTCGCTCAATAAATGAGCATTGCTATCCATTGAGGAAACGCAACCAGCGTTCTTGCAACCATGCCGCATGGACAAGATGACATTTTTTAATTTAGCATAATTTAGTATAAATTTATTTTATAGCTTAGTTTAGTTTTATTTATTTCTTATTTCTTTTTTCTCAATAAAATAATACACAATATTATGAATATAAAAACATATCTTGCGTCAAAAAAAGCAGAGGTCGTTTCTATATGCCACTATAGTAACAATGGGTAAATAAAATTGTATGTTCGTTATGCCTTTGTGCCATATTGATAAACATGCTAGGTCAAAAAGTTAAATACAGAAAACACCAGTAATCCAGCCTTGAAATCAAAATTTTCAATATAATAAATCTTACCTTTAGAGGAGCTGGGTAGAGGCCACGAGAAGCCTTCATGACCTGTTCTTTGGCCTTCTTGAATATGATATTCTTGACAAAGTCCCACTGCATTACAGCCGCGGTGGCCTTTTCAACTAAACTTTTCTTTGACCTATCTACTTTCATTTTGCCCGATGCGATATCTTTAGCTATTTGTATTGCTACATCTTCCAAGTACTGTGCAGTGTTCTGTTCAGGTAGTCCTTTACCTGAAATTAATTAATATTGATCAATCACTATTTTGTTTTGGGAAACAGGAACATTAAACCTTAATTCTGATTTCATATATATTGCTTATTTTGTAAAGATGACATTTATCTGGGACATTGAATCATGGCATTATGTGTACTAGTTACGCCCCGCGGTGTTACCCGGAAAAGTAACCTATGTGTTAATCCAGGGTGTCAGCTTCCTGCTTGCATACCAAATTTTATCCAAATTGGTCCAGCCGTTTACGCCGTTTGCGCGTAATGTAGTAAGAAACAAACACACATACTCACAAACTTTCGCATTTATATTAGTGTGATAAAAGCTGATTGAAGACTTCATTTTCTTAAGTAAATCGAGCATGGTCCGCACTTGGATTAGTGACTATAATTGGCATAAAAATTTCTCAAGCTCAGTGCTTCGGAAGGCACGTATAAGCAGTTGGTCCCGGCGTCATCCTTGAATGGCAGTCGTCAAGCTTGCCTAAGGCAGCCTGAAAGATCTGACACCAGTGTTGGCCACTTACACACACAAAAAACAACAACATAGAAATGTCATCAAAATTGATTGTGTAGTTTGGTGTTGAAGTCGGTTTTTATATACATACTCATACCATCACGTCTTTGTCCCTAACGGAGCAGACAGAGCCCAGTGCCACAAGGGCCAAATGTGTAATGGTGGAAAAGGATTTAAAAAGAGATGGGTTGCTAGCCGAATCAGCTATTAAAATGATACACATTTTGGCCCGTCCCTCGATCGGCTTCTGAACTGCGCAGGAAGAGAAGCAATTAGTACATTCTAAGTTTTTTCTTTTCTCCCAGATAGGAGAGAACTACTTGTATAAACATTTTAAAGACAATAAAAATAATAGTCACCAGGGCCAAGTGGGGCAACTAGCAGATCAACCACTCCCAACTTTTTGGCTTTGTCTGCTTTTACTGTTTTGCCAGTTAGTGCTAGGTCCAAGGTTGTAGGAATTGATGTTAAGGCTGGCATCCTAAAATAACAAAATATATGTACACAGTTTTTTAAATAATTATTTTTCATCATGTTGACATTTATATTCAAAAATCGAAATAGGAATGATGTAAACTTGTAGTAATAAAAAAGTAGATGGCACTATGGACAACAAGTCACTAGATGGCGTTTTTGACAGTCAGGGTAATTTTTAATTTGCTTAACAAATAAACTTGTTTATATAAGTGTCAAGTCTATAAATTAATTAAACAGTATCTGTGGTTTCATCTATACCCAGTATTCTGGAAAGTGTTCAAGTAATGTTAAATCAATTGTTTACCTTTGCGTACCACCTCCACCAGGCAAAAGGCCCAACATCACTTCAGGGAGACCAAATCCAGTCTTTGTGTCCTTAACGGCTATACGATAGTGGCAGGCAAGTGCTGTCTCAAGACCCCCTCCGAGACAAGATCCTTGTATCGCTGCTACATATGGCTTACGAGACTTTTCCATACGTTTAAAAATCTCTTGTCCTAGGAATACAAATTTTATGTAACTAAAAATATCACAAGAACAATTTTGATTGGCAACATTTCTGAGTTCGGTTCATATAGTCTAGATTGTTGATTGTCATAGTTGAAACTACGTCTCATATGCTCATAGTCGAGGTAGCTAACAAGTTTAATTTAAGTGGTAAACAGAGGAAAACATAACTTTTAACCGCGTAGATAGGAAAACTGACACGTCTGATGAGATTAATAATACATTGTCGCAAGTGTTGGATTGGTTTACGGCAAATAATTTAGTATGAAATGCAAAAAAAACTAAAGGTGTAAAGTTCTGCTTACCGAATGTTACAAAAGTTCCAACACGATTATTTATTGATAAGGAAGCAGTAGATATGGTTGATAACACAACATTTCTGGGAATAACGCTTGATTCGGGTTGCAATGGGGTGCCCATATTCAAAAATTAGCTGGAAAACTTAGCTCTGCGGCCTACGCGGTTAGAAGAATAAGGCAAATGACTGACGTTGATACAGCGCATTTGGTATATTTTGGTGACTTTCACAGTGTTATGTCCTATAGAAAATTGCTATGGGGTAACGCTGCAGTTTTTTTTTTTTTTTTTTCATATCTGCGTTCAGTCTCTGACTATAAGCAGATGAGTTGTGTGTCAGTGTGGTTTTTATAGAGGTTGCTCCCCAGCGGCAGCAATCCTTTTTTTATTTTATTTTCTGGAACTTAGTCCCTGAACGTCGTGTCTTTTTAGACGTTTTTTGTAACTAATATTGATCAGCTTGGACGCCAGTTCATTAGGGTGGTTTGCGAGTCGCCTCTCATATCGCTCAGACAAGAGTCTTATCTCCTCCTTTATAGTGTTAATTTTTAGTTCCTTATGGACTTCATTGTTGGTTATAAGCCATGGTGTGTTGGCGATGTTTCTAAGTAGGAGTAGCTGCAGATATAAATACCATATTTGTTTTACGAAAACGCACTATCAGATATATAAATTAGGTGCTAGAGTCTTTAAGGGAACTGTTTAAAGACATAAATATTTTGATCCTCCCTTCGCAATTCATTTATGCGAACATAATGTACGTGCGTCAGAATATCTTATCTTATACCTTTAAACAAGCAATTCTTGTAAATTTATTTATATATATATTTATTTATAAATTTCTGTGATCTCGAAAACGGCTCTAACGATTTTGCTGAAAATTGGTATATGGGGGTTTTTGGGGGTAAAAAATCGATCTAGATTAGTCTTATGTTCGGGAAAACGCGTGTTTTCGAGTTTTCATTCGTTTTTCTTTCCACGCAGAATATGGTCGCTAATTTCCTCGCGCCGGCCGCCATTCGCTTAGCTCAGTGGTTAAGGATGCTGACCACTAAAAAGAGTGTTACGGGTTCGAATCCCACTCGGTGACTTACTTTTGTTTTTTTTAATGTTCAAGTTTATATATAATTTTTTATTTTGTACTGTTTTTAGACAAGTTTAAAAAAATGTAGATAATGTTTGAGAGGTAACCGACCGAGCAAAGCTCTGTCACCCAGGTACTACACTTATATAAGAGAAATTGTGATATTCATAGTATTAACTAGCAATCTCAGCTTTGCGGTTAGAGAAAACAAAAAAATCTTTTGTGGGTCTCGGTTTGCGCCTCTATAATAAAATTCCAGATAATATAGTAGCATTACCATTATCTAACTTTAAGACAGCCGTTAAAAATCATTTATTAAAAAATGCGTATTATCATGTAAATGACTACTTGTCATCATCTGAGAAAAATTCTTGGATATAGTTGTCTGCAAATTGTAATTGTCTAATTTAAATGTAAAGCTTAAGTGTAAATCTGAATTGTAATTGTAACATAGCCCATCAGGCTGGGTAGGGACCAATACTGAACTGGGTTTCTTTGGCGTAATCTTCCCAGCAGGGGTCGTTCTGAAATGCTAGTAATTTTTTTGGCTTTTGAACGAAAATAATATTTATTTAAAAAATGACCTTCAATAAGAGATAAATTTATCTTACATTGAATAAAAAATTTTGACTTTGACTTTGACTTTAACAGATAATATGATATGAATATCATGGCTATGTCCCTTACTAGGTAAACTATGCCTAGCATTGAAATACCCGGCTTCATACACTCAAAATTCTAGATAGCAAAATTAAACTTTTGGTTTACAGTCTGGGAATCCAGCTTGGATTTGTAAATACATACTATTATATGTATATAAAACATTTTAAAAAATTACCTTCAGACACATCAGTATATATAATAGAAAGAAAGTCTGTAAATATGCAACATTCACTTACCTCTTTTAGACAGTGCAACTATTTCTTCTTTTGTTTTACAGCTTTCAAGCATAGAAATGTCAGCCCCAGCTATAAAGCAGCCGGGTTTCCCAGATATTAGAACAGCTGCTTCTATGGATGGGTTTGAGTCCACTTCACTGAGGATGTTGTTTACTTCCTCCATTACAGCTGTGTTTAGAGAGTTTACCTACAACATTCAAAAAGTTTAAAATAGTATGTTAAAGGTTAAATTACTCGTAAACCCTAATTTAAATTCGACTCCAAAGAAACTTTTTTCATTTCATAAGAATCTGCATTGTTTTGTAGGGGCAAAATGCCAAACACAGGTTATGTGCATTTAAAGTCTACTAATAATGCTCTAAACTGAAACTACTAGATGTAGTCTAATGTTTATTTACCTACCTTAGAATTAGGGCTGTCTAACGTGATCACGTAAACTCCATTTACTATCCTACATTTCGTATGAGCATTGGTGGCCGCGGCCGCGGCGTATGTTCTGCAATGCAAACCTAGGAAACAACGATTTTATGTAAATATAATAAAATTAAGCTTAGCTATCAGGTTAACAGGTTAAAAAGCAAAATAAATTAAAAAAATATTAATAACCAACTTACGAAAATTTAACAACTTACCAGTAAGGAAATGTACATCTTTGCTGCTTCTTATAAGCTTAAGAGCACCTAATATCTTAGAATTAGCCATAATTGCAAACGATTAGAAATAAAACACACTAAAAAGGAATATAATTAAATAATTTCGAACCCAGACTTTGAACCTAAACTTTCGTCGTGGACTAAGGAATCGGAGGGGGTGAAGGAAGAGAAGAGGGAGGGAGAGACGAAAATATTACGAAAGTGACATTGACATGAATGAACGAATACTTACAAAAATGAATGAAATGATTGAATGACTATGGGCTCGTTCGACTAAAGACGAAACATGCAGTGCAATATGGATGCGTTCTGTGATCTGTGGATAGTGCACATCAGAAACCAAACAACACCACACACATGCTAGCTGATTTAGATGAAAAACCAGCATTTGAAATTTAGATCAGATTTGAGATTGGAGACGTCAAGTGACATTACCAATGCTCGAGCTTCTGAAGGCACGTTACAAGCAAGCTGTTGATCGATGGCCCCGGCTGTCATCAATATCATTGTTCCATACACGTGTAATGTCTTACTAAATTTCGACAGTTACTTAACTCAACACTTCCAAATTCAAAACCAGTAGTTCAACTACCATTTCTTCAACAGAACATTTTAGAGCTAGGTCATGCCTTTAGGCAGCCTAAAAAAAATCTGAAATCGGTGTTAGCTACACACACGAAAAACAAACAAATATAAAGATTCCTACGTGGCGAAAATCATTTTCCTTTTTTTACAGCACAGCGAGCCACTTCAACGGTTCACCATAATAATATCATCAAGTTATTTGTATACACTTTTTCATTTAATCTCATAAAATGGGATTGAAACTTTAAACAAGCTCCTGCACTGCTATAGGATTGGGTAGAGTTTTCTATATACTAACTCAACGATACTATGTTTTATGATAAATGCATGCATACCTATATGATAAGATGTAAACAGCCAAGACCCAAGACTATTCGAAACATGCAATTTCTAGGGTTCTGTACCCAAAGGGTAAAAACGGGACTCTATTACTGTAAAACTCTGAAGTCAGTCCGTCTGTCTGTCTACTTATCGGTCACCAGGGTGTATCTCAGGATGAACCGTAATAGGCTCGACAGCTAAAATTTTCACAAATTGTGTACTTATTTCTGTTGCCTCTATGACAATAAATACTAAAACATAATAACTGAAATATACAACAAACGTTATTTTTTTATAGATAATAATAGAACAAAACCCTTGGTTCGCGAGTCCAATTTGCACTTGCCCGGTTATTTAATCAATATGCCAAGGCTGGGGATCGAACCCAGAACCGCCAAATGGTAGACTAGCGTGGTTAGGTTAACTACCAACAACGAGCCATATTGTAGTATAAGCCACGTAAATCGTAATTTTGATACGCATATAATTATTGTTGGTTTTATTGTAATCAATGGATAAATAAATGAAAAATTAAATCAATTTATAAAATTACGTCACGTCGAACATTTGTTCGATAAACTGGTGAAGTCGCGCGGAACGGCTAGTGTTAATATATGATTATGCGTAGGTATACGAATGAGAATGTTACAGTCGAAATTAACTAAAAACTTGTGGTAGAGTTCCTTACTAAAACCATACATAATATATTCACGTCCATCAGTGTAAATGAGTGCGTGAAAAAACTAATCCCAATATATAAGCAATTTAAAAAAAATTTCCAATAAGTGGCTATTATGTTAGTAGGTTTATACTATAATTTAGCAATTTCTACAAAAAAATGGTCTTCAATTATATCTTCAAAGTGGTTCCTTGTGGAAAACGACTGTAGAGCATAGAAAATTAGATGTAGGTACGATGCAAAATAAATAATTTGAATAACTTCATAAAATATTAAAAGACACAATCTTTCTATTTGTGCTAAACTTGTGTTATGGGATACTAAGTCAACGATACTCGATATTTTATGATAATTGCATATGTATACTCGATATTTTATGATAATTGCATATATACCTATAATAATTTAGATAAACAGGGACCGAATCCCAGAACATCCGAGTGGCGGACTAGCTTTGTTACTGATACTACGCCATGGAAGTCGTAAATATTAACAGTAAATATACTGTTTGTTTTAGAATTAAAACTTGATAACAAATTGAAAGAAACATTGATTGAATAATCAATGCATAAAGAAATAACTGTCATACCGATCATTAATTTAAAGATGCACGTTGAACATTTTTGAAAAAAATTGGTCGAGTCGCAGGGCACAGCTAGTTTTGTCATCATCATCATCAGGTCATTAATACTATCTCTTTCGTAGTCTGTGATCAGGTCCTTTTAGTCTCCACAGCTGGAGCACGACCCTCTTTGTACTACTAGAGCCAAACATTAGTAGTAAATTCGTTTGGGCATATGCAAAATATTAAAATTTGTGCATTTTTTTAACCGACTTCAAAAAAGGAGGAGGTTATCAATTAGACTGTATGTTTTTTTGTATGTGTCTTACGCGATATGTTCGTCAACCGTGGAACGATTTTGATAATTCTTTTTTTTTAAAGCATTTATTAAGTTTTTTTTAAGTTAAAAATGTTACCATTTTTTTCCATATAATGCATAAATAATTGGCCAAGTGCGTGTCGGGCCACGCGCAGTGTAGGGTTCCGTCGTTGTAAATTTTATGAGTTCATGCCTCTAAAAACGTCTAAAACGTCTAAGTATCTATTGAATTTGTATGAAATTTTCCTTTTCGGGTATATTTTATAAGTTGATCGCCTATAACTTGTTAATTTGTTAACCCTACTTAGCTCTGATAGTTTTCCTTTAAACTACATTATATATACTATAGCTGTGATTTTTTTCACGTGTCCATATATAACCGTTAAGCAGATAGATGGGGGGGACACGTGACTTTTACAAAAAAATTCACTTTAAACCTAAATATTTCAGACACGGATCCCTAAATCGAAAAATTGTGTTCACAAGCTCACAAAATTTTTAAAAGACCGATTCAACGATACCCCACACAATGTGTTTGTAGAGAAAAAAAATATTGACTTCCTCTTTACTTGTATGGCAGCTACCCTAAAAAAAAATTATTTCCATATTTAATTTACGACTTTTTTACCATGATTGATATACATATCCATGCCTAACTGCAGCTTTCTAGTACTTATAGTTTCTGAGTAGGACCGCGGACGGACAGACAGACAGACAGACAGACATGGCGAAACAAACTATAAGGGTTCCTTGTTACTACGGAACCCTAAAAAGCGAGCTAAACATTTGTGAGTTCGCAAACGTGTTGTTTCCAGTTTAAGTTTGTGTCTGTCTTCTTGCTCTATTTCAGTTATAGCTATGATATTATACTTGTCTGGTTTTTGATAGGGCCTAAATTTTTACTGATTTAGTTCTTTCTGTTCTTCGGTTTCTATTTGGCCAATGTATGTAAATAGGGGCCATCGAATTCTGTGATATGTGTGGTATTTAAACACATTGAGGTCGGGTAGAGCATTTGGCAAGTCATTTATATATTTTTATGATTATACTTCTTCCATGCTGGGAAAAAAGGAAACACTTAGAATGTACCACCCGCTTCTCTTCCCGCACGAATCGTAAGAGCCGATTGAGAGAATGGGCGAAAATTCGAATCATGTGAATAAGCGATGCGGCTAGGAACCAATCACTATTTTGATTTTTTCATCCACCTTAATCTTGCCCACATAAAGCTAAAAGTGGCCTTTGAGTTTTGCATACCTAGGCTATATTTGCTTGGAGCCACAAGACCCAAAACGCTCTGTCTGACCCATTAGGGATATATATGTGATAGTATGTATGTATAATAACACGACTACGAATGTACAAGATTACGAATGTTGGGTAAAATATCAGTTCCTTACTAAAACCATACATATATTCATGAGCGTTTCAGGTCCATACTCTTCTATACTTACTTACTTGTTGCAGTAGCTTTGCCTCTTAGCGTAGCCATGACGACGGGTGGCCATCAGCCACCCACCTCCCCGCCCGGACGCTCTTGTGAAGTGGAGAGTCGAGAGTGAGCCTGCGTCACGCGGGTAATTACACATCTAAAGCTTTTGATGGAGCTTATAGAGCTTGTATGTACAGTCAGAATAAAAGAGACGATCTTATGTCGAATCATACATAATAGAATAACAAATCTATGATATGGCCTTCCCAAATACGAGTGCAAGTAAGGAAAAATAATGTCGATAACGAGATAATAAAAATCAAAACAAATCTTTATTTGATAAAATAAGAGCTTTACATAAATGCAGTACTTTACCTACATCTTATTTTTCGGGTAGGTGTAGCACATTTATATTCAATATGGAGTAATTCAACAATTATTATACTGCATTGCAAAGTCTAATTATAATTTTGCAATTTCGTAAAATAATTAGCTCTGCATAGAATCGCAAGACCCAAAATGCTCTGTCTGCCCTATTAGGGATAAAGACGTGATATTATGTATGTATGTAATTAGCTCTACTTATCCAATTTAATATACTTAGACGTACCTACCCCGAAGGTACCTACCTTTCGATTCCGGAATGGTAGAGTTACTTTTAGTGGGGACAGATTCTAGACACTTGATAGAAAGGTGAATATTCAAAATCCGTAATCAAATATTTTCTTATATGAAACTATTAAAACTACATCAACACCTACCTAATAATATATATGTAAGTAGATTAGATGCAGTCGCTTGTGAAATAATTTGATAGTTTCATAAAAGAAAAGGCCTCTATCTTCGTTTTTGGAAAATGCCATGGTTGTTTTTCATAAACCCTTTTGGTCACGAGTGCCGCGACTCTACATGCTGATTTTTGTGCTTCGGAAGGCACGTTAAGTTGTTAGCTTCAGCCGTCATTATTAGATGGCAGTCGTCACGCTATTTCAAATGCGTTATATAGCAGCTTGAAAAAGCATTAAGAAAAATAAAATACACCATTTCGTCGTATATAATTGTATCATCATAGCAATTTACGTACCTACTAAAAATACGCTTATTCTACATTCATACATGTTTTTATAAAGAACTACGTACTTTGATGCGAATATCAAAGCTACTCCCATCTACCTATATAAAAATATTATTTCCTTGTTCTCTTTGTCTTATACCTACCTTTTTAAATCATCCGATTAATTAACATTGACATACTTTCCTCCAAAAGTTACTAGGTACTTACAGAAAAAGTAAGATTGGCTAAATTTTCCTTCGGTCATGTTTCGTTGTGCAACTTGTCAGCAGAAGTGGGACTTCTTTGTACTTTTATATCAATAAATCGAGCAGGGAGCACTTTTCCAGACAGTCGGATTCTCGAGTTACGGCGTTAAACGGGGATTGATTCAATTCCCTGGCCCCGAGGGGGCGGAAGGGTGGTCACCCTACTGACTCTCGATACGCCATTCATCATTTTAGAAATGGCAAAGTTTAAACATTGCCTACTTATTTATGTAAATGTATTCTCCAATCACAAATAGTCTGATTTTAAGCTGATTGTGAATAAAATAATACTTTTTTTTCAAGCTTTTACTTAAACTCTACCGATCTAGCTGAAATGTAAATCGGATGACAATACAATATGATAAAGTCAATGAGCTGTTCTGATGATAGAACCGGGAGATATTCGACGGAACTCAGTTATAAAACAACTTAAACTCATTGAGTAGACTCATTTAAGGGTCCCCCGACCCTAGACCAAAATACAACTTTCCATACAAACGTAGTCTACGTTTTATTTCAAAACGACATGTCCGATTTGGGCAAAATTTTGTAATTTCAAAGATATTGCAATTATCTAGGTTTATAACTAGTTTCCGACAATAAAAATATGAACTTGAAATAGAATATAGTGTTTTATATCATTTTTGACCATTAGTATGGGAAACTTCTAAATCGTTATATTTTCTTTCCAGTTCATAATTTTACTATTGGAAACCAGTTATAACCCTAGATAATTGCAATTTTTTTACAATTACCAATTTTTACCGGAATCTGACATGTGGTTTCAAAATTAAACGTAGACTACGTTTGTATGGAGAAGTCTAGGGTCGGGGGACTCTTAATTTGTCTTGATGAGCACTTTATGGTAGACGATGCCTAGGATCTGATCACGGGGATGGAAGGTAACCGATGCAATTTAAAAAAAATGAAATATTTTGTTATAGTTATTACACAGTACCAAAGGTCAATTAATACCTGAAAATCCTGATATCAAAAAACTCTTCTTTTCAGAAGATAATAGACAATCAGAGTTTATTAGTATAAAATTAAGAACATTACAATATCCAACTTTAAATTCCCGAAAAACAAATTGTGCGAAACACTATTCTACCGAACAATATCTTAAATCGACCGAATAACAGTTAATCGGGCCTGGACGAAGAACCACAAGCAACATGCTCACAGCAAAACTACAAGATGGAATTACCGTACCGGTAATCAGCGAAGGACAAGTAGACACATCCTACTTCGAGCCTAGCTAGGTTGCACTCTCCACTTTGTTCAACTTCTTTGCGGACTGCATGAGAGATAGGCTACAATACCTTATTTCGTCTATTCTGGGGTCAAATCAAATATCAAGGGAGTAATTTAGGTCCGATTAAGTTCTTGGTAATGAGTCTAATGAGCAATGACCTAGTTATCGTTGATGTGGTGGTAGGTGGTAGTTGAATGCATTTTGCGAATGATGAAACTGTGTCTTCTAATCAGAACAGCAGCAGACCGTAAAAGCCTGCAAAATGATTGCGTGATTTTGAACCTCTTTGCTTTATTAAAGATCGAGATCCTCTGTCCTTCAGAAGGCACGTTAAGTAGTTGGTCTTGGCTGTTATCTTGGTATTAGCAGTGAAGGTATGTCAGATGTCTTTAGCCGCTAGAAAAATCTGACACGCGAAAAGCAAAACAAATTTCCAAAAGAACAGCAGATCGGTTTGTTTTTAAGCGCGACGATAATTTTTCCAAACTAAGAACCGATTTCACCCCCAAAGTACACAGCCGATTTTGATAAAATTTCTACAACCTGACAACTCGCGTCTTCGAATAACTGTGAACATACATAAAATGTCGTGATCTTTTATTGTTAAAAAGATCTCGACGAATAATAGCCTCTTCTTTTTTGGAATTCGGATAAAAAAAGGGTGTTATAAGTTTGGCACCAATGTCTGACTGTCTGTCTGCGACATAATAGCACTTGAAGGGATGGACCTATTTCGATGCAGTTTTTTCACGTGGATGCAATTTTTTTTGCGGTTCTCAGCTATGTTTGATAGAAAAGTTATGGGGGACGAACGCTTTAAAGTGTGGGCAGTCGATAGTCTTAAACTAAAAACTAAGTTCTAACCGGCTGTGACCAGCTGCACCTAGTTCTAGCCAGAGATATGCAGAATACATCTAAGTGTTAACGTCTGAGACGGGCTAGGCACTAGTTCTAGCCGGCAAAAATTAGTCGTACCCGCATTTTGGCTTTTAGTCGTACGTAACAAATATACAATTTGAAAATAATTAGGTACCTCTATTTTGTAATTTGAAATTAAAAACTAATTAGAAGTAATTAGTTTTTAATTTTTATGGTATGAGTTACCTAATCTTAGTATTGTCTTCAAAGCAGGTAGAATAAAAAGGAAACATATCTTTAGTGGTTGATCATAGAACTAGAATGAACGCATCGTAAGAGGTACTGAAAATTTCTTTCACTCAAAGCATTTTCAAAGTAAGAGTAAAAATCATTTATTTATCTTTGGATATTTGTATAACTTTATTGTCAATTTTTCTTTCGATTCCATTATAGTTGTTGACGTAAGATCATTTACTTCCAGTTCAGTTTACTGCCTCTTCCTAAGCCCAAGTGCAGAAGAAGCGGCAACAAATTAAATAGGTTAACAGAATACAGTGTGCCTCAACTTTGAATGCAATTTACTTGAGGGAGAACTCCACCGAAACAGAAGATTTAAGACCACTTATTCCTGATTAGTATTCGGCTTGACGGCTCATGCGCCTTGGTTTATCTTATAGTAGAGCCGCTATATAGTGAACTGTGCCTTTCGTATATAAAGCTCGGCAGCGGCGCGGCGCGGGCGTAGTCCAAGTGCACCTACGAGTTGGACGTATCGTGGATTTGGTCGCGCTTGTGCTCGTGAATGTAATAAGTATAAAGTAGTGAGGTATAGCACAGCTTGCGATTGTAGTCATTTACTAAGACAAAGTCACTTCTATATATTTTTTGTGATAAAGTTTTTTGACAAGGTTATTTTAATAGGTAAGTTTAAAGAGTTATTTTTACGATTAGATTGATATAAGTATGTTTTCTTTCAGTGTTTAATTTATATACTTGTTGTTGTTCTAAATGAAACTTTATATGTATCAGAAATATAAATTTAATTGTTCAAGAAAGTTTTTATTTACTTTGTACAAAGTATGAAAAAAGAGAAATAAAACAATATTTCTCTGTCTTTAGAATAATCTCAAGATGCTCTAAGTGAAAAAATTATGTTTCATTTAATTAATAAAATATTGATCAAGTTCTTACCTTCTGGTTTGTAAAAATATTGTCTCGAAATATAAATGTGTTAGAAAAAGTTATTATTATTTTGACTTCGATTAGTATAAAAAGTACATGCTAATATAGTATCTTCTAACATAAAGTAACTATATATTTGTAAATACTTATGTATTTTTTTCTTTATTCTTTCTTCTATACATACATATAATAAAACTTTAAATTTATCTTAAACTTTAGTACATAACTGATTTAAATTCGCAAAGCATCATGTTTTATTTGTTAAAACTTTCAGTATATTATTCGATCGTATTGAATTTTCGTCAATTCAATAAAGTTTTAACGCGATAAAAGGGACCCAGCGTTGATCCCATAAGAAAAGCCATACTTATCTACGGGCCAAGTTACCTGGATGTTAAATTTGTTGTTAAAATATTTTTTATTAGTTATCATTCCGATAGCCAACTAAGTACTTAAGTAATAATTATATCAAAATACAAGGTTGATATGTGCTTAACCGGTTTACCTACTTTTTAAAGACCTTGACCGAAACCTTGATTGATAGCAGACTGTGACACATAATACTTTGTCAAATAATGAAGTAAAATTAAATAAGATAGAATATAGCGAAATATTTTTGCATTAATAATAAACAAAACAAAATATATATTTTGCCTTGTCTAAGCACTTTTATAAAATATATAGATAATATATATATTATCTGCATATTGCAATACATGCGTACTAAGATTTAGAATGCATGTATTGCATAAAATAAAATAAAAACATCTTTTAGCAAATGACCGCAAATTATTTACCTCTTGTAGAGAACTTACAGCGAATATCATACTAAAATTATAAAGGCGAAAGTTTGTGTGTGTGTCAAACGGTTTTATCAGTTTCGATAAAATTTGATATGCAAGAAGCTGACACTCTGGATTAGCACATAGGCTACTTTATATTTATATATACCGCGGGTAACACCGCAGAGCGCCGCTAGTATATTAAAAGGCAAAGAATGATAAAAATCCAACTTAATACTTTTAATAAAATATAAAAAAAGCATTTATTTCCTGTGTCCTGACTACCAAGTACCGATCTGAGATCTGATGATTGCTTAAAATATAGTTTTTTAATAAAACAACTTTAAGACAATTTTCAAATAAATTTCTTCAATATTTTGAGTGCCCATCTACTTTTCCTCCAAGCACAGTAAGTACATTATTATACGGTATACGTCACAAAGTGGGTTGCGGGAAGTTTATGTTTACAAATGTTGCATGTGTCAAGTGATGCTATTTTACGCGAATTTTAGTATGAGGAAAGTCAGATCACATCACAAACCGGTGTGAGGCGACGTGTTTACCTGACGCGGCGGTAAATGGGAATACCCATGCTGTCGTCAGGTCGTCATAGTTTTCCGTTTAACGTAAAAAGAGGAAATTACCTATGAAATATGGTTTACGCCTATTGTCTGCTTATCCCATAAGGTGAGATATATAAATAGTTTTAACGGAAGAAGTTCTTTTTTATAGTAACGATAGCATATACAAATTATAAGTGCAATTATTAATTTTTAGGCTTCCGTACCCAAAGGGCAATTACCAGTCAAGTGCGTGTCGGGACTGTCGGGCCACGAGCAGTTTAGGGTTTCGTTGTTACGAATGCCGACTTTGAATTGACAGGTTTACAAACAAACGTCTCAAAAACGTCAAAACGGCGCTGATAGTTTTCCTTTAAAATTCGTTGCATATTACTTTTATAATTATTACTACTGCTGTGCATTTTTCGCGTGTTCATATACAACTGTTTAGTAGAGAAAAGACTCTTGACTCTTACAATTTGCAGATAAAACCAAATATTTCAAAAACAGATTCCTAAATCGAAAAATAGTGTTCAAAAGATAACAATATTTTTGAAAGATCTATTATAGGAAACCCGGATGATGGCATGTGAAGAAAAAAATTGTCTCCCACTTTACATGTATGAAAACTATCCCAAAAAGGTATCGATCCCAAGGCACACAATAAATATTAGCCCAAGGTGACTTTTTGTAACAAAAACTATAAAAGTAGCATAACTCGAAATAGGTTAACATTTACACGGGGAACCTAATAGTTAAATGAGTTTGTACTGACCCTTACTATCACCTTCTGAAAAGATCAGGTCTACGTACCAGTACCCATATATCACGCACGCAGTCGTCAAAAAACACATGCATTATGCATATTGCCGCAAAATTCTGCTAATAAATAAATGATTTTTATTTGATTTCATATATTATTTTCACCAGCTCTACCTTCTATTGTTACAGTTTTCCTGTAGATCTGGGGTGAAATTCCATGACCCATTCGAAATCGCCAACATAGCGTAATTTATACAGTCACTTGATTCGACTTTCTTCTACAATTTTGACATTTATTATAGTTACATAGGTATTTATTAAAAACATACATAAGTATGTATAAACCATTGAGTTAGAATAGTTGTAGCTAAAGGATATAAATGCTATAAAAAACGTAGGCCTGTAATTTGAATGTACTTTTGCTGTTATAACAATATTTACGCTTCAAGCGTAATAATATTGTTATAGTTTATCTGTAGATTTGGGGTGCAATGATCCACCCGAAGTCACCGACATAGTACAGTCACTGAACTCTACTTTTTTTCAGAATTTGATATATGTATGAATAATAATTACTTAAATATATGTAAGTATAATATAAAATAACGTATGTCTGTTTAGAATTAATGGCAAGATATCCTCTTAGTAATTGAATGAAATCTCAACTTAGGGGTGAAAAATATAGGCCGATGATTTCTTTGAACGTTCTTGATAATATTTATGTAACTAGGTACGTAACGTAATTAAAGTACTAGGTCAATGATTAAGAACCGTCATAATTATAAGAGTAGGTATGCTATCGTCATAACTTCTTAGGTAGGGTGTTGAGTACGACCGATAAGTGATTCTTATAGATCGCGTGATTGGTGATCAAGAACCTTGGCAGAACCTTCTTTAGCCAATGTTGATTAAAACGGAACGATACAATTCATCGAAGTTTTCATACAAATAACACAGATTCAGTTAGCCCCAAAGTAAGTTCGAGACTTGTGTTATGGGATACTAACTCAACGATACTACCTATATATTTTATAACAAACACATATATAGATAAACATCGAAGACCCAGGTCAATCTGAAACAGATCGTTATTCATCTTGACCGACTTGACCGGGTATCAAACCGGAGACCTCCGATGTGACAGCGTGGCACGATGACCAGGCCACAGAGATCGTCACTAACAAATTAAGATATTTATGAAATTGAATTTTTCTCATAGAGGATATTAAAAAACGATGTTGAATTTCATTTTGAACCTAGATTTTCATACCAACAATTTAACGTTTATCACAAACCCATGTTTTCAATGAATTTTAATTCTAAAACCCATAAACCATCGAAAACCGACGATGAAATTATACCCGATGTTAATTTTATTGGTATGAGAAATACCTACTTTCTTTTTTACACCTTGTAGTTAAATGATAAATCCGTTATATAACAAGATATAGGTACCTACGTTTATAAAACTATTACCTAACTACGGGAGCCATATACGGCTAACAGTGTATATATATTTGAAATGTGCTAATCAAGACCTTTGATTTGATACCCCACTAGATATAAGTAGGTACTAGAAACAACAAAAAAATTTACTCTCATTTTTTGTATGTAACATTCATTATATACATTGCTTGCATACAAATGGTAGCGTATGTCACCGGGACAATAATCACGAATCAGTTGAAAAATCATCTGTGAAAATTGGACAAGCGATCCGGATGGTACCGTGTACACATACATAGAATCCTAAGATCACTACCCTACCTCTTGGGTTGGTCGTAGTCGGGTAAAAAATAAGACGTACATATCAACCTAAATTATATTATCATAATCCGTGCCTAAAGCCTTGAGAACAGGAAGTAGACAATTAATAAATTCTAACCAGTCTAGTCACATGATATCGATATTGTTAACCACGAGTTAGTATTTATATGCGAAAAATCTAGCTTACAGGTAGCTAGAAAGTTCCTATCTTACCTCACCTGAACTCTTCCTATTAGGAAGGTTCATTCATTCACGACATGAATGAAATAAAATATATCTATTGTCTTTGTTAAAAACTCATTTAAAATGATGTTATGTGTGATCATCATGATTCTGAAAAATTGAATCTCCTTGGGTGCACAGTTCCAGTCATCTCCTATATACAACTAAAGTTAAAGCCACAACGCAAGTTTCTCGCTTAATTTCCGGCCTTTTGAGAGGCCGCTTTGAATTACGCAAATAGGCGTTTTCCGTTTAGGTACCTACTTGAACTATACTTCTACTTGACTATCGGGTGGTTTAAACTTTGACGTCCAGACAATGTTATTTTGTTGCCTTATTTCCAACGCTATAATTAGGTATTTTTTAATCTAAGTTGGTAGGTGAATCCAACCATCCAAGCTCTACATTAGTTCAACAACTCAGTGCACCTGAAATGATGATGCCACTGTATGTTGTTTAGTGTTATTGACGAAGCCATATTAAATTAGTTATAATCACTCTACATGATAGGTAACAGAGCCTAGCCTATTGCCACACAACTTAGCTAAGCACGTGCTAAAAATAATGTTCCAAGAGGGTGCAGTCAAATTACAGTTTGTATAGACACGTCACTTTATTAATACACAAGTACTTGCTGTGCCCGCGGTGTTACCCGCGCCTAAAGTAGTCTATATGTTAATCCAGGGTGTCAGTTTTTCTGCAAAACACTTAAAATTATTCCAGCCGTTTGCGCGTGAAAAAGTAATAAACATACACACACTCATTAACTTTCGCCTTATAATATTAGTGTGATAGTTGCGTGGCACCCTAACGTCCAAGGTTATCCGGTATACTTTAAGGTCTTTGCCAGGACAAGAGTGAACTCTCGACACTCTGTTATCCCTTTAAATGTCGGAAGCCCGGAGCAGGCGTCTGATGTATTGTTTTACTTTTTGAAGGGTTATATGCTCTACAATATAACTTACCATAAGATATGTGATACAAAATACAAATATAGGATTGATGGTATATCATTCAACATAAACTTAGCAAGAATCCGCTCGAGTCGATTGTTAGCAGTAAAACTGCGCCTGCGCCGACGAGGTCCGTGAATAACCTCGCACCACTTGCTCACGCCGACCGGGCCGCTTGCGCAAGCGGCCGTTCTCTCGGCATTGAACGTGAACCCTGAATTTTCTGGACCCCTCGTAATCATGTCTCTCAATCTTGTCGCATAATATTTTTTATTGACCCTCCATTATCTAGCGTCACCTCTATCATTTAGAAGACCTTTTATTTGCAAAGCACTGTGTAGGTTATTTAGTTACTTACATTGTATGAGTATTAAATTTTTTGTGATTTTTTATCTACAAAGTAAGTAAGTGTTTCATTGTCGTTAACGCATATTCATTATACTTTAATTTAATTTTAGCAGACATGACGGATTCGGATGTGAAACTTAAATTTGGTATGTTTCATCAGGGATCAAGTTTGTATCTAATATTTATGTTTGCTATATAGGATTATTTATTTATTTTTATTTATTTTTGTGGTGAGATTTTATATAAATATAATGCAAAATATTATAAAAGAACTAGTCCTAGTAGAACTAAGTTAGTAGGTATAATGGATTTTTTTCCCAATAGACAAGTAATACTACTGGGAATATAATTTCAGTAGTACCAATGCTCTTTTATGCTTTTCAGATTAAATTGTTGTTTGGGGTGTGGTTGAGATGACTAGATATTCAAGTGATAATAGTGATTCAAGGGTGAAGTTGAAATGTGTCAGGAATGGTTCTAGGGTAAAGTAGGATAGGGCTGTGTTAGGAATGGTGCGGATATCTTAGATATCTCATCAAGTCTTAGTAATTGATGAATGTTAAACCCTAAACTTTGTCTACTCCGCCAGCGGAAAAATACATTGTAGTTATAGTTGATTTTAAAAGTAGCTGATCCGCCTTATGTACCGAAGCTGCCTGGTGGCTCCCGATGGTTAGTCTGGGTCGAAATGATACCAAGTCTCGTCAAGTTTGCTTGTGTGGTATGTTATTGCATAGTTGTATACGAATAATGACTACTTTTGGTATACGAATAATGACTACTTATTTGGTCAAAAGATTCCCTCCAGCGGCTTTTCATCACAGAGTGAGGTTACACTTATTCCCTTATTGGCGGAATTTTGTAATGACAATCACGATATTAAAGTATTTAACAGTTACCGTTGAGTAGCGGCGTTTACTAGCCGATTATGTTCTTGATGCAAATATACGATCGGTCTCACTTATCTTATTGTATTTTGAACTACAAAATATACCTATTCTCATTTTGATGAAAATTAATTACGGATTGGACTTTGATAATGTTTTATGTATTTTGCATAATTCTTTGGGTAGAGATTATTCAAGCGTATTTGCTGTGCTAACAACATATCTGCTAGTTTTGTTATTTTGGTGGGGTGAAAACCAGCTTGGGCACGCCATTCCAAAACAATTGGAAAGATTTCCTATTGTCGTGTCTTATAACGAACCTTGAAGGAGAGAAAATATATCTTTTATCTTTTTACCATTTGAATATTTACACACTAAATACAACTCTGCGGCGAAAATTCCTATAACACCCCAAAATCACTCCTAATATAATATATCACACCCCAACTTTTTTGCCACTGACACACACGAAAAACAAAAACAAACACCCAAAAAGAATCTAGTAAATCGCTTGAAACTGAAATTGCCATTAGCACTACTGTTACGTTACAGCCAACTTGGTCGTAGCATCTTGATGATGGTCAAGACTCTTCGCTATAAGACCGTTCGCCGATACGACCATCGGGACAATGATCGTCAAATCCACATCCCACATCGCAGTCCTCGTGGACCAAGTCACAGTACTTGCTAAGCTTGTCCTTCTGAAGGCCGACACCATGAGGTTCTCATTATGCGGAACAGTGATGTCGACGAGCACTGTTTGGCACCTGGCAAATCAATCGATCTGTCAGCACGATTTCAGGCTTATTGGCAACTATTAGCCGTGTCCGTCATGACGATGAAGATCGATCCCAATGAATTGTTTATTAATTATTAGTTCTATGTATGATATTCTTATATTGCTTAGGTTTCCAAAATTATAATATAGAAATTATTAAGTATGTAGGTAGTGTTCTTTGTTTGAAATATTTCGATGCGTAACGATTCTGCTTTTTTTCTTTACAAGTATAGAAAGAGTGTTGCTGCTTGCTTAGACGTGGAATTTATGAAATTATATGATAGCTATATTCTAGTTATTTTAAATCATTAAGTACCTGTAAATGTATGTATGTACTATACATATATTTCCTTGAATTGTTGATGCTGTTTTTGTTTCTAGATGTTGTTGTTGCAAATTATATTTTCTATTTTCATTTCTTTACTTCTATTTTTATTTCTAAATTACAGAAACGATGGAGGCCGGAGACTTCAAGGACTTCGCTAAGGCTATGACCGACTATATCGCAGAATATTTGGAAAATATTAGAGATAGGTAAACAAAAAATATATCATATCTCTTTTGTTATATGTACCTATAACCTTGTAAGTATGTATTAATTTGGTATAATTGATCGGTAATTTATACTGCAACTGCGATTTAATTTTGAAAAACTATATTGTATAAATTATACTTTAAACCTACAACACACTGACTGACTCACTCACTCATTGTTAGCCATAGATTATGTCAAACCGCGGGCTGCTTGCAGCCCGTGCAATGCCCGGAAAGCTAGTCATACCTTTATAAATAGACACTAATTAAAACGTATATATATTTATTATTTCGTTGAGTTATTTATTTATAAGTATATCTTATACCTTTAAACAAGCAATTCTTGTATATTTATTTATATAAGTATTTCTGTGGTCTCGAAAACGGCTCTAACGATTTCGCTGAAAATTGGTATATGGGGGTTTTCGGGGGTAAACAATCGATCTAGATTAGTCTTATGTTTGGGAAAACGCGTATTTTCGATGTTTGAGATGTAACCGAGCAAAGCTCGGTCGCCCAGGTACTGTATATTTATTTATACAAATATGATATAATAAATTTACGAAAAAAATTCTTAAGAGTACAAAAATATCATCGTTGAGTTCGTTTGATCACATAACACAAGTCTCGAATCAAGATGCATGTTCAGCAGCTAGCTTAGTATGCAATTTTGTTTAATTTTCATTGTTCGAAATATCTTTCTCAAAAAATTTACAGTTTCTTGGACTGAACTGGCTATAAAAACTTAGTAATGCGACTTATGAATTTCAGGCAAGTGGTGCCGACTGTAAAGCCCGGTTACTTGCGCCCTCTGGTGCCGGAGCAGGCCCCGGAAAAGCCCGAGCCTTGGACAGCGGTGATGGAGGATATCGAACGAGTCGTGATGTCAGGTGTCACCCACTGGCACTCTCCTCGGTTCCACGCGTACTTCCCCACTGCTCAGTCCTACCCTGCCATCGTCGCTGACATGCTCAGCGGAGCCGTTGCTTGTATTGGATTCACATGGGTATGTTACCTTATTTGTAAAAAATTAAGTTATTTTAGAAATTTCTTCTCGAAGCAAGCGCTTGGAAACGTTAACATAGTGATGTTTCATGACTGATGACTTCATAACTCAACTATCTTCTTCTGACATGTCATTCCTGGAGCTTCTACCAATAAATCATCAACTTTTACAACATTGTTATTGTACGCTATTTTACGACACATTGTGATGTCGACCACGTATTTTTTTTAGGGTTCCGTACCCAAAGGGTAAAAACGGGACCCTATTACTAAGACTCCGCTGTCTGTCCGTCTGTCCGTCTGTCTGTCACCAAGCTGTATTTCAAGAACCACGATAGCTAGACAGTTGAAATTATCACTAAAGTATTAAAACTAAAAAATTATGTATTTGTGTTGCCGCTATAACAACAAATACTAAAAACAAAATAAAATAAATATATAAGGGGGCTCCCATACAACGAACGCGATTTTTTATAGATGGTACGGAACCCTTAGTGTGCGAATCCGATTCGCACTTGGCCGGTTATTTGTATAAATCTTAAGGATTGTTAATAGTGCACACAATATTTCTGATTAACACCTCATATGCAGTGAGATATGTAAGTAGTCATTATTTTGTGGTCTATATTTTCATAATTTGTCTATGTATATGTCGCAGTTGGATTGTATAATTCGTTGTTTGGCAAAACCTCAAGCTGTTTAGCATTACAGATCAGTTTTGTAAAACAGCTGAAAATAGTTCGGCTAGATCGTCAAATTTGTTACAAGTACGTTTAACAAAATAGCTAACTAACGTGCCACTTGTGACGTGTGGTTGTCGGTGTCATAACAACAAATATGGCCTCCAATAAGGTAAATTTTCACCAGGTTTTGAGAGTAGGTTGCCAAACTTACTAGCTAGAATTTTTGTGAAACAGCGGATTATAGGTACAATCCAACTGCGACATATACATAATATTTCAAAAAAGCAGTTTTTTTTATACTTACTAGTTACTTCGCACGTAATTAATTAATCTATATTAATAAAAGCGCAAAACTCGAGAACGGCTGCTAAGTTTCACGGAAAGTTCTTATGGGAACGACAACTGGTCCGGGACCGGAAGCAGGAGCGGGAGCGGGAATGGGAACGGGCGGAACAAAGTTCGCCGAGGCAGCTAGTTAGTAATACAAGTCAGCGTTAGGGCTAGTATTTATTTATCAGGGGGCACGGGAGTGCCCCCGCCAACGCAAAGACGAGACACCAAAAGAAGGCGCAGGGCACTACCTATCTTTTTTTGGAAGCGTTGCATCGTAACGTAGCGTGTAACTTACAAAAATAAATTAAGTTCCGTCAAAACTTTTTTATATAAAATAATGCCAAGAACGTAGGTAAAAGTATATGGCTCGCACTCTAAAAAGTTATGTGTCAAGCTCCTCAGTAAGCAATAGATTGAAAGTATATAGATTGTACCTATGTACTGTCTTGGCATTACTTTTTATGAAAATGTTTTGGTGGGATCTATACTACAGAATAAGTATGTGCTTTATATACCAGGGCTATGCAGAATATGGTGATATTGAACACAATTAAAAGGATCTAATACAAATTACTATGAATATAAATAAGAGCTGCTTCTCTTCCCGCACAGGTCGAGGGGGCCCGATGCATTTAGCAACCCATGATTAAAAATATTACTAAATTACGATACAAAACGTATGAGTAGGTAAATGAAATTGTGCACGTTGATTAGACGGTCACGCTTAAACTAGGGCAATATAAATGATTAAATATTTAGGTATATTCTGTGTTTTATTTTAATATCTATGACGGTTATGCTCATTTAAATAGGTACTTAATAAATTGGTATTTAAACAATATATGAAGGCAATATACAGGTAGGTACGTAAATAACTGATTTATCTTTTATCACTGGTATCCCATATGTGACATATCTAAAATAAACTGACATATGATATGTCTATAGGTGAATTTCAACAAGAGATTTTTAATTGTCATTTCGGTGGGATTTTTTTATAACAATGCTATCTATATATATTGAGTAACAAATAAAATTTTAGCCTTATGTGTAACATGTGCGGGAGTGGGCATCAAATATCATCAAAATATTTAAGGTTGAATTTTTGTGAATCCACTGAAATGAAAAGTGTCCACCGAAATGAAAAAAATGTCCACCGAAATGATAATTTCACCACTGAAATGATAAGACTGTGCACCGGAATGAAATTAGTCCACCGAAATGATACAGCTAAGAACAATCGTCTGCGAAGTTAGGGTTCCTTTCTGTATATTTGTAAGGTTTGATTACCACATTTTTAAGTCTTTGAAGAACTTTGGTACTTTGGGGCTAACTCATTCTGTATGATTTGTCCTATATGTAAAATACATTTAACTCGAATTTCACGCGGACGAAGTCGCAGGCAACAGCTAGTGTTACTTCTACACTAGTAGTATTAAGTGAATATGACAACCCCCCTATAATACATCCACAATATAGGACCTACACTCTAGGCAAAAGTACATCACAAAACTGAAATGATTTAATATTTGACACAAGGATCTCTAAAACTTTATGGATTTATCATTTCAGTGGTACATTTCATTCCCGTGGATTGTTATCGGTATTATAGTCCACCGAATCCACTGAAATGATAACACCGAGATGATAAAAAAAGGTTAGTTTTACATTTAACTCCGAATTAAAATCATTATTAAAATTTCAACACTACTCAAACAAAACAGTAATTAGGGCGAATTTAAAACACAATTTTGAAATAAATTAAAATGAACCTAGCACGAGTAATAAGGGCCACCGAAATGAAACCATTTTTGTCCCCATACCACCGAAATGATAAACTTACTTTTTGGTGGGAACCCACAATAACGTTGCGACCGGTGCGTGTACTTCGCGAGCTTGAGACGGACGGATCCGAAGTGAGGAAAGGCAGGGGGGGGCTCAACAACGCAATGTTGACAAGATTATTCTACTAAAACTTACTGTCCTCTGAGATGATAACTTTTTTCCGGACAAAAGTTGACTGATTGTCAAATGTATCAGAAAGAAGATAAACAAACAATAATTGTTTTAATTGATAGGCTACATTATAATTTAACAATACTGAAATCAATTTTAATCCAAATAATGGATGTATTTGCAGAGGAAGATATTTTAGGAGCGGAGTTAGGTTCAGGACAGGCCACCGTGATGATAAAATGACATTTTGTCATTTTTTATTTAATGTTATAAAGGCCATTTCTCAATGATTTTTTTTGCCAAGGTCGAGAAGTACTTACTTTACTAAGAAAAAAATTAAAAAATCATAAACTAGTACATTGCACTACCGTTCTCAGGATTGCCGTGTATTTTTTCTGCTAGGGCAATTCACCCCTATGTATGTATTCATCCTGTACATCCAGTTTAGCGAGATACCATCTCTTCAATATACAATTTAGTTCCCAGAGATAAAGACGTTCAAGGGTATTACAAATATTCTTAAATTGATTCCAGATTGCCAGTCCAGCATGTACCGAACTAGAGGTAGTGATGCTCGATTGGCTCGGCCAAATGTTGGGTTTGCCCGAGGAGTTTCTGGCCCGGTCCGGAGGGGAGGCCGGCGGAGTCATCCAAGGCACGGCAAGTGAGGCCACGCTGGTGTGCTTGCTCGGAGCTAAATCTCGAACCATGCAGCGAGTCAAGGAAGAGCACCCTGAGTGGACTGACACCGAAATCCTGTCGAAGCTCGTGGGATATTATAATAGTGAGTAGAAATAAAATTCTATAGCTTAATGAAGGTGAAAACGTTCTTGACGTATGAGACAAGTAAATCCTTTACTGTCCCGACAGACTTTATACATTGTGAAAGTGCCTGAGATTGATTACAAATTGATACGATGGTAGAAGACCCTTGACACTATTACAGCTAACCTAAAAAAAACTACTTTGTCGGCGTAATTAATATTACTAACAATATCTAAACTAAGCTGCGGACAGATATACAGGCAGACATGGTGGTTCCTCTGTATTATAACACCCTAAATACGTAATTAAAAATATATACACCTTTGCAGAACAAGCCCACTCTTCAGTGGAGCGGGCTGGCCTGCTGGGCGGCGTGAAAATGCGCGCGCTGAGGCCGGACAACAAGAGGCGGCTGCGGGGCGACACCTTACGCGACGCCATTGAGGAGGATGTCCGCAACGGGCTTATCCCGTTTTATGTGAGTATATTATTATGAATTTAAAAAAAAAACAATATAACTCTTCTGTAGAATGGGCTGGATTGGGCAGCGTGAAATGCGCTCGCTAAAACTAGACAGCAAGGGGCGACTGCGGAGCGATAATGTCTTCATGAGGAGGACGTCCGCAATAGTATTACCCTGTATTACATGAGTAAGTATATTATAAAGCAGAAAAAGATCGAGTGGCGGTACAGCGCTTTTTAAAGACGGAAGACAAGAGGTGGCTGCGACTTGATGGTATTACGCAAATAAATATACTACAAGTTTATAAAATCTATCATATTGACTCCCAAAAATATCAGATTAATTTCTAAAAATAAGAAATTCTAAAAATGTATGCACTGTAAGTAGAGGCATTGATGAAATATTACATAAGTAGTAGAGGTAAGTTTGTGTTTTATTAAATTTAAAAAACCATAGCGTAGAGTAGAGCGTCCGTAGTCGTAGAGCATCGTATGCTCGTAGCAGCTCGTAGATGTGTGTAGCCCCCGCTACGACGGCATGGATTTGTAGAGGCACCAAAATTTAATGTAATAAAATTTTGGGCTCGATTTAAGGATAATTCGTTATTATACAACGTGTAACGAAAAGGGGGTATCAACCCGAAAAGGAGTAAACGTACTAATCAATGTAAATAAACAACTTTTAAAATAGGACTATCCATGTAAACGCAAAAAAAAATCTACTGTTTGATATAAGGGGTTTGATTGGTTAATGTTCAACTATATACACAATAACTTGCTATTTTTAACCGGCTTCCAAAAAAGGAGGAGGTTCATTCGTCGAGATGTTATGATTTTTTTTTATGTATGTTCACCGATTTATTCGAAGATGCCTGGACCGATTTGTAAAATTCTTATTTTGTTTGAAAGAGTATACTCGTCAATTTGTTCAATAGAAATTTCATCAAAATTAGTGGTGTAGTTTGGGGTGGTAGTCGGTTTTTGGTTTTAAAAAAATATCAATATACATAGAATGAACAGTAAAAATAAGTGCGTCTGTACATTAAATATATTTCCAAAAAATATATAGAGGGTGATACGGTGAGGCCGCTCTAGATTCGTCATTTTGGAAATCTTGATGGTTTGAGGTTATGGTTATGCGGCTGCCATGATGATGACGATGATGGTTTCATCATCGTCATCAATAAACTGCAATAAAAATAATGGTCCGCTCGCTAGTTTGCTCTCTGTATTATATACAGTAATTGAATATGGCGACCTCGATTTAACAACTAACTTTTAAAAATATTTTTTTAATCACAAAACAATGAACTTAAACGTTTATTAGCAAAAGTACTAGCAAGAATCTTCAACTAGTTTTAGTTATTTAAACTACCTATATCTTGTGTTTTTTCACGTTACAGGTTGTGGCAACATTAGGAACAACTTCGTCTTGCTCGTTTGATCTTCTGGATGAAATCGGTGACGTGTGCCAGTCAAAAAATATTTGGCTGCACGTGGACGCCGCGTACGCTGGCTCTGCTTTCATCTGCCCTGAATTCCGTTACTTGATGAAAGGCATTGAAAAGGCTGAATCCTTCAATTTCAACCCGCACAAGTGGCTCTTAGTTAATTTCGACTGCTCAGCTCTATGGCTTAAACAGCCACGATGGATTGTCGACGCCTTCAACGTGGACCCCCTTTATCTGAAACATGACCAGCAAGGGTCAGCTCCTGATTACCGTCATTGGCAAATTCCCTTGGGACGTCGTTTCCGAGCACTTAAGTTGTGGTTTGTCTTGAGATTGTATGGCGTTGAAAACCTTCAGAAGCACATTAGAAAACATGTTGCTTTGGCTCATCTCTTCGAAAAATTATGCACTGATGATGAAAGGTTTGAAATCTATGAAGAAGTCACCATGGGATTGGTTTGCTTTAGAATTAAGGGCAGTAATGAACTGAACGAAGAATTGCTAAGGTGTATAAATGGTCGCGGGAAAATTCATTTGGTGCCCTCAAAAATTGATGACGTTTATTTCCTAAGATTGGCGATTTGCTCTCGCTACTCTGAAGAAAGTGATATTCACATTTCATGGGAGGAGATCAAAGCATCTGCAGATGAAGTAATGAAAAGCTCTAAGCTGTCAGATAAGTGAATCTGTACTACATCCTATGCATCAGCTACTCAACACTTATAATACGGGTAGCTCTTATACCTATATAATAGGTATACAATGTCTAAAAAGGGTAGGATCATCATATAATACTGAACAGCGTTCCGCAAGGAAACGAAACGAAACGTAATTAAATTATGGAATTTAAAAATTTGTGGCAGGCAAAGTACTTTTACGTAGTTTGCATGCATGTTGTAACTACTTATTTGATAAAACTAAAGTAATAAGTATATTACACCTATCCTAGAGATGGTACATGTTATTAAATTGTACCTGTTATTATATTATTCTAAAAATATAGATAGTTTACCATTTATCAATGTCTATAAATGAGTATATAGTCATATATTGTACGAAAGGTATCAAACATAACAGAAGATGAAGATACGATAATATTCTATCTTTAATACAATCAAATGAAACATTGCTTACGACACAGATATAATATTGGGTATACAGAGCGACTGGTAAATCACGTTACATACTTAAAAAGGTGACTCAGCCCGCCAATATGAAAAACTTTTCCTAAGGGACCAACGTTTGGAATTAAAAAAAAATTTAACATCTCCCTACAATTTGGCCGGCCGTCTGAGCACTTTTGTATAAAAAGTAAAAAAAAAATGAGTTCTCAGCGTTTATTAAGTATGTAACGTGATTTACCAGTCGCCCTGTATATAAGTAGGTATGTACTTACTTATACATATCTTTGACGCTAAGCGATGTAGTTTAATGAATATGTGATATGAAGGTGTGTATACATCGCATAGTTATTATATATCTATTTTCCAGCCAGATATCTTAAGATAGAATTTTATAGCATCTTATCCGTCTGTGATGCTCTTAATTCTCTATAGGTACAAGTGTACGATTAAGTATGTCCTACCTACTTTAGATTTTGATTTATAGATTCGATAGATTTATTAAGTAAAATGACAATAAAAAGACACTCAACAATAATGAGATGAAAGTATAGCTACATTACACCTATATAGGTAGATGAATGTGTACTTTTTGCGCCACCAATCCACGCACATAGTACATAAGTACTAGGTATGTGCGAGTGTACTTGTAGGACCTTAGGTGCTGCCCGTACATTAAATAATATAAAATATAATTATATAAAGTTGTTAGTATTTTTCCAGTGGAGTATATATACCTAGATTCAAAAATATATCTCCCATATAACCTCCACGCAATTTATAAAATTTATATTTATTGGGAAAATGTTATCAACTCACATCAATTTCTTCCACTGTACTTCCCGTAAGATTTTTGAGTAAGTACTAAAAAATATTCCTTTATATAAGGTAGATTTGACCATTGACCATTGCGCTTGATATGTATCTCATACCATAAGTAAAGTCTTGGATACCTGTTTACTATTTATTGAATAATAATTTAATATAGTAGAATAAGTATCTCTATCAACTTTTAATCTTGCCTGTTTGTCTATTTAAAATATTTAATATAATAATAACAATAAACTAGTTGCTTTACAAAGGTGTGTTTATTATCATCCCACAAATGCCTGAACTTTACCCATGTGCTTTTCCGGAACTTTACACGTTACGCAGTACGCTTGAGAAGTACCATATTACTACATTACAATAGGTACATTGCAATCAGATACTTTTCTTAACGTCAAAACGAACGTTGTATGAGATTTGTATGAAATAGCACGTCGTGACGCCATTGTTTCTTGGAGTCAAATAGCGCTCCTATTATCAGTTTTTCAGTAGGTAGTTTAAAAATGGATGTGATCACTGACAAGTGACATTATTTTGTGACGTTTTATTCACTTAACAGTAATATTTTTCAACACACTTGCTCATAAAGTGGCTCTATGGTCACCGCAATTAGGCACATAATGACACCCATAATCAAACTGTGACTTTTTCATTGCTATAACTCACTAGTGAGTTATAGATTTTTATTTTATTTTATTGGTTGAGTTCATGGAATTGTATGTACTTGCGTTGAGTTGCTTTGTTCTTATTAAAAAAGTTTTTATTTTAAAAAAAGATCGTGTTCAATAGAACAAACAAATTAATGTTCCTATTGCTTGCTCATTTCATGCAACTTCTTATTTAAATAGATAATTTTAACTCGTACGTGTTTAATATATAAAACTTTCACTCAAATATAACTTTTGTTTTCTCTGTAATAAAAGAAAACTTTAAATTCCCCATTTTGTTTATGGCAGAATAGGCGCAAATCTTATGCGCGAAAAAAAAAACCTTATCTCTTTAGTCTGTGGCCGATCGCAATGCGCGCGCATAGGAAAACTGATTAATTTTTCCCGCCATAGCGAAACATTTTTTACAACTCGTTTTCACTGTTGAAATAATAGTTATTTATTAATTAAAAATGTCTACAAGTACCAATTACGAAGAAAATGATTTATGTTGTACACCGCCCGATATAAGATGTGAAGCCCTTAACGTTGTAGAAAGTTTACTACCTAAAAACTCCAAGGAAAAATATCTATTAGCGTACAAAAATTTCATAAAATGGCAAAACAGCAAGAAAACGCATTCTTTTTCAGAAAATGTGTTCATGGCGTACTTTAAAGAATTATCTTCTAAGTACAAACCTAGCTCTTTGTGGTGTTTATACTCAATGTTAAAAAATACAGTCCGAACAAAGAATGAAGTGGACTTAAAAACATACTCTAATTTGTAAGCTTATCTAAAGAGACTATCCGATGGATTTAGAAGCAAGAGATCAAAGGTTTAATCGTCTGACGATATTGAAAAATTTATAAAAGATTCCTACTGACGAAACACCAAGTACATCCAATGATTGGATTTCACCTACCTACACGAATAATGAGCCATCTCAAATTACAATAGAACATGAAGTAGGTATTTCAATAAATAATCTATCTGTTGAGACCGCTATTTCATCAAAAACAGTTAATTATAATTTTACTAACTGCATATTTACTAATTGTTTCTCAAATTAACTTTTTATCTACTAAATAAAATGAGTTTTTATTGTTATTTTATTCACAAGTGTGTTGAAAATCGTCGTATGATACACGTGTGTATTGATGATTACCGTCCTTGGCTCTCTTAAGACCCTCGCCTACGGCTCGGGTCTCAATGGCGCCGCGGCGGTAATCACCAATATTACACACTAGTACAATAATGTACTATTATATTTGACTCTGAATACTATCCAGCGTATTGGAAACCCTTCCAGTATTCAGAAACCCAGTGCTTCGGAGGGGTTAACTAACATTAATTTACAAAAGTTTTCTTGAACCATGCCGCTTTTCCGAGTTCCGTACGATCTGGATTGGGGGGTATTGTGTCCGGTGTAGTATTCAAGAATTCATAATAAAAACGCTTCCTCTTCTCAGATCCGCCCAGAAAGTATAAAAGTACTTCGATGCGTTCTTCTGACGCGAGAGGGATTTCTGCGCTATGCTACATGAGGCTAGAAACTATTTATGCTGTGGTTATCATGGTACAATAAAATAAGGTATTCTCTTCCCGAGATGGAACTTGACTACGTCACAAAGTGTTGCCACTGATTGTTCTTTTCGGTAAATTTAAGGACTTTCTCAATTAGTTCATGAATATTTAAAAAAATATTAAGTAACTTAGCTATTTAGTATCTCGCGATTCTCGCGTGATTTATCAATTCAATATTTTATAAATTGATATAATGGATTATTAATTCGAAATTGGTATATAAAATTCAAAAATGCATTACGCTCAGGTAATTCAATTTCACACAGTGGCAACATATCAAACTGATGACGTAGTCAAGTTCCACCTACGTCATCAGCTGTCACGGGAAGAGAATACCTTATTTTATTGTACCATGGTTATGCTCCCCGATCTCAGATCGCAAGCGGCAAATGAAAAGAGAGCGAGAGCGATATAACGTAAATTGCTCTGTTACCTAAGTACATTTGATGTTTGATTATCACGCTTGTAAATTATCATATGTTACATGATTGATGGGTAGATATACTTAGTTTATGGCAATTCCAACGTTTGAAAAATCTCTAGTGAATTATTGTTTGAAATAAATAAATAAATTTAAGTATTTGTTTTGACTTTTGATTGAAATTAATTATTCAGTTACCAAACTATTTTCATTTCAAATCGGCGTACCTAATACGTAGACAGATTAAGTCGCGTTTTGCCTAAACGTAATACTTCCGCATTTTTTCGATATCAGCTTAATTATTGTGAGAGTTTAAGACTTTTAATACTAAAAGAATTTAGTTATATTTTTAGTATAGAAAGACACAATTTTTAAGCGATACTGATGTAAAGATAATAAATAGCGTGGGCAAAAAGTCCAAAAATCGCATCTCTGCAGGCAAACCTCCAAAAAAGTACACCTAAAAAAAAAGCGTAAGCAAGAATGTACTTAACTCTCGATAATTGCGTTTAGGTTATTATTATATAATTCTTTTTATTTCCTAGATTCCTAGTAGACAGTCATCCTTTCTTTAATCTTCGCTCGTTTACATAGAAGTCCTTATTTTTTTTAAACCTTCCAAGGAAGTATAAAAACAGCTTGTGTAATTTGTTTGTTTGATGTAGGGTTTTTCTATAAATCTACTTTAGCGGTTGTTTTGACCCAATTCCCTTTGGATATCAGCTTCAGCAGAACATTAAGGAGCTATGACGAGATCAGCAAAATCCTAAGTACCTACTGGTTTTAAACCTACCTATATATAAATATTTGCTTTGTTTTGACTGAGAGACGAACTAAAACTCGTTGATACCTATTTTATTTTTATGAACTCGTATACATAATTACAGTGCATTGACATCTCACAAACTGGCTCATCATGTAGTTCACCTTGCAGATCTTGTTTTGTCCATCTTTTGTTCAATCAAAAAGTGTAAATCTTTACGATATAAGTAGGTAGGTAAATGTAAGTACCTTCAATAATAGATTTAATAGGTACTTGTTTCTTTCTGTACGTGAATACCATTACGATTCTTCTGTATAGATATATACAGATCTGTGATTCTACTAATAGGTTATTTCCACTGGCCGATCTGGCCCTCATTCGGAGTACAAGATATTAGGTATCATACATAACATAATGCATGCGGGGAGTAGGTAACCGCAGACGGCGGCGTACCTAACGAGATAATGACCTATGTATCGAAGCTATGCAAACGCTATAATTATATTGGTCGCTAGCCCGTATACTGAGTTATCGACCAATGAAAATAAACCATACCTAAGTCCTTTCTATTTTTATAATAATATAATTTAATTTAATATTTTAAAAACGGACTTCACCTAAAACAAACCACCACCACCCAAAATTTGGGCGTCTGTAGTAATAAACTTACTCCCATGTTTTATATTAAGACGGGCCCAATTTTGTTATCTGATAGCAGAAAACGTCCGTTTTGGTTTAGAATCCCCTAAGTGGAAACAGTCCCTGGAATCCGATGCAAAACAAGTAGTAATGCAAGAGACAAGACTTACTTATTCGAGGATGGATTATCCACATATGCCTATATCTACCACCATAGAAGTTTAAATAGTAACTATTAGGTATGTGTAGGCACCACAAACTCGCGCCAATATTCAAGAGTAACATTTGTGCCCATCTCCAATTTGGGTGCTGCCCGCGTTCCTTTCAATACATATAATAAAACAGTAGGAACCGCGTGTCTGTACATTTGATAAAAATTACAAAAAATGGATGTGGGCGATAAGAAAAGAGTAACAGAACACAAAAAAGATTTTTTGGATTTTTTGTCTGTCTGTCTGTCTGTATGTACTCGCTAATCTTTAAAACTACTGAACAGATTTTTACGCGGTTTTCACTAAAAGATTAAGCTCATCCCTGAGCAACATATAGGCTTTGTTTCATCGAAATCTGTTGTCAGATAAAAAAGTTATTATAATATATAAACCTACATTACCACTCACTGACTCACTCACTGACAGAGTTGTTTGCCCTGTTGCGGGGTTGGTGGGGTTGAGGTTGATGTGTGGTCGTATAGAAGGTGCTCCAGTGAGTACCAGAAAAATCTGACATTTGAGGATATGCAGAAACCTGATGTGGAAGGGGTACGGCCTGCGAAAACGGTTGGGGTGAGGGGTGTGATTTTTTTTTCAAAATGTAGGGTGTTGTGAGCAATTTGACGAGCGTCATTTGTTTTTTGATTTTTTTCAAAATCCAAGATGGCCGCCATACATGGACAATTCCCCTCCATACAAAATTCATACAAACGGCCCCCCAAGTAACTTGGCGCAGCCAGAGGCCAAAGACCAAAAGCAAAGGCCCCCACCGCGAGGCCGCAGGCCGAGCTGCGGGCGAGGGCGTAGCCCGAGCCACTCCCCCCCCCCCTTGACCCCCCCCTCCCCCCTCCAAGTAATTTTCACGAGGCCGCAGGCCGAGTGATGCGAGCCCGTAGGGCGAGCTGCGGGCGAGGGCGTAGCCCGAGCCACTCCTACAAGCGCCGCTTTTTTTTTAAATTTTGGAAATCCAAGATGGCCGCCGAAAGTCAACTGCTTGCGATTTGGCTAAAAATCGATATCTATATGTAATTTGACCCCAAAAACTTAATTTCAATATTTTTTTTGGAATCCAAGATGGCGTCTGGATTTTAGAAAATTAAACTTATTTCTTTTATAACGTCTCACTGGGACTTCGTAGGGGTCTGAAATTTTGCATGTGGGGGTAAAGCACCCCGCGGAACTCGAAACTGCATTCCGATTTTGGATCCAAGATGGCCGCCCCCACACATATTATGATGTTTCCTTTACTGACTGCAATTTTTACCCATTTTCTGAACTGGAAACATGTCTTACCCTACCTCAACAGCCGCACGAAAGACCGCGGGCTGCTTGCAGCCCGCGCAACGCCCGAAAAGCTAGTTATATTATAATATATAAACCTACAATACCACTGACTCACTCACTGACAGAGTTGTTTGCCCTGTTGCGGGGTAGGTGGGGTTAAGGTTGATGCATGGTTGTAAAGAGGGTGCTCCAGTGAGTACCAGAAAAATCTGACATTTGAGGATCTGCAGAAATCTGATGTGGAAGGGGTACGGCCTGCAAAGACGATTGGGGTTAGGGTTGTGATTTTTTTTCCAAAATGTAGGGGGTTGCAAGCAATTTGACGACCGTCTCTTGTTTTTTTATTTTTTTCAAAATTCAAGATGGCCGCCATACAAGGACAATTTTCCTCCATACAAATTTCATACAAACGGCCACCCCAAGTAACTAGGCGCAGCCAGAGGCCAAAAGCCAAAAGCAAAGGCCACCCCCGCGAGGCCGAAGGCCGAGCTGCGGGCGAGGGCGACGCCCGAGCCACTTCCCCCTCCCCCTTGGATCCCCTAAGTAATCTTCACGAGGCCGGAGGCCGAGCGATGCGAGCCCGAAGGGCGAGCTGCGGGCGAGGGCGAAGCCCGAGCCACTCCCAAAGCCCCCCCCCCCCCTTCCCCCCCGTAAGTAATTTTCACGAGGCCGGAGGCCGAGTGTCGCGAGCCCGTAGGGCGAGCTGCGGGCGAGGGCGAAGCCCGAGCCACTTCCCCAAGCGCAGTCCAATTTTTTTTAATTTTTGCAAATCCAATATGGTCGCCGAAAGTCAACTGCTTGCGATTTGGCTGAAAATCGATATCTAAATGTAGTTTGAGCCCAAAAATCCAAATTTAATATTTTTTTTGGAATTCAAGATGGCGCCTGGATTTTAGAAAATTTAACTTTTTTCGTTCATAACGTCTCACTGGGACTTCGTAGGGGTCTGAAATTTTGCATGTGGGGGTAAAGCACCCCGCGGAACTCGAAACTGGATTCAGATTTTGGATCCAAGATGGCCGCCTCCACACATATTTTGATGTTTCCTTTACTGACTGCAGTTTTTACCCATTTTCTAAACTGGAAACATTTTTTAGCCTACCTCAACAGCCGCACGAAAGACCGCGGGCTGCTTGCAGCCCGCGCAGCGCCCGAAAAGCTAGTTATTATAATATATAAACCTACAATACCACTCACTGACTGATTGACATAGTTGTTTGCCCTGTTGCGGGGTTGGTGGGGTTTAGGTTGATGTGCGGTCGTATAGAGGGTGCTCCAGCGAGTACCAGAAAAATCTGACATTTGAGGATTTGCAGAAACCTGATGTGGAAGGGGTACGGCCTGCAAAGACGGTTGGGGATGGGGGCGTGATTTTTTTTCCAAAATGTAGGGGGTTGCAAGCAATTTGACGAGCGTCATTTGTTTTTTTATTTTTTGCAAAATTCAAGATGGCCGCCATACTAGGACAATTTTCCTCCATACAAATTTCATACAAACGGCCACCCCAAGTAACTAGGAGCAGCCAGAGGCCAAAAGCCAAAATCAAAGGCCACCCCCGCGAGGCCGCAGGCCGAGCTGCGGGCGAGGGCGAAGCCCGAGCCACTCCCCCCTCCCCTTGGATCCCCCCCCTAAGTAATCTTCACGAGGCCGGAGGCCGAGCGATGCGAGCCCGAAGGGCGAGCTGCGGGCGAGGGCGAAGCCCGAGCCACTCCAACAGCCACCCCCCCTTTTTACCCCCCCCCCCCCCCCACCTTTGACCACCCCTCCCCCAAGTAATTTTTACGAGGCCGCAGGCCGAGTGATGCGAGCCTGAAGGGCGAGCTGCGGGCGAGGGCGAAGCCCGAGCCACTATCTTAAAGCGCAGCATTTTTTTAATCCAAGATGGCCGCCGGAAGTCAACTGCTTGCGATTTGGCTGAAAATCGATATCTACATGTATTCTGAGCCGAAAAACTCAAATTTGTCATTTTTTTTGGAATCCAAGATGGCGTCTAGATTTTAGAAAATTTAACTTATTTCGTTTATAACGTCTCACTGGGACTTCGTAGGGTTCTGAAATTTTGTACATGGGGGTAAAGCACCCCGCGAAACTCGGAACTGGAATCAGATTTTAGATCCAAGATGGCCGCCCCCACACATACTATGATGTTTCCTTTACTGACTGCAGTGTTTACCCATTTTCTCAACTGGACATGTTATTTAGCCTACCTCAAAAGCCGCACGAAAGACCGCGGGCTGCTTGCAGCCCGCGCAGCGCCCGAAAAGCTAGTTATAATATATAAACCTACAATACCACTGACTCACTGATTGACATAGTTGTTTGCCCTGTTGCGGGGTTGGTGGGGTTTAGGTTGATGTGTGGTCGTATAGAGGGTGCTCCAGTGAGTACCAGAAAAATCTGACATTTGAGGATTTGCAGAAACCTGATGTGGAAGGGGTACGGCCTGCAAAAACGGTTGGGTTTAGGGGCGTGATTTTTTTTCTAAAATGTAGGGGGTTGTAAGCAATTTGACGAGCGTCATTTGTTTTTTTATTTTTTTCAAAATTCAAGATGGCCGCCATACATGGATAATTTTCCTCCAAACAAACTTACCCATTTTCTGAAATGGAAACATGTCTTAGCCTACTTCAACAGCCGCACGAAAGACCGCGGGCTGCTTGCAGCCCGCGCAGCGCCCGAAAAGCTAGTCATCATTTAAAATTTAAAGATAATTTTTCTATGGGCGATTCCAATCTCAGGAAATACTTGACGGATTTGAATGAAACTTTTTTTGTTATTTAGCTGTTAAGCCTGAGCAACATATAGGCTATAATTGATTGTGGAAAATGGAACACCTGATGCAGAGCCTTAATGGTCCAGTTAAACGACAAGAAATATAAAAATGACGCCTTAGCAAAAGTTGTTTAGCCCGCTGAGCACTTTTTGTTGAGTTATAAAAATCAAAGATCTGGAACACCTGATGCAAAACCATAATGGTCCAGCTAAACTATAAGAAATATAAAATGACGCCTTAGCCAAAGTAGTTCAGCCTGATAAGCATTTTTTGTTGAGATATAAAAATCGTAGATCTCGAATACATGTTGTAGGACCATAATGGTCCAGCTAAACTCTAATAAGAAATATAAAAATGACGTCTTAGCAAAAGTTATTCAGCCTGATGAACTTTTATTGTTGAGGTATAAAACTCGAAGATCTGGAACACCTGATGCAAAAACATAATGGTCCAGGTAAACTGTTAGAAATATACCTACATTAATGACGCATTAGCAAAAGTTTTTCAGCCTGATGACCATACTTATATGCCGGAGTCCTAAAGTCGTAGCAGACGAAGTCGCGGGCATCAGCTAGTGCCTAATGTAAGCCAAAATAATACATTTATTTATAAAGAAGGTCTGGTCTACCTCATTTTAAAGAAACGATATGAACAAGAAAAATAAGAAGATAAAAACGTCAAATGCTTATATGTCTACGATGACTGGTGATTTGTATTTTTAGGTATTTTTGCATAGCTCAGGCCAAAATTGAAGAGTGTCATGTAGATAATATTTTCAGGTCGTAAATGGAATTAATAGTTCAGACGTAACAAATCGCTATGAAATTATCGCGTATGAAACTAGCATATCAAAGAAGCTTTCAACTATTACAAAGATGTCTCGGAGCGAAGGAAGTGACTACGAGGGCTTCGAACACAAAGACAATCCCCCGAGCAATGAGCAGCGCTGTCAGCGCCTCAGACAAAGAACAATGCATTATGGATTCCAGTAGCATTAGCCCAACTTGTAAAGAACCACGCGTGATGATAATTGGAGCAGGGATGGCGGGACTGTCGGCGGCACATCGGCTCACGCAATGTGGCATTCGCAATTTTGTAGTTCTTGAAGCAAAAGAAAGGTAGGTAATAAGTTGATAAGAGACATAAAACTAAATTTAACCAATAGGTGGTAACACAAGCCTCGTGCATACTTAAGTATACTTTCCATATATATGTCGCAGCCATCTGGTTAAATTAGCCATCCAACTGACGCCTAGCCCGGAAATTAAAATCAGGCATCCAATTGGATGCTTAGGCCGATAGCTAATTAAACTAAATAATCACTTAACGTTTAACCACTTGGCGTATTAAAAGGCAGCCCTTTGAATATGACTGACCAAGATTGTTTTTTTGTTTGTTTGTTTGTAATAACTTTATTGTACTATGAAAAAACACAATTACACACAAAAACAATAGAATTAATTGACAACGGCGGACTTATCCCATAATGGAATCTCTTCCAGTCAACCGGCGAATAAGAAGATAGGACAATTACTCACAAGAAGGGGTATAGAAGGTCGTACTTACACAGGATAAATGAAACTAACATTATATCTAACTAAATACCTACACATGCATACTTGCTACAAGATATATACTTACAAAAACCTTCATAAATATATATAATCATACATAAACCTCCATAAATATACATAAACATACATAAAATATATAAATAATACAAATTGTACTTACTTAACAATAACGAAATGTAAAGCTTAAATGTCTGAAGTAACAATAGAAGATTTAAGGAGTTTAGTTTTGAAAGAATTGAGCGACGTAGCCACTTTCACATCATCAGGAAGAGAGTTCCAAAGCCTTGCCGCCATGACTGAAAAAGACTTGGCGTATGTCTGCGTGGAATACGGTGGAGTGTCCAAGGGCGGGTTTTTAGAAACACGTAGACGATCATCTACCTGTCGGAAAGAGAATTGTCGTTTCAGATAGACAGGAGTGGAGGGATTGTAGAGGATATTAAATAAAAGGAAAAGGATATGGGTGTTCCTGCGAATTCTGATTGGGAGCCAGTTGAGTTTCTTCCGGAACTCCGAAATATGGTCATACTTACGGAGACCGAAGACAAATCGAATGGCTTGATTTTGTAGACGCTCCAATTTATTTAAAAGTTCTTCGGTAGGATCAAGATATGCTACATCCGCATAGTCCAAGACGGGAATCAGTAGTGAGCGAGCTAATAAGATTTTTGTGCTCATAGGAAGAAAATATTTGAGTCTTCTTAAGGAATGCAAAGCCACAAATAACTTATGGCTTACCTCATTTATTTGTGCTGACCATGAGAGCGTTTCGTCAAAAATAATTCCTAGGTTTTTTACTGTAGGAGTAAAAGGAATGATATTCCCATCTAAAACAACATTAGGAGTAGATAAAGAATTAAATTTTGAAATGAAGTAAGGACTACCAATGACAATCGCCTGAGATTTTTCCGCATTAACCATAAGCCCATAGTTACGCGACCATTCCGCAATATCAGCAAGGTCAGAGTTGATGACACTTATAGAGTTGTCAATACTATCGAGAGGGGCGGCTGAATATAACTGCAGATCGTCAGCATACAAATGGAACGAAGAAGAGAGAGTGGAAGTTATACCATCAATAAAAATAGAGAATAGAATAGGAGACAAAACTCCACCCTGAGAAACGCCCGCAGCTAGTTCACACCAATCAGATTTGCGCTGATCTAACTTTACCAGCTGACGACGTCCAAGAAGGTAGGAGCGAAACCATGTAAGAGAAGATGAAGAGAAGTTTAAGGAGTGGAGAATACTAAGAAGAATCTCAAAGTCTACAGTATTAAATGCACTGGTAAAATCTAACAGTACTAGGATAGTAAGTTCTTTTTTATCAATGTGAGAAAGGATGTCATCAGTAATTTTCACAAGTGCTGTTGTGGTACTGTGCCCGGGGCGAAAACCAGACTGATATTCACTCAACAAGTTGTGACTAGATAAAAACTTGGTCAAACACTCTTGGACAAAATGCTCAAGGATTTTTGATAGAACAGGCAGAATGGAAATGGGACGAAAATGAGATAGAGAGGAAGGATTGGATTTTTACTTAAAATTTAAGATTCACTCAGCCAAGTGATTAAAATTTAGTTCAGATATTTTCCACTGCCGTGTAGTAGTGCACCAAAACATTTATGGCGTCAACAACTTACAAACACCTGTTGTGACTGTGAATTTTATTTTTCCTTCCTAAATATCATCAAAACCAATTTTTCTAATATTTCTCTATTACTAGTTACTTAGTGGTAGGTATAAGTAAAAATAAGTCTTCAGTAATAATATGTAAAATGTAGACCCTAACCACATATCACAAAATATTCATCAGTATCAAATTAATTTATCCACATGACTAGGTAACTTATTACGTTCAGCCATCTGGTTAAACGTTGCGTTTAATGACTTGGCTAGATGTCGTTAAGCCATTCTATTGGATGCCTAGTTTGAATGACCAGGTTAGGCGTCCAGTTGGATAGCTGGTTTAACCAGAAGGCTGCTACATATACAAAATCTGAATCTATGATTTTGGGGGACTTTTGGGATTAATTACCCTTAATGTATCTTCGAAATCGGAAAGTGAGAAAAAACATAGGCAAAAAGTTATGGCGACTTGACGACCCATAGTGGTTCCGGGTGGTCATCCTAACTGCCTAGTCACGAATATACGTGCCTATGGCGCGGGCGACGTCACAGAATTAATAAAAGTATTACATAACGGCGTCAGAAATGCTTGAAATATATGAAGTATGTTACGATAAACGAAAACGGCGATTTTTCAGGCGTAAGAATTTTAGTGCGACTACGCGCTTAATTAATCCAGTTGCCATAGGTCAGGTTTTTACTGAATCTCAGCTTTTAAATTTTTATGAAATTTTCCTTTTCATAGTACCTACATTTTATAAGTTGTGTAACCTTTTAATTTGTAAACCCTACTTAGCTCTGATAGTTTTTCTTTAAAGTACGTTATAAATACTACAGCTATAAATTTTTCTCACGTGTCAGTATATAACCGTTTAGCAGATAGAGTCAAGTGTCCCCACACTTGACTCTAACAAAAATGTTCACTTTAAAACTAAATATTTCAGAAACGGATCCCGAAAAAACATTTTCACGAGCTTACAATATTTTTGAAAGACCTGTTCAACGATATACTATGGGATAGTCGAGAAAAAAAAAATATTTTACCTTTTTTTTGCCATGATAACAACATAACCATACCAAATTACAGCTTTCTAGTACTTATAAGCTCTGAGTCAAACCGCGGTAGGTGAAAAAGTAACAAATAAAAATAATAATAATAACCGCATGGCAGCTTGTGGTGAGTAACGACACCACAGACCCGATTGCTCCAGAGAGCCGGTCAGATCCCTCGTCCCCGACGCGTCTTCATCGGTCGGGGTGGAGACCCAAGAGGGCTCACAGAGCTCTCAGCTCTGCATTGCCTTATTGGCTGTGCAGAGAGGAGTGAGGAGTCGTTAGACTTGTTGCTCCAGGGGTGGAAGTGTTAAAGGGCATAACGCCGTGAGTAACTTCGGAGAAAGCGCAGCACACCTCTCGACACCCCTAAGTCGCCCGCACCGGTGTTGCTCATTTGCCGAGAACTACTGTCGGCGCGTTTGAGGGGCTCGTCTTGTGGGCGGCAAGCCACCACCTGCCTACAATAGTCAGTAATCATGATTATGGCAGGTGCGTTTCTATTGCAATAATATCCCAGCATCTCAAATTCATTCCATAACCCTTAAACCTTTCCCTTTTTCATGCAAGATTTTTCTTCTTCCGAAACCTTTTCAAGGGTGCACCTTTCATAGGTATATCCAGGATTAGGTTTTGCCGGGAGCGCCACATGACAACAACTTCTCCAAAGGGCCTCTACGTGTTGGATCTGTATGCCCACGCAAGCCTCTCAAAGGACCGGGGTGAAAAGACCCGTGATTCTCAAAGGAGATATCCATACAATATTAAAAAGGAAAATTTGGTTTTTTGCAGAGACCGCTCTTTTTCTTCTTATCGTGTGTGTTTGTGACTAACACTAGTGTCAGAGTTTTTAAACCGCCTTAAAGGCCTCTGACATGATTTTAGGTAACGACCAGTGTCAAAGACAGTGACCGGGACCGACGGCTTCACGTGCCCTCCGAAGCACGGATCATCTTACTTATCAGACAATCAGGTGATCAGCCTGCAATGTCCTAACCAAACTAGGACAACAACACAAAGCCGTTACCCCCGCCGAGAATCGAACCACCGACCTCCGGGTATGAGCCGAACGCTCTAACCACTACACCACGGAGGCAGTAAGAGAGTCAACTCGTACTAAGTAGACACCGATCGGTTCGTCTAAAAAAAAGTGATATTTGTAGAGAATTTTAAGTACTTTAATTTCTGTAAACATGCCATTTACTAAAAGCGAATAGTTTCAGAGTTTGACTTTTTTGCGATTTTGACAATGCTGCATCATGTTTTATTAGCAAACCTCAATTTCGGATTTAGCATACCATACCAAAATCGATTTAGAATAGAAAAAAAAATCAACACTACATGACAGGATTGATAAGGATTTAATTTTCATTGCAGACCCGGAGGACGAATACATTCTTGTTGGCTAGGAGATGCTGTTATTGAAATGGGCGCAGAATGGATCCACGGTGCTTGCTTACCCAATTCTATTTACACGCTTGCATCACAGGACAGATTGTTGCAGATGCCTTTACCACGCTTAGATGGTTCCCGTGGATTATTTTGTACGAGCGAAGGGCGAGCAATAGACCTCCCAGTCACGATTACAGCGTACCATACTTTTCGCCAAATTGAACAACAAGCAGCAAATTTATTTCGTCTCGGTGGCGAAAGACAACACGGGACTTTACTAAACTTCATTGGCCTACGAATACAACAGGAGTTGTATAACTTCCCCGAAGACCAGAGGTATGACGCAGCTCGGGTGATGTTTGGTTTAACAAACATTTTGCGTAATAGATGTGGCGATGATTTGTCCCTTGTTAGTGCTGATCAGTACGGTAGTTACATAGAACTACCTGGTGGCAGCGTCAGAGTTCCTCTTGGATATGTTGGAGTAATGGCTCCTTTGTTGCGAGGGTTACCTGACAACTGTATTAGGTATAACAAACCTGTTAATGTAATACGCTGGGGAGCCGGTCAAACGGGAAGCGGTCGTGTGTTAGTCAAATGTTGCGACGGTGAAGAATTGAACGCTGACTATGTGATCATTACTATGTCACTAGGATGTTTAAAATGTCAGGCAGACAAACTATTTGCACCACCTCTTCCAACATGTAAACTAGATGCAATATGTAATATTGGATTTGGTCTAAGTGACAAAGTGTTTCTCGAATATGCCGAACCATTTTGGGTTTGCCATGAAGGCAATCTGAAGTTAGCTTGGTCAGCCGAAGAGTTACAATCCAGTTCCGATTGGACGAGGGGAGTGTGTTCAATTGATGAGATGCCTGGAAGTAAGCACGTGATGTGTGCATGGATATCTGGTCAGGAAGCTGCGATGATGGAGACTATGGCAGACAACGACGTCGTTGAAGGATTGACGCGGTTAATACGTAGATTCACCGGCAATCCCTGTTTACCATACCCGCAAATGATGTTACGTTCTCGGTGGGCGACTGATCCACACTTCTGTGGAGCTTATTCATACATGAGCTGCTGTTCAACGGTTAGTCACCAATGCGAATTGGGCACACCTGTTCCCGGCCCCTGTGACCCCCAGCCGCCGATATTATTGTTTGCAGGCGAAGCCACAGTTCCCGGATACTTTGCCACAGCACATGGAGCTAGACTTAGTGGCATCCGTGAGGCGGAACGTATTGTTCAGTTGACTAAGAAATTTGATGGCCCGCCATGCTAATTTTTGTGTTTCGTTTTCGCAAATACACATGGTGTGATTTTTAGTAAATGTTATTCCTTATGTATTTATCCGTAAAGTGATTTGAAATAAATTATGAAACAAGCCTACCCTACGTTTTCATTTAACACTTACATTTTAAAGGCACTAACAGGTTAAATCTGTTTCCTCTAACTCTGAATTTAACTTTTCGCCAGTATGCCAGGATGAAATAAAGAAGATATTTATGGCCATAAAAACAAGGGCGGTGGGGGCTGATCACATCATTCGTCGGATGATCGAATGTATTAGTTAGGGAGGCGAGGTAGCTAAATGGCGTAATTCAACGGCGCCGTCGAGACCTACCAAAATCGAAAGATAAAGTAATTTCGAAAAGAAAAGCTCGTATGGTAAAAACCATTTTAGCGGTGGGTTTGGCGTGTACGGTTTTTCAAAAATGTTAAAAAAAAAACAGTTACTTGGATACGATACGATTTCGGCGTGACGATAAGTTACGATGAATTTTTGAAAACGCAAAAAAAAAAGTTTTTTTGAAATACTCGAGCGCGTCAGATTTTCATAGGGGAGGTTTATCTCGGTATCCTGAAAGCATATTTTTTTAATCTGACAAAAATGTTGGTGGGTTCTCTTAATCTGACCGAATAAGGTTTTTTGGTTTCTTTTTTTGTCAAAAAGTTTTAACTTTGGACAAAAATGTAAAGAGACCTTTTTTGTGTAAAATAAAATTACCTTTTTTGTTTATTTAAACTTTTTTTTTGTAAAATGTATCGTTTGCGACTTATATGCCGCAACGCGTTCTTAGGAAGACAAAATGGCTCCTCCATACTTCCGGTCATGCGGAAACCGGCAGATTTTGTATTTTTAGTAAGTTTTAGATTATATTCTTCAAAATAAAATTTAAAAAAATCGCGCTCGAGAATGCCGGATTAACGTTTTTTTTTTTACAAGTTCGCGACCCTATAACTCGGCGGCGTCAAGGACTTATCGTCAGATTAGTTAAATTTAGTCTTTAAACACTAAAATCAACCCCCAATATCTTAATCTGACGCGCTCGAGTATTTCAGACTATCGATTTTTTTTTTTACTAATCTGATCGTCTATCCCAGGCGCGCGTCACTACAATAGAGCTAAATACTTTACAAGGTTGTTCTATTAGGTCTAAAGTATCTCTCATATCTTAAACTGCCACGCTCGAGTATTGCCGAAAATTCCCCTCTTCGCCTCCCTAACTATATATTCGATATCGTTCTCCCTGTTATTACCCACATTATAAATTTCTCCCTTACTTCTTCTAGATTCCCTTCGCTCTGGTGTAAAGCTTACATATGTCCACTACCTAAAGTCCCCAACCTGTCTCTTCCAAATCAGTTTCGCCCAATTTCCATACTTCCGCTTTTATCAAAAGTTCTTGAGGCTTGTGCCCACAAGCAACTTATTTCTCATTTTCTCACAAATGGACTGCTAAACCCATTGCAGTCTGGTTTTCGCCCTGGGCACAGTACCACTTCAGCACTCCTAAAAGTGACTGACGACATTAGGGCAGGCATGGATGATACGAAACTCACTGTTTTGGGTTTGGTAGATTTTTCGAATGCCTTTAATGCCGTCGACCACGATATCCTCCTAACTATCCTTTCCTATCATTCAGTTTCTTCGTCGGCTGTAGACTGATTCTCTTCTTACCTTCGGGATCGTCGGCAATCAGTTTGCCTTGATAAATGTTCATCGGACGTGTGTGACCTAGATTCTGGCGTCCCGCAAGGCCGAATTCTCTCTCCTTTACTTTTTTGTATTTTTATCGATTTCGTGACAAAAGAACTTCAGTGCCCGTATCACCTTTACGCCGATGACTTGCAATTGCAATGTGTATATATGTATATCACATAAACATAAGGATTTTTCCATTTCTAAAAATGATTCAAGGGTAGGTAGAAAGAAACAACTTCTTCTTCTTATCGTGTGTGTTATTTTAGTGACTAACACTAGTGTCAGAGTTTTTAAACCGCCTTAAAGGCCTCTGACATGATTTCCCGCTATAATGCAGTGGGTGCACGGGTAAACAGAAATTCCCCGTGGACCCACTGGTGGGTTAAGCTGGTGGGTGAACGGGTCGCGGCTCATTTTAGGTAACGACCAATGACAAAGACAATGACCGGGACCGACGGCTTAACGTGCCCTCCGAAGCACGGATCATATTGTGATCAGCCTAGAATGTCCTAACCAAACTAGGACAACAACACAAAGTCGTTGCCCCGCCGGGAATCGAACCCGCGACCTCCGGGTATGAGCCGAACGCACTAACCACTACACCACGGAGGCAGTTAGACAGAACTAATGCATACATGTATACAAAATCCGAAGCACGCGACGTCACAAACGTGAAGAACGCCGCCACGGTGGCGTAATGTGTAAACGATCTAACACAAGAACATCAATATCACTGGTCTGAAATTCTAAAAAAATAAAATGACTAAAACATTAACAAAGTGGATTTTTCGCAAATAAACTAAAATGTCGAAAACCCCTTAAACGATCAAAGGCAAAAGGAGAAGAAAACTGATTGTATTGGCCATATCTACATTTCGCAACGCAGCGGACGTAGGTCGACACCAGTACCTACCTATTCTGTACATCTGTTAGTCTGTTTGAAGTATAACCAGTAGAGCTATCGATTTGGATAAATTTGGATGGTGTTTTTAAAAAAAAATGTCTTTTACACCCAAACTGCATTTTATTGACAACAACAACCAGCTGGACACAGCAGCACTACATATCTTATCTACTTATATAGGTATAGCTCGGGATACAACATTGTATACTTACATGGTACACAGATAGGTATGGTAATAACCAGACCTGCCCTACCTATATGTTCTTCTTAAAGTCAAAAAAGATGAATTGTAATAATATGAAATGAGATAATAAGTAATTATGGGTACATATAAAAACTCTACTTTTTAATACAATTATTCTAGTCTCATAGGTACGTACATATCGTTCTAATTTGTGATACCTACGCGGTCTTGACTTATTGTTCTATGAGGTGGGCAGAGGGCCGCTCGCTATAGTACTTATCTCGTTCAGCCTTGAGTAACGTGCTTCACTTTATGCAAGGATAGACCAATAGTCTTCTTTTTCTAGCCAGGGTTTTGGTGGCACTGTATAGCTCTCTCAAGTTGCCAGTTTCGGCAGCTGTTTGTGCATGAGCTACGCCGTCAGCCCATCGCTTCCTATCTTTTCGGGCACTACGGTACCGTTCCTTGCGGTTGGCCCGCAGTATCATTTGGAGCCCCGAGAATCTTGATGTGCAGATCCCTTCGGATCTGGTTAAGGTTCCATGTAGCGTCGGAGAGTCAATCATCCCGCTTTGCGTTTTTATGTCCTACGCGGTCTTGGATATTAGTAATTTATTGCAAACGTCTTTCTTTTTCTGGGAAACTCGAGTCTTAAAAAAATTTGCATGCACTAAATATTTCGGAAACGGATCCCTAAATCGAAAAATAGTATTCACAAGCTCACATTATTTTTTTAAAACCTATTCAACGATATCCCACACAATGGAATAATCGAGAAAAAGAAATGACTCAAACTTTATTAGTACGGCTGCTACTCTAAAAAATTTTTTAATTTTATTTTACCACTTTTTCCACCTTATTCTGTCGAATTACAACTATATTCTGAATGAAATCGCGAACGGACAAACAGACCAGACATGGCGAAACCATAAGGGTTCGTTTACTACTGAACCCTAAAATATTTGGCTTTAAACTTATCGACTGATACTAATATGGTACCTTTATTCACGGTTTTCCCACAACTTCTAAATCCCTAGCGTAATTATAAATATAATCTTTGATAAGGATGCAGATGACCGTGCATTGAAAATAGAATAAGTGTAGCGTAGGTACTCATACGCCTAACTTATGCATAGGTACACAATCATGTGATTTGTAGTGTATAATTTAATCATAAACAGTTAAATATAGGTAGTTATATGTATGTATATTAGTATTCATTCTATAATATTATACATACTAAATATGTATACTTAGATTCATAATGGAGATTACATTTTTACAAAAGTAAATGAAACTCAAAAATCTGTCAGGAAATTATACAATTCATTATTTTTTCAATTATCACATATTTAAAAAAATAATGAATCTTTATTATTAGACTGTCTGATGACCTAAACTACCTTACAAATTTTACAATATCTATTTAATGGGACCATAATCAGATTTTTAAATAACTTTTCACTCACTTCTAATTACTTGGTTTACACACATTTAATCATAAATACTAATAAATAATAGTGTTGAGAGGAAATATTTGAGTAATGTTAAGTATTCTCTACAAGCAATATTTTAAACCACCAAGAAAACTGCCGCAGCTCCCAGCTGATGAAGAATCATCAAACTTTAGGGAGATCTTAGGACCCTTATACACTGTATCTCGGAATTCTACCACATATGAATAAGATCCAAATCTATTTTGGGGCCATGAGAAACTAATTGTATACCATTCATCTTTTTTTATAAGGCAAGGTTCACTTAGTTCTACATCAACAAATGCATTATATTCTACATTGTTCATAAAATTTGTATGTTTGACTATGTTGTTATCAAACTCAGAAATAACTGATATACTTAATTGTTCAGAGTAAATCTTAGGGCTATTATTTCTGAAGGTTACAGCAGGAGCCATCCTGGTGGGTATGCATAAAGAATTTATAAATATTGATTTGTTTGATTTTAACCGTGTGGTCACCATGTGATTGCTGGAATCAATAACAATAGGTGCCACTGGCCTTATAGGACTCCGATGGCAAAAATGCCACTGCATGTTCAATGAACTGCGGGGTATCAAAGATGTGCTCAGTAAATTGGTTGCACCATTATGATGGGCTTCATCAGATTGCCTAATTACTTTTCTGATATGCTCTGATTCAATAGGCAGCAACAAATTATTTTCGTCTTTAGTAATTTCCTCAATATCTTCCAATGATAGTGTGAAAAATCTCAATAATTTCAATATGCCATTCTCAGCTAATATTTTTCTTCTATTTTCAAATGTACATGCTATATCATTTATCTTACAATAGTACAAAGTCCACTCAAAAACATGCTTCACAAGATCTTTTTCCATTATATTTATTCTATCACATTCAAGTATTAGTTTCAAACATGAACATGATATCAAATTTTTATTTTCTTGTATGAGGTAATATGCATGTTGACAAAATAACTTCAGTGAAAATGAGATGAGTTTTTTATCTTGCAGGTACTCAGGGTAGTTGAGAACTTCAATCACATTATCAACACTAATGTTTTCCTGAATGTAGCCAATACACATCTCAGACAAGTGCTCAAGAAGATATTTTCTTGATGCATAAAGCAGTTCAAAAGCTTGTTCTATTGATATTATCTCAACATTGTCAGTGTATATGTAATTGAGTATCAACTGAAATATATCTGGTTCTATGTCTGTAACTAGAACATCATGCTCAGTTGATAATGGTCCATAAAACATAGCTTCAAATACAGGACTACTTATTCCAAGAATGAGTTTATGAGCTTTAAAATCCTTTCCAGAGACAGAGAAGCTGCAGTCACTCCATTCGTAAGACACTAATAACTTTTTTACTCTGTCATATAAGTTCTTTTTGGAGATTTCATTACTTTTAAGAACCATCTGTAAAAAAATGTTCATATGATAAAATCAAGAACAATAATAAGTTTTATACTGTACACAATGCAAAAAGGATTATGTGGGATGTATTTACATTGATCTTCACAAAACTGCCTGTAAAGCCTGTACCTATTTAACAAAAAATATTATATTTTTGGAAAAGACGTAATGACCATGTTTTAATTATTATTCCGAGATATAATGTGTCCCACTACTGGACAATGGTCTCCTTCCATTTCTTCCATTCAGTACTGCTCTGAGCTATTTCCTTCCATTCAATAACCAAGTATAAAAACAATGTCAAGAAAAACAAGACTGATTTTTTTTCTATAATATTTTTAATTAATTTCGCTTATGAAGTCTGTTAGAATACCTTAGGACACAGTAAATTTGCATTATAGTGATATTTAAAATTAAGTTATCCTATTATTTATTTAGATCTACAATATTTGTGTACACTGTATGATGTGTCCTGTATTTATATTGAATAAGAACTCATAATGTTTCACAAATAAAACAAGTTTTGCTGTCTCTATGTCTTTGTGTACAGAGCCGTGTTGAAGTAACTTACCCTGAAAATATGACTTCAATAATTAACTGCCCAAACTATCAACCTTGAACTTGGATTAAGGATGAGATAAAGATAGGTACTGAATTCCACTGACTCTTCTTTTCTGAATTAGTAGGTATCAATTTTAATGTATTACTGCGAGTAGGTACAACAACAGTTCCTCGTCTAGTACAGGCCTTGAATATACACGGAAAATAATCTTATAAAATGACAGTCAATTGCTTTTTTAAATATAACACAGCGAGGAACATGAGGGGTTAATTAAATCTACAAACTACAAACGGTACATCAACGGTACATTTTGTTTATAATTTTTCCTGTTTTGATGTTGACAAAAAGATAGGTAAGTTCACAATTGACAACTGACTGACAGTTGACACAAAACATTGACATTAACTTGACATTAGTGAAGGAGCGGTTCACTTACGCGATTTTTTAAAAAGAGAATGCCCTGGACGCGATCAATATTAGCGAAAATATGTACATGATTCGCGAAAAAAAAACGCGAAAAAGTTTTTGCAGAAAAACACTCAGCGATTTCTGTTAGCGCAAATTGACAAAGACAAAATCAATGATAACTTTTTTCTGTGTGTATATTTGTAAATATTTTTTATTTTATTTTTTCTTTCATATTTCAATAAAACAGAAAAGTCAAAATATCGAATATATTTTTATAGTGTTTCGTAGTGTTGACTTGTAGCTTGTAGCACTTGTAGTGTAGTGTTAAGCCGGGTCTCCTGCACCTAAATTTTCGAAACATTACACAAAAACATGCAAACAAAGGGGCGTGGCTATACACAATTGTCTGCATACACATGTTTCTGCTTTCCAAAGCAGATGGAAAATATGCGCTGCGCGGGGCGAGAGAGGAAGGGTTTCTTTTTTAATTATTTTATGGTTTTGGGTACGAGTCCTTTGGAGCCTATCTCTATTATCTGCAATTGGTAAAACGCAAAACACATCTTCTAGTTCTTCGTCTGGCAAAAATGATGATAACAGTAATCAGAAATAAATATTATTAGGTATCTTAAGTGTCATTTTTGAAACACGGAGTCACCTAAACGAATGGTTTTTCCATACAAAAAACCGTTCGTTTAGTGACTCCGCGTTTGAAAAGTAGCACCTCATGATGAAGTCAACCATAAAGAAATGTTTCATTCAAAACAGAAATTATTTGCAGGAGACGGTTTGTGTATGAAAAATAATATTTTTGTTTTGTTTTTGTTTCATGTTTTTTGTGTAATGTTTCGAGAATTCTGGTGCAGGAGACTCGCCTTTACAGATTCGTCAGCAGGACAATGATTATGATTATGTGGTATTTACCTTGATTGATTTTACTCATTTCGCAATGTCCTCGATTACTGCTCAATGCTCATTGAGGCAGTACTTGAGGAGGAGAACGCGAGGAGGATTCAGTCGGCGTCACCAAGTAGAAGCTGAGAAGCATCACTTTATACCGCCTCAACATATTGTACACTCCTTTAACGATAATAATTGTTCGAGGACCTAAACCACAGAGTAATATATAATACTACGTACCTAAACTATCCTAAAAGAACGCCTCGGACGGAACTTACAAAACATAGCTAACAACTACTGCAAGGGAACTTGCTTTCACAGCCATGCAGTTATCATGGTGGTGGCTATGTCCGTAATGGTAAGGGATTAAGTAGGTCTCTACTGAATCAGATTCAGATATCGACGAGAAGATGGCTTGTTGCTGCTGACTACCGTCAAACGGGAGTTGGGCACATTATTTAATAAATCTTGGAGAAAGATCTCTTGATCTTGACTCTTTCGATTTAAGGCTTCAGTAAGTACTCGAACCCGCCTTGTATGATTTTTGATCGCGCTTGGTGTGGACCATAGATGGTGTGGACAGCTTATGGGAATGGTGATCAAATAGATTAATAAATCGAATTATTTCTTTTTCTTAAGTGGCCAACCGGAAAAGCGAGGCCCAGCCCGAGGAAAACTGCTCAGCGCCGCCGCACGTAGTGATAATATTTTCTTTGCCGCCGCCGACCGCGCTTTGCTGGGGCCGTACCGGCAAGTTACCCCTATTCTTTTGTCTATGTGTAATTTCATAGTTCGTCTTGTACCTACATAATCTGTAATTTGATTGATCGAATTCATTCTCTTTGGTCCGTCAAATTTTCCTTGGCGCGCCGGGGTTTTATTTTCACGTTTTGTTGAAATTATGTTACAAACAATGTATATTATAAAGTGAAAACGGTGTTTTAGTTTTTATCGATATGATGTCATCCTACGATGATAGTGTTTTAAATTTTGACTTGGCGTTTTTACAACAACCATCGATCAACACGGTAAGTAATTGAGGTTATGTTTCTTGAATTATTGGTCTTTCAATTCGATTAGTTTTAGGTTTGTTACTGTGTAATATAATGTTGAGAATGTAACATTATTGAGTCATATCATTTATACCTTCACATATATGTGTTCTAGAAAAAAAATTACAACCTTTTTTGTTAAATTTTGTTTTTATATTGATTGTCAACTTGTTTTTATTGAACAAGTGTTTATGTGCTTTAGGATATGATATCATTTACAGTTACTTGGTTAAATGAAATAAAATTACTCAAATTACTAAAATGTAGCCAAACCATTATTGGCTGCTTATACTACAAGCTCTGTACATACCCTAAAAGTAAAACCCTATCCATGTTTGTGTCTGAAGATAGTTACTAAGATGGTTTTTGGAATATTGATTGTTTCAATGCACTGTATTCTCAATTTCTAATTTAAGAGGGGTATTGTAAGTTTGATGTGTCTGCCTGTCTATATATTATGGTTCTGGTGATGCATTTTCCAAAACCAATTATACCTTACATGTTGCCCAGGCTTAACAGTTTCATTTGAATCTGCCCAGTAATCCGGAGATTAGTGTGTAGAAACCGACAAACAAACAGTAATTTTTTAAATTCTTGCTCTATTACTATTTCTCCATCACCCCAAATATTTTTGGAAATATATTTAATGTACACACACATTTTTTACTGTTTTATTATGTGTACAGATGGTCTTGTTTGTTTGAAATAAGATTGTGCATTTTCTGGCTTTTTGTTTTCCAAACAAGAAAAAGCCTAAAAAGTGCTTTCGGTAGGAGGACTTGATATTGAATCCCAAAGGCCAAAAATAAAATTAAGTGACTTTTATAAATTCCAGGGTCTCAGTAAATTAGAAAAACAACGAAAAGCTATCCTCATTGCAAAGCAGAAGACAATAAAAACTGAGTAAGTACCTATATACTGTTTTCAGAAATTTTGAACCACAGTAATATAAATAAATATCAGTAACATACATAAGTATTGAATAAATATTTGTATAGGGACAAATCTCACAGATAAAGTGAACCCCAAAGTTAGTTCGAGACTTGTGTTAGGGACACTAACATAAGGGTACTATATTTTACAATAAATACGGATATGTTAACGGAAATGTATAAAACCTAGGAATTGTTTACAATACCTAGGATATGTATACAATTGGGTAGATGACTGGGTCAAACATAAATTATTCAGTAAAGTTCATAAAATAAAACGTCACAAAATAGTGTTACTTTTCATTGATCACATCCATTTTTAACAAGATTTTAGATTTATTGATGCAGAAAAACTGATATAAAGGGCGCTATTTGACGTCAAAAAAGCATGACGTCACTCTTTTGTATTTCATACATATTCCATAGAAAATGATTGTTTTGACGTTTAGAAAAAAGTGCCTGATTTGACTTGTTGTCATCTAGCGGATTCCAAAGCTAATAAGGGAATGTATTAAATATTGTTTCAAAGATTATTAAATACACATCTTCTCGGAAATGTATAAATTTCTTAAGAATTGTATACATTTTCAATATCTATATAAATAAATAAAACCAAAACAAAGGGCGCTAGCCCTTTGTTTCGCGTAAAATTTTTACTGTTTTCACTTAGGTGAACATTAGTTTGGTCTTAATTTGTAATGTAAAATTATTGTTCAACCTAATGTTTTTTTTTTGCATAATAGTAGTTTAGCCTTTCAATTGTTAGCCCTTATTTTTAGAATCTCTAATATTACAACGACTAAAATCGATTCTTTAGAAGTAACGATAACCTTGTATAACTATTTTTTAAAACAAATGTTACTTACTATAATAATATTTTCGGGCGAAAGTAACACATACACAAAAACAGCTTTGCTGCGGAGTGTAGGTTAGGTTCGTTAGGTTTCCTGTGACCAAAACGCGAGTGAGCGACTCAAGCTGTCCGTCTGTCTGAAAACCATGCTGTATCGAAAGAACTGCAATAGCTAGACAGTTAAAATTTTCACAAATTATGTATTTCTGTTGCCACTATAACAACATACTTAAAACAAAATAAAATAAATATTTAAGTAAATTTCCCATACAACAAAATGCGATTCTTTATAGATCTAGAATACAATTGTTTTATGATACAGTTCTTGGTACCAATTTGATAGAGCGTTTATTACATTTCCGACAGCTACTTAGGAAGTGTATAGGTTACCAAGGAAATGATTCTAATATAAATTAATTCACACATTTTCGGGCGGTTTTAGGTATTATATACATTTCCTAGGAATTGTATACAATGACGGATTACAAACATTTCTATTAACATATAAAAATAAACATCTAAAACCCAGGTTAATTTGAAAAAGATAATTTGCTATCTTGACCTGATCAGAAATCAAACCTGGGACCTCCAGAGTGATATTTTGCACATCTCATTTCATAGCATCATTTTATGTCTGTCTAGACAGAGACCTGTCTCATAAAAATATCAGAACAGGAGTTTAACGGCCTGGCCACAGCCTCTGGCGGTGCGGATCGCGGTGCGGCAGGAGGCGCGGCGTGCGGCGCGGTTCGCGGTGGTATGCCACAGCGACAGCGGCGGCGGCAGCGGTGGACGTATTTAGAGAACAGCTAACTATTAAAATAGAAGGGAATTGATTTTTTTTTCGATCCATAAATTGTTTAAAACTTGCCTATATTTATGATGTGAATTTTTTGACATCCATGATGCTGGTCTACTCAGTATTTCACTTATAAATTGTTCCGTCTTCGGTATTTATATGAGCTCAAGGCGCGGTAAAAACAAAATGATTTGTTTCGGTCGCGCGACGCTGATTACGTCCACCGCTGCCGCCGCTAACGCCGCGCCGAGCTGTGGCCATCTTGATACTCGCGCATACATTTGTTTCATCCGCCCGCCGCGCGGCCGCGTACCGCGCGATTCCCCCCGCGCCGCACACCGCGCCGCAATACGCGTCGCCGGCAGCTGTGGCATACTCCATACATTCCCTACCATTTGTTTTCGCCGCTCACCGCCTGCCGCGCCGCAATCCGCGCCGCAATCCGCGCCGCAATCCGCGCCTCCGTGGGCTGTGGCCAGGGGGTAAGAGTTCTTGTGCCTTAAATGAAAAATGTCTAAAAGTTTAAAACTTTTAAGGCTAGCAGTTGTAGTAAAGAGCAGATCTTCAGTATTGTTATGTATGAATACCAGGCCAAGTGAGAGTTGGGGGCTCGCAAATAAAGGTTTTCAACCATTATCTATAGAAAATCACGTTTGTTGTATGGGAGACCCCCTTAAATATACATTTTTATTTTAATTTAATTATTCATTTTTAAAGTAAATATACAGCAGTGGGACAGTAAAGGTTAATAAAAAATAAAAAAAAGTAAATATACTACTGAATATTTTGTGAATATTTCAAGTTCCTGTTGCCGTTATAAATATCAAGAAAATAACGGCGAAAAATGACTATGTTTAATGTGTATGTTTCACCTGATAGTAAAAATAAAAAATTTACTTTTCAGCTCTCTCATTAAAAAATATTATGACAAAAAAGAACTCCTAGAAAATGCAGAAAAATCCCTTTTTGCTTCCAAAGAAGAATGTAAACAAGTTTGCATTGACTACAAAAATGTCTTAGAAAAATGTGAACAACTGGAAAATGTAAGTTTACCTTTTTAATTGACTTAAATATTAAAAATTTCTGACAAAAGAACCTCCTCTGTTTGCCAAGTTGGATAAAAAGGATCTCACTGATTAACTTGAATTTTTTACAAGCTTTTAAGCTTGTAGAAAATACACTTAATTTTACTTATTTAACTTGCAATGTCTCTTGTACGTTTGATTAGGTCTAATCTTGCAACAGAGTTTTCAACCAGTTATCTTGAGGATAACTGATTGTGCTGGACTTTTGCATGCTTGTGTAAGTGGGATGACAATACAATTTTTTGGAGTCAATGAACTGTTCTGATGATCGAGCTGGGAGATAAATAAATAAATAAATATATAGGGACAAATTACACTGATTGAGTTAGCCCCAAAGTAAGTTCGAGACTTTGTTATGGGATACTAACTCAACGATACTATATTTTATAACAAATACATATATAGATAAACATCCAAGACCCAGGACAGTTTGAATAAGCGGCCAAGTGCGAGTCGGACTCGCCCATGAAGGGTTCCGTAGTAGCAAATAACATAATATAAAAGTCTTGTAGTTGTTTTTTTTTTAAATTTTATATTTGAGTTGATTGAATGAAAGGTAAATTGCCGTTTATGATTTATGACGTATTAAAAAAAAACTACTTACTAGATATCGTTCAAACCAATTTTCGCTGGTAGTTTTTATAGTTTTTTAATTCCTTTATTTAAGAAGTTACGGGGGGGGGGGGGGGGGGACACACACTTTTTTCCACTTTGGAAGTGTCTCCCGCGCAAAGTATTCGGTTTAGAAAAAAATGATATTAGAAACCTCAATATCATTTTTGAAGACCTATCCATAGATACCCCACACGTATGGGTTTGATGAAAAATAATTTTTTGAGTTTCAGTTCTAAGTATGGGGAACCCCCAAAATTTATTGTTTTTTTTCTATTTTTGTGTCAAAACCTTAATGCGGTTCACATAATACATCTACTTACCAAGTTTCAACAGTATAGGTCTTATAGTTTCTGAAAAAAGTGGCTGTGACATACGGACGGACAGACAGACAGACATGACGAATCTATAAGGGTTCCGTTTTTGCCATTTGGCTACGGAACCCTAAAAAGGCCATTTTCCAACTTGCCCTGACCGGGAATCGAACCCGGGACCTCTGGGTGGCGGACTAGCATAGTGACCACTACGCCATGGAGGTCGTCAATATATATTCGACAGAACTCAGTTATAAAGCAACAAACTTCATTGAGTAGGACTTGTTTGAGTTGTTTTGACAAGCACTTTATGGTAGACAATGTCTAGGGTCTGGACTCTGGACAGAGGCAGAAGGTGGTCAATGAAATTCAGTAATAAAACGACGCAACTCCATCAAGTTTGGGCTTAATGGATGTATCTTAATAAGTACTGTGGCCTCAAAAAAAAGCCAGTACAATTTATTTTTTAAATAAATGAAACAAAAATAACTGATCATATATATTTTGCTTGTTGTCAATTTTTTTGTGGTGATTATTAATGGTCACTTAAACTAAACTTGATTTTTAGGGTTCCGTAGTAAACAAGGAACCCTTATAGTTTCGCCATGTCTGTCTGTCTGTCTTTCTGTCCACGGTCCTACAGAGAAACTATAAGTATTAGAAAGCTGTAATTTGGCATGGATATGTATATTAATTATGGCAAAAAAGTAGTAAAATAAATTATGGAAAAAAATATTTTTTTCAGTGTAGCTGCCATACAAGTAAAGACGTAGTCAATATTTTTTTTCTCGACAAACACATTGAGTGGGGTATCGTTGAATTGATCTTTCAAAAATTTTGTTAGCTTGTGAACACCATTTTTCGATTTAGGGATCCGTTTCTGAAATATTTGGGTTTAAAGTTCAAATTTTTGTTCGAGTCAAGTGTCCCCCCCCTCTATCTGCTAAACGGTTATATATAGCCACGTGAAAAAAATAGCAGCGTTTTACCTACCAATAAAACGCATATTAATTTACTTACCTTATTCGAAGCTTATTTAATTGAGATAGGCTTTCCTTTTCCCGCGTTGTATGTCTGTCTCTTTCTACCCTATATCGCCATCTCTTTCTACCTCCCTCCACCAGGCAGTGGGGATTGTCCGTTGTCGGACAGTCTGCCATCTTGTTGATCATTGAGTCGATAAACTACCAGGCAGAGCTGGTTCATAAGCTTCGAATAAGGTAAGTAAATTAATATGCGTTTTATTGGTAGGTAAAACGCTGCTATTAATTTGACTTGACCGTTATTCGAAGCTTATTTAATTGAGACGTGTTTGTTATCGCCTGGTGGTGGTGAAAAGAGATGCCCAATGTGATTTAAGAAAAAAGGTACATCATGAAGAGAAGTAAAAAAGATGTTAATGTTTTGCATTAATCTATTCAAAAAAAAAACATCAATTACATTTTAAACAACCAAATAGAAAAAGATAAAATCAATATTCAATTAAGATATGAAACAAATCAATTTTGCTCCGGTATGAGCAAAAATCTTAAGTAATTTAATCAGCTACATCGAACAAAGCTGTCACAGAAGGAGTGACAGATGTTGGCATAACTTCTCGTTTGTAAAATTTACAAAAAGTGTTTTTTGAACGCCAATTACCTCTTAGCAAAATGTCTTCCAATGGATAATTGTCCAACCAATTCTTTGAGGCAACCGCAGATCTTATGCTCCCAGGAGTTGCTGTTATGTTTGCGTCTTTCAACATAGTTTTGATCCAACCTGCTATGATTGCCCGAGATGCAGGTTTTGGTTCGCCTCTGGTATTTATAAACAATGTATTACATTTATTAGAGTCTCTGAAAGATTTAAGCAAATTGATTGTGCGTTTTATCCAGAAAACAGGATTCAGGTTGTGACATCCCAGATTTGCACTCAACCTCCAGCCTGATTGTCTATAGTTTGCGGAATCAGTTTTGGATCCGAAAACTGGCCAAAAAATTACAGATTCTTCAGTAATATTACAATGCTCAGAATCTATGTTAAGAAGAGTTAAGTCATGAATTCTTCGGCCCGAACATAACAGCAAAAGAGCAGCAGTATGACGCTGGGTCTGAAACGTATTATTAGCATCAACATTATAATTTTCTATATAGGAGGCTAAAACATCTATATTCCAAACTGGTGGTTTATGACGTCTAGGTTTTTGTAGTGATATCGACTTCAAAACTTGCTTAATCAAAGGATGTGAACTCAACTTGCCAGCACACTCTACATTGCAAAGTGTGGCGATCGCAGATTTATGTACTAAAATAGTATTATAAGAAAATTTGTGAACTAAATGTAAATCAGATAGGTATCTCGCAAGGTCACTGCCATTAGGGTTACATGGGTCGGTATTATGTTCTTCGGCCCACATAATCCATTTTTTCCAGGCGCAATTATAAGTTTTTTGTGTCGAAGATCGCCAAGATTTTTGAAGAAGATTAATTTGATCATTATTCCACCCCTTCAAGTTATTTGCCCACCCCCACATTTCCACACTTCTAGAGTCATATTGTTCACGTGTGGAGGTGGAAGGCCTGTCGATATGTCGATTAGGACTTCCTCTAGATTCATAAGTGTGAATGGGGGGGCTAACGCTCGCCTCTTCACATCCGCTCTCCAGAAAACTCGATCCCATCGAGGTACCACTAACAGGTAAAATCCTTGGCATTGATTCAGGTGACTTAATACCCTGGGGATAAGAAAGGGTGGAGGAAAAATCCATGCTAGGGAATAGTTCCAAATCTGAGAGAAAGCGTCGTGAAACAACGCTTGGTGATCGTTTATGTCCAAAGACGCATAATTGATCACTACATGAGCGCGATCGGACGCAAAAAGGTCGATTAGGGGAGTTCCCCATTTGGAGAATACCTTTTGAGTGCTGCCGGGCAGCAGATGCCATTCTGGAGTTTGCTTCAACCTCGACAGATGGTCGGCATGCCCATTGTAAATCCCTGGAATGTGATACACTTTCAGGTGGATTTGATATTCGTCGAGAATCTGGTATATTTGGCTTGTCAGGCTTAACAATGGCGCTGACTTGGTGCCCCCTTCGCGTCGGAGATATGAGATAACAGTTCTGTTGTCGCACTGTATCAGTAAAGTGCTGTGACTCAGGTGCTGACAATGACCTTGTAAGACTTTTAAGATTGCGATCATTTCTTTTTGATTGCAATGGAAGTTTTGTTCGCAATTTGTCCAAACACCCCATAGTGACAGGTTGTCTAATCGAGCTCCCCATGCTAAGTCCGACGCATCGGTGGTCAGGTAATGTGACGGTGGAGGTATGTGAATAACAGATGGACGCCTGCAATTCGTCAGCCACCACTCCAGATTCTTTCTCGCATCCAAAGGAATCTCGTGTTGTTGCCTGGGATTCCTCCTCAATAGCGTATTCAGTAGATTTAATAAAGCACGATAATTCAGGCGCCCCTGTGGCACAGTGAAACTCGCGAAATTGAGGAGACCTACCAGACTCTGTAAGTCCATAAGATTTGTGCTTCCTTTTTCCAGCATCATGGTTAGTTTGGCTATGAGGGATGGCAGTTTTTCCTCGGGAAGCTGTTTGTGATTGGTCCATGGGTCCCAATGAATTCCCAAGTAAGTTAAAGCTTTTGTCGGTACTAAGATTGACTTGTTGTAATTGACTATCCAACCCAGTGACTCCAAAATTTGCAAGGTCAACTGGACATGGTTTTGGAGAATGCTTGGATCTTGATGAGCAATCAAAAAATCGTCCAAATATACCACTATCCGAACATTCTTTTGTCTGAGTACTTGAGCAATCCAATTCGTTAAACTCGCAAATGTTTTTGGTGCTGTACTCAGGCCAAAAGGTAAACAGTTCATTTCCAGTACTTCGTCTTGATATATTAGGCGAAGGAACCTCCTGTGGCTGCGAGCAACAGGAAGATGAAAGTAGGCTTGCGAGAGGTCTACCTTGCAAAGCCAATCCCTCGATTGCAAAAAATCTGGAATACGGGTCACGTTCAGCAGTTTGAACTTTTCGGTTAATATGAATTTGTTTAGAGCTTTTAAATTGAATATCGGGCGGGACGTCCCGTCGCCCTTGGGAACAAGAAAAATTGAAGACAGGAAACTCGGCCCTGACTTGGCCCTTGATAAAACCCTTTGGTCTATCATTTGCTTTATTATTGCAGACATTTCGTCCGAATGCGGCACACTTAGACGATTCTTTAAATGGTTTATATGTACCAAAGGTGGTTTTTGACAAAAAGGTATGCGATACCCTCTTATAATTTTCATTATATAACTTGGTGCCTGCATTCGTTCCCATTGGTGTATGAACAGCTTGAGACGACCCGCTCGAAATTTTTTCGAGTCACAATTTTTTTCGCTTATTGTCATTGTTATATTTTGATTGAGATGACTCTCTTTTTTGGCCAGACTTGTTCTGCCCATGACCTCTTGCGTTTCCTCTAGAGGAGCGGTTTCGAAAGGAATTTTGGTTGTTTGATGAGGCCGAATGATAACAATATCCTTGCGAAGGATTATGTGCATTACAACCACCTTGCGGAGGTGGGTTATAACAATGTGATGCATGCGAGTAGTGTGTGCCACTGCATGAACATTGAGAAACACCATGCGTATGTTTTTTGTGTGCAACCCCCTGCGAGGAGGTGCTAGGTTTTGGCTCAACCTGCGAGGTAGAGCTCTTGTTCTTTTTAACAGGCCAGAAACACTTTCGGACGCCACCAGCCTTTTCGATGGTACTTGAGAATTTTTCTGCATTAAACAAATACGAGGCCGATGGTGGTATCTTTTTTAAATTTGTTTTCACTAATGGATCTTTAATTTGTTTAGTAACGCAATCTCTACGCATCTGGAGAATTCCAGCTCTGTGGCCACAAATAAGCTGTAATAAATCTGAAGAGATTTTAAGAAACTCCCCTGTGGAAAAAACCTCATTAATCTTGCCATTAAGGGAATCATAGGTAAGATTATCAGTGTCCTTAGCCCATAACAATAAATCACGTAAAGTTGTCTGCAATGACTCCCTTTGCTTAACAGCACACATCGTCAATGCAGCAAATGCCCGGTCAGCATGTATTAAATGACGAGGAGCTTCATATTGCTTTACTTCCTCATTTAAATCGATATCTGTGTAACCAGGAGCGGAATTGTACAATTTTTGAGTTTCCAAATATCTAATAGCATTCCATTCAGAATTATCTAAATGTTGAAAATCATTAAGCAATTTCAAGTGTTCATCTGAAGTTTTTGGCATGCTTGGCTCCTTAAGTTTAGTTTCTATATCAAGAGTGAAAATCTTTTGATTATTTTCACTATCGGGAGGCAATTCTGACACGTCGTTATAAAGATTGTGGCTAATTCCAGACAAAATAGAAATAGCATCATTATCAGAAAAATAATCCTGAGGTGTACTCACGGTTCGTTCATCTTTCTTCATTAATTGACGACGAAGGTTACGTACTTCTTTAGACAACTTATGTACTTTACGAGAAGAACGATGTTTTCTTCGCCCTCCCTTTTTCTTCTTGCGGCGATTACGGTCACGGCTTGAAGACCTTGAGTCACTCGATGAATCCGAACTGCTACTAGACGAAGATGAACTGGTACTATCCTTTCGAGACCGCTGCTTTACACCAGATGGACCCGGAACTGGTTCTAGATCTCGTCCCACACCAGAGTTATCATTTACTTCCATACTGAAAAATTCGCAAACAATTAGGATATTTAAAGGGTAGAATTTGAAAAGAAATATAAATCGAACGAAAATCGTTAAACCTTAACACTTTATTCCACCAAATAGGTGAATAATAACCACGCACAATGACACAAAATCACTTTGTTAATATTAATATCATAAATCGAACGATAAATCGTTATTACTCTAGTTTTACCAAAACAGGTAAAAAAAAAATAATAATAATAATGGCAGAAACACAAGTCACACACAGTCACTTAGTAAGTACATAAAAATGAAGTTTTGTTACTTACACGATTGTTTGTTACACTTACACAAAAAACTTTTATTGTAACGGCCCGTATCTAGCCCGTTATTTTTTAAAAAATTGCTCGACGTGAAAATCTATTGACAGACTTCTGCACACGGCGGGAAACAAGACGCCAATGATCAACAAGATGGCAGACTGTCCGACAACGGACAATCCCCACTGCCTGGTGGAGGGAGGTAGAAAGAGATGGCGATATAGGGTAGAAAGAGACAGACATACAACGCGGGAAAAGGAAAGCCTATCTCAATTAAATAAGCTTCGAATAACGGTCAAGTCAAATTAATTATAGAATATATAATGTAGTTTGAAGGAAAAATATCAGAGCCAAGTAGGGTATACAAATTAAAAAGTTATAGGCGATCAACTTATAAAATGTACTTGAAAAAAGACATTTTCATACAAATTCAATAGATATTAGTTTTTCGACTTTTTAGTGGCAAGAACTCAAAGTTGGCATTCGCAACTACGGAACCCTACACTGCGCATGGCCCGACACGCACTTGCCCAATTATTGTTTGTTATAATTGTTTCATACTTTGCTTCATGCTTATAGGCTGTAAGTGCCTTGTAAGTTGTAGTTGAGTACTTACTATAATATTTTTTGCATAATAATTATTGATTGATTGATGAAAGTTTTTTATTTATGCACAGTGATGCCTTTGTTTGGTACAAGTTTGAAGGAAATGTGTACTTAAATGTTATTTTATTTATTTTAGGAGGTTAAAATAGTACAGCATTATAATCAGCAACTGCAACAAAAGCTCGCTGATGCTGAGAATCAATATTGTGGGATACAATCACATGCGAGGCAGTTGGAGGTATGTTTAATTTAATTTTTGACTAGGCTTAACCCGCGACTTCGCGCGAGAAGTCGAAAATTGTTCTTATAGGATTTTTAATTGGTATTTTGAATGTTTAAATACTTATAAAATATAACAATAACAATCTTTATTATGGTGTAAACATTTAAAGGCCTAGCAGACCCGGCGAACGTAGTTCCGCCTGTCGTTCCCGTCCCGTTCCCTTTCCCGTACACTATAACATAACTTTATATATAGATTTCATAAAATGATTACAAAAATATTACAACTTATATGTTTCCATGTATTTTACAATAGGACTGATTTATTTATTTTTTGTTTAGGTAATATAACCTTGTTCATCCGGCTATGTTCTCGGTTGCATCCTAGGCATACTGTTTTTTTTTTATTTTTCCTTTCTCTTACTTGTTTATTTATTTTTCATTAATCCTACTTCATCCTTTCTCAAGATTTCCAATTTTTCTAAGTACAGTGCACATTTATGTACTCAATTTATAATTTCAGTTGCTGGTCAAAGAACAAGAGGCTCAAATTGAGTCATTAACACATGAAAGTAATCTAGAAAAATCAAATAGTAAACATTTTTCATCAACTACCTCCACTCTGCAGAGGAAAAATGAAAGTCTCCTTCGCGACTTATGTTTGTTGGGAAAATTCTTTTTGGGAAAGAGTAAGTTGATCAACATCGATGTTTATATATTTAATTTAATGTAAATATAATTAAGTCAGTACTGTAACTGTCACAAATATAAAATGCTTATTAAAAATCAAGCAAATTATTATGTATGACTAATAACTGCTATTTATCATATATTTTCATTTTTAGAAAAAATCAAACCCAAACTTCAGGCTGTTCTTCAGAAATATGATAAATTTCTTAAGAATGATAATGATGATTCCTGCAATGATTCTTTTGGCATTCATAGTGACGATGGAACGGATATTTTTGAAGATAACTTGATGTCCCCACAAAGTCCACGGGACATGGAAAATGGAGACAAACGAGTAGAGGTGAGAAAATTGCATTTTTTTTAAGGTAGCTTTCATACATGTAAATAAGTAATAATTTATTTTTCTCGATTTACCCATGGGATGGGATTTCCTCGTTTAGGCGCATAATGTCCAAAGCGCAAAATGGTAAAGGAGCAAAATGGTAATATCTTAAAATGACAAAGGAGCAAAATGGTAAAAGCGCACAATGGTAAAAAAGCAAAATGGTAAGAGCGCAGAATGGTAAAGATTGTAGTATATGAGCTGCCAGGACTATATTAACATGATTTTGGTGAATTGTGACTCCCTATCAAGTAATAAAATACAAATAAAATGTGAACAGCTTTTCATATTTATTTATTTTTTAAAATTATATAAGTAATCAACATTCATAATCACAACAAAATGAAATAACATTTACGAATGGTCATATGAATGTTAATTACTTATATAATTAAAAAAATAAAATAAATGAAAAGCTTTTCACGTTTAATTTGTGTTTTATTACTTGATAGGGACTCCTGACAGCTCATATACTATAGTACTGATATCTTTACCATTCTGCGCTCTTACCATTTTGCTCTTTTACCATTGTGCGCTCTTACCATTTTGCTTCTTTGTCATTTTGCTTCTTTGTCATTTTGCTTCTTTATCATTTTGCTCCTTTACCATTTTGTGAGCGATTACCATTTTGCGCTTTTGACATTACGCGCCTAAACGGATTTCGTTAAGATGGTCTTTTAAAAATACCGAGTTTGTGAACATCATATTTTTAGATGTGTCGCTGTCTAAACGGTTGTAAGGAAAAAAAATTTAGTATATTATGAAGTTAAAAGGACAACTATCAGATCAAAGTAGGGTTTACAATTAAGGCTTGGTAGGCCGAGTTTTTTAAAACCATTTGAGACATAAAAAATTGTGTTTTAAAATCTGAAAAAAAAAAACAAGATATGTCTTAGTTAAGGATGCCCTGTGTGCCCCACAAGCTGTACCATGTTTGACCTATCCTCTGCCTCTGAGGGAAGGAGGTGTAAAAGTGGCAACGTTCTGGAAGAAATTTTAAATTTGAGCCAACAGGTCTATAAGAAGTTAAGGATATAGTCAAAGTCGCATTGAGTGACATGATTTAACAAACTACACCCATTAAAAAAAACGAAAGTAACCTCTTTTTGTAATATTTTTTCAAAACTACGACTAAACTACTGATATTTTACATTAAATTTTTGTGCTCAATACGCTATTTTAGTCCATATGAAAAAATATCTAAAAATATATTCTTGTAATAACTTAGGCCAAAAACAGGTAGAATTGTTTTACTTTTAGTCCATAAAATACCAAATTTTTAGTCTTTGTAATCTGTTTTTAAACAAAAATAGTAGTCGCCAATGTTATTACGTCATACGACTGGGTAAACTAAAAAGTGTCAACTGACAAAATTCATAACCATAGAAAAATATGGCAAAAGTATGTGTTTTTTTCAAAAGTATGTAAATGTCCTAATAAAGTCGCATAAACAAATTTGAAGAGTCCCATTTTATATCTCTTATAGCTGTTTAAAAACAATTTAAAACCGATAAAGTCTACATTCCGCGTCAGTTCGCGGTGATTCCCCGACCCCCATTCCCCATTCAGAGAAAATATTTAAAAGACCGCAGAGTGTCTCGCAGACCATCCGAGTGCAGTTAGAATACAGGACCCTAAAGAGTTATTGTCGACCAACTTATAAAATGAAAATTTCATAAAAATGCTATAGAAAATGTCTTAAGAAAGAAAGCCGGGAGGCGTGAAATCAAAGTCTGCATTCGCGACTACGTAATTCACCACTGCGCATAGCCCGAATTTTATTTTATCACCACTGCGCATAGCACACATTAAATTCACAGGCTAAAAATGTTTTTTTTTTGTTTCAAAACTTATTGCCTTTTAATTTTAAGCATTAATGTTAAAGTATTTAGGCTTGATTGTTCTGGGCTAACTAGTATATCACACACTTAGGATGAATCGGTTTGGCCTAGGATAAACTGGTTTGGCTGCTAACATACACATGTATAATACTTTGACAATGATCAGACTTCCTGTCATACACGTGTTTTACAGAATATGCGACACTGACAAGATGTTTGGCAAGTCCGGTCTCGGTCTGGCTGCTTTCAGAAAGTATTGAATAAGTTGCCAGAGTAATATACAACGTGGAAAGGACATTCTCGTAATAAATCTCGTAACAAAACACTATAGTACAATGATAATAAAATAACAGTCAAAAACAAAAATCGACACACGCACACAAATGCCCGGGCGGCTGCACACTTTCGTACGGAAAGACCAATTTTTTTCAATAGCTCAAAGAGCCCATGGGTCGTTGTGACGCAAAAAAATTGCCATTTAAATATTGTTTCTAATAACCCATTTTTAAGTAACTCAATATTTACAGGGTCAATCTTCTGTGGAAGTTCAAGAAGTAATTGTTGTAAATCTTAATAGTACTGGAAAAGATGGTAAGTTTCTTTCAAATATGTAATTTTTTATTTTGGTGTAAAATTTAAAGAAAATAACAAAAAAATGTTGTTTCAGGCTCATCCAGATGTAACCTAGATGAAATCGACGACGAAATCGCCAGTGCAGATACAGGTCGAGGCTCATCTATCGCTTTTTCGGACAGTGATAAGTGTTTCCGTAGTCCCGATTATTTCATAAATGATAGCCATAGCCCAGAAATGAGCCAGACAATAGTCAATCTTAATACCGCGGAAACTAATCCGGAGCGAGTGACCGATACTACTGATATTGCTACAAGTCCAATTAGAATTGAAACACCCGTTACATCTGTTATTACAGTCGATGAATCAGTTAGCTCTAATGCCCCTGTTCAAATTAAAAATATTCAAAATCATCGAAATTGTGATGCAACTGAAGTAAGGTCTTTGATAAATACATCAAACCAAGATAAAATAAATGACCAATTTGCAAATATTCAAGAAAATGAATGTGTTCAGGTAAACGATAATAATCAGTACAATGATGATGACAATAGCAGAGAAATAGAAATGATTCTAAGAGATATGAAATATAATCGTGGCTTTGTCACGCCTTTACCTAATAGTCCGTGTAACAGCCAAAATCCAGAAATGTCAGAAGTAACTAGCAGCCGAACTGATGAAGATATTTATCTGTTTAGTAAAAAAGAAGCTCAAAATATTAAAGAGGACTTGGACAGCTTAAAGAAAAGTTACCATGGCCTTTTAAAGGCATTTATAGGATTTAAACGTGATCTTTTGAATCCACTGCCACAGACAGACAATAACCCAAACAAAGAAAAAGAATCAAATGTAGATATTTCTGAATTAAATCTACCTTTCGGAAATATTGATGTCCAAGACGATATGACAATGCAGAACGAATATTATGATATTCAAGATCATCACAGAACACCACAGAGTTACAATGTTACAACAACAAATGATGATAATGTTAAGGAGGTCACGCAAACACAGAACGAAAATGACCCCGACTGCGATGACTTGATTGAAATGAATGATCTAATTCAAATAGATGAAAATACACCTATGAATTACTCAAAAGATTGTAATGGCCAACCTCTGAATGATTCACAAGTAGAAGAATTAGAATATCCAATAATTATAATAGAAGAGCAGGAAAATACTTCGGAAAGAATAATTAGTAGATTGGAATTTGAAGAAGATGCTTCACAAAGCCAACCAGAACCAGAACACACGGATAATGTGATATGCAACACCCCTGAAGCAAATATAGGAGACAAGAATTCTCCGGACTTAAACCTATTCTCGTGTAACCAGAGAATTAAAAGAAAAATAATAAATTCGAATAAATTAGAAAGATTTAGGAGAAAAATGATACCTAAATGTAAGATACAAAGAGAAAGGATGTTGACTTCAAGGAAACCTCGAATTAAAAAACAAATTGGTAAATTAATTAGGGTAACAAATATAAGCCGTCCTAAGAAGAAGGTAACTGCTACTGATTCTTCAGCATCATTAAATGATAAAAGAGTTTATGATAACGCCGTCAGGGTTATGTCTCAATTTAAATGTAAACGGCATAAGGAGAAAAATTATAAATCAGTTTTTAAATCCAAGCGAACCAAAAATTTCCAAAGTGTCTCCCATAATTTAACGCCTATTCAGGCTGAAACATGTCCTGAGTCAATGCCGGAAATATCTCCTGAGTCTTTGGTTGAAATGTCTCCTAAATCTGTGTCTGAAATATCTCCTAAACCTGTAGCTGAAATATCTAAATCTATGGCTGAAATATCTACTAAAGCAGTGTCTGAACTAAGTTCTAAAGGTGTGGTTGTAACGTCTCCTAAATCTCCATCTGAAATATCTCCTAAATGTAATATCATAAAAGTAACCGAGAACCGACCTGATCGGACTGAGAAATCATTTGATATTACTGATTTACTTTCTAAATTGAAACCAAAACCAATTCTTAAGCCTTTATGTACGCAAAACGGAATAAATAAATCTATTCAAAAGAATAAATCAACAGAACCCTCAGAGCAGCAAAATATGCATTCCCTGAAGTTTATGCAACCTGTAATCTTGGTTGATAGAATACAAGATACAATAGAAGTAGACCAAGATAATATAATACGTCTAAGTGATAACTTTAAAAAATCGCCGTCTTTATCACCAAATATAATCACACGGAGCCGTAGTAAATGTGAAAAATCACATCTGGCAAATCTTGAAACAACCTCGCCAGTAAGCACAATAAACGCAAAGCCTGACTTTTCATTGAAAGAAGGTAGGAAAATGCTGAAACGAGTTGCGGCGGGTGACAAAGAAATTGAATGTAAAAGAATTTTGCGAAGTTCTTCTCGCTCCATCAATTTTAATGAAAGTTTAAATGAGAAAATCATTCCTGACGTTTCGGTAGAAAATTCTAAAAATGATAAAAGCATTGAAAGTAAAAGGAATTCGACATTCGATGATATATTAGCAAATACACATAAAGGTTTACAACGTGATGCATCTATTAGTTACAACGATCTTGATATTTTCAACGAACAGGAAAGTAAGACATCAAAAACTCAGGATCATTATAAAGTTAACCATGATCATCCAAAAGACAGCATTTTATGTACTGTGCTTGAAAAATACAGTGTGTCGAAAATATATTTCTACCCTAAAAAAATACCAGGTATGTTCTTGTATATTATTTTATTACCTTTAATGCTATCATTTTCTGCTAGTTATGCAAATAGTACCTACTTTAGTATTTATAAATGTATTTATTCCACAGATCGTGTTACCAATACAATTAGTAAGTTGATTGAAGATGGTCTTAAAGCTATAAATGAATTACCTACTACTGAGGCCAAAAAAGCTATGGATCATTTAGTGGAAAAGCTACGGAACTGGAATGTTAAACAATTTTTAGCGGGTTTCATGAAGTATTTACAGGAACCTCAAAGAAAAGTAGAATTGTACTCTAAAGTGATCTCACCACCAGCACCTCCTATGACAAAATATGAACAAATACTGCTTTATATTATAATACATTTGAAAGATGTTTGGTCTGCTGTTGATGTAGTAAATTTGATTTTAAGCAACATAGAATATATAATGTTTAAAATCAATCATACGCCAGACTTCGATATAATTGAGAGTATGTCTCATTTTTATGCAGTAATATGCAGATATTTCAAGATGAAAACTCGACTGAGACTGTTTATGTTAGATGGCATGTACTGTATGCAATTTAAAGCAATTGTGCTAATTAGGCAATGCATTGATGTGTGGATGCATGTGTTACCATTAGCACATATGGGCATCGGTAAGTGACTTTAATCTATTTAATTATATTTAGTACTAAGTTGAGATACAAAAAAATGAGTTTTTATCTTCTTTCTAACCATGTATGTATTTTTAACTTTGTTTTAGCTAAGAACCCATTGGTAATATGTGTGGTATATCTGTTGCATTTTTATAAATGTGAGGACCACTTTCACAGAGTACAAGATATACGTAGTATTCTTAACAGAAAATACTCTTATCAAATGTCAGAATGGAATGAAACAAGGGTTCTGGAAATGTTTAGAAATGCTATCTATGAACTAAAGGGTAAGTACATATCTTTTTTTAGTGTGTATGTATATGTGACTAAAATTTAGATTTTGATATGTAAGTCACTTTGTAACAATATCTTGGTTGTACTAGAATTGAAGAGACAAGACCATGAAGTTCATTTTGCTTATTTATAAATTTTGGAAACTGAACTAGAAACAGTTCCTGATGTTCTATTTGAGATACTTGCTTGTGTTGCCGAGAAGTAGCCATAGGAACTCAGTATGAAACTACGAAAACCTTCCATGCCCTAATGGAATATATACTAATACCCAAAGGTTATTTTAAGCTTGTTGACCGACACAAAGGAATCGAAATAGTGATGGGTTGTACGCCGCATCGCCTTTTCTGTTCGGCTTTTACAATCTGCGTAGGAAGAGAAGCAGCTGATATATTTTAACTTTGTCATGTTCAAAGGCCAATATATGAAAGATTTAAAAAAAATCTTACTAATATTCTTCTTCATAATCGTATCCCCATTCCATGTCTGAGAGTGTTGATCATTGGACCACTATTACTAATATTGAGTTCAACAAAATGTGTCCGTTCTATTTATAGCGGTGTTAATGTCGTATAACAACAGATATACTATCTGTGGTTAGCTGTAAAGTTTTGAATACATTATTATTAGGTGTCTAATCACGCCTTATGTAATTATTCTACGTAATGTTCTTTTGCCTTACAGATATCCCTGTTGAAAAGAAATGTTTACGATTATCTCTGATTATACTGGCGAAACGTCAAGGGCCAAGATGGTGTCAAAAAAATATTATTACAAATATACTTCAGCCAATCATAGAGAAAAAGGATTCTCCCGATCATGTTAAGCTATTCTGTGTTTCGTTGTTCGGACCTTTGATGAAGCCATATCCAGTGGACATGAAAGTCCATTGTGAAATAGTCATGAACCTGCTTCTAGATATGAAAAAGCAAAATCGTGAGTATTTTTTATCTCGTGAATCGTGAATATATTTAATCTTAAATCTTAATAATTAAAATTATAAGTTAAAAAAAACAGGTTAAAATTATAAGTTTGAAAAAAATAGGGATGCATCGATACGTTATTTGTCGATACGACATCGATACTCATACAAACAAATTCCTAAAAATTAACAAGTTTGTGCGAAAGTGTCGATTTGCGAAAATGACCTTTTGCAAATGTGACATTTTGCAACTGACCAATTTTCGAGCGACGACCATTTGCGAAAGTGACGACCTGCGTCACAACCGTCGTCATTTGTTTGTGTACGAAGTAAGAAAAGATAAATGGTTTGTAAAATATAAAATCAAGTTAAATTCAAAACATAAAAGTGCCTTACCAATTTTGAAATTTCGATATCGGATAATTTTGCCCTATAGGTGATTTTGCCCCATTATAATATTGTCAGGACAGTTTGGTTATAATAGTTTTAATCACTGCCATCTCATTTTGGGCATTTTTTAAACTGCGTGGGCATTTATTATAATTTCTTATTAATCACTTGGTCCATAACAGATATACATGCAAAAAAAAGCGTGTTGAGCCTTTTCGTCGTCAAAAATGTGTTCGAAAAGTTGTTGACCTTATTAGAAAAATGACTATACTCTGGTTAAATAAATAAATATATAGGGACAAATTACACTGGTTGAGCTAGCCCCAAAGTAAGTTCTAGACTTGTGTTATGGGATACTAACTCAACGATACTATATTTTATAACAAATAATTTTGCTAAATACAAAGTAATTATGTTATAAATTATAAATTACATAATTACTTTGTATATTTGCAAATGTATATTGATTTATAAAGTGTATATTTCAATAAAAAGACATGTCAAGATTGTTTACATTTATTTAAATACCTAACCAAATGATGGAGTATAAGTGCGAAAAAGACGATTGCGAAAATAACTCTTTGCAAAAGTGACCAATTTTCCAGTTATTGCTTTTACGAAACGCGAAATTTAAAAAGTATCGGTATATCGGCAATATAGGTATCGCCGTTGCCGATATATCGTCAAATACGCTGTATCGCCGATATATCAGTATCGGTGCATCCATATAAAAATTATAGCTATTCAGAGCAAAGCGTAGTGTAGTGTAGGCAGTTGCAGTATCCAAGAGGCAGTCGGATGGCTCGCGGTAAGTGTTGTAGCTCCAGAGATGGGTGTGGAACCGACTTGAGCAACCCGAACTGTGCCAATTTGACCTAAGACCTCAGATTACAGAACGTCCAGAATGAGTGTTTCATATAAAATTCAACGTTATAACAGAACCAATTTGCGATATACGTGTGCGGGAGCACCGCCCACCGCGGGTGTATTATGAATGTTTTTGTGTTGTGTGAATTATTCCCAGCGCAAAAAATACCACAGAATTCATACCCTGATTAAAATAGGCTAGCTGCCTATTTTAATTAAGGTATAAAATGCTTTAATATAGCCATCTTGTCTTCATTCTTCATTAAAAATAGATTGTCTAAGGAACTTTTAATTACTTGCATTTATTTTCATTCTTTATTAAAAAAGGATTGGCTAAGAAACTTTTACTTACTTGTATTTTAATTTCAGCTTCACCATCCATGGAAGAAGCAATATTTACCAGTCTAATACATATGAGTAAACAAAATTATAATCGTGTGGTCAGCGCCCTATTATCATGGTACCCAAAACAAGTTTCGCCCGAATGTCTCGACGTATTGCGTGACTTCGTGAGGGAAAAACCAGCAAATGCATGGAAAGCTCTATTATCAAAAAAAAATATTATAGGCGACGCACTCAAACGAACTGAAGACTAATTTATCGTGTGAGTATGTAATACTTACTGATAAGAGATTTTAACAATAAACTGCTAATAGTGAAAAATAATTTCGTGGAATCCGCCTCTACAGTAACATACACAGTGTCACTCAGAATATAGCCGAAACTAACGAGATCTCTCAAGCTTAAATCCATCAAGCTGTTTAGGCTGCAGAGCGTCCCATAGAAAGTTACATACCCACCTACATACACACTCGAAAGTCTGAAAATTCTTCTGACGCAGTCGGGTAAAAACAATAATTAGTAATTGAGGGCTAAGTGTCATTCTAGTGATAGTGTAATAAAGAGTATACAAACGCTTCAGGTGATTAGTGTTTTCCAGTGATAGTGTGTGTAATGAATGAAATATGGCAAAGCACTAAAAAGACTGAGGACTTAGTGCTTTTCCAATACTAGTGTTAATGTATTAAAATAAATACTGTGATTTTAGAATAGGTAATCTTGTCTTGTAAAAATAAATTTACTAAAATATGGATGATTTGCTTTATTAATTATTAAAATCTGTAGATTTTCTTTTAAAATTTATTATTTTAAAATGGAATGTTTCCATTGATATATCATTATGTTACGCTTAACAATTTCCTAAATAACATAAAATTTTATCTTATTTAAAAATTAGTTTTATATTTTTTTATTTCAACCATAATAACATGAATATTTACAAGCTGTGTTCGAGCATTTGGTGTCAACAGTTTCACAAATTTATGATAATACTGAACAAAATTTGTCAGTGCCATTTGCAACAAACCTGAGCCTGTTACCAAATTAGGGAAAGAGACAAGAACTTCTCTATGTATTTCTTCTAGGCTTTGTTTCCAACCCGAACTGAATGATGCCACTAAGGAGATAGATTTCTTCTCTAGACTAGCAAGCTGGGCTTTATTATCCCCTTCTAAAACCTGTTCGCCTTCTTTAACAAATTGCATCATTCCCCCAAAATGAGGACTCAATATCTCTTCGACGTATTCTGTGCTCCTTGCTTGTAGTTGCTCCCTGAAACTTTCAGCTTCTTTAGTGTTATCTCGTGTTCTTTCCATTAATATACTTAGAACCATGTCGTAGTTATTGATCAGAAATATTAATTGCTGTATTCTTTGTGGAAACTCTGCTGCCATTTTCAAAAGAAAACAATGCACTTCATCCTGTAGTATGAGAAGCAAATTACTTAACTCTTCAGAAGGAAATTGTTCACTAAGACTGAGCATTGCAGCTGAAAATTCTGCATATCTCCGAGTAATCTGAAACAGAGTAAATATTTTTATTAAATATTTTATATGATATATGAATACAAATATGTTACTGATTCTATTAAAAGCAGTAGTGTAAATTACATAAATCTTATTGAATGAATCCAAATTTGTTCAATAGGTTACTTTTAGTAAAAAAAAAACCTAGCAACTATGTACTCGTACTAAGTACTTGAAAAGACGCAACACATCGCTGTCGTGTCACATAATCAAGTTCAAACGTAGTTTAATACACTTCATTTAGTCGCTTGCTAGCTCTTGCGCCTATTACTTTCGACAGTTTATATGCAAAAACCATAAGAAACCACATGGTGCATTGCATACATACTATATTTAAGGAACACGACCAAGTGTAAAAGACTAACTTTCCACTAGAAAGTAACCAGATTTTATAATGCAACTTTAAAGAAGTGATGAAAATGTTGTCTCGAATGTGATTCGAACCCACGAGTCGATTTTTCATCACATTTTTAAGTTGGATAATAATGCGAGTATTGTAATGCTGTCAAAAATCCATATTAGATTTTATAAATTGAAAATTATTTAACGAGCGAGCGAGTGGGAGCGAAGTCCTCCGAGTCTACTTTAACAATCCGGCGTTTGTATGTAAGTATGCATTATGTATGTTGGTTCGACGATAAATCAAGTATTTTGATTAGAGCGTTAAGAAATTTGGCGTCGTAGTAGGCGAGTAGAATTGGCAAATATTTTTCTAAGTTCGAACATGATCCAAATCGGTTAAGGAATTGCCGAGATATGGAGTTCGCGAGTTCAGTTCGGAGCGAACTACTAGTTTATATATTTAGTGGCCTGTTCTCTTAGCAAATCTAGGGCTGCGGTTTTGAAGGACTATTTAAAAATGACGCGCTGCAGAACCACCAAATATAGAACATGGTAAGTATTCCTTAATCAATTTTTGACCTTAATGGAACACTTTGCTAGTATAAAAATCGCCCCTGTATGTGCTAAGTTTTATTCAAATATATAACTACCAAAAATAGAACATGGTAAGTATTCTTTAATCAATTTTTGACCTTAATGGAACACTTTTCTAGTATAAAAATGTCTGTGTGTGCTAAGTTTTATTCAAATATAAACCCCTTCAACCGCAATCGTCTGATTTGTCCGACAAATTTTTTGTGCCTATTTCGGGATTGGCTAAGAGAATACAAGGTCTTCTTCTAATTTTAGTAAGAAAAGTATGGTTGATTGGGAGAAAATGCTCTTAAGTACGATTCACACTTGCGGCAGCGCGTCGGGCCGCATCGGAGCGTATTTGACAATTTGCCAAAGGAAATTGAAACATCCATAAAGTAGTTAAGTGCCATATTAGCATGCTATTTACGCAGTTTTGAAGCTGACCGGCAGCGCTCAGGCTCCGCGGTATACTCGCGTACGCGATCGGGTGCTCGAGCACGCGGTCGGCTGCTCGACGCGGCTCGCGGCAGTAGCCGCGAGCCAGCTATCAGACAGCTATCAGCTATCAGGCAGGAGCCAGCTATCAGACGCCGGCAGTAGCCGGCGTCTGATAGCTGGCTCCATACGGTTGTCTTGTTGCGTGCGCGGGTGATAGGTCTCGTCAAGCAAGTGTTTAAAAATGGATACTGATGAAAAAGTCATCACATTAAAATTTTTGTGGATTAAATCGCAACTCGTTATGTAATGTATGAAATTCACCGACGTAGCACTTTTCACCCATAAGTCATCAACCCAGATTCTGCCCAGTTTTTTCCCGTTTCTTTTACGATTATTTTCGTCTTCCTACAATGCAGCTGCCAGTAATAATACCACGTCCCGTTCACTCATCATATCTTATACCTTGAAACGAGCAATTCTTGTATATATATATATATATATTTAAATAGGTATATATATAAATTTCTGTGATCTCGAAAAAGGCTCTAACGATTTCGTTAAAAATTTGTATATGGGGGTTTTCGGGGGTAAACAATCGATCTAGATTAGTTTTATGTTTGGGAAAACGCGTGTTTTCGTATTTTCATGCGTTTTTCTTTCCACGCAGAATATGGTCGCTAATTTCGTCGCGCCGACCGCCTTGTTTTTAGCTCAGCGGTTAAGGATACCGGGTTCGAATCCCACTCGGTGACTTACTTTTTTTTTATGTTTAAATTTATATAAAATTGTTTATTTTGCATTGTTTTTAGACAAGTTTAAAAAAATAAGGAATGTTTAAGATGTAACCGAGCAAAGCTCAATCGCCCAGGTACTATAATTAAATTACGCAACTTTAACACGATAGCATTGAAACAGACTGAATGCGATGCGATGTGGTACTAGTACTAATCATAGTCATAGTCAGATCGTGCCGACGCGCTCCGACGCGACTCCGCTAGTGTGAATCGTACTTTAGCGTTAAGTCCGCCATTTATTATGGAGCAATAAAATTTTATAAAAAAAGTAATTGTCTGATAAATCAGACGTTCACGGTGAAAGGGTGAATATCTATCAATTTCATTTTACTTACATAATGTGGACCAAGTTCTTTGTTGGATAATTTTGCAGGATCACATTCATGTACACTTTGTATATTTAGTTTCAAGACATATTCAAGCCTTGGCCAAAGAGCACTTTGCAATGAGTCCCAATAACTGAAAAATAGGATATAAGTATTTATGATTGTGTACACCGATAGGTGACAGTCAATTATTACGTCACGGACACGAAACGATTCATAATTTGACTGTTTGAAGAAGAGACATTATAAACTATCTAAAATCAATACGTTCTATTGTGAGCAGCACGATTACAATTTGTCGACAGTTTATAATCTCGCGCGATTTTTTATAAACAATAGGTATGCCAAAAGTTTGTTGGTTCTATGGCCAGAAACCGAATTGGTTCTTTACAAAAATAAATAAGCTAATGATATTTACAGACCCAAATCTGTGTTCAGGCATTTCGAAGTTATGGCACTATAAAGAAAGACACATATGGGCAGTGCTGGCGTATTCAAAGCATCAATAATATACATATTTCATCCAACTAAAATAGTGAAGTCACTTATAAAATATGTATCTTCATATCATAAATAAATAAATAAATAAATATATAGGGACAAATTACACTGATTGAGCTAGCCCCAAAGTAAGTTCGAGACTTGTGTTATGGGATACTAACTCAAAGATACTATATTTTATAACAAATACATATATAGATAAACATCCACGACCCAGGACAATTTGAAAAAGGCCATTTTCCAACTTGCCCTGACCGGGAATCGAACCCGGGACCTCTGGGTGGCGGACTAGCATGGTGACCACTACGCCACGGAGGTCGTCGTTCATATGAACCTACTAACGGCTGTAACAATGAACTATACTGATACCTGTCCAATGCTGCCACAGCTCTCTTATGACACATCCATCTGTATCTTTCTATCAGTTGTAAGCACAAGAACAAAGCAAGGCAGTCATAGCACTCCAAAACATAGTTTTCAATATTTTTCTGAAATTTGTAAAAAAAGATTTAATTAATTTATATGGAAATTTAATACAGTAGGTATGAACTGAACCGTTTTAAAAATTTAAAAACAGTTTTATAAAATGGTTATCTAAGGAATAAATTAAGAAAATAAAATAAAATTTAGGGTTTAATTTTTTTTATTTTTCTATGCCACAGGATAGCCATGATGATTAACAATTTCTGACTGGCCCATCAGATTATCTATACATATAATAAAACATTAAAAAAAAGTGTCTGTTCATAAAATTTTCCAAAAAAAATATTTGGGGCGATGGTGACATAGTAATAGAGTTATAATTTAAAAAATAGTCTGTCTAAATAGAATGATATTTTTCTTAACCAGTTATTTTTCATATTAACAAGAAATTTAATCATACTATTTAGAGATAAAAAAACAATCTTGTGAATTGATGATTTTTTTCTCTTGTTCTTACTTAACCATGGCATATTCAATCCATGGATTGCATTGCATATGCCTCATTCATGGTATATTTCACTTTTTTTATACATGTTGAAAGTACAGGGGATTGATGGGTTCAATATATTATATTCTCAACATTTACTTTATTAGTATTTACTAATGTTTTTTGTAATCAGACTATTTTATCAGTGCAGATTGGTAATCTGAAGATTTTTTTACCTAAGGAAGGGGGTTAGTCCATCCAGTTACACTATTAGAGAGCATATGAGCCACAGGAAGTCCACTGCTGGACATAGGCCTCCCCCAAGGATTTCCAAAACCAACAAGAGTGCAGCTCATAAATAATTGTATAAGAAGATCAATCTGGTAACTATTTTTTGAACTTACCACTAGTAGAGATAGTGTTTTTCCAAGAATTCTATCAAATAGTTCTTGGGCATGACTGCCCTTCACATGGAAAAATTCAGTTGTGAACAAGTACTCCCTGCAACCATTGTCAACCAGTGCATACTGAAGACTTCTAAACAGGGCCTCATAGGAATACTGAAAAAAAACAATCATACTAAGAATATTTAAAAGACAAAAGTTAAGAGTGTTTGTGTATGTTTGTTACTTCTTCACGCACAAATGGCTAGACCAATTTTGATAAAATTTGGTATGCAGGAACCTGACACCCTGGATTAACACAGGTTACTTTAATCACGAGTAATAGCGCAGGACGCAGCTAGTAAATAAGTTTTTTAACATGTCAGAAGGAAAATATCTATCATAATGCCATTATATTTTTTTTCAGATTATCATAAGAAATAAAACTATTAGGTACTTACTTTGGTTTTTTGCTGAACATGTGGTACAATTATAGGTGCTTCCAATTGCTGAGCTAGAACATCACCTCGATTTCCAATTGTGAATATTGTACTTTTATTTTTTAAATTCGATTTTTGGAAAAACCCTCCTTTAGATCCATCTTCAATACCCATAAGATCATCTTTAGTAGGAGCTTCTTCATATTTTAATTTGTCAAGTCGAGATGCATAGGATTTAAAATATGAATAATATACTTTGCTTAATGTGTCAATATATTCATTGCATATCTCTTGGGCTACATTTCTTTCATTAGCTAACACAAATTCAAAGAAGAATTTGTATTTGAGCATAGCATTCTGTGGAATTTGATAATTAGCCATTGGTTTACGAAACTTGTATATCTGCTCTAAAATGTAGGTCCTGATTTTAGACACTGCTTTTATTTTTAACTTTTCAAGAACATCTTTCACATCATGGCATGCTTTAGTTTCTTTGAAATCTTGTTCTTTTACAAAATTAAGCTTTTGGTTCAGCATGGCTAATTGAACCATGAACTCTTTGTCAGTTACAGGAACATTATTGATACCACTGGAAAACATAAAGGGGACTCCAATAAATGACTTAATAAATGTTATCAATTTGCATAAGTACCAATTAAATGAACTATAAAATCTTACAATATTAGTGTTTCAGAAACTGCCATATCTTCAATAAATGATGAGAGAGGTCCCTTCAGCACCTGCCTGTTGGACAACTGCACAGACATACTGACAGAGCGTTTCTGAAGACTAATGATTTCATTGCTGATACTACCAAGGTCATTCTGAAAAAAATTACATTAAGATATTGGTATGAAATTAAGTAAGTACTTATTAAAGGTAATTGTGCAGATATTGGCATACATATGGGGCGAGAAGACACATTTACCTAACTATTCATATGATGTATGAATTTTATTTACTAACTGAACTTTGTACACAAATGCAGGACTGCTAAACATAAGGTTAGCCCTAAGACACATTTTATTTGTTATTCTCTTTTATCATACACTTACCTGAAAAACCATAAGCATACTCTCCATACGTGCCAATATTCCATCACACTCTTCTATTTGATTGTGAAGGGAACTAATATTATCACTTTCCTTCAAATAGTCCGCAACTGAATTCTTTTCAGCCTCCTTGATACCTTTGTCAATTTGTAAGGCATATTCACGTAAATCAGTACCTTTTCTAAGGACTTCCTGAATCTCGTAGTCCTCCAAGTTTTTATCCAACACATCCTTCATATCGGGTGAAGTCATTTTTAATTAGGTAGGTACTTATTGTTTATGAACTGGAATATTCGAGTTAGCTGTTTACAATCATTTTATTTACGATTACATACGAAAAGTTGATTAATTATAAGATTTCAATCCAATAGTCAATGCACAATCTATCCAATAAAATAAATAAATTAACGAGAATTAACTAGGTACTTTCATTTTTAGGTAAATAACAAAAGTAAAGTACCTCCTGCCACTAGATGTATTGGGCGTTTTTCCACTACCCGGCACGGCGGCGGCAACGGCGAGGTGACGGCGACGGTAAAACGACGCAAAAATGTACATGTATTGTTTGGTACGCTTTTCCACTAGCCGGCAGCGGCCTCGATAGGCGATGATAGACCAATCAAAATAGCACAACCTGGACATAAATAATAAACTCGTTGTTTTCAATATTTTATCGGATATCAATATTGAGTATGAAATATTAATTAGATATATTATGTAATTTATCCGCGGTCGCAACCGTATTATATAAAAATCGTGAGATTTTGTACACTACTCAACTTTTCCCTAAAAGCATAATAGGTAACCAAAGACCTTGTTAGTTTAACTTTTAGGTGCATTCAAATGCGATCACTTAATAGCAAAATTAAACTGACCCCATTTTTGTTTATACATTTTTTTTCACAGTTTTCACCTGATCTCGATATCTAGTTAAGCCAAAATGATAACCATAATGTTTATATCTTTATAAGCTATATTGTGTCTTTTTAGACATTAAAAACCAAAATTAAACATCATTTTTTAATGTTTTAAAATTAATGTTTTTCTCAGTAGCCAGAAATAGTAACTGTGTTATTTTTGTTTAATTATAGCTTTTTGTGTACTATAATCACATTTTCATCAAAATTAAACACATAAACGTCTTACTTAAAACAAAAAATATTTGATTGAAAATACGCGAGAACATGTCGTGAAGCGGGATGCTTGCGGTGATTGCGGTGCGGTGCGGGGAGAGAGAGCGAGGCACTAACCGGGTGAGCGCGCGGCTGCGAACGAGTTTATACGTGTTTTCAACCGATCGCGCCGTGTGCTTACAAAACATATAACTCGTAAATATGGAATTTTGCTAATTGTAGGATTGTTTTGATTGTGCCTTGAACTTTAACCCATTCGCAACCGCCAATACCAGACACAATAGAAAGACGATGAACGTGGGCATTTTATTGCCGTCCGGGTCTTTACGGGTTAACGTGGTAACACAATGAACAATTTAAAACTCTAAAAGCAATATAAGTCTTGTAATACTCTTGTTGTCACGGCAAACCCGTACAACATGACAGCCCCTGGACTAATACCGTTCCAAAAATGGGCCCCTGCTGAAACATTCCGTTTCCCATGACATTGCATATTAATGGGATGTAACATGAGAAAAAATTAAATACATAAATATATAACGAAGTGTTTATGCTGTCGTACTAAAATGCAGTTGGGTATTTACAGAGTGCAAGTTGCGCCGTGCAACTTAAGTAGTGTCGCGAACGAGATAAATGTAGAATATTCACGAGCAAGAACTCTGCTGGCGAAATAGACTCGGAATGTTCGCGAGCGGAATGGTATAAAAAAGACGTCAGGATAATGCAAGCGATACTAGGCCTTATATTCTTATAGCATAAAGGCTAGAGTTCTTTGAATGGTCGTCGGCTTAGTCGCACTCACACACACATACCGGCGTCTCGATGTTTCCCGTCCATCGAAATACATTCGTCAAGATATGAGAATATTCGAGAACAATGTAGACCGCTGAGTGCGTAGAGTGCACGTCCCGCCAGTTCAGTATGAGCTACGAAAGCGATAACTTCGAAGCGAACCGAAGCAAAGGAAACCTACCTCAGTGCGACAAGTGGAAGTACCTGCGACTAATTTGGCGAGATACCTGGACCTCAGATGCTACGCGACTTGGACTTGGACATCAGGAAGACCATCTTCACGTGTCAACCTTTGGGTTCCGTAGTGAATAAAAACCCTCATACGAACTTTGGCGTTTTTCTCCAAATCTCGAACCCAGTTTCGTAACAATAGCATTTTACACAATTTCTACCCACCGTTCACACGATGCGACGCCCAAGTTACGTCTCAACGCAATTCGCACTGCACACGTGCTCGCAAGTGCCCGCACAGAGGCCGTGTAGAGTTAGAGAGCAGGACTAAAATGTTTGACATAGATAGACTTATTTTTAACATAGACCTTGTCTATCAGACTTCTATGGGAAATGGCAGCATTTCACTTCTCTACATCAGCTGTCTGAAAGAAATTATCGCTATTAGCTATAAGACCACCCACGCCCATTGGACATTTTAATGTCTTTTTCTGTGTGCTATGTACATTTTAAATAATATATTTTTTTTGTATTTAATAAAGTATTATTACTATTTATTATGTCGTATTATAATAAGCGCTATGGAAGTTAAACTCAGTTGCTTTTTAATGCATAAATATAATCAGTAAAAACCAAAACGAAAACCACACTTTAATTTTTATTTTTTAATTTCAAACCACTACACGACACTAGTCACTAAGTATTGACTGGCCAGCTTGTTCAGTATGACTTCATCACATGGCCAATTAATTCCTAGCGTGGTTCATCTAGGTATCATGTAATGAGGTTCAATGAGTTTTTTAGTTAAAAAAAGTAGAATTACAGTCACATAAAAATTAATTATTTCAGTAAAATAATTATTGGGTTTGGACCTAAAATGGCGAGAGCGATTGGACACATTTAAGGCTAGGTATTCCCACAGAGGCCGTGCTTTAGAGTTTTTGAAAACCATTTGAGGCATAGACAAAAGTGTTTTTTTCATTCCATCTGCTCAAAAAACGATGGTTTCATCCCAAAACATTTGGAGCTAAAGTTACTGCTAGTTCTCTCGGGATTAAAAAGTGAAAAAGTAAATCTTACAGGATTAAAACACAATTTGAAAATTGAACACGATGTTATCTATGTAAAATCAGCTAAAAACAAAAGAATTAAGTTTTAATACAATAAATAACTGGAACAGACTTCGTATTTTTTTAAATTTGGAATACATATCATCGTGAATGTAGGTAAAAATGTTTATGGTCTTTGCTTCGAAAAAGGAAAAAAGAATAATTAGCGCAATTTTTGTCTTCGACTCAAAGTAATTACAGATGTTTTAGGTTATATTGTGTTAAAATTAATTATTTTGTGTAAATTTAAATCCTTTTTCGTAAGTTTAAGCCGATAGTGCACATTAAATTTATGGTTATTATAAAAATCTTAAAATATGTAGGTCCACGCAAACAAAGTTACGAGTTTATGAGTGAACAAACATTTTTTTTAGAAGTTTGATCTTAAAAATTATTTCTTAGTATTTATTGAATGAAAACGACACTAAATAAAGGTTAGTACTTGTCGGAGCTTTGATTAGGTATTGTAGTTGTTCTACTTTCTCCATATTCTGTTTTGTATCTTTTTGCTAGTTTTTCTCATGGATGGTGATGTAATGTGTGCTACTTGCGTACGGTAATATTTTTGTCTCGGGCGTTATACACGAATCCCTCGCTTCACTCAAGATTCCAACGTAGAATCACTCGCTACGCTCGTGATTCAACTAAGGAATCCTTCGTTTTGCTCTGGATTCAAAGTAGCGCACTTGACTTAAAAGTATTACTTTTACGCCTTGTAGCACAATCTACTATTAAACTCTTAAAAAAAGGTATGTATAAGTTAAGTATCCAGGCTTCGCATTCAGTTACAAGATCCTATAAACTTCATTCGGTTGGAAAAAATCCCAAAGTAACCCTTTTTTGTGATATTTTTTCAAAACTACGAGTAAAATACTGATATTTTACATAAAAAATTGTACTTAATTAAAGCCACTTAATATTTACAGATAAATTCGCTGAGTTTGACTTGATATAATTATTTTCTTAATAATTATATGAAATTCGCGAGCGCGACGACTTGAACTCGGCAGGTCCGATTAGACGCGTGCTAGCGCTTACTAACATTGGACCAATAAAACAACTAAAGATCGTTAATAGATTCAGGTGTTACTTTGCGGAAGTCAAAGTTACATACTATATGATTTGAATTATTTTGTGTGATTCCGCCACCAGTTCATGCAAACTATTGCCGGCCGGCGCCCACCCACTACTGTTAGTCCCAGCATACCTGCCACCAGCAGCCCGTGTGCACCCGCCACCAACAGTCGTTAATCGTTCGGCCGAACGATCAACAACTTGTTTGGTGCCTGAGGATGCCTTGTGAAGAGGCGAAACACGTGTCGCGTATACGACGTCCGATGTTGCTGCAGCCACAGCGGATGCAGCAGCATGGGAGGGGTCATGCATTGACTGTTGGTGGCGGGTGCACACGGGCTGCTGGTGGCAGGTATGCTGGGACTAACAGTAGTGGGTGGGCGCCGGCCGGCAATAGTTTGCATGAACTAACTGGTGGCGGAATCACACAAAATAATTCAAATCACATAGTATGTAACTAAAGATCGCTACATGTTTTTACAAGCTTTTATTTAACTTGCAATGTATGTATAAATGTAAGTATGTTTGTTCGGGTGGAATCTTCGAACTCAATTTTCAACCAGTTATCCTCAACCAATTTGGCTGAAATTTTGTATACTTTTGTAAGTCGGATGATAATACAATATGATGTCAATGGGCTGTTCTGATGATGGAACCGGGAGATATTCGACGGAACTAAGTTAGAACCTCATCGAGTAGGTCTCGTTTGATTTGTCTTGACGAGTACTTTTTGGAAGACGATGCTTATCTAGGATCTGATTACGCAGACGGATGGTCAATAGAACTCAGTTATAAAACAACACAATCGAGTTTGGGCTAATTTCTAACCTTTAGGTACGAAACAATAAAAAGACTTTTTAGCTCATGTCACTTTGAAATGTAAGGATTCTAACGAAACGCCATTCCACAGGTATGGCACTTCATAGATACGAAGTAACAAATATACCTAGTACTACTACAAACGAAATAATATAATCTGTGCATACGTCAAATGTGTGAGTTAAACAATCAGGGTCGCCACCACGTAATTTGTTGCTTTGCTTACCTGTTATCATCACTCGGAAATCTATAAATATACTCAAAGTACGCGCGCACGACTCGAAGTCTTTTGATACTTTATTCATTTTTCTTACTTTTTGATACTTTTTAATTACTGCATTAATTGCAGTATTGTTACCATACAAAATATCCTTTAGGTGAGTATGATGATAAGTTAAATCAATGCTAATGATTTCAATTGCACCCTATAGATTATATATTCGTAATCTCCTTCTTTGCAAGTCGTGTGAAAAATACTGGGATCTAGGTGAGACCCATGTTTTTTAGGTTCAGTGTTGTATCATAGATAGTAAATAACAAAACAACATAATACCCATAAGTTTATATTCAAGAAAAATAATAAAAACCGACTTTAAGGTGTTTACTCCTAATAAATTTTGAACGGCTGAACCAATTTCTAATAAATATAGCTAAGAACTATGACGAAAAGTCAGTTTTCAAACAAAAAAAATAAATCTTCGTTCAGGCCTTACGATGCCATTAACAGACACCTAGATACACAGACATACCGACACGTCAACCTTATAACACTCCTCTTTTTGTCGGGGGTTGAAAATAAACAAAGACACTAAATAACGACTTTGCAGGGTTTATTTGTTGCTATTAATTTTTTTATTAATAAATCGCTACTGTCAAATTATGTTAATAGGCGATGCGGCTAGCAACCCATCACTATTGATTTATTTTTTGATCACGCTAAGCCTTTGGGTCTTACGGCCCTGGACTCTGTCTACCCCGTCAGCATTAATATAAGATAATGTAGCTGTATCGAACACTACTTTAAACAAAGTTTAATCAAAATAAAACTATTCTACTGCTTATTTCTATACTGTGTCGCTGGTGGCGTCACATTTGAGCTCACCGACGCAGCGTCCACGCGATGCAAATTGCGGCCGGGGCAGCATTAAATACCTACATTTGTAGGAATACCCGGCTTTAACGATTGTTTCGTGAACTTTCATGAGAAAACCTATCAATTAATTGAATGGGTCAGAATCAGAAGACCCGGATCGACTACTCACAACAGTTCAGTATTGGTTTAGACCTTAAAGATTAAAGGAACAACACATCTCTAATAACCAACAATACTATCGATAGTTTGTGTACTATTGATAGTAATTCCTGTTTTAGGGCAACAATATGGATAACCAACAATACTATTGATAGTATCGATCATGATGACGAATAAACTAACTATAGTATTGCGTTTCATAAACTATCCATAGTATCGATTATTTATTTATTAAAAAAGCAATACTATCGATAGTTTGTTCGTCGTCAGAATCAATACTATCGATAGTATTGGTTTTATTCAAAATACAGATAGTTTATCGATAGACTAGCGATAGTGTATTATCGAGAGGCAACACTGGTCATCGCAGTGTTGTGCGTCGCGATCGCGACTCCGTAGGTACGGGAATGTGGCTCTTCGCAGTCGAGTTTCATGCGGAACGGTAACAACGCGTAGGTACGTACCGGTAAAATTACCTTTAAATTTTAACAATACCTATAACGTTACTATTACTACATAAACGATACCCGTACTATACGAGTATTACCCTTAAAATTTTAACATAATGAGAATTCTGTTACTGGTACTTAAAATGTGAATTTGGTACCAGTAACAAACCCTGGGGATAAGTCCGCAGTTGTACGTTTACTTTTCTGATTTGTGTCTGTGTTCTTTATTATGTACCATAAAAAGCTTTATAAACAAACCAATAAAAGCTCAACAATGTAGTTATTATCGATCTAATAAACACAATATTTCAATAAATCTCCACCCTAGCCGATTCATGGTTAGTAAAAGTTCCCACGTGCTTATAAAAGTTTGACAATGATTGACTACAAATAAATGCATAAGACGACGCGACGAAACTACTGTACACGAGAATCACTTGCGACTCGCTACAGCACGGTCGGGAGTTGAGGCACAAACCAATGACGACCTTATTGTGCAATAAATAACGTTCATATTAAAACGCAAGTAAGAAAAAAATAGAAAAAAATTATAATCGTAGATATTTTTTGTTTGATTTGTTCCTTATAGTATCAAAAATATGTTGACGGCATAAGTTAAACACTTTCAAAATAGTTATGTATTTTGGCTTTACAAAAAATACAAAAAATTGTAAATGTAGAAATGCATAAAATGAATTTGTTTAATTTTTAATAATTTATCAACACACATAATATTATATTTAGAATAAATTGTTGAAAGACAGTAATCTATAATTTCTGGTGAGATAAGCCTGAAAATTTGTAACATACCGAACCTTCTTTATTAACGATAGTGCTAATTGATTAATTTGTTTAATTTAGATTTATTCAACTGGAATGCACACGTTATAATATGGTAGAGGTAGTTTTCCAAAGTTATTAATTATGCTGTACTTATGAAATCAAAATTTGTTCAATTTTCAGTTTTTTGGTTTTTTTACACTGACGCAGAGCCCTAAATTGTTTAATTCGGTTTATTTTAACTATAACTAACATTACTTTATATCATACAAAAAGAAACTTACAGTTATAGCATTATGTCCAGGTACAGCTATATTTACTGGTCTATGATAGATATCCAAGCTGACCCTCCTTTTGTAAATAAAGGCGGGTCTCCTGCACCTAAAATTTCGAAACATTACACAAAAAACATGAAACAAAAATATTATTTTTCATACACAAACCGTCTCCTGCAAATAGAGATGGGCATCTACCCGGGTATTTACCCACTCTTGGGTATTTACCCGATATGCACCGGGTATATACCCGTATCTACCCGTTTGGGTGGGTAGATTGGAATATTTATTTAAAAATTAGTGTGAGTCCACTATTTATGTGTAGAAATGTACAAAAAGGTTATATAATGTATAAAACAATGAATATCTCTAAAAAAAAAAATTGGTTGTTTGTAAAGTAGGTTTACGATCGAGATGTTTACGTGATAACGTCGTTTCACGGAATGACTGGCAGCGCTCGAGATGAGACGGGAGATCGGTCCGTCTCTCTCTCGTTATACCTGCGATCGCGCTCGTGAAAAAATAACAAAGATTAAAATCACTGATGCTATCCATATTAAATATACAGATGCAATCTTATTTGTTATCTGATTGCTTATTATACATATAATTAGGTCTATTTACGTTTGCCAGCAAAAAATGTAAACGTAGACCTGTCAATTTGTATGTTCCCATACAACGGGTAGATACGGGTAAATACCCGGCATACTATTTTGTGGGAAATGTTATGACAAGTTAGTGGGGGATCGAAGAACTCGTCTAAACGAATATCTTTTGTTCGGAGACCAACCCCGAAATCAGTAGTTTTGGCTCCTAAATTAGCGGTCAAAGATACCTAATCTCTATTCATGTATGGGGGTGCTCGTGTATTGACATCGCATTTGATGTCTGATTGCTCATTTTAACATTTAGTTAGGTCCACAAAGATTTGCCAGCAAAAAATATAAAGTTAGACCTGTCAATTTGTATGTTCCCATACAACGGGTAGATACGGGTAAATACCCGGCATACTATTTTGTGGGAAATGTTATAACAAGTTGATGGAGGATCAAAGAACTAGTCAATACGAATATCTTTTGTTCCGAGACCAACCCCGAAATCAGTAGTTTTGGCTTTTTAATGAGCAGTCAAAGATACCTGCTCTCTATATATGTATGAGGGTGCCCATATATTGACATCGCATTTTATATCTTCTTACTCATTTAACCACTTTTATGTATGTCTATGCGCACCTCCGAACAAAAAATTTATAATAAATCAAAAAAGCCTATTATCAAAGTATGATTAGTATGGTGGTTTCATATACTTTAATGTCAGATTGGACGTCTACCTGCATTTTAAGCATATTACAGCGCTGGCACACACTTTCGGACACGTTTTGCGAAGTAATTACTCATAAAATTCAATCTACCCACCAAATGGGTACCAAATTGTATACCGGGTATTTACCCAATCTACCGGGTATATTCCCAAATGGGTAGATTGGGTATTTACCCACCGCCCATCTCTACCTGCAAATAATTTTTGTTTTGAATGAAACATTTCTTTATGGTTGACTTCATCATGAGGTGCTACTTTTCAAACGCGGAGTCACTAAACGAACGGTTTCTTGTATGGAAAAACCATTCGTTTAGGTGACTCCGCGTTTCAAAAATGACACTTAAGATACCTAATAATATTTATTTCTGATTACTGTTATCATCATTTTTGCCAGACGAAGAACTAGAAGATGTGTTCTGCGTTTTACCAATTGCAGATAATGGAGATAGGCTCCAAAGGACTCGTACCCAAAACCATAAAATAATTAAAAAAGAAACCCTTCCTCTCTCGCCCCGCGCAGCGCATGTTTTCCATCTGCTTTGGAAAGCAGAAACATGTGTATGCCATAGACAATTGTGTATAGCCACGCCCCTTTGTTTGCATGTTTTTGTTTAATGTTTTGTAAAAACAGTAGCAGGAGATCCGCCTTTACGTCCACTGCTGCCGTCGCCGACGTCGTCGGTCGCCGCCGCCGTGTCCGGTAGTGGAAAAACTAAAGTGTCATAATCAATGACATAACTGACATCCGTTTCGAGAATGACAGCTTTCGACATTGACAGCTATCATTTTTGTTTTTAATTAAATTTTATGTACGGCCTTGAATACACAGACTTGAGAGCGTGCGTACATTTGATAAGGTATAAATGTATTTTTTTAGGATTTATATAAATCTACTGGTTAAATATCTTGCTATTTAGGTAATATATTATAAATCTATATAATGTACTGAGGTTATAATAGTTATTGATGTAATTTTGTTGTAAACACGAACGTGTAAATTCAAATTCAAATATATCTTTATTATCATAGGATATTTATAATATCTCTTAATAATCGTCATTATTTTGTTGCACACTTGTTGACGTCAAATGGTTACTTACAGCTAAGTTTACTTACTACCGCTTCCAAAGCGCTAGTGCAGAAGAAGCGGTAAACTGCACTGCAGCATTTTCTCCAAGGACGTCAACTCACAATTAAATTAATACTTAAAGTTAATGTGGACAGAGAATACATTGTTTGTTATGTCATATCATGATTTAAATTTAATTTTAAGAATGTCAAAATTTTAAAATAATGTCAAGTTGTAGATTCAGTTTGTACAAAATGTACCAAATTATGACATTTTCGAGTACCTATATTACAAACTTTAAGAGGGACTTGCGTCAAACTCAAGCCAGACTTTTTTGTCTTTAAGGTAGTCATCAGTCCTATAATAAGCCTTCTCAGAAAGTACTTTCTTTACATAAGTTTTGAATTTTTTGTCTGGCATATCAAGGATCGATTTTGGCAATTTATTATAAAAAAGTATACAGTTCCCCATAAATGTCTTATTAATTGTTTTAAGCCTATAAAACGGGGCAACTAAGTTATTCTTATTACGTAAGTTTCTATCAGTCAAATCGCTTACTTTATTGTATATCTATTTTCTTGAATAATTCTCTGAGTGAGTCTCTAGATCCTAACCCGTAAATAGCACGTATTGCCCGTTTTTGTAAAATATAAATAGTCTGAATATCGGCTGCATTCCCCCACAGGAGTATGCCGTAAGACATTACACTATGAAAGTAACTAAAGTACACTAGTCAAGCAGTTGCTACATCTGTCAATTGTCTTATTCTCCTAACAGCATAAGCCGCAGAAATAAGCCTATTTGAAAGTTTAGTTATATGAGCACCCCATTGAAGTTTCGAGTCTATTGTAATTCCAAAGAAGGTAGTACTTTCAACAAGATCGAGTTTTTCACCATCTATCATTATGTCAACGCAGCCCTGTCTCACATTGGGAAGAGAAAATCGAACGCATTGAGTCTTTTTCGCATTTAACATGAGGTTATTGGCAGAAAACCAGCCAGAAATGGAAGACAAGGTGCTGTTCACCGCACTAGCGTTTGTGCTATGTCGATCTAGTTTGAATATAAGCTAGGTGTCATCAGCAAACAGCACTATGCACTCTAAAAGGAAAGGTCCAAGAATTGTACCTTGCGGTACGCCTATCTTAACATTAGATCCGTGCGATTTTATGCCATTTAAATCAACAGTCTGATGCCTATCTGTTAAATAAGATTCTATAAGTTTGATTGAATTATCATCAAAACCGTATTGACGAAATTTAAGCAAAAGTGTCGGATGATCTTCGCAATCAAATGCTTTGGAGAGATCACAAAATGATCCAATTCCATCATTTTTGTTCTCCCATGCGTCGTCGTATATTATTATGAGTAACGAGTGCTACTCCCGCATCGGTGGTCGATTTTCCGCCAGTAAAGCCGAATTGTTGGCTATGGAAAAGGTTGTAGGTTTTAAAGTGAAGCAGCATTTGATTGAGCATTATCTTTTCGAACACCTTACTCAAAACTGGCAGGATAGATATAGGTCTGTAGTTGCCAGGATCTGTTTTTTCTCCTTTTTTAAATAAGGAGATTAGTTTACTACATTTCATTAGGTTAGGAAATATGCCTTCATCAATACATTTGTTAAATATAAAAGCTAAATCAGCAGCTATGATATTTATGATATGGCTTACTACAACAACTGACATGCGACATGTAAGTTTACTTTTCCACATTTTTTTCTTCATGGCCAGTATTAATTTGTATATAATTATAATAAAAAACAGTGCTTTAATGGAAAACTGTGCAACAATAAGCTTTTATTTCCCAAAACATTTCCAAAATGCATAAATAAAGGGTACGTTTAAAATAGGTAAGTATATTTTTAAGTTTAAATATTTCCATTATGTACTGTACTTAAACATTGACTTAGGTTTTGATTTCAAGACAGTTATGACATTTAAGACTATAGAGCTCGACATACAATCTATATGTATAATGATAAAATCTATCTATACGTATAGATATGCAGGCAGATATTGATTCATTTAAGTATGTACACCTATTTCTTAAAAAATAGATAAGGTATGTTGGGGTAAGAGCGGATCGGGGGAAGAGCGAATAGTTTTAATAACTCCTAAACTAATTACTATTTTTTAATAGTTTTAACAAAGGCAAATAACGCTATTTTGTTGTGCTTCAAGATTTAGTCTGCAGTGTTTGTTATATGCAATAACACGTGTGTAGAAGGGCAAAATGTGAAAGTGTCAAATTTTGCGTCAATTTTGTCAAATACGCTCTTTCCCCTGGGACACTCCCAGAGGAAAGAGCGTTTTTGAGCGTTGAGCGTAGCTCAGTATCCAAAAGGTGTATTTTCAATCTGGTGTGCTTATTATTCTCGTGGTGATTATATTTTTTAGGTAAGAATAGTGAATATCGTAAAGTTTAGATTTTAGATTTCAATCCACTCTATTCCTGAAAAGAGAGAGATAGTACCTGAGCGCTCAGTTTGCATTCTATTGCACGAAATTAGTATTATTATTAACTTCATTGAACGAATATTAACTTTTCATAGGGTGCGGATATTTCATAAAACCTGGACTGATACTGGTCCAGGTTTTATGAAATTTCCGCAGTGTTTTTCAGAAAGCCTTACGAGTGTGTGAAATAAATGTTTTTCATTTAAGGTGTAGTGTAGGTAAGTGTAGGTGTTCCGCAAAGTTGGACCTTTCTGGGTGTTTGTTCTTTTGTTTTGTTTGTTGAACAAACACCCAGAAAGGTTCAACTTTGCAGAACGCCTACTTGATCAAAATCATAATTTATCATCCGAAAGTTCCGGTAACTCCGCTCCCCTACCACCTCCCTCTTCTCTAATAGTATAAAAGGATGGCAATACGGTGAATTTTTATCGTTTGACCGCCGAACGATCAACAACTTGTTTGGTGCCTGAGGATGCCTGTGAAGAGGCGAAACACGTGTCGCGTATACGACGTCCGATGTTGCTACAGCCACTGCGGATGCAGCAGCATGGGAGGGATCATGCATTGACTGTTGGTGGCGGGTGCACACGGGCTGCTGGTGGCAGGTATGCTGGGACTAACAGTAGTAGGTGGGCGCCCGCCGGCCGGCAATAGTTTGCATGAACTAACTGGTGGCGGAATCACACAAAGTAATTCAAACCACATAGTATGTAACTTTGACTTCCGCAAAGTAACACCTGAATCTATTAACTATCTTAGAATCTTCTTTACATTTGCAAGGTTTATATGCAAATATTTTCTTTACTTTTACAATTCATGAGTACTATATTATCGACCGAAGTTCAGGTAAAATTTGTACAAAAAGCAGATTTTTGTAGACATATGCTGAATTTGTTTTTCCAAATTTTAATTTTTAATTTAGATGGAAACTTAGAAATAGCGCACAAGATTCATATTAGTTCAAAAGTTTCTAAGAAAGTTCTGTTACAACGCCATAATCATGTACGAGCGTTTGTATGAAAAGTAAGGCGGGTTGGGCGCTCTTAACAATCAAGACTGTTGCGAAAGTATGATTTGACTGGGGTTAGAGCGTTTTAATTATTTATAAAGCGCGGTCATTCGTTTTTGCATAAATTTTTTTTAAAAGTCTTTAACAAATTAGAATATAGGAATAAAAAATTTTTTTTAAGAATTTCAAGAACATCAAAAAACCATCCGCTCTTACCCCAACACACAAGATTTTGTTCAATGTAAACTTGAACGTATTTTTTTAGTAAAAGAAAGTGTTTATGTAAGTAGTTATGGGATAGGTACCTACTTTTATCACTTCTCCTTGGTATTATTATTTGATTTTTTTTATTCAGTACTTAATTTGCATCATTTCATTATTCTACTTATGTAATGTTGTCTTTCTTTTAAATAGTCACTAATACTAATAAAAGTACATTGATTCAGGAATATCGTTAAAGTGCGAATATTTTGCCAAAAAGATACGCTCCCATACAAGTAAAGTGGGAGAATTTTTTTTCTTAATTAGACCACATCGTGTAGGGTATTATTGAATATATTCAAGAACTATAGGTTTTTAAAAATTAAATAAATATTCGAAATTCATAGTTCTAGTAGGTCTTCAAATTTCGTTATAACGAAATTTGAAGGAAAACTATCAGAGCTAAGTAGGGTTTATAAATTAAAAAGTTACAGGCTAGCTTAATCTGTGTAGTTTGTCCATATATACAGGGTGTAAATCTGTAACCTTGCCATATTCTCAGACCTATATCGATCGTACAACAACAATATAATTCATGGCCGCCTGACAGCTGGAACTTTGACTTCGGGCCCATTTTGAATTTTCTCCTTTGGTAGGATGGTGTAATACTATAACCCAAACACAGATGTGCAATACTTTGCACATCTATGTTTGGGTCATAGGATTACACATATAGGTCATATATTTTTTTAAATAAAGATCATTTTCGGGGTACAGATTAAGAAAAAAAGTTTTGCAAACCTTACTAATGTCATATGTAGTTGAGGATCTTAAATATATTTTTGTTAATATTGTAAAACTAGCCGAAGCCCGCGACTTCGTTCGCGTAGACTTTATGTCTCTGGAAAATGCTCATCAGGCTGAACAACTTTTACTAAGGCGGCATTTTTATATCTCTTATAGTTTAGCTGGACCATTATGGTTCTGCATCAGGCGTTACATTTTCCAAAATTCTTTATACCCTATATGTTGCCCAGGCTTAATAGCTATATAACAAAAAAAGTTTCATTCGAATCTGTCCAGTATTTCCGGAGATTAGCGTGTACAAACAGACAAACAGACAGATATTTTTTTTAAATTCTTACTCTATTACTACGTCTCCATCGCCCCCAATATTTTTTTTGGAAATATATTTAATGTACAGACACACTTTTTTACTGTTTTATTATATGTATAGATAAGTAGTTTTGATTTTATTCATTGGAGACGAAAATTGACCATCCCTGATCGCCGAAACTACTGAGCCTATATTAAAATAAAAATACAAATTACAGTTCATTGCAAATTTGTTCAATATAGTTCTATGAATTAAAAATAAAATAGCAAACTCGATATAATACGCTCACTTACGGAAAATAGTTTACTACAACACTAAAATAAAATAAAATAATTTATTTACCCAAATAGTTTACTACAACGGAAAATAGTTTACTACAACACTAAAATAAAATAATTTATTTACCTAAATAAATTATTTTAATAAAATAATTTATTTACCTAAATAAATTATTTTATTTTAAAATAGTTTACTAATTTTATTTTAGTGGTGTAGTAAACTATTTTCCTTAAGTGAGCGTATTATATCGAGTTTGCTATTAAAAATAAAATAGCAAACGCCATATAATACGCTCACTTACGAAAAATAGTTTACTAAAACACTAGTACGCTAGATAGTACTAGTATACTCGCGATTTACTGTCAGTATTTCAAATTGACTTTGTCATGAACCCTCTCCACGCAAAAACCTCCCTGTTAAAACCGAACAAGTGTGAGTTGAACAACTCACACTTGTTCGGTTTTAACACAGTCACCAGGAAGAAGTCAATTTTAAAAAAGTTTACCATAGATACCCAGTATATTTTAGCATCTACTAAACATACGCTAAACAGTTTCATATTTTTCTTTGTTTATTTTTGTATTTTATTTAGTGAATATAGTCGTAGAACAAATATTGTATACAACATTGTATTTGTATAGATGGGGGGACACATGACTTTAACAAAAAAAATCCCTTTAAACCTAAATATTTCAGACACGGATCCCTAAATCGAAAAATGGTGTTTCCGGGTTCGATTCCCGGTTAGGGCAAGTTGGAAAATGGTCTTTTTCAAATTGTCCTGGGTCTTGGATGTTATCTATTTATGTATTTGTTATAAAATATAGTATCGTTGAGTTAGTATCACATAACACAAGTCTCGAACTTACTTTGGGGCTAGCTCAATCAGTGTAATTTGTCCCAATATATTTATTTATTATTATTTTATTATTTATATAGCTGCACAAAACTATTTTGCACCTGTCTTAAAATGCAGCTCGTTGATGTCTATTGTTCATGAGCTTTTATTACTATTTTCATTGTATGTTTTAAAATAGCATGTTCATTCATTTTCCCTTCACACTGGTCTGGGATAAAAGAAACATAGAATGTACCGGCTATCCTGTTCTTGCGCAGATCGTAAAAACCGATTGAGGGATTGTGCAAGAATGCCAACCAGTGATACCTACCACTGGTAACCCTATTCGCTATTAAGATTATTTTTATGACATTAACATGCTCAACGTGACACTTGAGTCTCATGACTCTGGGCTTTGTCATACTTATACATAGGTGGGTATATATCTGTTACAGTTTTAAGATAAAACGCGTTTTCCCTAGTTAGAACTAGATTTTACCTAATGCCTTTGTTAAAACCTTAGGCGCTTAATAGGCTTTTTTACTACGTACGTTTTTTTATTTTAATATTTTATATACCACTGAAAAAATTGGTTTCAAATATAAGAGTGGGAGCGTGGTGGAGACATCTCACGATTTCTTTCGTATTCGCGAGACTTAATAGCAGTGTACGTGCAGTGCATCCACTGTTTCCCCCTATCATCAGATTTTGAAAGCTTACCTATAAATTTTTTGATTGAAGCCAGTAGCGGACTCTATACGTGAGTAACTCGTTAACTCATTCTAATAAAGCATATAAGTGAGGTAGTTATTTTTAGATTAAAAATTTAACTTGTTTTCGGTTTCGGATTATGTTACATATTGATATGAATAATAATAAAAATAATTGATTAAAATACCGTCTGCCTTTAACTATAGATTGCTTAGTATAAGGGTTACTTATAAATAAAAAGAGAAAGATTTATTTGACGCATTTGCATCAGTATATTTTGACAAAATATTTACAAAGAAAATGTGTAACATTATAACAAAAGCACATCAATCTATTTAGAGATATTCGTAAAGAAATGCAGTTTATTACGATCTCTGAACGTTAATGAGTATTTTATATGTCAGACCGCAAATGTACGAAGGATGGATTTTATTTGTATGTGTGTTTTTAAGTGTCGTATTCAAAATTGAGCACATGTTATATAGGAGAATTTGAACATTGCACGTCGTAGGCCATGTGACTACCGTTTTACATAATAACATTACGCGTCAAATGGGAGTTGATTAGGAACAGGTCTCGTCACGCGGAGGCTCAGATTATACTCATAACTTGCTATATTTTGAATACAGTACAAAATGTTTTGTGCTAAGTCTTCACCTTTAGGTATTCTCATTATTTAAACAGGCAGGCTAGCACTGTCGACTTTACAAAATGTTTCTTTTTCTTACAGTGCAATACCTCAAAATGTTAGCGGTCGTATGTTTATCTAGAATACCTTTTGGACGATCTCGTTACAAAACTGGTAACAATGTGAAGCACAACCAAGAAATTATTAAATACAGTACAACAATTAAGGATTGCGCATTATTTTAAAGTAACAAGAAATTAGATATTCTTGTTAGCTACCTATAAATCTATAAAATTAACTAATTTAAAGGAGTTCTGGCTGTTGAGTAAAAAGTCCAGCATTTATAACATTATATCCAAATATGATATAATATCAAAATATGTTTTACCAATTTCATATAAAATTACCAACTTTCACGCGTCTTTTTTACACATCTTACTTAACTACGAAAGAGAAAAGTATCACTTTTCACTGATAGGAAAGAGGGACCCCTGATTTGACAAATATTCACTAGAGGAATCTCAGCGTGTTTTACACAATGAAGAATACTTTCATTATCACTCCCTTAGCCACGTATAAACAGTCTTTCTTTAAAAGTGTGCACACACGGAATTTTAAACGTGCGGTACAATTTTACATTAAATATCTAAGTTTGTGAGTATTAAAGTAAATGGACATTTAAACATAGTAAAGTAAGTACTTAATTGGAAACTGTTCATAATTTTTTTATATTAAAGGTGTGTCCACGGTGACTTACAGTCCTGTGTTTTAGTTTCAGAAGTCACCCTGTATACCTATCTAATCGCCCAAACAAGGGTCAATATTTTAGCATCCATTTATATAATTATGTATATTTTATATGTATATTATGTATACATATGTATGCTAATTTCAAGATGGTATAGTAATTGGTCCAGTGAGGAATTGCACCCTAAAATTTTTAAAATAATAAGATTAATTAAGTAGGCAGTTAGTTTAAGTTAATATAATTGATATGTAATTATATTAACTTAAAAAAATGTATGAAAGACAATACTGCATTTTACGGAAGAAATAATGTTTTATATTTCAAATAAATTTAATAAAACATCGATATGTTTTATAGCAACGTTTTAAACAAATGAAAATGAATATAACAGAATTAAGTATGCTATAGCTCATATTTTAAATTTACAGGCAGTGTACACTAACATAAAGACTTTTGTGGGAAATATATAAGTGTCTATTGATTAAAAGTTACAGTAGATACTTATACCCGAGTGCCTACAGAGAGTCGCAAAATGCTTTTGATTTAAAAAATATGAACAGTGATATGTTTGTTTTAGTATTCTACCGGTACATATATAATATGTATCGGTTTCTATAAAGATATATAAGTACATAAGGTTTATATAAGTACGTAAGAAAACATCTACTCTATCTACCTAGAAGGTACTCTTTTAAGACACACTGGATTTAGGAGTTTATAAGTAATAAAGTATATATTAGATGCTGAACTTTTTCTCTAGCCTTTTATAGTAACAAATTATGTTAACATCCTAGCGTCTAAAATTATTTATAAAATAATTTAAATCTAAAGGTAACTTCCAACAATCTTGTGTTCGGTTGGATTTTTACACGCGTAGTGAATACACATGCGCTGCTTTGTTTGATTATGTGTCGCTTTGCAGGCTGGGCAGTGGCCACGGCGGCGAGGACCTGCGGTGATCTGCCCAACCAGAAGTCCTTACACAATCATACAATAGGACATTAAATGCCTTAATTTCATTCCTTAAATAATTTCTATAATAATCAATATAAAAGCTCGGTGCTTACGAGCTGAATTTTAACATTTCTAAGTCTTGTGACTAGATTTCCCTTACCTAAATAATACGCAAGTAAATAACATAGGAATATTTGTACGACAAGATGCCATTGATCACGAGCGGTAACTCAAATGCAGACTAAATACACAACATTATAAAAACAAAATCACACCAAAATATGATATAACTACTATTTTATAATAAATTAAGCTTAACATACAACTTATGCAATACGATTGTCTTCTTTGCTTAATTATTTAAAGTTCATATTCAGCACGAACCGATTCCGTGGGAGATCGTGTCTATAAAACGTCCATCTATTCTATAGAAAAATATTTTTAACCTAAAGCTTAAAAATAACGGAGTCGGCTGTAGACAGAAGGAGAATGCATTACGAAGGCGGGAGTTAAACTCGGGAACGAACAGGATGCCTAAAAAGGAAGGCTGGCGCGGAACATATTTTCAATGAGAGGCGGAGGTTGGACGAGATCTTCTAGCTTGAGATAGAAGATGCGCTGAAGCCCTTGCACGGAGAGGGAGCGCAGCTCAGGCAAGGCGCCCAGCACGCGGCTGAAATGCGGGGCGCCGCCGGAGTTGGCGCCGCCGCCGCCGGGCATGTGGGCTCGCAGGCATCCGATGATCTTCATCTGTAGCTGCTCTACTCGATGCGGCTCTTTCAAACCGTGCCTCTCTGTTGACAAATAATATTCATGTTATATTTTCTTAAGAAAAATACACTGCGCTTAAAGAACTTTAGAGTAAATTTACAAAACCATATTACCTTCTAAATTAAAGAAAAGAAAAACGCTATTGTTTTTCAATTAGGTATTTAACTAGGGTTCATTAATAGAAAGGGAATAGGTTAGGCCTATGCGAATTTAAGTAGATTACTCTCTATTGTCCATACGTGTAGGGTTGCAATTTCTACACACAAGAGACTTCTACTACTCACAAGGACTTATTCTTGTGTTGAGTAAATAAAACTTTTTATTATTATGCCGAAAAGAGTTCCGTCCCATATTAGTTAAATTTTAATCAAAACCTTTACTAATCAAATATAATTATTAAGTATTATATACGCACCTGTTATCAGAGTTAATGCGCAGAGACAGGCAAAAGTTGAGATGTCGATATCCATTGAGTGCAAAGTGTTACTGAAGTCGAGGACTGCGTGCAGCCAGTCTCCGAAAGATCGCTGGCATTGTCTCTTATCTAGCACGAGGCCGTTGCAGAAAGTCAGTTTAGTATCTTCGGGACGTGTGCGATAAGCCAGCCTCAGCACAAATAGCTCCAACCTTGCTGAAGCAAATAATTGTTCGCGATCTTCTGGGCATAAGTCGCCATACCCAGGAACTTTTTCAGCGAAAACTTTTATCATGTCAATAGACGTGGTAAGTAAAGAATAGAATTGTTGGATCACTTCTAAATCAGACATCGGCGGTTCCATCGGATTTGGTTCTCTGTATTGAGAGTAGTCTAAGTTGGCAAAGTCTGGAGACGTATCGACGTGCGCTCGCACTAAAGCAGTGATTAGGGAGATTGGTGGGCTTGGTGGAGATTCCTGGGGACATTTCGGCTTTGAAGGTAATCTTCCTCTTCTTCCTTTCAAAGAATCTGTACGCACTACTTCTTTAACCATGCCTACCGCCAGGCATTTTTGGAAACGACAGAATTGACATCGATTTCGTCTTCTTTTGTCAACAGGACAAGATTTTTCTGCTAGACAAACATATTTCGAGCCTTTCTGGACAGTTCTTTTGAAAAATCCTTTACATCCTTCACAAGTTCTAACTCCATAATGCTGGCATGCCGCAGTGTCCCCACAGACCGCACATAGTTGACTCGGTGAAGATGGCGCAGCACGGGGCCCTACAATTTCAGGAGGAGCCCCACCCGGTGAACTGGATGCTGAGCTGGGAGTTGAAGCTTGCATACAGTGGACCCTGCCACCATGCAGTTTAGGACTGTCATTGGAACTGCTTGATTCTGAACGCTGCACGGGTAAAGATGCTCGTCGTTGTCTAGATGCTTGATCTGTAGCTATGTGCAGGTCGACTGAACTTGGAAAGGGAGGTAAGGAGTAAGAATCTTGGTTAGGAGTCACTCCTCCTGTATCAAATGTAGGACTGCATGGCTGGGCTGGTGCGTAATAAGTGGCCGGCACGTATGGAAGTGACGGTTGGTGATACGGATATAACAATTGTGTTGAAGTATGGCCTTGGTGAGCGTAAGAGCTGACATTGTAACAATCTTCATCCATTTTAATGCCAAACTCGGCCATTTCTTGTTTTGGATACCGTACAGAATAAGTTTCTTCGAAGCTAGGCAGCGTGGGGCCGAGCGTTGGTGACGAAGGGTCACTCACGGGTGTCGTACGCTGAGATTTTACTTCAACTGGAACAGGAGCGTGAAATTCGACGTCTGGAAATGGGTCCAAATTCTCTTCTAGGATTTCGGACGAGTCTTCTTGATATTGCGGCGACAATAAATCAGTGAAGGACGAACCGTAGTTGCTCTGCAATAGAGAAAACAATCGATATTGTAGGCGTCACAGAAACGGTAGGCGGTATTTGAAACAGGGGCGGCTACGACGCACCAATAGCGTCCTGAAACTACGTTTGCAATAGTAATGATTAAGGTTGGTATTCCATTTTTATGTAATAAATGCTATTGTAGAATATTGAAAATAAAGAAGTCCAAACCAGGGAATGTCAACCAGTTGATGATTTTATCAGTTCATCCCAGCTATACTTTATAAAAACAAGTTACCTATTTTTTTGTTATCTATTACTTGTTTCTTTTTATAATTAAATTTAAAAGAAGAAATTATATTGAAAATATAATGATGTTAAACTTACGTGTGTCTGCAGCAGTAGCATGCTGGATGAGTTGGACGAAAAAGCGCTTGGCGAGCGCGGCTCTATGGCGCTCGGCCCTGTAACAAATGAACATTTTCTTTAATAAAAATATCATCAGCAATTGTTTTCTGTATTCTACTAAAGTTTTAGTAAATTATTATTTTTTTGTCATTTGCGATTATACGATGGAACAACAACAAAGAGGGGTGGATTGTAAATGAACTGGGCAGACTAACGGTCGGGCTTCAAATTGACGCCACTATCCTTTGAACTATCACGCTATGGAAGCCAATGCATGCATCATTTATATTTACCCTCAGTGAACATACTTTGGTTCTTCCTTCACCGAACACTTGTAACCGACCGATCGATAATATTGTATGGACTCGTGAACTAACGGTACTGTTTATCACTACCCTTCTATCACAAATGACTGCGGCAAAGAAAGGTCTCCTGATTTATACTGCAGTTTTGCTCGCCGAATATTGGCGTTTTGAATACATTCGGTCACGGTGCTTGATTTGCCACGCCCCGAAAATTTAGTACTATATAAACACCTAGACTAAATGGCTTTCAAAACGTTATAAATGATGTATGCATATTAACAAATTCCGGCTTTATGACAATAGCTTTGGGATTAGTTTTGTAAAACACGATTATTTGAATTTTTGGGGCGAAAAAGCGATGGTTCCCTAGAGAGGTTATGAAATCAGTGGCATTTGCAGTTTCTATTATGTTAAGAACCATTAATTCCAGCCTTAATAAGCTATAAACAAAACAGTACGCTTTTGTTGTTGTCTTTTTTATAAATATCTTTGTATTAGGTATTGTTGTATATAAGGTAAGTAGGTATATCTATCATGACTGTGTAATAATAAATACTTTTTTTATTGGATACTGTGATATATTTACAAAGAAAAATCACCTCATTAAAGTAGTATTATGATCATTTTTAAAATATGAAACCTTTTTCAAATTGTCCTGGGTCTTGGATGTTTATCTATATATGTATTTGTTATAAAATATAGTATCGTTGAGTTAGTATCTCATGACACAAGTCTCGAACTTACCTTGAGGCTAGCTCAATCAGTGTAATTTGTCCCTATATATTAATTAATTAATTAATTAATTTATTTTCCACAAATAAAATAACAAAAAAATATCCTACTACCTCATGTATGCAGATATCAAAATAAATATAAATAAAGATAAAATTAAAATAATGATTTGTCCTATAAAAAAAACTGTACATACCACTTAGTTTAGTTAAAAGAAAGCAAAATGCGTAATTTTATTTACTTGGATGACATGACTTTTTCAGTAATACTAAACTACGAGTACTTTACTAATCTTACTAATTTATATGGTACCAAATAGAGTGCATATCCTTGTATATAAAAACAAGATTATATTTATAAGAGAATAAACGTTAATACAAAAATGTGGGCGTAAACTTCCTTAAATGAGTTGCGCGTTGTGCTTGATTAGGAAAAACTACTATTCTAAGCTTAGTAAGTCTTGCATAGATATTGGTTAACGCCAATTATCAAATATTTGTTCGTTCGTAACACCATTCTTTACAGTCTAGCCCGGAGGTCAATAGAATCTTAACTCTCACTTGCGAGTCGGTCTGGTGCCGGGAACGTTAGATAATTTATTAACTTATTTACTCTTGTTATTAGATAATTCTTTGACGCAAGGATACTACGCAGGGTGTGAATTTTATTTCTCTTGATGGTATTACGTAATACGTAAGCCGGGCTCTTAAATACAATTTGTATCTAAAAAGTCACTTTTATGAAAGTAAACCTTTTTTTCTGTATACGTTGGCTCAAATATATAAAATAGTACCTACCTCTGTAAGTAACTGAACAAAAAAAAGCAAATAAGTAGAAAAAATTTAAAGACGGAAAATTAAGAATTAAAAATACTTAGATAATGAATCCAAAATATTAACTAAATCTATTTGTAAAATGTCGAATGCGAAAAGGTGCGGGCAAGGCATATTTTTTTTTCTTTCAAAAAAAATTGACGTACTTATGTTTTGGTGTCGGAAATAAAATTATGGTATAGGTAAATAACCGGTCACGTGCGTGTCGGTCCACGCGCAGTTTAATTATGGTTCCGTAGTTTAGTTACGAATTATTTTCTAGGTAAGTAGGTATATCTGTCCGTAGTTACAAATCCCGACGTTGAGTTTACGCGATTAAAAGCGTCTAAAATTGTTATTCAGGTTTTTTTTTCTCATACACCTGTTTAGCAAGTAGAGGCACTTTAACCACATATTTCACAAATAAATTTCTACATCTAAAAATGGTGTTTCTTTGAGCTCACAATATTTTTTAAAACAAATATTCAACGATACCCCACACGATAGGTTAGTCAAGAAAATAAAATTTACTCTCACTGGAATTGTATGGGAGCAAACCTAACAAACATTTTTTTTTTCTAGATTTTATTTACCACTATTTCGGCAGAATTAATTTACATGCCTCTATCAAATTACAGCTTTCTGTATTTTGTAGTCCCTGAGTAAAACCTTGTTTACTACGAAACCCTAAATAACCACGAACTTACAAACCATAACCTAGTCAGCGAAACTTTCAAACAATAAAAAAAGCATGATTTTATTTTACCACTTTTTTGGCATGATTAATTTACATACCTATGCCAAATAACAGCTTTCTAGTAGTTATTGTTTTACTTATAGTTAGCGTTAGCAAACTATATTTTATTAACTCTACTCATATACATTTTTGTCACAAAATAATAAGTATATAAAATAAAATAAAACGAATTATGGCCCTACTCACCCCTCAGATAAACTTACTAAAATGTAAGTAAAAATTGCTAGAATAACGTAGAAGACAAACGCACCAGTATTACGCTGTATCTGTGTATTATCAGAGTAGCCGAGGCCCGCGACTTCGTTCGCGTGGACTTTATGTCTCTGGAAAATGCTCATGGATAAACAACTTTTGCTTAGGCGTCATTTTAACATTTCTTATAAATTAGCTGGACCATTATGGTTCTGCATCAGGTGTTCCGTTTTCCAAAATCATTTATACACTTTATGTTGCCCAGGCTTAACAGCTATATAACAAAAAAGTTTCATTCGAATCCGTCCAGTATTTCCGGAGATTAGCGTGTACAAACAGACAAACAGACACACAGACAAACAGACAGACATTTTTTTTTAATTCTTACTCTATTACTATTTTTCTATCGCCCCCAATATATTTTTTTCGAAATATATTTAATGTAAAGACACATTTTTTTTGCTGTTTTATTATATGCATAGATTGCCCGAAAACCACATGACTATAATCATAATGTCTAGGCAATGTGATAAATAAACTATGTTTCTTATTATTTCTATATAGGTAATCTGTATCTGTATTTATAACTGTAAGTCTTCCAAAAATATAATATTTTTTTATTTTTTATTATTATTATTTATTTAAATGGATGTTATCCGACTAGGCTGAAATGATGATAATTTACGTGTATTACTTCGCCCAAATTAGTTTGTCATTATGGGGACATCATGAAAAGCGCCCCAATTTATTACTTGATCCATAACAGAATACCAACGATAAAAGCACAAATATATTAAGGGTCGATACAGTCCATCATTATGAACAACATTTGCTAATGAATGCAAATGTAATAAAAAAATGTAGTTTTTCATACAAATCGAATCTATATCCCCCTAGGTTTTATTATCATTAACATAAAACAGCTTTTTCTCTACTATTTGAAACTAGGTAATTTTTGATTAGTAATCTAGATGTTTATGCTTACTTTATTTCACTGTACGACACGACTTTCACCTGTTTCATGTACCTATGCCTTAAACTTCCTGGTCCTCTTACCTTTCAACTGTACCTTCTAATTTTTTTATGAATCGGCGTGTCGTATTAGATGACCTAACCTTAAATAAATAAATGCTTTACGAAGAGTTTCATAAGAAGTAAAACGGCTAGCAGACGAGAGAGAAAAATGGAAGAAAATTCATACTCTGGCGACAAGAACATAGCTCTATATAAAAATAAGCTTATCTATATATATAGATAAGTTATGTTAGGGCTAGTTCAATCAGTGTGTCGGTACATATTTATTTTCAAGCAAGATTTTATAGGGATTTTAAACTTTGCAAGATTTTATAGGGATTTTAAACTTTAAAAGATTTTATAGGGATTTTAAACTTTGTTGTAGATATTTTATTTTTACCCACTTGCTGGTCCAATCCAAAATTTTACAAGCACATGCAAATAAGATGACTGTCTTATGTGTAGCATATAGCGAGTGTGACCATGGAGACGGAAGGTATGGGAACTTATTAAAAAAAAATATGGGGTCGAATTTGATAACCTCCTTTTTTGAAGTCGGTTACAAAAAGCAGCTTCATCGAATTTAGATTTATCTTGAAGTATGCTAGTGTTAGGCTTAGCGCCACGTACTACTTAAAATATGCTGCATGCAGCTGAGCTGACATGGACACTTTGTGAAACTAGCAACATTGCGTAAAAAATTGGAACTAAGTTTAACACGGGACATAAAACACGTTTGGTAGCGCCATCAACTCAGTTCCACTAGCTTATTTGTTGATCTAAATGAATAAGCCTGATGAAGACATTAAAGCTGCTACGAGTGAGTGCTACGACATCTAACCCGAACCGTTGGAATTAGAAATGCGATTCCCGACAAAGCTGAACCAAAGAATACCCTTCTAACGGTACCATAAAAACCCGTTAGGTGGCGTTAGGTGCTACGAGGATATTGATTGCTACGATGCTACGAATAGCTACGTTGTATATAAGCTAAGTAGTGACGACAACGCATTGTAAAACTTTTCTGTTTCATGACGTTTACAATGAAGGGTTTTTGCGTAACTACGGCAGTGACGAACGCTAGCGTATGATTAAGCTGCGCGTAATCCGTTCTGTTTAAGTTCATAAGTGGTTTAGTATAGAAACAGATATACTACAGAGTCTTTTTCCTGACGGGGCTGTATTATATTGCTGTATTATATCAGGAAAGATCCAAAGGCCACAATAGCGTGATGGTGTGTATTAATGTGGAAAAAGGAATCAAAATAGTGATGGCTTGCAAGCCGCATCGCCTATTAACAAGATTCAAATTATACCTTTTAAAAATGTGTATGTATGCAGTGTGTACTATGTTTATTTCAGGATCTTGTAGACAGCCAGTTTATAAAAATTACATCTTTACTAATTATCTAGCCTACTACGGTTTTATGTTTTCTGTACATATTATGTTCACCCGTATATCGTAATAAGGTTTTTTTGATATAACTTTTATAACAAATACAATCACGTCCTTCTGTACCTAATTATATGTAACGCAACTGTAAACGTGTGATTATAGTTAAGTAACATACATAAATTTTAATTGTTCATTGATTATTTATTTAATTTACTATTTACTATCTGGGTAAGTATTATAAGCAATATCTTACAGATTGTATGATGTGTATGCGAGCAACTCGAGCGAGGCTCGTCAATATCAGTATCGAGAACATTTGATGGTATTATTTACGTGTATGTAAACGTGTTTCGGTTTATCGTCAGCTGTAACGGCGGTGAAAGCGTGGGCGGGGGTGGATTTCCGTGTGACGTCATGTTCTCTGACGTCACCGCCGCCCCTCGCCGTCGCCATACGGTACGTATTCAAAATTGCTACGGATATAGCAACAATAGCTACTAAACTCGTTCCTTTGATGATAATGATGTGAAATTGAGATATATTTGTAGGTACGCCTTTTCATGGATATTTATATCACAAAAGAAAAATTTACTTAAGAACCTACTTATTAAATTTTCTTGAAAATGCCGATATATTTTTGTCTTGTTTCTTGTTTTTACTTAAATCATTATTCAATACGTACATACGTACAATATTGTCTATCGCTAAATAAGTCTATATGTAATGAATAAAAGATCTTGTGCTGTGAAGTCACTTTCACGTTATTTTGTGGGAAGAAATTAATGATGCTTCTTACAAAATAAAAAAAAATAAAGAGAGACTTTTATATTTAGTTTTATCTTGGGACAAAATATTTTTAGTTTTTATGGTTCCGTAGTAGACAAATAACCCTTCTAGTTTTACCATGTCTGTATGTCCGCGGTTTTACTCATATACTATTAGTACTAGAATGCTGTAATTTGGCATGGGTAAAAATGACAAATCGGTCTTTTTTATTTGAGATAGGTCAAATGTAAACTAGAAATCTTTTGGTTTTCGACTAACCCATAGTGTTGGTCAAAAATATTGTGAGTTTGTTATAACCATTTTTCGATTTAGGGATCCGGTCTATATCTATGTCTGTGGATCCGGTTGTGAAATATTTGGTTTTGAAGCAAATTTTTACTAGCGTCAAGTGGGGGGGATACGACAAAATAATACCTGCATGAGTATATATAACGAAGTTAAAATAAAACTATCAAAGCTAAGTAGGGATTACAAATTAAAGAGTTGTATTCAACCGACTTTTAAAATGTAATCGGGAAATGACAACTTTAAATTTAAAAATATAGTTTTTTTTTTGTTTTTAGTCGTTGAATCTTGAGGCGTGAACTCAAAGTCAGCATCTGCAACTACGGAACCCTACGCGTGGCATGACACGCACTTGGCCGGTTTTATTTATACACGTAAAAAAGCAGTTATGTTATTTTGGCGATTGTAAGATTGCGTCTTTTGTCTTTGACGACGACGTCGACTATTTATTAATTATTCACTTAATAACCTCGGTATTAACATACTTTTAAATCATAACAGATGAAACAAAATGCGCAATATTGTTTATAATTGTTTGTAAAAATGATGTTCAAGATTTTTTAAAATAATAAAGTGCCTTTCTTTCTGTTTATAGTTGTCGACCGGCAGCTGAAAGGAATATCATGAATTATTAATAAATTGTTTGACACAGTAACCATTTCTTAGATAATTTTTTGCCCCAGCTTGATGACAAGAAACGATAGGATGTTCGCTATGGAAATCTAGAATGTCTGAAGTGTAAGACGCTATTCGCGTAGAGATTCTGTATAACTTTGGTCTTTATTTGGTCGCTTTAGTCAGGACAAATCCTAGCACATAATTTAGCGCTGAATGGCTGTTCATATTCATAGTGTCAATAGATGTATGCAGTCGGGCCTCCTGGCGATTAGTGAATTAAGTTAGAGTGCCACGCAAGACAATATTGTACTAAAAATAGTCATATAGCGTGGAAATGCTAGCCAGCTATCAAACCTTCACATCATACTTAAAAAGCTGGCCAGCTAAAACAGTCATTTCATTTTAAGTACGACTAATTATCAAGTATTACTAGGAGTCTGGGAGTTAGTTAGCAGTGCAGATTTTTATGAATACAGTAGAAAGTACCTATTCTAAGCTGCCGGCATATTAAAGGAGACATGAAATCACGTTGAAAATGGATATGCTCAATGACAAGTGATATAATTTTGTGATGTTTTATTCTAATAACAGTACCAAATAATTTATTTTAGACCTAGGAAAATTCCTAATTGAAAAATATTCTATGGTTCCGTGCTGGCAAAGTTTTGACAAGCATTTATTTGGTAACAAACCAAATTAACACAACTGCTACGTTTACCTTTTTAATATATAGTATGTATTGTACATACTATCACGTCCTTATACCTAATGGGACAGGCAGAGTATTTTGTTTTTACTAACTAATTGATAATTATCTGAATTTGGTTGGTTTTTTGTTATTACTAATGAAACTGAGGACAGTTCATATATAACTGGTTTGCTTTCAGACTTCACATACGTAGGCATGTGTATAATATAATGTAGGGATGTTTGTCTTAGAATTTAGTATCCACGCCCCTTTTCATGTGAAACCGAGGGTGAGTTAAGGAAATTGGTAGCCGGTTCGATGGCAAGGGCGTCCTTGAAGTGAAACGCCGGTCGATGCATGACGTAATGGCGCGTGACGTCACAGGCGCGTTCGATGCAGAGGCCGAGGCCGCGGGCCCGCCGCCACCATGCCTCGTACCACGGCACCCCCTCACCGGCGTTTTCCAACACCACCCCAGTATTTTTAGACTGTGTGACGTCATCCGGCTTTTAAACAGAAAACGGTAGACTACAAAATGAATGGCTAAAAATATTCCCCAGAAAATAGCAGTTAACTATATCGTTTTGTACAGTTTAGTACGCTCCTACAAATTAAAAATAAAGTATAAGTACTAAAATAACTTCGATATATGATCAAAGTAATTTTAGTACTTAATAAATATCTAAAGATTTATTATAACTTATGCTGAATTACCGCCAAGTTTTCTGACTAGGTAAGCCTGCCTCTGCCTCAAGCTTTTGATGTAATACTAGTATCGAGTTGTAAAACCCTAGGTATTCAGTCCTTACGGCTGCAAACGTTAATCGATCGTTATTTTAAGTGTATGTTTGTAAGGCAAACAGAATCAGGACTAAAAATAAAAAGTAACATTGAGCTTTTTTCCTAAATAAGCAAGCTTTTCAATATGAAAATCTGGGCATGATCTTGGAGGATTATTTCCTTGTTCTGTGACACCTTGTATGTATATACATATATGAGAAGTTAGTAAAGAAGAAGTAGTTAGTAAAAGCACTATATCTCTAAAATATTATTAAGTAGTTTTTTTTGCTCCCCTCAGCAAGTATTGTATTCAGTTGATAGCCATATTTCATACATGCTATTATTTGATGTATGAGATAGGAAACTTAATAGATTCAAAGCAAATCAAACGAGCTCATGTCTCTGCTGTTTGTAGGATGAGCACGGCAGGATAGGAAGGGATAGACATGTGTCTATATGGAGACTGCCTCCCCGGCGCGTGACGCGCGTGGCCCGCGTCTCAACCGTGAGTACCGTGACGTCATCCCAGCTGGATGATAGCGCCTTATCATTGACTGTCTATATTACTTGTACATCTGATCTGTCAATACAACACATAGCATTTAATCGTTTCTATAACTAAAAGCTCAATCTGTGTAATTTGTACGTATTTATTTATTTATTAATCTAATAAATATAAATTTTTAGTTTTTAGTTAGTTTTAATTTAATTTTTATTTAGTATAATTTAAATTTAATTTTTTGGTTGATAATAAATAACTATTACTACCTAAATATTAAAATTTGAATAAAACTTAATTTCGGTGTTGTCTCTAGGCTGCTTAAACCTGGCTTTTTTGTTATTCAAATGCCAATTTACATCTACGTCTATAAAATTCAAATGATTACCTATTTATACCGAAACTAGAGCCATATATTATTTTAATAGAACCACTTTTATCTTTTATTAGGCAAATACATAGGTTTCCGTGCTACGAGTATTTCACAGTTTCGTTGATATTAATATCAACAAAAAGTGAAAGTTTGTTATTCTAATTCCAATATTTGAGATTTGTTCTCCGACCCACTTTAGAGTCGTGAGTTGATGATGAACGATCGTTTGTTTAACCGTAGCGGCTTATGAATATTGAGATAAAGCGTTACAATATTATGCAGCATGCTATGGTATGGCAATTTGCAGAGGCTTGCATCTCGGCAGGTGCAACGTCTGCCGGTTGCGACAGTGGATTGGGCAAGTGGCAGGCAGTTCGGCAGAGGCCGTCGGCTCCGGCGACCGGAGGCTATCGCGAGGCGCGACATAAACATCCCACATTACCGCGCAGCTGTTACCTCACCCGCCCCGAGTGAAACAAATCCAAAGACAATTTAACGTGACCACTCAATAGCTATTAAATTTTCGTGTGAAGAGTTGCCGTCGTTGCCGATGTTCATGTACATTATGATTATGACTCTTATGACATATTCGGATGGGTGTATCATATAATTTATGCAAACTAGGCGCTGGCTCTCAGACCGGTCCTGCTAATGTTGAAATATATTTCTTCACTGCCTGTCTTCTGCTTCATTAAAAAGTTATATTGTGTCGGGAACATAAATCATTATCATTTTAGCGAATATTATTATAACTGATCATAATAACTTGAAGTGCGTAAAGTGTAAACTACCGGTGTTTAATAAAATAAGTGGAAAGTATATTTTTTACATTGATATTGATAAGCGTTTAAGAATGTGTATGAAGTATATCGTGGGAAAAATGTTTCAATACAAATTGGATGGCACGCTCTTCCTTTTATTTTATTTTCTTTTACTATAAGAAAGTGAGAAGTCAAGAGTGTAGAAGACTAGACTAGAAATGTATTTACATTATTTGATTGTTTTATTTTAGAAAATTTTAGAAAATTGAAAAAGTCCAAGTGCACTTATTATAAGTACAGTTTTTATATCTATTATTTATTTTTATTGACAATATTATTGTATAGTGCATAAATATTTCTGTGATAGTAAACCTATATTTTTACATTTTTTTTTATTCGTGATTTTTTATTATTGATTATGTTTTGTTGAAAAGAATAAAATAATTCAAATAACATTTCTTAAACACTTTTCACTTTAGAGTAGAACATAATAAAATTGTTTGCATTGCAAATAATCCACTTGGGCAAAATATTTTATATTAATTAATAAAAATAGCGTTAAGAATGTTATGAAGACTACCTATGTCGTATCATAATGAATAAATAGCTATAACGTTAATCGGATTAATTACTGTAAGTCATTTATACAAAAATATTATAGCCTTGAATTAAAAATATAAATTAGAAATAACATTATCTCCTTTGTGCAGTTTTAGATTTGCAAGCAGGAAACATCAGAAACATACCCATGTCTAGTAATTGCATACAAATTGGTTTTATTAATACTATATTTATGTATCTAGACAGACACATATATTAATTTGAAATATATAGGTAGTCGTATGTATCCAGATTTTAAATAAGAATGACGCACGTGTAGTGTAGTATGTATGTAAATATAAAATATATATGTAAATATTAACTTAGGCACTCAGACTATAAAAACCAACGATGTAATAATGTATTTACAATATTTGTCTTCTAAAATGTGAGGGATTAATAAATTTGGAAAGCTTAACTTAAAAAAAGAGAGGAGTAACAAAATTTTAAACTTAAAATAATATAAATAGGTAACTTAACAATAAAAAAATAAACAAACAAAAAAGGGTACGTACGTGTACGTTGGAAATGTCTAAGGCCGCAGTGTTGGCTCGAGGGCGTCAGCAACGCACCTCGCATTCTAGCCGATGGCCATCGTCAGAACAGTTCCACACAAAGTCTACAACACCCAGAGGTTCTACACAACGAAAGCGAAAATAAACACAGAAGTATTGGATCGCGAACCGTCGTGCGGGCGCTGACCTGGCGCAGGCTTGTCGGGGTCCAGCGAGGATTCGCGCGACTCCAGGGTCAGGCCGAAGCACGCGCCGGACAGTCCCAGCTCGCTCAGCAGGATCCTCATGCGGCTGAGCACATTCCACTCACTGCACGCGCACTCACTCACTCAGTCAGTCGGTAGTGTCGATGCGGTTCGCGAGAAGGTGCACGGAGGTACGCGCTTGTGAACGGTCGGTGCGTTACTGAGGCCGCCGCCGCTGAGGCTGGTGGCTATATCGCGCCGTCTGACGTCACGAATGCTACGTCACAGTGGTGACGTTTGTTGGTCCAACGGTACCACCCACGGCCCGCCCGCCGCCGCCTCGCCACGGCCGCCCGCCCGAGCCTGCGCTAACGGCATCGCTAGTACGGAACGGAGCTTTCGCACGCCCGCGTCGCCGCCGCCGCCCGCGCCCTGCCCCGGCTTATGGCCCCTATTATAAAATCTTGAACTTTTCGCGGTCCAGTGCATGGTATCATTTAAATTTGTCTTACCCAAGCCCGAGATAACTCTTTCAACTATTTAATGAACTTCTGTTTACAGTACAATGTAGCCGTTTTTCGCAAATGATTGAAGAAAAGCTTCACTTTCTCACTTTAAACTGTAAATAGTAGTTCCGATTTCTTTCAAATAATTTATTTAAAATAGGGGCAGTACTGGTCCCCGAAAAAATCATGCATCACCTTAATGGCTTAAGTCGCGCCTCCTTGTGATGAATTTTCTTAACATCTAAAAATAGATAATGTTTTCAAATCCAAAACGAAAGGAGCTTCCGTTGAATATTTCTGTTAAGTATATTGTCGATTGCCTTTATTGATTTTTTACAAACATTTTTAGTTAAAATATACACAAAAAGATTCTTCACTTGCTTTAGAACTTACATTAACTCTCTTTGTAATATTAATTTTATGTAAAAAATTGCTTTAATCTTGAAAAGAAACTGAGTTTATATAACTTGGATCTTTTGCAACATTTATTTATCGATAAATACTTAAATCATGGTTATTTTAGACCTTCAAATACAAAATATATAAAAAAATAAAGCTATCTGTAGTACTAAAATCTGAATGTAGAGATCATTCGAATAATTTTTTTTAGTGCTCCTGTCGAACAAAACCTTTATTTTGAGCAGTTTATTTAAAAATGATGAAAATAAATGCAAATAAGTTTTTTTTTATAAAGAAATTGGTAAATAAATGGATGATTTCAATGTATATACTACCATACCATGTAAATAGGTTCTTTTCTTACAAAGTAATCAATAAAAATTGACAATATGATGGAAAATTTCACTTCCACTTCACCTTGAAACCAATAAGTATGCTCACTTTGTGAGAATTTCCTGCTTATTATTACAACTCTTCGAATCTGGCAGTGGTACCTACAGAATTTTTGAACAAGCCTCTTGTTGGTACGATTGGGTTGAGGTCAGAAAATCAGAAAATTTTGCCTATCGTATCAAGAATTCGTCGCTCCTTTAATACTTGGAGAAGAAAAAGCTTGTAACAAAACAGCCAAAAATATAAGCCTTTTCATCATCATCTCACATCAGCCACAGGAAGTCCACTGTTGGACATAGGCCTCCCCAAGGATTTCCAAAACGACCGATCGAAAGCGGCCTGCATCCAAGCCTACTCTTAGTGCCATTGAATAAAAACTATTGACATAAACCTGTTACACAAACATAATTAAAAAACAGGACTCATGTCGAATCAGCTCAAAAAATCACGGATTGCGTGACGATTATCAGCCGTCTTCTTATTGTTTACCAATGATTCGTTTATTTCTACCAATATGTCAACTTTTCAATACCGAAATGACACAAACCAACACACAGCCCATAGAAGTGGAAAGTACAATAATCAATAACGAAGTGTTTATCGAGGTGTTTTGAGACAAATGCGGCGGTGACGCGCCACCGGCCGCCGCATCCGTGCCCCCATTCGGGTAGACGGCGCTTCCGCATTGATTGTGCCCGTCGTCACTCCTGGACACATATAGGGCTGCTAGATCTGCTCCTGCGCTGCATTGGTGTGATTTTCAGCTTAGGACACACGCGAGGTTATGTAAAAATATAAATTAAATTATATTTTATGATGAGTATTTCAGTCAAAATTCTAAATTCTTTGGCAAAGATTATGTCTATATATTGGTCATTTTTAGGGACATGTTTCATGCGACCACCCGGTACTCCACCCGGTACTCAGGTAATCCATTATGTCAGAAATTTTACGTTTCTTAGATCATCATCAAATCAGATCAGGCACTAATTGTGTAATGTTATGTCAACATTACTGAAAATATTTGTTTTCCCCACAGATACTTACTTATGTAAAGATATTTGTACGATCTGGTTGGGTTTAAATTGTTTAATTACATAATTTATTTACAGAACAGTTTTTTGTTAAACTTTGAAAAGTGCGTCAGAGTGAAATGATTATGATAACATCGTATGACTGCCATATTGTGGTACTCGTTAGAGGGTGTAACCTTGTATTAGTGTAACTGATTCATATGATATCAGTGCAATATTTGCTTGATATTTGCTCAAAACTGCATAACTACCGTTTTGTACGAATGAAATTCCTAGTTCAGTTAGTCATTCATAATATCTTCGGGAAGGGCGCTATTCGCTTATTGTAATTAATAAACTAGTGCAAGGAAAAATATGTTCAGTATCAAATTAAGGGGATGATGGAGTAAGTAAACCATAATCACTCTATTTCTTATTCAAGTGAAAAACCACTTAGAGTCCTCGGTCAGAATATCACAGTTATGATTACATACCGGTTAGAAGCTTTTACAATCCTGCGGAAATGTAATGTATGTTATGATTTGTATATGTATGCTGTGTTTTATTGTTAGACGACAAACAATATCTTATTGCTTTACCCATTTTTTGGGAACATAACTTAAAGCTCGTATGAAAAAGAAAAGAAAAGAAACTCTTACACAGAATATTCGACGGTTAGACTAGATTGTTAATTTTGGCGAAAACCACTGCCGCCGCGGCGGAAAGTGTAAACAACCTTACGTGGTTAATTTCGCTATAAATTGAGAGCTTTTGTCCTCTGACCTCCAACCTCAACTCCTGTTTTGCACGTTTGTCGAGAAATTTCACGAAATTACATAAAGTGAAATTAATTACGTTATGACGACAACAGTCAAAATTCACAAATTCAGGGAGTATATAATTTTGTTTTCATTTGCAGATATATGTTGTACCTACATACCGCTTTGCGATATGTACTTAGGTGTTTTGTGTCATAAGACATATTTATACAGGTTGTAACAAAATATACTAAAAATATTTTAAGAGTGAATTCAGTCCATGATAATGAGCAACCCCATGCCACAACATCGAAATATGAACAATAATTTATGGCTTCCTCTAATAGAAGTTGACTGATCAGCTGATCTATCCCGGTTTTTATGAATGGCAAAAAAATATTTCCTATTTCGATAAAGTTCCTTGAGGAAAGTTTTCTGCATCAAGGAGTAAAAGTACTCTCAAATAAAATCAGTATATTTGACGTTATATACTTACGTCTTCTAGTCAGGTAGTACTGTGTAAAAAAAATACAAAGTTTTGACTGATTAAAGTTTTATTTACTTATATCGCGCTAGTCTTTTTGACGTGCTTTTCGGCGTCTACGACTTCAGAGGTTTATTTTTTAAGCATGGCAGGTAAATTAAAACCTTGAAATTAATAAACAGTCATGTGGTGTGTACCGAGGGGGTTGTCGTGTACCGTGGTGTGTCCGCATTCAGCGCGATGCATGTATTTGCGGCTTGTACGATTGGTCGCATGCCCCAGTACTATTTGCTGCTCGTAGAGCGGGCAACCGTCCAGTTATTCTAATTTTACTTATAATCGATGCCGTCGCATCGCCGACTCGTCGACAAAAGATCTGTCCATACTAAACAATATATTGACAAGCAATGGAAAAATAAATCGTACAGTCAGCTCTTATTTAGGTTACAAATGAATGTAATAAGTATTCTAATTTATTTAATAACATTTAATTTTACATTAAGATGGACTGATATACCTATATACTTGTATGTTGCAAGTTTAGAAATGATAGATTTTGTTTTTCATAAATGGTTTTGGAATAGGAACAATACCTATTAACAATACCTAGCATAGACTTTATTTGATCTAAAAACACACACTTTACGCACTTTACGCACAATAAAGACATAATACACAATAGTTTTTTTCCTTATTTATTAGCAGGTCAAATGGGTCATGGCTCAGGCTATAGTACGTAATTAATAAATCATACAAAATACGAGTAAAACAAAATTATTATGCCACACCACTTGAAACGCATTAAATTAGATTAAAATTAAGATAAGTATACATAGCATTTAATAGATAAGTATTATGTAATACCTAAAGCCCAGTATAATTATATGTATTCGTATATGTTTATGAGGTGAATTTAGATAGGTATATACAACAATAAATAAACAGTGTTCAATCTGTGCAATTGGAAGATATAAAAACATGCATGTTGGCTGATACTATTAAACACATAAAGCAATCAATAAATAATGGACCTTATGTCTTACGACATTTTTTGCTGTACACTTATATCTCTTGAACAGTAAAGAAATTAAAATTTTTCAAAAAATAAATAATTGACCAAGCTTGTGCGAAGCGTCTCCCTTTCAGCTTGGGCAAAAATTCTTGCGTTTTCCGGCTGTTCTCCTCAACCTTAAGTACTCGTACAGGTCTCGAGACGAAAGTTTAGCTTTTCATTTGTGTCAGTGCATGCACAGATAGTGAGACATGGCCTGAGGCACGAAACGGCCCGCATCAGTTTATGTAATGATTTTTGACACTCGGCCTGAGACGCGCACCCTCGCACGTTATCTTCCTGCCGCGTACTTTCCGCCTTCACCTTCACTTCAAGCACTAGCTAGCATTATAACTAACGTGAGATGAATTGGATGTAAAAGTGAACACTGATGATGGTACCTATCCTAATAAGGTTAAAACCTGTTTTTTTTTGTTTTTGTTTTTTGTGTTTGGTAGGCTGACTATAGACGTGATTACCCTTGTTAAATTATTATAATCGCATTTTTACGGTTTTTTTTTATACTCAAAGGGAGTTAAAAAGTAGTTTGTGACACTTTTGGGTGTATAAAAATTTCTTTAAAATCTCTCACATTTTTAAAATCACCTTAGTATAACTGTCTATTAAAAGTTGCAAGTACCTAACTCAATAAATGTTTGTATTAGTTAGACCTTTTCTTTCTGCCTGGTTGTTGTTCAGTAAAGTTGTTCACCCTCTAATAGTGCCGCGGTCTGTACCTACGCAACCGGATGGTGTTACGCCCTTAGAAATAGGTAATTCCTTTTTTCAAAAGTTCTTTCCGTTAGTAATACTTTTTTAGTTAGGTATCTGTATGTTAATAATATTTTTTTGTGCAATATAATTGGTACTTGACGGTGACGTGCACACATATTTTTTAATCTATACATATAATAAAACAGTAAAAATATGTGTCTGTACATTGAATATATTTCCAAAAAAATATTTCGGGCAACGGAGACATAGTAAAAAGTAAAAAATAAAATAAAAATACAATCTGTTCGTCTGTTTGTACCGCTAATCTCCGGAAATACTTACTAAACGGATTCGAATAAAACTTTTCTTAAGCCTGGCAACATATAGGGTAATTTGATTTTGGAAAATGGAACACCTGATGCAGAACCATAATGCTCCAGGTAAACTATAAGAAACATAAAAATGACGCTTTAGAAAAAGTTGTTCAGCCTGATGAGCATTTTCCGGAGTCATAAAGTCCACGCAAAATCGCGGCTAGTCTTTACTAAATTACGAGAACGACTGTATATTGAGCAAAAAAAACATTTTTCGTTAGTATCTGACATGATATTAGGGTAAGCACAGGGTAGACAAATTCTGTGTCTGTATGAAATGCACGTTACCGGTCCTCGTACCTTATGCGAATTCTCACGATCTGTATGCGTACATATTTACGTACGTTAAATAAAAATTTCAAAGCAATATTGATAAGTGGTAAGGTAATAGTTTCATTAGTATAGCGTGATATTTTAAGAAAAATTGTACATAAGTATTTCCTAATCACAGTCATTAAAATTGAATATTTTTTATTATAATGCAATCAACGTTATATCAGCAAGATTTATTCAATTCTTTTCGATAAGCAATAATAGTATTTATCATTATCGCTATCACTATCGGCCGGTGTGTCGCTGGGCCTGCTGGGCGCTCTACGCGAGTCCGTGTGAGGCGCGCATGTGTGCTGCGCTAGCGTGTGTGGGTGCGGACTCATATCGTGCGCGAACGCAGCGCTTGCTTGCGAGAATTCCATTACCGTGAACGCGCCTGGCTTGTTTTAATTCGATGCCGTCAGCGCGTTGTTAGAACATTGTGTGCTATTGTAAATTGTACTAATTGGGCATGGCGGTCCCTACTGACAAAACAGTAGCTCCATCAATTCCCGTTCTATTGCCCATGTTGTCTGTTCGCACGTACTCCCAGTGAAGCAGGTGTACTCTGATCGGGCTCGACGATCAACTACCATTTAGTACTAGGTGCAATACACATTACGAGTGTGTGCGTGAAGTGTCCACAAATAGTGTCGGAGGAGTTCAATGTGGTGATCTCTGTTGTAAGTAGCAATATTTATATTTTTAATTATTGAAACAAACAAAGAAAACACTGTGATGAGCGAGATTTTGAGGTTATGTTTAAGAATTCCTAAGACAAAAATACTTTAACTGGGCAGAATGTGTTCGTAGGAATCGCAATCTATCCTTGGACCAATTAGATACTTTAAACATTTTATCACATGGCCCTTTCAGATGATAGTCATATAATTATTTGGCGCTTTATCAAGCAGTTTTATATGTCTACAAATATTGTAGCTATGTAGATTGCAGCTGCGTCATATAGTAACAATGCAAAATACTTATAGATACGTAAAAGTTAATATATAATAATTGATTTCTTGTTTATTAATACTTGTATTATTTAAAATCATTACCCCCTCCTTCGGCAATTGCGTAAAAAGTGGTTAAGTCTCAACATTGAACTTGTTTCTTTTCTCTTTCTTGATTCATTCTACCATCACTACCTACACGAAGAATCAATTTGCAATTAGTGCACACCTCTCATGTTTCATTTATTGACCTAAGTAGCTTACCTACATAGGTACCTCATAGGTGCATATTTACCTTAAGTTACGTAGGTCTAGTTCTACTTGTTTATTTATTTTGTGTTAAGTATTAATGTAGTCACTACCACAAATCTTTCCTCCATCTGTAAGCAGTGGTCTGTCATTATTATTCAATGTCTTTTCTTCATTGTTATGCAAATTATTCCCATTCAATAATACTCTTTCCTTATTTTAAGATCCGACGTAGGTACCTATAGCAATTGGCTGGTATCCAGTATGAATAATGGTAAAAATATGTATTTCGCCATATTTCATTGAAAACATTAGTTGTAGTCATTGATACTACTTACTAGTAGTTTTCGCGAAATAAAAAAAATCTTTTCCAAAAAGCTAATAAAAAACTCTGGCGTCACTGTTGAAGGAAGTGCGCATCACGTGAGAACCTTCTTCGCTGTGTGGATAGCCTGGTAACTACCTAGGTATATGTCGATAATAAAAAAATGAAGAAAATATTATATATCTTACCTTTTCTACAATTTCCAATAACCTAAAACATATTTCAAAATCTCAGGACTAGTCATTGTTTCAATTTTCGTTGTGTAGATTCACGTGGCCAAAATAGATATAAGTACTTACCTATCTCAACTATATAAATAAGCATCATAAAACACACAATTTGTTGAATATGTAAGTAGGCATAGGCTGTGGCATAGGTATCTGCTTACGTTTTACTACGTTTCAAAGTCATTGCAAAGGGAAGTTTCATATTACAGTTGTGAAGTGCGCCAATTCAGGTAATTATGGCTGAAGCTTGGAAATACATGTCATTGTTAATTATTATTCTCATTAATAAACCCAGCGAATTGAATTTGCACATGCACTACTTCATACTATAACAGTTCCAAACCGTAAACTAATATTTTCGAAAAAAAAGGTATTTTTTTAAATAATAATTTTGCTTGGAGCAACTTGGGAACTAGTGTATGAGATTTTAATTTTTTGAGAATAATAGCAATGGAGGACTCTGGGAATAACCCTTTTACACCACCTCAGTATATTACATACCTACATTACAAGTGATTAATATAGCAAATGGTTTCACCATACAACAACATAGAGAGTATGTCATGTACTTACATACGTAGGTAATTATACGTATGTAGCCGTGAAGAATCTATACGTAGTTGATTTAACATTTATAAAACGTTATCGTATATGAACAGTAGAAGCCTATCCACAGCATAGCATTATGTACTTGAAATGGAGAAGACGTTTGATAAGATCGACTGTATGCAGATTTAAGGTCGGAAGGTTAGGAAAGTCAATAAGAGTTATTTACAAATATCAAAGAAATAGATAGATAAGATAAGGTTTTAGAAGTCTTTCTGTTTTAGATTAAATTATACAAGCAGAAAAAAAGAAATTAGTTGTACTGTTATGACATGAACATGACTCTTATACCACATCTTATAAGAACTAAGAAATATACTTAATTAGAACTAAGAAATTAAATATACTAGAAGGATAAAAGAGAGCTTTCTAGTATAAAATTGAGTAAGAAGTATATTTAATATATTATAACATAACTCCCATGCTGGTCTGGGAGAAATAAAAAAAACTTCGAATGTACCAGCTGCTTCTCTTCCCACGCAGATCGTAAAAGCCGATCGAGGGAATTGGCAAAAATGCAAATCATGTTAACAGGCGATGCGGCTAGCAACCTATCACTTATTGATTGCTTTTCCATCTTCTCGCCCGCCATGACGCTACAAGTGGCTTTTGGGTCTTGCGGCCCTGGGCTCTGCATAGAACCGCAAGACCCAAAATGCTCTGTCTGCCCCATTAGGGATAGAGACATGATAGTATGTATGTATGTATGTATAACATAAGAGAATTTTTCAAAACTAAAAAATCTTTTAAATATATTTTTATCTCTTAAAAATATTTTTTTTAAATTAACCTTTACTGTCCCACTGTTGGGCAAAGGTTACTCCCATTTTTTTCCATTCATCTCTATCTAGAGCTGCTTCAGACCAATCACGCTGGAATGCGTTCAAGTCGTCGCGCCAACGCTTTCTAGGCCTACCCCTGCCACGCCGACCATTTTCGGGGATCCACGAAGTCATCCTGTGAGCCCATTTTTCAGGGGACGTTCTGCTAACGTGACCCACGTCACGTAGTTATGGTCCACTCCTCCCATTTAAGAAATGAATAGACAGGGAACATATAAGATAAAAAAACATAAAAGTATAGGTTTCGCATTGAAACCTCCCCAATTTTGAAGTCGGTTAAAAAGTTACGGTACTTTACTGTCGTCACTTACAAAGATGCGTGGATGAAAGAGTAAATGGGAGGCCTTTGCCCAACAATTAATGATAAAGTTAGTGAAATAAGAAAAGTCACTTATAAAAGTAGTGGTTTCTTAAAAAATAATTTTGGTTTGGTAATATAAAAATAGGCAAAGAAATTTTCAATTTAGTTATCTATTCAGTCAGTAAAACTGTCATTTTTTTTAAAGTACAGTAGTAACTTTGTAAATGACTTGACCACTGTTTGTACTTCATATTAGTAGAAAATCTAGGTCTATATTTAGCAATTCGACACGATTTTCATGTGCCAGGTACTTAAAAACCATCCATTTTGACGACCTCCGTGGCGTAGTGGTTAACATGCTAGTCCGCCACCCAGAGGCCTCGGGTTCGATCCCCGGTCAGGGCAAGTTAGAAAATGGCCTTTTTCAAATTGTCCTGGGTCTTGGATGTGTATCTATATATGTATTTGCTATAAAATATAGTATCGTTGAGTTAGTATCCCATAACACAAGTCTCGAACTTACTCTGGGGCTAGCTCAATCAGTGTAATTTGTCCCTATATATTTATTTATTTATTCATGGCAAATCTGAATATTTAGAACTTGATTTGTTAACTTGTTACTAATTAGCTTCATATGATTCTAATTTCCTGTTGGTGTACCAACTTACTATCAATGTTTAGAGACGTGAGGATTAACTGAGATTCAAGTATGACGTTTGGCAATCTATGAAGGGTCCTTGAGAATCGTTATCTAAATCTCTGCGCAACCATCGTCGTAATAGCACCGCGACGACGAGACCATGTTATCAATAAATATCCCAATTTTGGTGACAGATATTATGATAACATTACTATCGTATATATAATTGAAGCAAAATTGGGTGAAATGTTGGTAACGGTTAGAATATCTTTTGTGCGCCGAAATTTTTTGTGCGCCGGAATGGCGGACGATAGTTATTCTGTAAATCAAGAGTTACTTAAATATTTCCTAAATTAATGCTTATTTTTAACAAAAATATAAAATGAAAAAAAGTATTTAAAGTATTTGAAGTATTCCTACATAAAAGGTTGTAATAAGAGATGGTAATAAGCCTGTTTGTGATAATAATGACAGTAACTATACAGTTTTATTGGACAGTTTTATTGGACTGATTCGTTTTAAAATCATCACAAAGTCATATAATGCGATAACCACTGTATTTCCGTCGGTTTATCAGCTAAGTAGGTGTGTGTGACTCATATTTCGGGACGAAATCTATGTAACAATATTTAATAACCGATGAGTACGTTAAATCCTTATCCTTACTTCCTTACTAATATTATAAATGCGCAAGTGAGTTTGTATATTTGTTTGTTTGTTATCACTTCACGCTTAAACTGCTGAACCTATTTAGTTGAAATTTGATATGGCTATAGTTTGGGACGGACATAGGATAGTTTTTATCGCGAAATTTCTACGGGGAACGAAGCCCAAGGGCACAGCTAGTGTATATATAAAACCACGCAAAATAGTACTAAGTACTCGTTTAGGGGTCCTAACATATATAACTATATAAAAATGTAGGTACGCTTGGTTTAAAGTTAAATTACATTGTTCTATATTCTGTCAAAACCATTCATAACGCGACACTAGATTTACTATATTTTATTGGAGACAAAACTTTACAGTTCATTGAGGGCCGGTGGGTGTGTAGTGTGAATGTCACGTCTTATAAACTCTTTAATGAAACGACTGACCTATGTAAGTATTTGTGCATCTCTGCAGGCACGTGAGCTGCCGACCCGTGACTTGCCGGCACGCTGCATCTCCACTCTCGTGTCATTATCTTATTATCACTGAACTGGATTAATATCGACTCGGGGAGTAACGATTGCGCATCCCCCCGTCTCCCCATTACGTCATCATACCTCGCGTCTGCAAAATGGTGACGTCACCGATTCATGACGGAATAATACGTCATACTTTAACACGCATGCGCGGTACTTAGCTTTTGCCTATATTTAGAATCTCGTCAGTATGGTTTCACGTTTGAAAGGGAATGGAAAATGGGTGGAGGTATTAAATATTCGTCCGGTCAAATAACTAGTTGGATATTTTATTGGTATAAATAGTCCAATTTATTTATTGCCAACCTATGTTAATTTGGGTGACTCGTGTAACTCGCTAATTTTCATAATGCTAATTAAAAGGAGTTTCGATCATTAACAGATACCAGTCGTTTCAGCATATATAAGATGTAACAAAATATGTTGAAACTATTTTGGGATAAATTCGTGTTATTAAACAACTTTCCCCAAGAAACATATGTCAAATATGAAAAATAATTTTTGGATTTCCATACAAACTCGGAACAGCTGATCGGTCAACTTATATGGGAGGCCAAAAATGACTTTTCGTATTTGGGAGGCCAAAAATGACTTTTCATATTTGGGAGGCCAAAAATGACTTTTCATATTTGGGAGGCCAAAAATGACTTTTCATATTTGGGAGGCCAAAAATGACTTTTCATATTTGGGAGGCCAAAAATGACTTTTCATATTTCGATACGTGTCCCTGGGGTAAAGTTGTTCAGTATCATGGACTAAATTCACCCTTAAAATAGTTTCAGTATATTTTGTTAGATCTTATATACCTACATGTACAAGTCTATCTGTTTGTCTAACTAGTTATGTCTATGTGTTTTAAAAAAAGATACATATCTTCAGCTTTTGAAGTGAAACTCATGAGACATAGTTTTTTTTTGTACGTATTTCTTATAAAATATACTTATTATCGTTGAGTCAGTATCCCATAATACAAGTTTAATTAGGGCTAGCTCAATTAGTGTGATTTGTCTTTCTTATCTTTTTTTTGATTTTTTAAATAACGATTACGGACAAATATTTTTGGCTCATCAGTTAGGTTATTAAAAAATATTGCAAATGTACGTTTATGCGTTGTGGTTTCCGGCAGAGTAGAATAAGAGCACTCCAAATCTCCCCTTGGATATCGTAAAAGGCGAATTAGACTAATACAAGCTAAACAAAGCTTATAAATATCATGAGACCTCTCCTACCCGTATGACCAGCGTGGAGAGTGGAGGCCAAATCCTCTCGCTGCTCTGATATTAATAAATATAGCTCTAGTAGTACAGAGGAGGGATGTGCTCCTGCAGTGGAGACTAAAAAGACCTGATGATGATGACGATGATGTAAATAAGTATAACTATTTGTTTATTTCTGTGACAAATAAAAATTACGAAGATATAGCGCATTTTCGTATGAAGTTATGACTAAGTACGATTTTTACGTAGCGGTGATGTCGCAAGCAGACTGTGGAACTATTGCTCCGTAGCTTTATGAATTTTTACTTTTTTGCTAAAGTAAAAAATATGTGTCCATTAGTTTTGGATAACAAGATGGACTATTAAAATAACATTTCTGATCGTTTCATCACCCCTGTTCAAAGATACACCGTACGGCAGTATTGTTTTTAAGAAGAATAGAAGTGTATCTTGTATTGATATATTTGATACTTACATGAGTAAAAGTTTTATTTTATCAATAGCGGAAGCCCGCGACTTCGTTCGCGTGCATTTTATGACTCCGGAAAATGATCATCAGGCTGAACAACTTTTTCTTAGGCGTCATTTTTATATTTCTTAAAGTTTAGCTGGACCTTCTGCATCAGGTGTTCCATTTTCCAAAATCAATTATACCTTATATGTTGCCCTTACGCAGTAAAAAAACTCTATGTCTGTCTCCATCGCCCGAAATATTTTTACTGGAAATATATTTAATGTGCAGACGCCTTATTCATTACTGTTTTATTTTATGTATAGGTAGATATAAAACCATTTGTTTATCTGCTAAATGGTTATATAATAATACAAATTTAACAATGGAACCTGAAATCGTAAAAAGTAATTCTGCAGCTCCATGCAAAATACTCCAAAAAAACCTACCATGGCAAAATGTGTGAAGCTGCAGATTTTTTTTGCGATTTCAGTGATTGTGGACTTTTACTACTTTCCCGATTGATACCCCTTTCCGTTACACATTGTATGTACCTAGAAGCATCCAAAAACTTAAAGTCAGGCTTACCTATACTTATTACATTCGTAGAATTTTAGGACTCATCAATTTATACTTGGTATTTTTCCGTGTTAATATAGATATAATAAGTAGATAAAGATAAAGATATTATTTGTAGTTAGTATTTATGTTTGTCTGTTCGATTATTATATTGCAGGGTTATCGTTATAAGTAATGGGCAAGCGATTTTCTAAAAATGTATGAATGGTTTTTTTAACATTTTGTTTCTTCTTGTAAGTAAGAGAATTAATAAATGGCATCACTATTTATAATATTTGATGAAATAGTGCGCAGAATGTTTCATACTAAATTAGTCAAACATAATTAGCTAAAAATTTATTGTTACATGAAATTTTTTGAACCATGGTTGACATCTCCCGCGTTGAAGAATAACTATTATTACAGTACAGTGGCGAAGGTGAATTAGCACGCAGTAGTACTCGCCCCTACAAACTGTGTTTAGCGCCCGCCGGCAGATGGCGTGTGCCCCCGGTTATTTGACAGTCAACATGGCGTCCCATAGTGAAGCCGCTATTATCACGAAATTTAGTTAAATTAAACTCTAACGATAACGAATAAAATATTCTAGTAAGAACGATAACAATTTTGCAAGAAAAAGATGATTCTATTCAATTCAGGTACGTTGCCTTTACTATTTAATATTTCGAGTGACAGTTCCTGACAACCCTCTGCTAAAGTATTGATTGATTAGAGAATTGGTGTCAAATAGCTACGTAACTTGACCTCCATTTCTAAAGACCTGCATCTGTTTTTTTAGTTTTTTTTTCTTGTTTAGATCAGGACCTCTTCTTTTAAATAATATACAATAGTCTCTGATAGTAAAAAAATCTATATATCTTGTTACACATTGTTGCGCAATGACGTGAAACAGAAATTGGTGCATGCATAGGTGCTAGTGTACTTACTGCATTCGTTGCTAAGCAACCACGAATACATGACATCATCAAATTTACAATACGGAATACGGATCAGATTTAAGAAATCATGTCGATGTTAATTATTTTGGAATCGTTAATCATTTAATATGACGAGTGTTGCAAATCGTATTTTATATTTTTGACGAGGTACATTACATTAATGCTTTAAATTATTTGTTCTTATTTAATTTTGAAAACCTGAGTTTCAAATTGGCCGAATGTTGCTGAAAGCAAGTTGAAAATCTAGAAAGAGGGTCTTCATAAAAGTATGTGTAGGCAGTAAAAAAAGGCTTACCTATTAGTAATGTATTATTTTCCTAAAATCCTTAATCTTAATAATTCTAAAGCGCTAAGCGTCAAGCGCTTTCGCTAGTTTTTAATAACGATAGACTACCGATTACATCTGATAGCGGTATGACGTTATATATAACTTAGATATCGATAACATAAACTATATCTAAAGTTAAAATTATCTGGGCTAAATTGAGATTTTTTGATAATTATATATATATAATTTTATTGCATAATTATAATTACACATATTTGCTACTTCGGTAAAGTTATTGGTTATCATCTACTGAATCTATTATTATAGGTGTTCTTGATCTTTATAATATTCTGTTAAACCCATGTAAAATCTTATACACTCGTACTAGGTATTATAAATAGTATGTACTTTGGAACACCAAGTAGTATTCCTGGCGCAATATTAACTTAAGTTTTGTACATATTAAAACATAAAAAATAAGTGTATTTTCTTTTCCAGGTTCCAACATCGTCTCCAAATGGGCCTTTGTAAGGGTATAAACGAAAAAGGTGCGTATTTATTGGAATATGGATCCAATTTTAGAAAATGAGTCCGCAACAACTGATACTCCTGGCAAGCACGGGAAAAAACATAAACAAAAAAAGAAAAGGAATCAAAATGAAATACCAAAAGATATTCAAACAGTCGTGGGTGAGAAAAAGAAATTTGTTGTCACAACATTATCGACAACTGACGATAAAGAAGTTCCTTCTAGTAGTGTAGCGGCAAGTAATATTCATACAGTGCATTTCGGCACACGTGGTGTGGAGTCACAAAGACCACATATAAGATCTATTTTTAAAGATAGACCTGCAGAAACGGCTCGATCTTCAAGCTGTGAAAGAGATTCTGTTGAAAAAAAGGAATATGAAACGTTCCACGGAACATCGTCTAGTCCACGTAGTTCTATTTTTGATATATTTCGAATAAGGAGGAAGAGTGATGCAAAAAAATATCAACCGAAGCCGAAACCATTAGAAAATCAAGAAGTTTTAAAAGAAGAACAAAATGCAGCCGATTCAAAAGATTCTCACAAGAAATATTATCATACGGTTACTGGAGCATCATCTAGACGGTATAGCCCCATTACTAGGGTGATGGATATATTTAATTTTAGAAGCAAGCCACATCCAGAGAACAGTCAGCCCGATCCAGTAAAAAAACCGAATAAAAAATCTCGTCGATCTTCCATAGAGACTACTTCACCTACTTATCATAAAAATTCATACGCTTCTTTAGATCCAATGCAAGCAAAACAAATTTTCAGAGAAGTTAGGGGACTTCCTAGATATGATCCGTATTTATCAATTGTACAAATATCCTTAGGAGGTAGAGACAAAACTAGATTGTTGTTGAATTTTTTCAAATATCATAAATGCTACGAAATTTTACCGAAATCAGCAAAAGTTATTATATTTGACACTCAATTTTTAGTTCGAAAAACATTTCCTACACTTATATCACATGGTATTAGATCTGCTCCTCTCTGGGATGCAAATAAAAAAATGCTTGTCGGTATGATAACAGTAACTGATTTTATTCGTATTCTTCTTTACCTTGAAGCCGAAAATTTATCTGTAGAGGATTTGGAAAAGCATACCCTACATAATTGGAGGAAAATATTAAGATCTACTCGCAAACCACTGTGTTGTGTAAGTCCTGACCAGTCCTTACATGAAGCTATAAATTTGTTAAATAAAAATCGCGTCCATCGTTTATTAATGGTAGATCCACAATCTGGTGATGTATTGTACATACTGTCACACAAAAGAATTTTGAGATTCTTATTCGTATATTTGAATGAATTTCCTGAACTAACCTTTTTCCATAAATCCATTACAGATTTAAAAATTGGAACTTTCGATGAAATTCAATCAGTTACAGACGATACTAGTATTAAGACAGCATTTCAGTTGTTACTGGAAAAAGATATTTCCGCTTTGCCTATTTTAGATGATAATGGTAAGCTTATCGATGTCTATGCAAAGTATGAAGTATTAAATCTAGTAAGCGAAAAACTTTATAGCAATTTGTCGCTAACGATTGGTGAAGTAAGAAATAAAAAGAAAGACTGGGAAGAAAAGTTACAAACATGTCGTTCAAGTATTACTTTATATGAGGCCTTAGAAATTATAGTTAGAACTGAAAGTCATCGATTATTATTAGTAAATAAGGAAGAAAAACTTATAGGGATCGTTTCACTATCAGATATTTTAGTATATTTAAATAGAATAATTCCGACTGAGAAAAAGGTTTCATCACTTCAAGAAATTTTTAGACCTCTCGAAGAAAATAAGTTTGCAGAATCACCAAGAGAAACTGAAAATGAGAACATAACAATCCAAGTACCAGATATAAGCGCGGTTCAAAATAAAATTGTACCTGAAGTCAGTGAAGTTTCTCAAGAGTTAGATAAAGAAATAGAAACTTCTACTAACCAAAATGACAATGTTAGTAGCGAAGAGAGGAATGAAATTATGTCAGGAGACAATGAAGGGAATGTAAATTCCAATGAGGATGTAAAAGATAGTTTGGAAATAGACCCAACTATAGATCATTCTAAGAGAGACGAACCAAGCGTTGATATTATAGATATTGCGAATAAGTAGATCATTTTATTCCAAAGAAATTGTGATAGGTGAAATCACCGAGTCAGTATATTAATCTCAAAGTATGCTTTTGCTTGTATTGGTATTGTAAATTTAACGTCGTACTCTTTAATAGTTGCAACAAATACACGTGATTGCCTTATTCATATTATTTAATTCATTATAAATATTGCTGAAACTCAATAAATATTTTATCAGTATTAAGGCCTTTCAAAATCAAACCTTTATATTAGTGTTTGAATTTTTTTTCAATTTATTATTTATTTTATGTTTTCTTAGTAGGTACGTTACAGGACGCTCTAATCGGGTAGGTATATGTATGTATGTGCAAATTTAATTAAAAACACGACAACCGATGTTTTATTATAAATATATTTTTATCTTTTTAACCATTATCATAAGTATATCGTTGAATTACTTAGTATCCCATAACACAAGTCTCGAACTGACTTTGGAGCTAGCTCAATCAGTGTAATTTGTCCTTATATATTTATATTTATATATTATATAGCGTCTTTTTATAGCGTTTTACAGCCAGTAAAACAAACTGTTGCCACATCTTTACTTCCAATATTCCTTCTGATTTTTATATTAATTATGAAAGATACGATATACTTGAAATGTAATAATCTAAATATTATAAGGTATAAAATTATAAATCCTTGTGACTTTGGAAATGGTAGTTTATGACATAAGTGTGGTAATGTGTTTATTAATGTCGAGGCGGGATATAACAAAAGCGGGTGAAGCCCGCGCCTTTTATATAGAGCCGAGACGGGTAATGATTTAATGACGACCACTGTGGCCTAGTGGTCATCATGTCAGGCTGTCACACTGGGGGTCCCGGGTTCGATACCCGGTCAGGTCAAGATGTTTATCTTTTTTGTACTTGTTATACAATAATATATAATACAATAATATATAAATTATAGTAAATATCATTGAGTTAGTATCTCATACATAACACAAGTCTTGAGCTCACTTTGGGGCTAGCTCAATCTGTGTGATTTGTCCATATTGTCCGTTTTATTTATTTATTGATTATATGAACAATACACTACACGTGCGTCATACAACGTTTTCCAACACATTAGTAAGGAAGAAATATTAAATAATATCTCGCAATAGAACATTATAAATATGGCGAGCACATGGAAATCTTTTCTTTTTCAGACATTCACGCTTGCGCACGCCTGTAGTGATACTAGAGGTACAGAAATCAAGCTGTCAACAGCCAAACTGATATTAAAAAATTTAAGATTTTTTTAAACAAAAGATTCAAATATTTAGGTTAGTGTTGTTACAAGTATTTTACTATATTTTGAGTAAAACAAGGTTTACTTTATGAGAAGGTTAGCTGCATGCAAAGTAATTTTAAGTATGTTTTAAAATTAATCTTCGATATTCTGGAAATCTTAAATCTTATTCCTATAATGTTTAGAAATACTTTACTGTACCATTTCAAACAAGTTTGTAATGAATGGCATTCATTACTCAATTAAAGTCAGTGTAGAAAATAGCACTTTCTAAACTAATGTGTTGAAAAAATATTTTACAGAGGCACTACGGAGATCTTAAAACGAACCCAGTTAATGGAACCGATTTTTATGTTAAGTCAGTTTTCTGTTAAAAAAGAGGCGAGATGATTTTGACTACTTTTTCCTCTTTGGATCTTACGGCTCTGGGCTCTGTCTGCCCCGTCAGGGATAAAGACGTTATCACGTATTTGTATCTGTTAAAAAAGGGATACGTAGTTATATTTTGTCAACAAGAAAACAATGTTAAGTACTCGTAGTAGTACAATTGTATGTAGAGTTGCAAGATAGAGTTCATGTTAAATAAGAAAAACAAAGGTTAATTCAGGTGAAAAAAATTTTTTCCTCATTCGCTATCACCGAACTTGCGCCCATATTCAAAAGTTTACAGAACTGCATATCTGGAATCGGTAAAACGAATATGCAATGAGAATCACATCAATAAACTCTGAACAACACAAGCGGTACGGTACGGTTGTGAATAAGTATTATTCGGAAAACGAGTCTTACTTTTACGTCGCGCCGCCGCCCCGCTTCGTTTCTGCTCTACGACGTAAGTACATATTTTAGGCTTCGTATCGATTATACATATTTTAAAACCTTCCGTCATGTATGTTTATCTATATGTACGTGTTTGTTTCTCATCATCATCATCGTCATATCAGTCACAGACCTACATGTTTGTATATTTACCTATAAAATAAATTAATGCAAGGGAAAACGTAAAGCTGGATAAAAGATTTTTTATTATAGTTACTTCATTTAAATTGACTATGTACAGATAATTAACTATTTCACTTCCAAATTACGTTATTTAATCCATAATAGGTATCTGTGGATATAGCTATCTAACATTAAGGGACATTTACATTTTTTTGAAAAATCAATAATATATTATTAATATATTATTTAACGAGTTAAAGTAAATCGATCGAGCTCGTTCCATAAATAAGGCGAAGCAGTGCAGTGCGGCTGAGTGCAAGTGCAGTGCAGGAGACGCGACAACCGGTCGCCCGCGCCCGCGCCGCCCGCCACGCCGTAGAGGATCGAACCCGGAACAAACCACTCCGCCTCAAGGCCGCATAGTATCTCTTACTTTTGGCCGTGAATTAATTATTAAGTCTCGTCTCTAACCGATATACTATATATAAACCTACCTATATAAATTATGTATTTATGTATAAAAGATAAACTAGGTAACCTACCAATTTGTTATTTTTGTGTGCTTTTGTTTTCTTTTTAGTGATTAATAATAGTTAGATATTGTTTAAGAATAATCTATTTGGAAAATAATAAAATTGTTATTTTTTGGTACTCATTATTTTATTTTAATTGCATTTTCAGATATTGTTAATTTAATTTATGTGGAGTAAAAGTACTGTAATTTTTTTTTGTTCATTCGCTTGGATCTTTTTTCAAAAGTTTTTATTTAACTTGCAATGTATCTTGTATGTTTTGTTTGGGTCAAATCTTGCAGTTCAATTTATAACCAGTTTATCCCCCACCGATTGAATTTTACATAGTCGGATGACAATGCAATATTATTATGAGAAGAAGCTAAAGTGGCCCTACGTATCTGTAAGGAAACGACGTAACCCCATCGAGTTTGGACTTATTGTTTTGATAAGTACTAAGGCTCACATACTTAGATACTTAGATGCAATAACTAAAATTTAACATAAGATAAAATAAGCTCTTTGAAAAAAAACTAAGTTTCAATAAAAAACAGTAAAAAAAATACAAAATATTATTATTATTATTATGGTCTAATTATAGAACTAAGGTAAGTACCTAAAACTATCAAAAAAAACATACAAGAATTAATAGAAAGCAAATATTAAGGTAACCTACCTTGGAAAACCATAATTTACTAACAAATTAAAACTATAGATAACTTAACAGAATTACATACAAGTAAATGTGAGGATACGACATCAATATTCAAAGTGATTCATAAATAGTTCGAAGGATTATCTATAGCTTCATCAAAACACAAATTTAAATGATATCTCCGGTTCCTTTCAAATGATTTATTTCAAATGGCAGCACTGGACCCCAGAAAATCATGTATGGCCTTAAATGAATCTTCTATTATCAATCTTTTTTTCTATCATTTTGTTGTTAACCCTTGCATTATAAATTCATGTTCTGTTTTTTTAACTTGATAGTGTTGATTGTATATCTACCTGTATAATAACAAAATCAAGTAATAACAAAATCGATATGAAATGTCTACGTAAATTTGTATCTAAACTATAAAGTAATTCAATAAATTAATGTGTGATGAAATTAAGTAGGTAAGACATTGCATCAACAGTCAACACTAATGATGCAGCTCGAAGGAAACTCCTCATTTGATAGCCTAAGAAACGAATCCTGTTAATATTCGGATTTCGTCAGCATGTGCAAGTTATGAATTAGACGACAAAAAAAGGAGGATAACTTGTAAATTAACATATGAAATCGAACCAGTAGCGGCCCACTCGTAGGAAACCGGTAAGTCACTTGACATCGGTAAGTAAATATGGAAGCTTGTCGCGATTGTGAGACGAATCTGCCTACACGGCAGCCGGCGACCGCTAGCGCGCCCGCAGCGGTGCGTCACTTACAAACCAATAGAGATCACGTCATGGCGGCGCTGCACCTTTGTTACATAATTATATTTTATTTTATCAAATTTTATTCTTCCCAAGTACAAATGTACCCTTACCTGATGCTAAGAGCATTTACTCCCAGTGAACCATAGGAACAAACAGAGAAAATTATGCGGCACAAAAAGCAATAAATTTACTTACATGTCACTATTATTACATAATATATGGCAATCTCCGTGGCGTAGTGATCACCATGCTAGTCCACCACCCAGAGGTCCCGGGTTCGAGGCAAGTTGGAAAAGTGGCCTTTTTCAAATTGTCCTGGGTCTTGGATGTTTATCTGTATATGTATTTGTTATAAAATATAGTATCGTTGAGTTAGTATCCCATAACACAAGTCTCGAAATTACTTTAGGGCTAGCTCAATCAGTGTAATTTGTCCTTCTATATTTATTTATTTATTTATTTATTTATTTATTTATTTATGACAGTATCATTATCATTGCCTCCTAGAAAATGAATTTATTTACCTTTGGATTTTTTATCTCTAGTAAATAATTAAAATCTAAATTCAAGTAAACAAATAATAATAATTAAAAAAATTACATTATAAAATTAATTACTATATAAAATAAAATTACATTATGAATATCTACTTTTATACAAAACACACATATACATATACATATACATCTACTTATACTACCTAACAAATATAGCTATGAAGAGAACTAAATGATATAAATACCTATCTATATATAAAAGAAGAAACTGACTGGTTGACATAGATAGATAGCGGCTGATCGATCAACGCACAGCTGAAACCGCAGGGTCTAGAGACTCCAAAAGCGCATAGGATTTTTTTAAACAGCCCCTTAAGGGTGTGAAACGGGGTTCCAAAGTTTGTATGGAGAAACCAGAGAAGTTTGTACGGAGAAACTTCGCAGGAGTACTCCTAACGGTAAATAAGATTTTCCAAATTTCAACCCCTGTAGGGATGAGAGGCAAAGGGAAGACTTTGAAAAATTAATTCCCCATAAGTCCCTGCACTGTATCACTGTATTAACATTGTTATATTTTATAAGTATTTAAATATTTTAACATATTACTATGTTAAAATATTTAAATACTTATAAAATATATTCATATGTTATAACAAAGTTAATAACGTAAAAAACGAATAAAAATTAGTATTATAACATTTCTGGCCTCTACGCGGACGAAGTCTTTCATTAATTTTTTATTTTCTGTGTGGTACAATATAACTTTCCATGGGACTGTAGTTATTACATATATAGAAGTATGTACATTTCTGTGATCAACCGACTCCAGACTCCAATTTCTAGGGAAATGCGTAAAAGACCATTATTTTTATGGTGTACATTTTCGTGGTAATCGTGGTTAGTCACAAATTCTCTTGTACTTCTAAGAGAGGTGTGAAAATATGACATTTTATTAAAAATAATAATAATATTAGATACAAATTGGAATTTGTTACTACATAAAAGAGATGAATCTCTTCAATAATTTAGAGATGGAGTTAATGGTATAGGTACTTAGATACAATACAATAAACTTTATTGCACCAAAAGACATTTAACATTTCGAAATACTTATAAAATAAGGACAACATATAATGAGGTACAAGAGGCCTTATCGCTGAAGCAATTCAATTTACATGAGAAAAATAGAATTGTTTCAATTTCATCTCTCACATTAAAGGGATGGAAGACAAAAACTAATACCGTATAGTACCTATGCCAAGAAAAAAATCGCCAACGCAACGAGTGTGGCACATTCAAGCGTTTTTAAACATTAGTTAAAAATACGAAAAATGTTTTTAGTATCGGGTCTAGACTATGCCAAATAAAAAGGCATTGTCTCGAAAGCTTACTTACCTTACTTTAAAACAATAGATATTACCCACGCCTCATTCGGCAGTCTGTTAAAAATTGTATACGTGCAGGTACATAATCAAGTATACCGACTTTATTAAGTTTAGAAGTATTTACATAAAGATTATATTTAAAAGTAGTTTATGGGTTCTTTTGTTTCATTTACATATTAATTATCACATAGGCTCGTGATTGCTGGTAATTTTAATATCCTGCTCAGGTTACAATGTATCTTTTTTGTGTTTGTATGGCTATTAATATATTTAATGTTAATCAATAAATTGGTTGAGTTCACTGACTTGGTAACCTTCATTTTAACTGCATAAAATTCGTTCTCACCCGAGGAACTACCCGTACTTTTTACGAGTACGTTCCTCGTGTCGTACAGTTACCTACCTATCGCTTTCATGTTCGTTTTGTAAACCGCATATAGGTATTATGAATGTACGTACATATCTACACAACATCTAGGAGGTTTCTGATAAGGATGTTGGTGTAGGTACTGATCGCGATTGTACATTTTCGGTCCGTTTCTTATAAAATAATAAATAGATAACTTATCGTACTTATACGTAATGGATGTCATTGTGAAGTGAACCATTGCTATTGCAAAAAATATTCTGGTAAGTAAATACTTACCTAGTAAACTTAGGTAATGGCATTGCTAATATAAATGTTCGGTAGCGCCGTCACTTAAAATTTGCTATCAGAATACCACTCGTATATCATGGACGATTAAAACGTAATTGCATATTTACTTACTATATATGTAAGAGTCTGATACTTATTAAAAACTTATATTACTTATATTTATTAAATTAAACTTGAGATTATACAAGACTCGCTGTACCCATGGGCTTTGCTCCACGTAGGAATTTCGGGATAAAGAGTACCATATATTCTTCCCCAAGTCTCAAACTAAACAAATTTTATTCAAATCGGTTCATTAGTCTTAGCGTGAAGTGGTAATAAACAAACAAACAAACAAACTATATCCTAACCAAATTTCATTCAAATCGGTTCAGTAGTTTAAGCGTGAAGAGGTAACAAACAAACAAATATACAAACTCACTTTCGCATTTATAATATTATAACTGGGATTAAACCTGAAGCAGGCCTGTGTCACTCCCCGTTTAGGTATCGAAAATATACCTACGCATTGCGGCCTCTATATGGAGGCTAATCCATCAAGGACGACTCGCTAGGGTCGCTAGCGAGCAGTGAGCAGTGTCGCACGCGCGGTTTGTTCAACAAATTCAATCGTCATGGAAAGCAAAAGAAATAACCCGCCAAGTGCAAGTCGGACTCGTTAAATATTTATTTTACTTTAATAAATTTATTTATTATTTAAATAAAAATACAACTGAATATTTTGTGAATATTTCAAGTGCCTACCTGTTGCCATTATTGATAACGAGCAAAAAAGAGCTAAAAAACCGCGGTTGTTGTATGCGAGTCCCCCTTAAATATTTATTTTATTTTGTTTTTAGTATTTATTGCTATAGCGTCAACAGAAATACATAATTTGTGAAATTTTCAAATGTCTAGCTATCGCAGTTCTTGAGATACAGCCTAGTGACAGACAGACGGACAGACAGCAAAGTCTTAGTGATAGGGTCCCGTTTTTACCATTTGGGTACGGAACCCTAAAAAGGCAAAAAATACTGTGCAGTGTTTAATTGTTTAAACACATACAGTGATCCAGTATTAACTTTTTTTACGCTTCCTAAAGACGCTGAAAGGAACTTATTTATTATTTAGTATATCATACTGGTCTGGGAGAAATAAAAAAACTTAGAATGTACCAGCTGCTTCACTTCCCGCGCAGATCGTAAAAGCCGATCGAGGGAATGGGCAAAAATGCAAATCATGTTAACAGGCGATGCGGCTAGCAACCCATCACTGTATTGATTGCTTTTCCATCTTCTCGCCCACCATGACGCTAAAAGTGGCTTTTGGGTCTTGCGGCCCTGGGCTCTGCATAGAACCGCAAGACCCAAAATGCTCTGTCTGCCCCATTAGGGATAAAGACGTGATAGTATGTATGTATGTATGTAGTATATCATGAATTATCATATGATAGGTATATTAAGTTAAATTGCTAACATGAATAAACAAGATGGTTATTATTACGAAAAAAGATTTATGTACGATATAATATATATTACCTATGTATTAACAAGGTAGGTGAATATATGCGCAGCCAACGCCTGTTTGAAATTGCCTGCGCTAGATGTCGATGTTAGTATTTTGACAACCCTAGGCGAACTGCTCACTCAATCGGTTTTGTGTAGGTACCTTCCTATGATGAACCGTTTGTCCAGCGTAATAAGAATGAAATTGGCTTGCAACTGAAATTCTAGGCATCTAAACGAGTAGGTGTCGAATTCTGACGCGAGCTAAAGTAGACCATATCGCTGACAATATTGAGTAGATATTTCTTTGAATTTCTTTTTAGAGTAAGACTTCTGTACGTAAGTACTAGTATGTATTCTGTGCCTGAAGTATCAGTTTATCTGAGCTATTAGGTGGTAATATCAATAACTTGCTCCTTGCATTTGTTAGGTCATTCACGGGCCATGGCTAGTCCGGCAAGCCGGCCCTGCTAAAGTTGCAACTGGTGTTGCATTACGGAGACGCTAGACGTGCCATTTGACCGATGTGTATCAGGAAACCGACTATAAATGAACGTGATAACCCCGCCAGATAGGCAGCTAATACCTAATAATTATATACGATAATTAATAATGCCATGCCACGAACATACCATGCAATATTTGCTAATTTGTAATCATAAAATTTATAAATTATGCATACTAATGTCAAAGAAGGTGTGTGGCTGCAAGGATATCACGGCCGATATGTCATTAGTTTTTCGTAGTCGCAATGATTAATTTTGGCACAGGTAGGTAATGATTATAATTTAGCAAAACTAGCATATTTCAAGCTAAAAATGTTGCTGTGGTCCGAGTAATTAACGAACAGCATCGTTGGCTATCATACCACATGGTTATAATAAATAATGCAAATGAACATATAAATAATCGAACATATAGAGGTCGTTTGTTCAAAGCTGAAGATTGCGATTCTTGATCTTACAAAATACTATTTCAAGGATAACTCTTCTCTTATCTTGTTTAATCTTTGGATTTTATTTTAAGTAGATATATAAATTTATTTATTTTCATTGCCTTTCAGTAATGTATTACGTTCCATTTATTAGATAAACAGCAAAACAAATTTAAAATAAATATAAAAACGAAACTAAAAATTAAATTTAAATCTAAATAAAACTAATGAATAATAATATAATGTATAAAAAAAATAAGAAAAAATGCCACATGTTGACATATTTTGACACATCCTTACTTCACCTGAAAACCTGGAAGGGGGCGGTAGGACCTCAAAATGGACAGCAAGTCAAATCCGACACTTTTTTCCAAACTTTAAAACAAACATTTTCTATGGGATTTGTATGAAATACGAAAGCGTGACGTCATGCTTTTTTGAACTCAAATAGTGCTTTAACATCATTTTTTCTGCATTAATAAATCTAAAATCATGATGAAAATGGATACGATTTGTTGAATATTATGTGACGTTTTATTTAATGAACTGTACCAAATAACATACACTACATATATACAATTTATTAGTATGAATACATAATATCGTAAAATAGTGTCGCTATTCATTGATCTTATTCATTTGCAACATGAGTTTAGATTTTTTTATGTAAGGGCTCATTATATTTCATCCGGAGCTGGTGGTAGTTTAGTACGAACAGGTATAACATGTCACCATTTTGACAACTTCCACCCACCAATTTATTCACTTGAGGATTCAGTTTATTTCCTACTTAGCCATTGTTAGTCTTGACGTTCTGAAAGAGTGTTGCATCGCACTTGCAGAAGTAGGTGGAAGAGCCTCCAATTTCACTGCAGCACGCTTCAAAGATTTGGTAAATAATTTGTTACGATGACTATTAAGAGTGACGTTGCTCAGTTTGGCGCCTTACTTACAGTTCGAGGAACAAAGGTTCACCTGCTCTCCGTACTTCATCATCTGTTTTAGGATGGGATTTTGCTCAAGAAGTATGAGGAGCAATTTATTTTACCTTTGCCGTGACCTAGCAAATGGATTGTGAAGTTCAAGTCACTGCTGTGTTTTTGTAACATCTGTGTCGTCCCTTTTCATACGACTTTCTCTCACATCAACATGTTGTTTTGATGTCATTAACTCAAACTTTTAGTTATTTACTAACTTAACTCCAGAAAGGTCCTCAAGTGCTTCACAAGTAAAGCAAATGCTGGTTTAGTTACAACACATACGTTGAGAATATCATCAGTGAAACGTCGTATCACTATGCTTCCTATCACTTTAAACTGCCTGTTTACTGTCTGCTCAATCACCAAACTCGATAGGGTTGAGTAGTTTCATTACCAAGTTGCTATGGCCACCTCCTGGATTCATCATCAGCTCAGATCCAGATCAGCTCCATATCATCATGCGATATACGTATGCGTGCAAAGTTTCAGCTCAATCGGAAACCGGAAATTTGTTTACAGACAGACTGATAACGGGACATTTGAAACAAAATAAAGCTTGTTACTAGAAAGAAAATGATATCTCACTCGTCTATTCCGTAAAATAGGCGTATTTTGCAAAATTTCCCCCTGCCCATACCCCTGGGATCTAAGACTTCTAAAGGTAAGACTCGGCAGATTCTCATTTTTATTGCCAAGATATAGTTGTAAACAACGATTTTCATTGATATAACTATTTTTCCGCCAAACGGTCATGTTTATTATTGTTTTAATTGTAATAATATAACAGAGTTCAATAGATGAGAGTATACCAATTTCATTATACTTTAAAACAAGGTGCAATATTCTAAGTATAATATCTAGTGTCAAAGAAAAGAAAATGCTAATTAACTTATAGCATAGTATAAAAGTAAACGTGCATTATGTTAGGTCGGCGACTTTAAAAATGTTTCACAATATTTCGCCCAGTGAGAGTCATGAGATTTTACAAGTCATTGAAGACACAATTTGTAAACGTTGCCAAAGAGAATGGATTGATTACTTTTTAAGTTGTGTGATTATGTTGCCTGTAACTAAACGCCTCGGGCTAGGATACTCCATCTTCAGTTTTTATAAATGGTCGCCATAATTTTTTAGACGTCAACTTTAGTGTTTTCTACAAAAACAGCATTGCATATCTTTGATAGGCAAATGCTAGAAGAATATTAACGAGTAATTATGACTTTGACAGATGGATGAAGTTACATAATAGAAATACGATTTCATTTCCCAAAGAAGATATCTGCATGTTTTTACTAATTAATCCATTTAAATTAATTTTATTATGATATAAAATATATAGGTACAGAATGTATACATACATATTAAAATCGTATGTTAGGGCAACTCTCGATCGAACCATATACATAACTAACTAGGATCATCTTATTCATATTAAAATAATTTAAGAGTTATGCTCTGGTATTTTATAAATCTAGGTATCAGAGATTTTGAACAAATCAAATTCCAAATCGAAACATTGAATAACTTTAAAACAGCCCATAGTAGTTTAGGTCTTATACTCAAAATTTACTCTCGAAAGCACAAAACTACGAAATATAATTATTATTGTAGGAGGCGATGATAAAAATTTCACAGATCGCAGGTATTTTTTATCAGAGCTGAAAGTGAGGGTAACATTTATGCGATCTGAGGCTTTACATATGTCGTAGTCGTCTGGTTAAATAAGCCAGCTAATAAACTTCAAACTTCAAAAGATAATATTTTGACGCCTAAGCCGTTCATTGAAAGCCGGCATCATGAAATATTTTTTCCCTGCCCAAGAAATGTTCGTACAAGTTAATACCTAAGTATCGTGCGTAAAATGCAATTGCAGGCCGGTGATAGGCACTAAGTAAAATGGTGCAAGCAGAAAAAAGAAGCAGGTGCATGCATATATTGATTTTAAACGTCCTGGTTTAGAAGTTCTTTCTATGATACGTCCTGTATGTATATAAATTATGTCAGTTAGTAATTAGGAAGTAATTTTAAAGCTTATCTTATAACCACTGAAAAATAATTAATCAGACATAACACCATTGATCATTAATTCATATTTTTACTATGACACTCATTACAAGTAAAGGATGATGTCGGAAACGATAGTTACAAAATGTATTAAACTACCTGTAAAGCCTAGCCTCAATTGGGGTTACGTGAGTGAGAGTGAATTTTGTAATCCTAAGTAGTGAAGCTGATGTCATGATTGGGAGTCGATGACCTCCTGACACGGCTATTAAAAATGCCTACGATACAAATGACCGATAGGGCTATTCAAAAAATATGTTTGTCATTATATTTTGTCACAATACTAAATCGTCGTTAGTCGAAGTAATATGGTGTTGGAAAAAAATATGAACAAATCTGCTTCCCTGCTTGCACAGCTTGTGGAAAAGTACCAAGAAATTAGCACTATACTTGGGGATTTATTCTATACTTACCTTGAATCTATCGACTTTCTTTTCTATCTACTCTGTAAGAGACCAGGGCGTAAAGAGAATATCTCTATACGACTATATCGGAATATTATCTTTAATGCTCTATAAATTGCTCTATGATAGCAGCTTAATTTATTCAAGATGGCGCAGAAAGAAAGAGGTTAATGCCAAGCAGGAAATGTCCCTGAAAGCTAACGATGATGATAATGAACTATATCTTTCAATACTCTACGCAAAAAAATATCTGTCTACAAAAGTAAGTAGATATCTGTCATTTTTATAAACACACACTTTTTAAGACTATATATAAAATATTAATGTGGTAGGTTTTGCTATGGGTTTGTATCTACTGTAATAGGTACGGAAAATAATTATGATATTTTAAAAAAATGAGCACCTAAGAAGGTATGTGAATAAATGTGTTTATGATTAATTAGACATCCTAGTGATAAAACTGCAAGTTTTATAGGTATATGAGGAAGTAAACACTGCATGTTCGACTGCAGTTGCGTAACGTAATTTTGTTTAACAACAAAGTGAAATCTCTTAGCCGATGATATAATGGCTAAACAAACTGACAAGTCATAGAAGTAAAAATGACATCCTTTATAACCGACTTCAAAAAAGGAGGACGCTATCAATTTGACCCGTATTTTTTTGCATGTATGGGGTTACGCGATATCTTTGTCACATGTGAATCGATTTAGATTTTTTTTATTTAAAAGCCTATTGTACTTAGTTGGTCATACTTATATAAATTTGTTGAAATAAACTCCTGAAAAAAAAGACGGTTGTTGTAAAATTACTTATATGTTTTTGTGGAAATTAGTGGGAGCAGGCACTGCCGGATTTAGGGGATAGCTACAGTTTATTTTAGTAATATTCATTGTAATTTCTAACAAAAGCGCAGTTTGTGTGCCATAAATGGTAACCCGAGAACATGGGTAAGTATGTACCGCATATACAACTGCATTTACGGTAAGTAATGCATTATACATATATGAACTAGCGTGTTTCCGGTCTTAGACGAACATATTTCTCACATGATGGGGCGTGACGCGTGACGCCGTAGTCTGTGTCGGATATCACAATTATGATGTTGTTATGAAATGGTTCCGCTTAATTACGCCTGGTCTCATGAGATTGGTATTGTATGACAGATTACATTACTAGACGGCTAATAAGAGTATTTACACATATTTGCTATTAAAGCGATCAGTTATCCGATTGTGATTCACAGCACAGCTACATTTTTATCATTACCAGACTTACACTGCACGACTAAATCATCAGGTCTGCTTGTCTCCACTGCAGGAGCACGACCCTCTCTGTATGTACTACCAGAGCCATACTTGGCTAGAGCAGCTAAAGGACTGGGCGGGCCTACACTCTCCTCGCTGGCCAGACAGGTTGGAGAGGTCTCATTGATGTTTTATAACCTTTTTTAGATTGTACCCAAGTCGCCTTAACCAACCACACGGCAGGACCACAGGCTTCTTCTAAAAAGGGAGGACTTGCCCATAACATGCGGGTTGGTTGTCGCTTGTCGTTGAAGCCGTGGCTGAAGATTGCATAAAGATAATGCTAATGACTATTCTCGGGTACAATACGACGTGGAAGGGACTTATATCAACCACAGGCTATACTAGATCACTAAATTAAAATGATAATAAAAGAAAAGATAAAAAACAAAAACAATCGACATTCTCATACAAATTGGCCGGGCGGTTGCTTTTGTATGGAAAAGCCGAATTTGTTTTTAATTTTGTGACTAATATTCTAATTTCATTATACTGTAATGGTTGGTATAGCTCGTGGTTTAATTTATTACGGTTATGTCCCTTCCACGACTTACGACCTCGTGGGAGAGGAAAGAGGTGGTGACAATTTGTATTCTATTCTGCCGTTACCACACGATCATCATTATTTTAGCCACCTGCTCAAAAAATTTACCTGGCGGGTAAAAAAGTCACCTGTGAAAATCAGTACTCTCAATAAGTACAAATGTTTATCAAAAGTAACCACCGACGGTCTGTCACCGAGTGTCAATTTTAATTTGGTTTTCACACTTGGCCGCCAATCAATTACCAAGTAAGAAAATTAAAACGCAATAATTTAATCGTACTTCGTTATATGCCTCTGCGCAATATTCACTTGTGTTAATTACTAAAAAAGTAAAACGAACCAATAAAACGTTTTGTATTTAATTGTGTTTTTGTTTACTTCTCTGTATGAGTAATGCATTTAAATTTTAAAGAATGGTCAGACATAAAGATTCTCACGATTTCGCAGACGTAACACGTAAGTCAAAGTTGTATTGATTGAATCTATTATTTGTAAACGAAAGTTGAAGAGATACTTGTTCTAGCGCCCGCAATTATTTAAAGTGACCGCATCGCTAGCCGCCGCGCGCGCTGCGTTGGCCTTCTGTTGCCAAATTCCGGCTACGAATTTCCATGGAAGCCGAAAGCTAAGTGCGGAACATCATGTAAGATAAATAATAAGGAACAGAGTTATCACGCCGATCACTTTGTAAATATGACCTGTCTTTATTGGGAGAGGCATTTGGACGAGTTAGTCGCGAATGGTCTTAAACGCAAGTAGTAGTGGATTGAAATCAAATCACATCACACTAATATTATGAAGGTGAAAGTTACGTGTGTGTGTGTTTGTTGCTTCTTTACGCGCAAACGGCTGGCCCATTTTGGGTATGCAGAAAGCAGACACTTTTTTGATTAACACATAGGCTACTTTAGGCGCGGGTAACACCGCGGGGCGCAGCTAGTGGACTGTAAAGAAAGAATGAAGATGTGTATTGTATCAAGTTACAAACAGCAGTTGGTTTTGCACCATATATAGACCTAATTTTCACTTAGTTTTGCTCTGTAGCTCTGTTGCTGCACGTACATATTCACCAGATAGGTACCTAGGTTATTTTATTTATTACTACCTATGAAAAAAATTGCATATACTTAATAAAATATGAATTAAAAGTAAATATTAATAACTAATTTATTACCCTAAAATATAAAGCCTTTATTGCTATATATTCGCCGCTATGGGCATAATTACCATAAGTAATAAGTTTTTGCTATTTTATTTTGATTCTAGTGTATCTTTTAATTTCGGCTTATAATTTATTTTTTTGTGATAAGCTTAATAATATGACAATATATTTCAAAAAGAAAAGATAAATATTGTAAACCACATACCTTAAACATACCTACCATACACACCATAACTTTTTTATTGTAATTTTTATAAAACACAGTATGTACAAAAACTATACCTAGTTTGTCAATAATTAAGTACCTGCCTATGTAAATTTTAAAATGGCACATTATTTCATCATATATATTCAGTTTAAAAGATCAAGTACACAATATATAATTACCGTTAAAGTGTTTAAGCTGAAACATATGACGTTATCACACTCGATTAGAACTCACAAAGTGTCTTGTGCAACACCCTTCATGACAGTACAATATTTAATTAATGATGGATCGGTTTGATGTTCTATCTGGCCTTCGGCGTTTTATAATCATCCCTTTTGTCCAATCTGCTGTGTGACTTATCGCTTGAAGGAAAGAGTTTATTTTCGAATGTAAGATGTTTGGTAAGTTAATGGTTTCTATGTAATCAAGCAATGACAATATGTGTGAAGCACTAAAGCTCCGCTTCAGTATTCACGCGGAAGTCGCTGACCAGTGTTACGTCCGCACAATACTCAATAGAAACTGGCCATTCTTATTCTGATTAGATGCTCGCTTACTCAACCGGGCATGAACGTATGAATGACGAGTACATCTTCTATTATATGCCTTTCACTAGCTCTGAAATTAGCTTACAAAATTATTAAATAAAACCGACCAAGTGCGTGTCAAGCCACGCGCTGTGTAGGGTTCCGTAGTTACGGTAGGGTTCCGTAATGCCGACTACGAGTTCACGCGACTAAAAACTTATCTTTATCTATAAAAAAATGCACGTTTTTTGCATGAGAGCCATACTGAAATATTTTTTTTATTCTGTTTTTAAACAGGAATACATCATCTGTAAAATTTTTAACTGTCTATAGCTATGGCAGACGAGATACAGCCTGGTGACAAACAGACGGACAGCGGAGTCGTAGTAATAGGGTCCTGTTTTTACCCTTTAGGTACGGAACCCTAAAAACAAATTTTCATTTCACAAAGAATTTGAACATTTCATTTTACATTAAAATTACATTTTATAAGTTGGTCGCTTATAACCATTTAATTTGTAAACCCTACTTTCTGATAGCTCTAATGTCACAAGCTAACATTATTTTTGAAATTCAACGATACCGCGCGATGTGTTGATAGAAAAAGAAATAACTCCTACTTTACATGTATCATTCTAAAAACCGACTTTACCCACAAACTACCCAACTGATTTTGATAAAATTTATATTTTCCACCTAACGCTCTTGAATGCACTTTCAAACAAAAAAAAAAGAATTTTCCAAATCGGTCCATGCGTCTTCCAATAATCGATGAATATACACAAAAAAAAAGTGTGTCGAGAAGAATTGATAACCTTCTCTTTTTTGGAAATCGGTTAAAAATAATCTTTATAAAGCTTATTTACACTAGAAACTAGACAATATAGATTTTGTATGTCAAGAGCGGTGAAAGACGAATAGAAGGAATTAGGCAAAAAAAAAAACATATGTAGGCGCTTGAGGCTTTCTTTGTCATCGCTTACGTAAGTAATTATATTATTTTTAACGCCCATCACCCATCATGGAAGTGGCTCTGCGGCACGGAGCTAGACTATTTTGATTTCTATGCCTATGCCTACATTATTATGGAATATAATATTTTTCTTTTATTTGTATACGAGTAATAAGAGGTACCTGTGCTTATGTAGATATTTGGTTATTGAGATATTAGGTACACTGAAAAAAATAATGGCTAAGCATTTAACAAAGTTGCTTGTTTGAAAAAAATATGATTAAATCATTCAAGAAAATATCAAAAACAACAATTGACGATTTTTCTTCACAATAAAGTTAATATGTTTGAACGTCTATCAATTCGAATATGTTAAATTAAACAATTTTACTTGATTGATGTTAGGTCTATCAACGACTTATTTAGATCAATCAAGTTGCTTTATCATTATAACTCATTAGAATTAGTTCAGCTTAATAAGTTTTGTTTCATTTAAATCATAAACGTATTTATTGCAATTATTGTAAAATTATTGATTGTATAAGTTTCTTCTTTCTATGAACAAATACGCGCTTTTTTAATTGAAGTAAAAAATGCAAGTAGACATTTAAAACAACATATCTTCGTCAACGCTCCTTGGGCGCACCGTTCAAGTCCGAACGAGTTCAGTTTCTTGGGAAGATTTGCACGCGCGCTGCTCTGTCCGTGTAAAAATTGTGAATTGTTAATTATTATTAGTTATTTGTTCAGTGAAAGAGTGTACCACTGTGGTGGCGGTGAACCTATTGATCAATGGAAGACTCTGAGGTCTTGGATTTACTAAAAGCCTGGGGGCTTCCAGAACTGGGCCCTGTTTTCGCTAGTAAGTTACCTACTACTTTTATGCCTTATTCTTTTCCACACGTTAATTGGTTCATTTTGTGTATTACTATCAATGATCCTTCATGCTAATGTTACAGAAAACAAAATTAACTTACAAGCCCTGTTGGCCTGTCACCTGAAGATATTAGGGAAATCATTCCGGAATTGGGGCCTAGAGCTGTCCAAGTAACCACAATCCAAACTTCATAGTCGCTGGTCGTTCTTACTTGTGTTGAGACATACACAGATAAACTTTCAGCTTTTATAAAATAACAAAGATCTGGCCGTCGTGGGCTCTTGGGCTATTTGTTTCCTAATATAAGATGTTTATGATTTCAGAAACGAACGAAGAAAACCGGAATCTCGCAGATATACTAAGTTTACCAGAACGTATAAGCCCCAACGTAGTAAAGCTGCCAAGTAATTCTACGACTCCCAGCTCTAGTCCTCCATCTACAAAACGGAAGAAGACAGGTCAGAAGGGAACAGAAAAGTCTTGAAGAAAAAGAAGAATAAAGTTTTGTTTTCCTTTTTTTTTATAAAAACGTAGGGCACATCGTTCGGTGCACTTGACTATGATAATAACCTATATGAGAAGTTTATTTTAAAAAAGACTGCTAGGATATAAGGATTTAAATAAAAACCCGTTTAAATATTAATTTGATGTGTTTTATTATTTATTTATTAAGTACCTTTACAGTGTATCTTAGGAGTATCACATCAGAGCCACAGGTATGATCAGCCAGTAAAACTGGATAAGTTTTGTACTACTTTAAATTGGGAAACATCTGATTTTAAGTCTTACAAAATAAAGTAGGTATATATTATAGTTTTACTGACTAGTCATGTTCTGATGCTCTAATGTGGTATTTCTGGTACACGGTATCTTTTGTACAATAAATACTTGCACTTTGCAAAAAGTACCATATGTACTTGAATAATAACTTAGTTAATTCTAATCAGAGCACTTGGTTACACTGTCAGATAAAATATTTATCTTTCATATCATAGTATGATAAATATAGAAAACCATACATTATGAACGCAGCAATATATACTTCTTTAATCAAAACAATAATATATTTAAAATCAATTATGTTTATATATGTTCAATTAGGTATTCTTATAAAAACAATCTTTTTTTAAGATTTGATTCTAAACAGAACTCAATAAGATCAATCAAGGTACTTGTTTTGATTATTAATTTTCATTATTGATGTTAATATATGACAATGTTACAGTCAACATCAAATTAAGTTGAGACTATCAAGGTCTTATTCAAATGCACAAAGGGCCGGTGTTAAAATTAATAATCATATTTGATTAAACTGACCATAACTTGTATAAATATGATATGCCTGCTTGTTTCGTTTTTAATCAAGAAAACTTGATTATTTGGATCACAATACTTTATGCGCTCGTATGTAAACAAGTTACTTGATAGCAGTTAACATATTCTTGATGTATATAACCAATCTTTTTTTTCAGTGTACGTACAGTACCTAATTTACGTACTTAATTAAGTACTGAAAATATGGTTAACGAAAATATACAACGGACTTTTAAGTGGTCAGTTAAATTAATACAAAACGTAGGTCTTCCTCTTTATCGAAATAAAAACCATTATGTTTTGTCCGTTTTTATATCTACTCGTGAGTACTATAGCAAAAAAATTAAGTTGGTAATTAAATTTTCTTATTGCATTGTATCAGTAAAAATAATAAAAGAAGGGAATTAAAATGCCGCTGCCCATCTTGCCAGTGGTCGACCAGCTATGCTAATCCGGTAGCTACTCGATAATATCTAAAATATAGTCACCTGCAGCTCTAAATAAAAATACTATCTCCACTATGTAATCCATGGAAACATTTAATATTGTATTATTCACAAATGTGCCAGTTTAAATATTTTTACTCAAACGCGTAAAAAATCACATTATACCATTTTCTAAAATTACAGATAGACAATAGGTAAAGGATACTTTTTATCTCGGATTATACAAAAGGGTTGTATATTGACTATGAATGGAACCAGAGAAAAATAGCTAGATGGGTATAATAATTATTTCTTGTTATTGTACGGTTTTAAATGAAGTGGATATAAAATTAATGGACAGTCCATTAGGAAGGTCTATCGTTGAGTCGAACAAAGGTTTCTCTCGTTTTAGGTTAACTGCAAACGTAATTGCTCGATTGCCTCAAGATACGATCATCAATAAGAATATAATCTTGTTTATTGTTTGCATTTCCAATAACTGGTAATGTGATAATAAAAATGAATTATAAAATAAAAGTCTAGTCCAGTTTTATTTTCACGAAGGTCATCATCAGCGGTAACGCTTTAAATCCGCTACCTATTTGTCGGGGATACTGGTTTTTATACAGAGCGACTGCCGTCTGACTTCCGCAACCCAAAGGGTAGACCAGACCCAATCCTTGGATAGGTTTGAGCAAACGCTAGATGGCGTTCGGGACCCACGTTTATACGTACCTACCGAAACACGGCACGAGTTTACATCCTAACCAGACTAGAAACAATTTTACTCAAAGTATGTTTTCCCAGTGGAATTTGAATCCACGACATCCAAATCACAAGGCGAACGCCTTGACCAGTGGTTCACGGACGCAGTCTTTACATGTATATCATAAACTTTAATCCTTAAATTTGTTAATTTTAGTTCTAATTTGTATACTAAGAATTCAAATTGACCAAACCACATTCTGCCCACACGTCACGCGTGGTGTAAATTGATCACTAGCTTGATTTATGAGCACCATTTTTACATAATGGATCGCTCGTATGCAACGGTCGTACTCGTCCCATATTATATAGATTTCTTTGACGTGCAATATATCTCAAAAACCAGAAGCAGTTGTGCGATATTTTATCGATACAGACACATTGCCCAATAAAATAAATTAAATATCTATACACCATTGTTCGCAACTAAAGTGTCATAAATCAAATTCGTATCTCAATATTATTTTTACGGACTCTAGCAGGTGGGTAGCATTGAGGAGATATCATATCAGAGTGATCAATTTGAGCTTACAGTTAAAAGACATTTAAAAATTGGCAAAATTTTAAATTATAAAATGATAATATAATGAAAAATGTTATATTATGTTGTTATAGAAGCTATGTACTTATCTACTTTTTTTTAATTATTAAAAAACTAGTAGGTACTTATTTTTTTCACTTACTCTATTTTATGTCCAAGACAATATTAAACCAGGATTGTTTAAAAATAATATGTTAAAGAAACGCTTAAAAAGTGTAGCTTTCCAAAAGCTTGTCTATTATGTACTTACCTAGAGAATAGGATAACGTGTGTTTTATATATCACCATTTTAGGAACCGCCCTGAAAACTAGTTATGACTGTTGTGACTACACACATATAAACAAGTGGGTATACAAGATAAACAAAAACCTGACAGGGACTTCCTTAGTGAGTCGAAGCAAAAGAAAATCACATCAAGGTTTATTGACGATTTGCGTCACAAAAAGCGGACCCGTTGTTCCATGCAACATATATGAGTCGTCGGCCGTTTGGTTTATAAATAAATGTAACATGTATAGGTACGATGATCTAAAAGATTGCGATCGCCATTCGGTTCAGAGCAAGCGGCGCGTCGCTCAAGGAGGACCGGGCTATTTCGCAGCCGGAACACAACGCGTGGAAATGTGCTCGCTGTACACCCGACGCTGGTAGGTACCTATTAAATTAACTGCGAAATGCATGCGAATACGTATTCATGGCATTCTGTTAAAAAAAGAGACTTTCATGTGCGGAATCAGCCATGATATTCAAGTGAAGTTTGGTGTAAGTATACCTTGAAAATGTATGGTATGACTCTACATCCGCTAAGATGACTCTAAGAAAATCTTGAAATATACTTATAGGTACCAAAGGCAGTAAGTATACATAATCTGTTTTATTCTTGTCAACGAGGTAAACTAAACTAGACTAGGCTAAGTGATCGTCGTTTTATTTAAAAATATTATTTAGTCTCTCATCAACCGATCAACATTGATAAATGACATCAAGGGGGTAGGTATCGTGGCGATTTCCGTCACTCGATTTTAAATTGATTATGCAAACAGGTCTAACTTGATTTACCTATCTATATAATAATGATTAATCAAGTTGTAAATTTGCATTAAGTTATTTAGCAACAAAATGCTGCTTTTAAATTTATTCATAATGACATATAATTAACTCTAGACCACGCTAATTTTGTGTCAGCTTGTAAGATGATGCGATGGACAGGGTTGAGAAATCACTCGTTTATGAGATAATCATAAAGCACAAAGAGTTGTTGCATGTGTGAGTGTGTAATATTTTTTCCTATTATTATGGTGAGTATCGCTTGCTTTCACTATTGCTATCGAGTGACGATGTGACAGCATAATTAAGCGCGTCGAACATAACCACGCTCGGGTCACGTGCAGTGCCGGACAAAAAGAACGGGCATGACCCCTGTGAACTGCCGGATGTATCGAAAGTGGCCGTCACTGTCGCCGCGGACTGTCAGCCTCCCGCTTGGGCGCGGACGTGGGTGACGCGGTGTCAGACTGGCTGGGTTACTCACTCGCTGAGTTACTCCTAAATCTGTCTATCTTATTGAGAAAGTACTTTTTACCTACTCATAAAAAGTTATCAAAAATCGTCGCGTAAAATCTAAATCTTTATGGTCAATTGTTGCTTGATCATGAACCAGAAAAAAATCTTTAAGGCTATAACTAAATAAGAGAATAATTACTAAAGACAACACTGTCTTGGTATCATCATACCTAGAAGCATCAGTAGAGGAACTTTTACAAAGTAATTAGTTGAAGACGTATAATTATACTCGACCACTATAGATAATAAAAATGGAAAGTGTTCTGTAGCCTGTTTTCCTTGATACCTAAATAAAATTAAATGCTCTCGCTGTTTGTTTCGCTCATCGGCGGCGGCGCGCGGGGCGGGGGCGCAGGCGCAGTGGGCGAGGTTAAGCGATTGCTTAGATCCGCGTTCACCTCTCATTGTGTAACCGCAGGGGCGCGGGAGGGGCGCCGTGGGAACCGCCGAAAGCTCGCTATGCGCAGCTTCCGCCGCTACGGCCGCATTAACTTAACGATGCACCTAGCATCGAGCACGCCACCGCAACGTACGCAATTCGTCCGATGCACTCCACGCAAATTGATTCGCTCGTTATGATCACTTGCTAGCAGGAAATTAACGCCTCGATGCTGTTCAATTGAGGTCGACTTAGCGATTACCTCAATTACAAATAAAAAGACTCCATTCATACTGAAATAAAGCTTGGGAATATATTACTTATACTTATGTATACCCAGTTGAATTACAAACAGCAGATGTATTCAAACCCTGCATACTTGTACTCGTGTATAATGTAAATGCTAATAAATAAGTATCAGCAGCACTAGAAACTAAATGCTGAAACAAAGAGCATTTTGAAATTTATGATATGAATTCGTATTGTTTAGTAATTGTTTCCAAACAATTCAGTGCATTGGAATAATTCATAAGTGTTGTTGTTCCCAGCGGCGGCGGTGTTCGCGCGACGACAGCTGAATAGGGCAATGGTGGCGGGCTGGCGGGCCGTTAGCGCGGTGCAGCAGGGCGCAGGGATGCGGGGCGCGCGGGGCGCCGAGGGCGGAGCACCTGAGCGCGCCCTGACCTACGACCCGCGGTGAAAGGCGCCCGCGCACGGGCCGCGCCGCGCCGACGACATAGCATCGCGCCCGATCCGCACAAAACTAACCGTATTATACAGACGAAAACAATAACCACAAATGATGATGATCGCTGGCCAATATTTGTAACGGATTATTCTCTACACGTTTATCGGCGGATAGAACGAATTGGTCGAATCGATTATTAGGAAATAGATACATACGTAACATATTTTTTTAAAGTTACATTTCTTTGAAATATTTTTTTGTTCATATTTTACGTTATTAAGTTACACGCATAGATATTCATTTGAATCATCTTTTAATTATCATGAGAAATTTATAACAAAAGTTCAAAACTCTACCTATCTCAACCCATAAAATATTGATAACACATTAAAATACCAGCGACTTTCTGATATTTCCTATCATTTTATGTACACAGCAAGCCAATGTTCAAACAGCAAAGTTTCCATTAATTACGTCTTGAAATTAGATGTTACAAGGCGATCTGCGGCGATTCAATAAGTCACAGCGACGGTCGAGCTTGAGGTGGCCAGTAATGATGCAACTTTCACAAACATGTGAATTAATCGCAAGGCGCCGGTTACACGCCGTAATGAAGATTGATTGCTACTTCGAGTGCACGACGATTAGTACACAGGTCACATCATTTATTATTCCTATCATATCACATTGTTTTATGGGCATACCTCGAACTGCGCATGCAAAATAACTATCTCCTTAGAAGGCTGCAATGGACGCGCAGACGTATCATTTGTTGAAACGCAAAAAATAATGAATTTACGTAATTATTCAACGCCTTTAGCTAAACTATTATAGTTTTTGTTCTGTAGCACGTAGGTACTTACTTATTTAATGTACATTTTAAGAATGTTAAGCTTAGATAGGTATCGCAACTTACACGGTCTAGCGGGTATACTGTACTTATTATTTCTTTTATGCGGAATTTGCTGCTCAGAACAAACTAAAAACATTTTCTTTTTTATAGTAAGTAGTTTAATAGTTACAAATTTTAAATAATGGTGCAAATGTACTGGTCAAAACAACCTAAAATATTTTCTAATTAATTGTACGTTACATTACAATTGTTTTACTTTGGGGCAAGCTCAAGAAGTGCGATTTGTCCCTACATATTTATTTAATTGTCTAGTTCAATACTAATAACAATATGCAATTCAAAACAACTATTTAGTATATATAAACTGTGAGTTGGAGTAAGCAATGCATTACAATGTTTACAATAGTTGCTTAAAATGTTAATCAGTGCTGCTAATCGGCTTTAATTAATGAAAAGCTATAATTGGCGTGTCCTTAAACGAATTGATTATCTTGTACAGCGTGTAGACTCGATTGCGAATCTCGCGTGTTACCGCCCGACCTTTGACCTAGATGTCCCGGAAAGTATTAGCACTAACGCTCCTACAAACAAATACAGCTCATTATTTCGAAAGCTTTATCTCGCTGTAATGGCTTCAGGCGATACGAACGTTTAGCATTCGACAGCTCTACGCAAATGAGGGATGATTATTCCTGCATCATGTTTGCGTTCGATGTTTGAAAATATTGCTTATTGTTTGTTTTTAGTTTATATACATACAAAACTGACTAGTTACTTATTGTTTAACTATTTTCATAAAATGTAGTTCAATACCTATTAATTAATCATTATGTAGCATCATAGTAAATATGTAGCTATTTTTAAGGATGATAATTGATAACTCGATGACAGGCGTATGTATTTAATATGAACAAACTTATGTATATGTCGCAAGACAGATATAGCCGTAATATTGTTATGTCCCAGGGGATATAACTATGTAACCTAACATAGTTATACGAAAGCGGTTCGTTACTAACTTTCTAGGAATATAATTATAATACCGCTATAGTTTAGTGATATGATTACATAACTTGATTCAGTTTATAAATATCCTTATAAAGGAACGTATGTGACATTATGTTTTATTAAGACTTACCACCTGTAAACCAACCGAAACAACTGCTGTGGATATAGTATAGATATATAATCACAATATTTGTATAACTGAAGCACACACAGATATATACAACGTGAACAGATATACAAAATGTTTGTTTTTTGGCTGTTTTAATTTAATTATACTATTGTGATCTAGAAAAGCCCGTGGTTTTATATAATACGGGTGTGTCCCTTTCACGTGGTATATCATTTAACACAAAAATATTCGTAGACATTTGGTGTATCGCAATGAGGAGTAAATACTGATACAGTCATATACGAGTATCTAACAGTTACATAAAAACCGGCCAAGTGCAAGTCGAACTCGCGCACGAAGGATTTCAAAAAATTATCTATAAAAGAATAACGTTTGTTGTATGGGAACCCCATCTAAATATTTATTTCGTTCTATTTTTATAGCGGCAAAAGAAATCACCATGTGAAAAATTCAACTGTCTAGCTATCTAGGTTTATAAGATACAGCCTGGTGACAAACATGCAGACAGACGAACAGACGGACAGTGCGGAGTCTTAGTAATAGGGTTCTGTTTTTACAAAAGTTTTATGTTGAGAATGAGGAAATTATGCAAGACACGTCTTTAAAAATGTAAATTAAACATAAAGGTGAGTAACATGGAGAGCAGAGCAGGGCGCGGCGGCGCGGCGCCCCGGTAGTCGCATATACTTTTTGGCCGGGAGTTCGATTTTTGAGTTGAATCCTAGCGGCTATACTTGTACAATTTTTAAGAGTAAAACTTGATAGACAATAACAGCATCGCTCTACTACAACCAGTAGAAAATCGTAGCATATGTAGTTAAAACTCGACTATTTATTAAATTGATAATATTATAATTGAGTGACCTGAAGATCGAATGGTATTTTATGCAATTACTAAATAAAGGACCAATTTCAAGCGAGGGCCATAGCTGAATCACGAGCAAGTGAAGGATTCCAATGACTAAATAACGACTCTATGACAAGTGTTAGAATCCTGAGCGACGCGAGTGATTCATGTCCCGCAATATAAATCAGTTTTATTCAAGAGTGGCATGCGATCATACGATACTCTATATCATGTCTATGTGAAAAAAAAAACATTTAAGCGAAAATAGATACTTAATAGAAAAAAGAAGGTCCCCTTAAATATTTAAAGCGGCAACAGAAATACATCATGTGTGAAAATTTCAGCTGTCTTGCTACCACGGTTTATGAGAGACAGCCTGGTGTCAGATAAATAGACAGACGGACAGTGAAGTCTTAGTAATAGACTTCCCTAAAAAAATCTACTCATACGAGAATTCAGGAAATCAGTGCATGATCCTTTTTTTTCATGTCCATGTCCATAAATAAATAAATATATATATATGGACAAATCACACTGATTGAGCTAGCCCCAAAGTGAGTTCGACACTTATGTTATGGGATACTAACTCAACGATACTATATTTTATAACAAATACATGTATAGATAAACGTCCAAGACCCAGGACAATTTGAAAAAGGCCATTTTCCAACTTGCCCTGGCCGGGGATCGAACCCGGGACCTCTGGGTGGCGGACTAGCATGGTGACTACTACGCCACGGAGATCGTCATAGTTCCTCAAGAAATACATATCGAAATAAAAAATTTGGCCTACCTCCCACACAAGTTCAGCTGACATTCGTTTGTACCTACACATATAGAAAGCAAAAAATATGTGCTATGGAACCTGAGGAAATATTTTGTCAGACGGATATAGTTATAAAGTTTGAGTTACGAATTCTATAATTTTGGCTATTTGTATGAGATTGGCATAATATATTTTGTGCTGGCTTCTCTAATCACCAATAAGGAAATGTGAACTTAGCATACGGACTTTTCGTGCATTAAATTGAAAAATCGAGCTCCAGGTTGCGGGTGCGCGGTACACCTATACTTTGTGTCATGTCATGTCACCTCGAACACTGCTGCTGTCGTCACCTGCGATCTCCTTGGAATTTCTCTCGATCTCATTACGACAGAAGCGGTTTTGTTTTACGCCGTCACGTAACGCCAATTGCGGTAATTTATTCAGCTTAAAATATTTATTTTTATGGCTTTTATGTTCGTTATAATTCCAATGGCAATGTTTATTACTGTTTTTGGATCTTTGTAATGAGGAGTCGTTCGAATAAAGCTAGCTCGGTATAACTTTATTAATTCCCAAAAAAACACTTTAAAGAAAAAAGTATTCAACTGTCTTGTAACTGCCTGTAACTGATATGGATTACCCAATTTACTATGCTAGCATAGCTTTTTTTAACATAAAATTGTATTTATTGTTGATAATATTGACTTTGGCGCAGATAAAAGGAGGCTTATGCCCAGCTATGGGTCGTTTAGAGCTGACGATGATGATGATGATGATGAATTTGTGCATTGTATATAAAACTATGCAAATAAAGTACCTTGACATGACCTATCTTATTTTTCACTGTTCATTGAAGATCTTCCGTATTGCAAGCAATTGTCAGCACCTAGGTAGGCATAGGCACATTATTTCAATTAGAGCACTGAAGAACTATCCTTTAAAAAATATGAAATTCTAGAGGCATATAGAGCGAAACGGGTGTAATCTATGGTTTTGCCGTAGGAGTAGGCCATGCCAGCCTGCAGGCGGTTCCCAAACCAAAATCCGCCTCGCCGGCTGCCGCTGGCCGCAATCTGACGGCTGAAATTAACTTTGTCTTCGTACAGGCTACACCAGGTCACCTCACCACACATGGACCTCTATGCTACGGTAATAGAAGCTAAATTACAATGGATATTGGTAGTGTGATGTACTTCGGTTATCTTCGTACAAAACGTAATGACACAGTTGTGTCGCAACCGAAAATTGCAATTTGCCATCCATTTATATAAACTCTACAATATTATTGTGTTTACAAGTTCTGTCGATATAATTGTGGTCACAGATGTACTTAGTGCTGTAAGTGGACCTCCTTGCTACATATTCTAATCCAATATATAATTATAAGGCTGTGCTTTAGGTAGGCTTTAGGAAATTGTGCGACTTACTTCAGGTAAAGTGTTTGACACTCTGTAATACAAATTTGTACTTTCTCAAAAAGTGGTACAATGCGGAGATTTTTTTATTTGACATAAGTTAGAAAATTTTTAACCGTCTTCCAAAAATAAGGAGGCTATCAATTCATCGTGATATTTTTTTTTTTTTTTTATGAATGTTCACCAATTTTTGACGACGCCTGGACCGATTCGGATTTTTTTTTACATATTCGTCAGGTGGTCCCATAAAAATGTTATCTAAATCGGTTTTGTAGTTTGGGGATAAGTCAGCTTTTAGTTTTGAAAAATTATTCTATTTATATACATCAAAACAATCTAAAAATCTTAACCATTACTTTGCTATTATATATTGTACTAGCTGAAGCCCGTGACTTCGTTCGTGCACTTTATGTCTCTGGAAAATGCTCATCAGGCTGAAGAACTTTTACTAAGGCGACATTTTTATATCTCTTATAGTTTAGCTGGACCATTATGGTTCTGCATCAGGTGTTTCATTTTCCAAAATCATTTATACCCTATATGTTGCCCAGGCTTAATACCTAGCTATATAACAAAAAAAGTTGCATTCAAACAGACAAACAGACAGACATTTTTTTTTAAATTCTTACTCTATTACTATGTCTCCATCGCCCCCAATATTTTTTTTGGAAATAAATTTAATGTACAGACACACTTTTTTTACTGTTTTCTACACTAATATTATAAAGAGGAAAGATTTGTTTGTTTGTTTGTTTGTTTGTTTGATTGTATTGAATAGGCTCCGAAACTACTGGATCGATTTTAAAAATTCTTTCACTGTTGGATAGGTATGTTATCCCTGAGTGACATAGGCTATGTATGTACCACGGGCGAAGCCGGGATGGACTGCTAGTATTATATGTATAAATATTGATACCTACATATTACTTTAGTATAAGATATCTCTAAATTAGATATTCGGAGTATTTTGAATAAATCAGTTCTGTTTATCAATATCCAGTCATAGCAAGCAATAAACATCCGCAATTATTCGAGAGGAATCGCGTTCTCAGAAGTATTCAATGTCACTGGAATTATACTCACTCAATAACAACGCAAAGTCTATTTGCCTACTTACGTAACATTTGTTTTTATAATGATATCAGGTTAGTCCAATACTTTACAATTTGCAAATAGGTTATGTTACATGTTTGAAAATTAGGACAAATATCATAAAATATTACATAATAGAGGGTTATGTTAGTAAATATATTTTTCCTAATCTTTTTTTACATCGTTTAATTTTTATTATGTACATGCGAGACTGGCTAGGGGAAACAAAAACAATAAATATGCAAGACCAATCTTACCTACAGGCTATATTGTTAAAGTCCATAATGATGTCAAGAGTGAATCTACTTATTATTTTCTGCATAAAATTAATAACTAAAACTGAGCTGTGTCAGGATCAACTTATAACTTTATGAAGTAAACCTAAACTAGATAAGTGTTTAACTAATAAAAAATTATTTCTAACAGGAACAATAAGTAGATAATACTTAAACTGGTATGCCCTCTGGCATGGAAGAGAGCTTTCCGTATAACACACAAACAATTATTACGGTCAGTAGTCAGTACAGATACTTAGTAGTGCTGTGTAGAGAAATCTAAGCAGGCAAATAAACATAAGTTTTATCTTTTCAGTTGAAACAGACCTGATCCATAAATATAGTATTCTAAAAACATAGTAAATTTTTTTTTACTTCTTTTTAACAACTGCTTGCTCAACATAGTTTTAGGCCGGAGGGATATTGTCGGTGTGATTTACACTTAACTGTGTCTTTCGTTCATTTATCGTCAGGTCTTTTTGTCTCCATTGCAGGAGCCCGGCCCTTTTTGTACTACCAGAACCATACTTGGCCAGAGCAGCCAGAGGACTTAGCCTACACTCTCTTCGTCGGCCAGATTAGAAGTCTCACTGATGTTTTTAAGCTTTGTTTTGCTTGTGTTTCCTAAGTCGCCTTCTACGACATCCATGAAAGGACTTGGAGTAGCCTTATTCTACTCTGCCGGAAAACTACACGGCTTATCGGCATAAATAACATCATATTTGTCATAACAATAGTTAAAATGTGTGACAAACGCTAGGTAGGTATATGTTACTTTTTATGTTTTCCTATAAAGATAGCAAAAAAATACGAACATAATGCATACCTACCTAGGATTTGTCACACTCCATATAAGTAGCTTAACTAAAGCTTTTAACTTTAACCAAATCAATGGAAATTATTTATCAGCAATAAAACCAGGTCCATTATAAAATCAATTTTCCCGAATGAATCGAGACAATTTAAAAACAAGGGCGCGACCGTACTCTCGATTTTCACTTTAAAGACACATGAAGTTGTATTTTATTTAACATAATTACCATGACAAGTAAAAATGATACATTGTCATTAGTGAATTTTGGGAATTAAAGGAGTGCCTCACCTTGCCTCATAATCATCGAGAATGATAGCAGAGATTTATGTTTTACTTGATTGGTCTCATTATCATTATTTCTTACTTAATCGAGATGATATTTGATTAAATCAGAATTGCAGTTCAATGCCATTACACTGCGAACTAACCATTTTCACCAATATTATCGAAGCGGATCAAGATAATTAAAACAAAATTATGAATGAATTTTAACAATGAGTAGGTACCTATAAAATTTAATTATGTTTACATGTCTAAATAAGGAGTTTTAATCTGGAGATAAAGAAGGTGCGGTTATTTCCTTTTTTGAAAGGAGATAACGTTTTGAAGCATGCCTTATAACAACTTCTTCATAAATGTGTTTTCCTCACTAAGTTCCTAAGGGGCCATACTCCAAGTGGAGAGTGTTATGTTATGAAATGAATTAAAAGAATGAAAAACGTTTTACTAATTATTTAAAAAAAAACATTATTTGATTAGGTTTAGTGTGGTCTGACAATATATGCAATGCCTTATCTATTTTACAAACAAGATAATAAGTGTGCAATGTAAATATTAGATTGCAAGTTCATCTCTCTCATTTACAGAGTGTCGTATTAATACGTTGTTGATTAAAACATTATCCCTTGAGGCGCAAAGGGTCCCTCACAAATATGTGCTAGCCGACAAAGAAGTGTCTCATGATTTCCAGGAAATAATCTCATGATATGTCGGTTAAACCGTCTTAAAAGCAAAAACCTCGCATTTTAAATTGTGATGCAATTATTTTAAACGCTGACATTGAAAAAGACAAGTTAAAATAATCCGAGAATTCCAAGCGCCCTTCACTTGCGTGGCACTGCGCTGATGCATAGTGATGGCCCGCGCAAGCGCATTTAGACTGTGAGTCTACCGTTGTGTGTGACCACTCACGCAGTTACGCACTAACATCAACGTCAAGGATTTTTATAATGTGTAAAAAGTAAGTAAGTACGTAAGTACAAATCTGGGCTTTGCCCGATCTTATTAGAAATAATGGATACACTTGTACGTTTATAAAACAAATTACATATTACAATAATTGCATTTTCATTTAATAATTAATTTAGGTACCTTCAACTAAAACTAAACAACTAAAACGAAAAACTGAATGACTGTTTTCTAGTTTGTTTTATGTTAATTTAAGTTCAATTTCTTACAATGCGTCATCATCAGTGCATAATATCACGTCCTTATCCTTAACTACACGACACGTTTAGCGGGTTGATGCGCGTATTATGTGGAAACAGGAAATCAAACATAAATTATTTTTGGGATATCCAAAATGGCAATAGAATTATAAATATTAATCTTTATTTGATCTAAGATGGCACATATTGCCAATAAGTATAATCATTTTCTAACACAAGACGAACGGAAATCTTAAGGTAAATTACCTACTTCGAAAACTTCGGCTGTAATCTAGCTTTATAGCTATAGCTAAATACTAATTAGTGAGCAAGAAGCATAAATTTTGCAGATTATCATTTAACCGTTTACCAACATATTAACACTTCTAAGTAGTTATACTTGTTGAACGTTTTATTTATTGAGGTGATGACCGACACATTTTATTGACATGTAAAGATATATACAAAACCTTAAAAATTGACAAATTGAGATATTCTCGATAACCTGAATTGGGATCACTATCTATATGCATACAAATTTAAGCTATAATATCACATAGCATACTGGTTTAATGCACAATCTTTTTTAAGCATAACGTCCTTTCGCATAATGGAGTATGCATAATAATTTTAAGCATAATGTACCTAAGCATAATCATTATTTAGCCCTAACATTTTAAAGCATAAAAGGATGAAGCATAATGCCATCAAACCATAATTTATCAAGACATAACATTACTTTAAGCATAAAAATGACTAAGCATAACATTTTTATTCATTGTATATAAATTGTTTATTAATCTATCTATATCTATATCTATACATATAATAAAACAGTAAAAAAAGTGTGTCTGTACATTAAATATATTTCCAAAAAAAATATTGGGGGCGATGGAGACATAGCAATAGAGTAAGAATTAAAAAAAAATGTCTGTCTGTTTGTCTGTATGTCTGTTTGTACACGCTAATCTCCGGAAATACTGGACGGATTCGAATGAAACTTTCTTTGTTATATAGCTATTAAGCCTGGGCAACATATAGGGTATAAATGATTTTGGAAAATGAAACGCCTGATGCAGAACCATAATGGTCCAGGTAAACTATAAGAGATATAAAAATGTCGCCTTAGTAAAAGTTGTCCAGCCTGACGAGCAATTTTCAGAGACATAAAGTCCACGCGAACGAAGTCGCGGGCTTCAGCTAGTTGCTAATAAGTTGAATCTAACTTCCTGTCTGGTAACAGTTGTTCCAGGTGATCATAAAAAAAAAAAAACTTAAACCTAACTTCCCTTTTGCCCTCACATTTGTTCTGGGTGGTCATATTTTTTTTGCATGATAATTAAAAATAAACACTTAAATAACTTAATTTTGTTTCTGTTATTTTTAAAAATATTATGCCTAAATACTATTAGTCTTATAGTTATTACGCCTAAAGAGATTATGCAAATTAACATTATGCCGTAACAAATTAGCCTAAAATATAATTATGCCCAACTTACCAGTATGCCAAAAAACAACTTATGCCTAAAAACTATTATGACATAATATTTTATGCCAAAGCATATTAGGACAAAAAATATGCAAAAAAAGGGTCCATCTGAATTGTAATAAGACACATATTCTTCTTGATATAGCTAAAATGTATACAGTCTAACAAAATAGCCTTGTAATAGTTTCAGTATTTTTGTCCTTGATACTGAACAACTTTCCTCAAGGAACATACAAGTATGACGCCACTGAAACGTTTAGTGCATTCGTAATGATAGAACAAATAAAAGTAGTTAACTTTCTTACAATTGTTTATTCGTTCGTAACAAGTACCGAGGTTGGTAGATAACGTGGGAACGAAAGCACGATACGATTAAGTTCCTAATTAAAATTACACCACTATCCTGGCTAGCTTAGGGTCTTCAGCACTGGCAGCAGGGGCAGGTGTGTGTGGTGGCGGTGCCAGCTGTTAGTGAGGATCTTGGCGTCACGGCTGACGAGGTCTGGTCGACTTGACAGCACCGCAGGAGTCTGGAGTCGAGGGTAGATGCCGTAAATAGGTAGTGCAGGAACCCCAATTTGGGGAATCACTACATTTAGTTTTATTTTACGTCTAAAGAAGATGCGTTAAGCTTTCAATTATTTAGTAAGGCTAGAACTAGGCAGTATAGCTAGATTTAAAAAACACGCTTCACAGAAGTCTTGGCGTTATGACGCAAGAACACAATAGCGACACGTCCGTTCGGCTCGAGGTTGTAGCGAGGCTCGATGTATGGAAAATGACATCGAAGTATGGAAAATAACTTCGACATCCCTTAGAAGATGACCATGTATGAAAAACAAAATCAAATCTCTATTTATCTTATTTCGATGTATTTCCTTGAGGAAAGTTGTTTAGTTTCATGGAATGCGAATTCAGCTTTAAAATAGTTTCAGTATATTTTGTTATATTCTTGAAATACTGTAAACCTAAACGTTATTTACCAAATGGCATTTAGGTAGGTAAGTACCAACATAAATAAAATAATTGGCCAAGTGCGTGTCGGGCCACGCGCAGTGTAGGGTTCCGTAGTTGTAAATGCCAACTTTGAGTTAATGCCACTAAAAACGTCTAAGTATCTATTGAATTTGTATGAAATTTTCCTTTTCGAGTACATTTTATAAGTTGATCGCCTATAACTTCATTTGTTAATTTGTTAATCCTACTTAGCTCTGATAGTTTTCCTTTAAACTACATTATATATACTATAGCTGTGATTTTTTTCACGTGACCATATATAACCGTTTAGCAGATAGATGGGGACACTTGAATTTAATAAAAAAATTCACTTTAAACCTAAATATTTCAGACATGGACCCCTAAATCGTAAAATGATGTTCACAAGCTCACAATATTTTTGAAAGACCTATTTAACGATATCCCACACAATGTGTTCGTAGCGAAAAAAAAAATTACTTCCTCTTTACTTGTATGGCAGCTACCCAAAAAATAAATTTATATCCATATTTTATTTTACGACTTTTTTGCCATGATTGATATACATATCCATGCCAAATTACAACTTTCTAGTACTTATAGTTTCTGAGTAGGACCGCGGACGGACAGACAGACAGACAGACAGACAGACATGGCGAAACTATAAGGGTTCCTTGTTTACTACGGAACCCTAAAAAATAGAGATGCTGGCCTAATCAAGAAAAATAATACCCACATAATTTGTATCATCATCATGGAGTCTTTTTGTCTCCACTGCAGGAGCACGACACGACCCTCTCTGTACTACTAGAGCCGTACTTGGCCAGAACAGCCAGAGGAATTGAATAAATATATAATAATAATAACATAATTTACATACAAGTGTTATAAAATTATGTAGTTGCCTCAAGTTGTTCGCCAATGATATGAATTTTATAGCCTCAGAGTCACTTCGCAGTGTCTGTGGTCAGGTTTTATTCTTTGACAAAACCAGATTGTTCCTCCAGTGAATGTGACTATCTAATTAATGCAGTCTAGCGCCTCCATCATTTTCATGCAATATAGCCTTAAGAGTTAATGGACTAAGCGTTAGACACGTTGACATTACACTATCAAACGAGTCTCAATGCGGTTGCATTATAAACAATTAAAATGGTGAAAGTATTTGTCTGCAATAATTTAGGTTGTCAGACAGAAGGCAAATGCAGTCCCAGACGCATAAAAAGCGATATTGAAATAGGATTAGACTAATAAAACCGTTCAGTCAATCTTGATGTTACTGCTTGAGTGATCAGCCTAGATAGGTGCCACAAATTAAATGCCAAATTCCCAGTGACTAAGTCTGATGAATAATATTTGTTTTTAATATTTTGATCTCGTGGGACCCGTAATTTTTCAGTTATGTGGATGTATGACTTTTAATTTAAAAACTTACTGAACGTGCTCAGAGACACCATCGATGTCAATGCCTCTTGCTATTCTAAGGCTTTAAAGCCGATAAATCTTTATTACAAGCTTTAACGAAACGTTCGTTAAATACTTATTACTGCTTATTATAAGGGGATTCCACTATCGTGAAGTTAATGCAAAGCAACTTACGGTAATCCTGAGAATCGTGCTTGTGCTGTGTCAATACATTGTCGCTAAGAAGGATAGGGTTGAATGGGTCATCGACATTCAGTTCAGTGGGTAAGGCTACAGATGAGTGGCGCGATTGCTGGTGATAAAGCATCGAGGCGGCAGCGGAGGTGGCGCATGGCGTCCGAGGTGAGAAACGTGGTAACAGGGCGTGAGATAGAACCGCCGATACAGCCGCGTCGGCCGCCCGGCGAACCGACACCACCTTCATGAACTTAGATACTTTAATCGTTTTAATTATATACTTAAAATATATATGTATTTTATTTATAAAAAAATATATTTCGACTACCCAAGGATTGGTTCTGGTTTACCCTCTGGGTTGCGGAGGTCAAACGGTAGTCGCTCGTAAAAACAGTTGTAAACCTTGTCGAATCTGCTTGGTAAGGTAGAGCTCTGAAGCATTACTGCTGAGGATGCAACCGGGAAAATACGTTAGAATGATGATGATGATGATTATATTTTCATTTATTGAAGGATAAACATTTTTGCCTTATTTAACTTTTTGATGTAAATGCTAAAAACTACTCCCGTTTTGAAACGTAGCTGAGGATTAATATAGTAATGAGAACAAAAAAGTTTTTTGTATGAACATGTACTGCACTATATGTATAGGTAAGTCAAAATTTACCTGTTCTTCATTTTTTCATTACTTAAGAACAGTAAACTAAAATATATATCATGAATGAAAAAGGGAGTGCATGAAACTTCGGAAAGTCGCGGGTAAAAGCTAGTAGTTACTAAATAAAATGCGATATCTTTTCTTCCAAACCAGAGAGCTGGTCCTTTTTACCCCTCTTGCAACTGCCATTGATTTTTTTCAACAAGTTTATTTGCTAGCCAAATTGAAAAGCCCCGACGACATTATTTAGTGATAAGTGGCGGAACTACTTAATATTCTATCCGATGTTAAGGGGAATTGAAATCCGTAACGCTATCTATTGTTTGCCAGGTAAATTACAAAATCGCGACTTAAAGCGTTAACATCAGACAACTTTTAAACGACTGAAGTTATTTTTCATAAAATACCGCATTGCAATCGGCCATCATCAGACAGATTTAGCGTAAAACTTATAACACCTCTCCTTTTCCGTCGGGGGTAAAAAAAGGATTTATATACGTAATAAGAAAAAAGTCTGTAAAATTTTTCAGATTCGTGTTCTTTTTGGTAAATTGATTTAATTACTATTATTTGTATCATGTTTCGACTTTTCTTTAGCTGATTTTCGAATCGACACCTCATAATTATAAAGCACGTCACGCGATCGTGAGACCAGAAAATAAAGCTTAATCGATTTACTGTAAGTACTGGTTTGCACAACGAAGTAGCAGACCTTTCTTCATGCCCTCAGCGACAGAGCATCAGCCTTCGCGTTGACGTCGCATTTCGCTCGAGTTGTTCTTTCTGGCGGTATTTTTAACATTTTGAGTTTATCGTATCCTTGCCTTAATTTTTCGGCGACATGGAATAATTACTGACGGCATCTCGTAACTGTTCACGCGGCAAGCCGGCTGCGACAGCTGCGCCGCGCCGGCCGTCGCCTCGCTGCGCATGCGCCGTGCCGCTCGCGCTGGCTATCTGATAATTCAGCATCGGGATACAATGTCCACCTTCAGGCATATAAGTTTGTTCCGTTATCAAACTCATCTATCTTCAGATACTTGTAAAAATAAGTATTAATTAAAGAAAAAACCACGAATTCAAAATTTTAATGCCTTACCTACTAAGGGCGGCTTCTCTTTTGTACATAATATCACTATCTGCCGACTCTCGAGTATTTACAAATGTAATCTTGATTCCTCGCAATTTAACAAATTTTGCCTCCTAAATGGTCTCTTGGAATTCATTTAACGACGCATATTTTACAGTGACATTGTTAAACTTATGAAAATATGAGGACTACAGTTAAAATTCTCCCCAAATTGGGCAATTTTGCAGCTCAACGTACTTTAAAGTCAAAACAATCAATCAGTATTTTCACTTTATTTAGTACAAACGTGTTATGTTATGTGTGTCTTTTTACAGTGTGTAAGTAATTGCGGAGTGCAGAGCCGGTAATGATATGCTCGCTTAGCAGCGGCGGCTCGGCGAGACGTGTGAGGACTTTGATTCGCTCCAAAAATCAAATTCGTAAAATGATTTCGAAGTGTGATGTGGAGTAAAGTCACGCAGCATGATTACAGGGGCGTACCCCTGTCATTACGCTGTCGGGTCGCTAACGAGCTCTGCCACCTCAGATCATGATCCGATTCCGATGGTTCCACCCGATTTTTGGAAAATACTTGCGGTCTGCATTTAAGTACATAAGTAATTTGGTACCCTACCTACCTACTATTTACTAAAATAACCTTAAAGACCACATGTACCTTCGTATAAATAACAAGTACCAGTTACACAACGATTATAAAAAATACTACGTAGAAAATTTGTTCAGCTTTAATCGAAATGCACTTACTGTATTTTAATCAATATAAGATTTATAAAGATTTTACATATTGTACTTAATGTTCTGCCACCATTGGCTCAGTAAATGTCATTTATGTTGTTTACGCAAAATTACATGTCAGTGTGTAAAGCAATTACGAATAACACCTTGGAGCAAGAGGTCAAAAAGAAATTCACTTAAAACTGTAACACGCCCTTCTCGACCGCAACGCAGGAAATTTATAAAGTGGGGTCATTTTCGAAAACCAGTGTCGGAAAGTGAAACTACCCGCACATTTATTACCAAGTAAAATATGTAGATTGCTGGCGAGATAATAATGATATGTGCTCGTGGTAATGAAATTTCCCGCCGTCAAACGGTGCCAAAGTAATTTGCGTTGCTTGTCTCTGGCAACGAATGCCCAAGGGCCGCTTTCGAGGTTACGCAAGGCGTTAATGAGACTCAGTTAACTTTTGATTGGGAGTAACGCACGCCGCAGGGTGGCCTGTGGTCATTGTTTCCGCGTTGTCACTTCGTAATGCTTCAGCTTCGATCACGCACTCGGCTCGGCCTTTCTCGCTAGTCATCTAAAAAAAAAACAATGTTATTTCTTATAACAGTGTAGCTGCATTTATTTATTTAATTTTTTTGTAAAAATAGTCTTTTTAAGAAATAGAGCGGTGCGGTTGATACTTTTTATGCTAATTCTTCAATTATCCATACGTGTAAAATGACAACTAAATTCAAAATAATAAAGTTCTTGCATCACGAAATAAATACAACAGTAGCGTTCCCTACTCAGATACACGTGTGGATCGCGAATAAATACATGACATACGTTCGTATTATGAAGGTTTTAAAAGGGGTCGTGGTTTGCTTAATTTTAGAACTACTGATTTACCGGTTAGTACCTATTTTTTTGTAATTTCTTTATTGATGAATAAAAAAATATCTATCAAGCTATCTCAAAAACTAAAAAATACACAGTAGCCTGTGATAAATGCCGTTCAATTATATTTATTACTCGCAACTATATAATCGCAAACATTAACCCTGATCGTGTTTACTGACTTCTTAATAATTACACCTTCCTTGCGAACGAAATAGCATCGTAAAATCAGTTTGCAAATAAAAAGATTCTTGTGGTTAATTAAGTGAGTCCAACAGCTCAATTCAGTCGATAATTAAAGAAATTGGTGCAGCTTTCATGGGCCAGCTAAATTATTGTTAAGGGCCATAACATTACAATTTCATGGAAGAGCCACGCGGCCACCCTGCTTGCTCCATGCAGGCGATCCGCTCATATTTGTTAAATCATCGGAACCCTGTAATTTTGATCGATATCTTTATTGACGGCACAAATTTATTGATCATTTCTTTGCAAACGTACGTCGCTTGTGAGTTTGTGAATACAATATGGCAGGCGTTGCGCTGTCGCAAGTCGCCGCGAGTGCCGAGGCCTTTTTGCGATGCTGTGATTATTGCTATGGTTTCGTTTTTCAATAGCCTTCTTATATCAGATTGACCTACTTCACTTTGTTCGGGGAAATTGAATTTCATGCCATGCAAATTACATCGTAACTTATCGTTAACATTAATTAGGTACTGTACCTATGTGCAAGATCTTAGTTAAATGATTTCGTCAATTCGTACTATATAGTGCGTGTACCTATACACAAACATATTTTTTATTAATTAAATTCTTCTATTGTACTATAATTACATGTTTGAGTGATATACTTAATAACATTAACCCACTTTGAAATTCTAGTCCCTTTAGCTCCAAGCCTCTATTTATCTTTTAGTTCAACTGTTAATTTATCACTGTATCATCGATAAATAAATTTAAGATATGTTTTCTACAACGCTAGTCCGGGACAGAATATAATAATAGCTGCTTTTCTTAGGATAGACGATGCGGCTAGCCCCACACTATTTAATTCCTTTTTCCACCTTCTTGGCCCAACATCACGCTAAAAGTGGCCTTTGGGTCTTACGGACTTGGGCTCTGTCTGCTAGAGCTGGAAGAACCGGAAACGCTCCGGCTGCCTCATTAGGAACAAAGCCGTGGTGGTGAAATGGTGAAAAATATAAGAATATTACCCAATGTGTTTTAAAATGACAATTAAAATTTAAAGCCTTTGGGCGTAAATAGTCGTATACTTGGTATATAGTTTGTATTTCCTGATCCATCATACTTATAGCCTTTCAATATAACCGGCATAAAGGTATTGTCCAATCTGGATGAAGTTGTTGGCTTTTTTATCTATTTATTTATCTTGTTACTCAAACCTACTTTTCACATAAAACTAGAAAATATGGCGGTTGCGAATATTAATATCAATGTATGTTTCTACTATCACACAGATATTGTTACAACTATGATTTCGACGCGACCCTGCGGGTCACATGTCGTGTGGTGTTCCAACCAACGAGCCCATGTAACTTCATCGACGCTTATCTCAACTGTCCCTTTAACAACTGCGATGATTTATTCTCATTTTACCGACTTTCTACATTCGTGGAAGTCCTGTCGTTAGTCTTTGCGATGGCTATAATCGTTATCATAATATTGAGTGTCGTCATTTCATCGTTCGCAAATTTTCTGATGATTGCAGCCATTCAATATTTTTTAATTGCTGAGCAGTCTGTGCAAAGAAGATAAGTTACCTTTCTCTTGATTTATTGTAGCCCCCACGTCTTATCAATTTATGATATACTTATTCTATAGATACTTAAAGTTGAGACTTACTTCAGAAAAATAATTTGTATATTATATAAGTACTGAATAAATAAATAATTATTGAGTACATAAAAGTTGTTATTGTGCTCATGTCTAGAAAACTATTAGCCCTATCCGACATTAAAGGAGATAAATTTTATAGGATAGACTGGAAATTATGGCGTAAGCGTGCAAGGCTCTAGCAGGCATTTTAAACTTCCAGCAGCAGCTGGGCTGATTTGAAAACTGAGGCCTAAAATCGCTGGTAACTGACCTCGAGGGAATAAGAAAAGTAAGTAAAGCATCGCTCACACACATCACTAGTATGAACTCTAACACAGGAATCTTTTCATGCGATCTACAACGTCCACTGCATCCTCCCTCATCAGTAGAATTTGTACTACAATACTTAATAACGTTTTTAAATAACAAATCTCCTTATTTTGCAGACTATCAAACAAACGCCTAAATAAGTTCTGAATATTTTTACTGCTCAAAGCTTTTCTAAATATATTACGAATTTATTTCTAATATCATCTTAGTTTCCCATGACGAGAGGGCTGGTCTATATCTAAGTCGAAAGATAAGCACTGCCCTGCAAGTGGTGTTGCTGCCTTGCAATATTACTCGTATTAGGATGAAAAATGTCACTAGAAACAACATACTTCATCATGATCATAATCACGTATTCGTGTGTGTAGAGCTAGGTCACTGACGGCATTCTACCCTACAATCACTTCGCACCAACAAGTAATGATTGTTTATCTTAATAACACCACCAAGTCTTGCAAACGCTTCTCGCAGCGGAAGACAATCATCGAGCCGCAAAAAGTGTAGATATCTATATATTATGCAGGCTCAATAAGTACCTGCGGTAACTGTATCGCTAGCGACTTTTTTTCTTTTTGAAACGTGTAGGTGCAGTGAAATAAAAACAAAGCGATTTCGTGCGAGGTCGCCTTTGTGCGGCCGTCAGCGCCTGCCCATACGAACAGGAAGGCTGTCAGGCCGCTCCACTCCCACTACATCTTCGCATAAGTCCGATGATCACGTGTTGAGTGTCGAGCGCAAAACAGCGCACAATGCTTGAAATCTTGCTCTTTGTGACCTGCATCACCAAAGGCTAGATTAATTAGTTGAAAGTGTAATATTTTTAGAAAATTCATCCTCTGCTCTACTTGACTTACAAAATCTTAATTTTGTTGTCACGCTTGTAAATAAACTTTCTTTATGGTAGATTTTAGGTCCTTCTTTAATGATAAGAACGTGAACATTTTACATACATCTTTTCTTTGGAAGTATATTATATCGGCTGTTTACAAAATATTTTGTAAAACAAATTTATTATTCGTTTTCGTAATTGTTTTTAAATGAGACAGTTAAATTTCAAAATATTTGTCGTACCTAATATATATATACTTTTCTAAAACTAGTAAGGCCATTATTGAATAATATTTATTTTGTAAAACAATAGCTATTTTAAGATACTAATTTAAACTGATTTGGCTTTCAATATTACAAAATTAATGGGACAATAAATAACGCTAATACATATTAATAAGTCAAATCAACTGTTGATGTCACTACAAAAAATGCAAATGTTTAAGCACCAAAAATAAGGATTTCGAAATACCGTACTGAGACGACGGCAGCCTGCGAATTGATTGCTCTATTAAGATTGCTTTTATTATTGAAATACCTCTACATACGCGTACCAGTTGGTTGGTAATGAGGCATTTATTTCAGAGTTCAATGCAGTATAAAGTTCGATGGAGACAAAAAATGCAAGAGTTCATTATTAATGATTAAAAATCCCTCAATACGTCCATTAAATTTTTTCTTGCAACGCAATTGAGTGGAACAAAAATGTCAGTTGAATTATGAAAGCGATCGATAATGAAAATGTTGGTGCGCATGCGGCCAGTAGAAAGTGTCTCGTCGACCTGCGCCCGCGCTTTCGTTAAATTGGCAATCGGTCGGGTCAGCCGAATCTCGGGACACATAAATATGTCGGCACCCCGCCCCTGGCACCACTTTGTTTGTTAATATACAGCCAATTATAATAAAAGTACCTGCTCTACCAGGCTCAGCCAACTTTATATTTATACTTCTCACCTCAACCTGATTTCCTATCTTACATTAACTGAATAAACATTACTCGTATTAAATTTCGTGTATGCAAAGCATGAACAAAACACGAAATCTATGCTAAATAAGTGCCTTAGCTAAGGCTAACATCCAATATTCTCACTCAATTTAACTACACGAAGTTATTTTTACTCACGCACCTGATTCAGTTTAACCAAATTCGTTAATACAAACATTTTACGACTTCATTATGACTTTCATTACTCATAAATGGACTTTATTGCAGTTTCATTCCACTCGCGTTTTCCGTTGCTCTATAATGGAATCTAGTTTCGTGGTCATTATTATAATAACGGTTAGATGCTGATATCTGAAATCGTAAGCGATTACAAAACATAGCGATCGAGCCCAAATATAGTTCCCACGGTGCGGCGCGGGCGGCGCGCCGCTGTCGTCCATCAACATCATTATCTATTAAAAATATCACGTCATATTGTTCGCTATTTCGTACAAAGTTACTTTCCGCGTCGAAGCTGCTATCGAAGCATTATCTTGAAGTGCATATAAATCACCACAATAATAATTACAAAACACCCAACTCTCACTTGTTCCCTCAACTTGTGAAATAGCCGTCGCACACTTTGAACAAATAAGGCATTGTTCCTAATATAGTGGCCGACTAGATCATTTCAAATTACTAAATCATTTTGTTGGTTCTCTATAAATTATTTGATCGTAAACTAGATAACTACATTATTAGATACTTTATAAAAGTGATCATCAATGTATTATACCCCTGATGCAAATAGAGGCTAACTATAAGTTTGACGTACAAGCTTATAAGTATCTGTGTATCACAGCAATTCACTTCAGAACTACAAATTCGATTGAGCTGAAATTATAAGTAAACAAACATTAAGTGAAATTCACATTAGTGAATTTCAAATACGGGAGGGGAAATCATTTTTAAAAAAGTTCTGCATACTACTTAAATCGTTTACCCATTTATCTTTAAACTATTGGGCATAAAATGTAGAAAATTGACCGGTTTTTTCGATTAAAAGGTGACTGAATTGTAAATTTGTGAGTGTTCTTAGCTGATAAAAAATTTGAGATAAACTTTTTCATTGTTTTAATTTATCATTACATTATTAAATATCTAAGTAAAATATACTAGTAGTTTAAGTAGAATATTTGTTATTTAGGAAATATTTTAGCATATTAGATGTTAGAAGAAACGTGTTGTCCATCACCTTTCATTTGTGTCCGTCTTAAATATTGTTAAGATGTTCTGGTGGCGCTCCTGGCCGCCAGCCGAGGCGCTGGCTGGAGGCTGCGAGGCGCGCCGTAATTGCGCTGCTCCTGCCTCGTCCTAGAAAGCTCACCGCACTGCTTCGTTACGGCCCTTACCGTTGATTTATGCCCGCAATAAATATTTTTTGAAAGTTCCAGTGCGATAATAACTCCATTAATTTTGATTAATGACAATTTCTTAAAAGTGAATTCTTAACCTGCTATCACTGGTCGCCCGACCTGTCCTTCCTTGGAAGGCGATCCGTCTACATTTTAATTAAGCGTTTCCTCTCGAAACAATTGTTTCTTTTCCACTTTTTCATACTTGTAGATACACTTTGAAATGGAGCTCTACTACGCTATTTTTCAATTTTTGAAAATATTTCTAATAAATAATGGTATGGTCCTCACACAATGAAATAAGTGAAAGCAAATATCTCTCAAAAAGTACCTAAAAATTTTAGGTTTAAAAAATGTTAATGTGTTTAACTAAAGTTTTATCTTGATGGTAAATATCTTATTTCCGTTCTGACACATGACTGACACTGTCTCTACATTCTACATCCACGAACACTTATTTAAAGCATAGAGCTCACTGCAAGCTATTATATTATCTATTAACACATATTATTTGATTCATAATATGAACCAACTGTGTCTCTGTCATAAACTCTAACATATTTTCTTAAACTGTTCTTTATTAATAATTAAAATCCTAAGAATGCCTTTTTTGCAATGGTATGAACAGAGGAACTCTTATTCTTATTGATAGATAATCTGTAAGTTTCTAGATTCTGAGATTAGACACATCTACTATATTATAATGCACAGTCAGTATAGTTCTAGCCACCTTCATTTCTAGTAGTATAGTTCGCTGTGTGACAAACACTTAAGGTAAGTTTATAAATTAACAGAGTGGTATATGTTTGACACTTAGGGCTCCATTATGATAATGATATAAACACATGATTGAAATATGACAGGCGAATCATTTAGAATATGTAACTGCTATTTATCAATGCTAATGAATTCATCTAAAACAGTGCCGTGCCGTGGCTGACTGACTGACTGACTCATTGATAGACACGCAGCCCCTCTTTGAACTTTTTTACTTTACTTAAAAATCGTTATTTTTTAATAAATCTGAAAGTAATCAAAAAGAATGCATCTTTATGCAAAGAGTGTATTTAAAGGATCATAGAATACAAGAAAAAATATTTAGAAAGCGGTAAATAATATAGCCCGCTCGAAAAACATTTATGCAAGTAATAAAAGATGATTATTCTAAACAAGATACGGTTAAAAAAAGTTTAAATTATCACCATTTACTTTCAACGACCAGTTGCAGGTGTAGTATAATATGATATTCTATATAACTTAGAATATATTGCTCAATATACATGCATAATTCATTTGATTGACAACTTGGTCATACTTTCATGAACATTAACAGAGACATCTAACTGCTAGTGCATGCGTGCAAAACTTAAGGACACTAAGTATTTAAGTTTTTTTATAAATCCTTGATGGAGGCCTATGTCCAGCTGTGGACTTTCTGGGGTTGATATCATGACGTTGATTTACAAGTTTTTTAACGAGATTACAGTAGTCGAGATTTTACTCATGCCTCTTTGTTTTAGATAAAGACGACAAATTTGAGTCTTCTCCAAAGCGACATTAGGCGCGACGTGACGACTATTTTGCTGTCCATATTTTTAATTTTACGATAAAATTCATATTATTTCAGAACAAAAATATTCCTGAATATAAGTAAAATAAATAATAAAGACAAATGATTGAAATGATTCTGCCCTTATTTAAAAACACGATATTTGAAAGGAAAATAGGTACATTCGGGGCATAGCTGCAGTGTTTATCGCCGGCTCCCTCGGGTGGCGAGACATGCAGCGCATTTGCAATGCGAGATATCCCGCATTACCATAAACAGTACGAGGCGGAGGGCACGCCGTCTATCGCTCCGACATATAAATTATTCAAAATAAAGTATCGCTTAACCCCTGACCTGCGGCCGCGAGCCACTCAGCCCGGGAGCGCTCAGTGTTCACTCACACAATATTTATTCAAATTCAACAAGGAAATAAGGATCTTTTTAGCGTTCCGTACCCAAAGGATAAAAACGGGATTCTATTACTAAGACTCCGCTGTCTGTTTGTTCGTCTGTCTGTCCACCCGCCCGTCTGTCTGTCACCAGGCCGAAACGTGATTGCTATACAGTAGAAATTTTCACAGATGATGTATTTCTGTTGCTGCTATAAAAACAAATAAGTACTATTTTTTATATAGTCTATGTAGTATCCGATTATTGGGCATAGGCCTCCATGAATTACGATCTAAAGCAGCTTGCTGCCATCATCTCATGTAGCTTTCAATGTCGTCCCTCCATCTTTTCCACGGCCTTCCATCCTTTTGGAACCCATAACGTCGCTTTTCTTGCGCATCTTTCCGGTCTCATACGAAAAACATGTCCGTCCCACTCCCATTTCACTTTGTATACAAATACTTAAAATACAATAATATAAATATTTAAATGAGGCTCCCATACAGCAAACGTGATTCTTTATAGATCATGGTTCGGAACCCTCCACTTGGCCGGTTATGCCTGAACTTAATATTATCTTTGGGATTTTGTTTTCAAATATTAAAAAAGTAAGTAGTGCCACGTGTTGCGTTATTTTTATATATAGCCCTTACTTTATTATATTAGATATAGAATTCAACCTGTTGAATTTATGGAACCGAAGTTTCATAACTATCCTAATAAGTATGTATGTATGTATTAAGTTATCTTTAAGCAGGATTTGTTGAGACATAAGAGTCTTTGAAATGTATATTTTATGTCTCATAAATCGGCTTATTACACTTTAAATATATGGTAAAATCGATAAATTCTTTATGACGACATGAAAGCTAACGTACAGGCGTCGGTGAGTTAGGCAACATAAGTTTAATGAATAATCACACTCTATATCTCGTATAAAACATATGAATACACAATATAAATGTATGTAAAACCTAGGTTTAGCCTGTAACAGACAAAAACTGACTATCAGATCTAATTATATTCACGTGACACATGCCTAGACAATGTACGTGTGTTGCTTATAAAACTTGCGATTTCTTCCATTTGGGATTTGAAGTTAAAGAAAAAATGTGCTTAATACTAAGTTCATCCCTTCATGCGACCGCTGCATGCAAAATGTCGATGAAAGGATGAGCAAGCCTGGTAGAATCCTTGTAAATATGCAATAAGCTATCAATGTTTTTATTTCAGATTTCCTTTTTCCACTTGTATGCCCACGGTACCCTTCATTTTGCTATATGGATTGGCTTTTAGGATTTTGAGCCTCTTGGCTTTCGGTCTATATATTAGACTGGATACGTGATAGTGCAGAACGTGAATTTGAAAAATTTTTTTAAAATTACAACTAAGGTTCATCTTGAACTGAAAGATATTTCGCAATTCTTAAACTCTTATCAACTATCTCATTACACTAGAAGAGTTTAATGATTGCAATTAAATATTCAACAAAGCATGTCATTATCTTTATGAACATTGTAGTAACGTGTAATTAAAGCGAAAAAACGTCTTGGGATGTTAGTTTGAAGCGGCTGTCTGAAGAATTCCTGTTATGAAGTAGGTGGAGGCGGCGAGGCAGCCGGCACCGGCCGCCAGCGCCGGCCAGCGACCAGAGCATGTGACACGCCACGCGCACCCGGCGCGAGCGCAGGACCATGCTTATTTACTTAACAGCTTTCGCAAAACGGCCCATTAGGGATAACTGTACTAAATAATTACTGCAATGTGCCTTTCTATTTCTATGCGCGCGCGTGCGCCTCCACCTGCCGCTGATCACTGTAATTATTTTACTATGCATGAATGCAGTGTGGCGGCTGTCTAGGACGACTCGGACAAAGAACGGTCACTTCTACAACGGACAGGTTCCGATATCCACATAGGAGTGCTGCATAGCAATTTTAAAACGCGCTCTTTAATTCACATTTGCACGAAACGACTCCTAGACAAAGGCAATATATTTTAATGTACTGTTAATTTATTACAGATTTATGGCTTAGGGGAATAGGTGTCTGTCTTGTATTACGCAATCATGTATAATCATAAATGTTTGAAAGTTTTATTTAAATTCTTAAATGAATAAATGTTCTGAAATAGGTACTTACCTCACCCATTTAAAAATGAAACTAAAAACATACTTTTTACATTTAGGCAAAAATATATAAATTTTACTATGATACTAGGTTGTCTAAAGCTAAATCAATAGTGTAAGAAGTAATTATGTAATTGTACTGCAACATCTGAAGTAAATATCCTGTGCTGTGCCTGCAAAGATCAAGAAAAGCCTGACCTGAACTTCAAATCTGTCCACCTACTGTAAGCAGCAAATAGATATGATACGCTTATACGTATTATAGCAACATCAAGCGCTTCTTGAATATTATATCGAATCATTGATATTCCCTCTTTTGGGAAAAAACGACAGTGGGAGTTTCCATGTTTTTTATTGAAAACGATAATTTTTTTAATGGCCTGATTTAAAAACTGAGCAGAAAGACTTGTTTACTTCTAGATGCAAAATGAGCTATTAAATTACTGGACTAATGACTGCACTGAGTGTCTTTTCAGTGCCTGCCTCCGTGGTTCAGTAGTCAAGGCATTCGCCTTGTGATCCGAAGGTTCGAGTCTCCCTGGGAAGCATACTTTATGAAAAGTTGTTCCCAGTATTGTTAGGATATTGCGGGCTTGTGAATTACCTGATTATGCGACAAGAAAAATGATCCTGAGTTTCGGAAGCCACGTATAAACAGTGAATCCCGAATGCCATCTAGCGTTTGCTCAAACCTATCCAAGGACTGGTTCTGGTCTACACTTTGGGTTGCAGAGGTCAGACGGTGGTCGCTCTATGTGAAACCAATAACCTCGTCAAATCACCTAGGATTAGGTAACGGACTCCGGTCTCTGAAGCGTTACCGCTGACGATGTAACCGAGAATACCTACGCTGGCTAGGATGATGTTGAGTATCCTCTTACTATGTGACACGTAAATTCTACGTTTTCAGTACACCTAAAATTCTTAGTTCTTAATAAGAAAATTGTAAGAGCTAGCTTTAGACTTGAGCACACTATGGGAGTGTACACAACTGAAACAAAAGATTGCGTAAAGCACTCCTCACGGCAATATATCATTACCTATTCCATGGTTAATGCGCCGTCAAATTTGCGATAAAGTTAAACGACGCTTAACATCAAATAATTGCACATCAGTATCTTGACTCGAATCTTCAGTGCGGCGTTCCGTTGTTTCCGTTAATTGAAAATGAAATTGATGAAAACGTGTTTTTGCTCTTGTTTGTAGTTTACATATACACACAAAATACATATGCATTGCTCTTTCTTATTTTTTATCCTTATGCACTCAATTAGTTTTTTCCACCTCGTAAATGTAAAAATAAAGTCCATTTTTATATCAAACAACTCAGGAAAAACCGTTAAAGGAAATTAATTTATGGTATACGCTTCAAAACTGGAGTCATAATCTCTCATACTCGTTGTATGTGAAATTATGACTCCATTTTTAAAGCCTGACCGTATTCCTAATTATATTCAAAACGTAAGTATAAATACTGGTTTAGAAACGAACCAAATTATTATCTATCTTTATTGTGTAGGTATGCATAATATATTAACAAATTTTTTGTGGTAGTATTTGTGATATAAACTTGTATCATTTTTACTACTAGTTGTACTACGAGAAGAATGGCAAAAAAAAACTAGAAGCTCGGGAATTATAAAATTTATTATCTATTACTAATAGCTATCTTTTTAAAGTATTTATCCTGAGTATGTATACACTTTTCCAAGCACATAAACAACTTAGATTACCCCTCTGACCACTTTTTTTAGATACATAGGAAATTTTGTCATTGTAGGCAGCTAGTGCATCTTCCTTGCTCTCAAATCTCTTGCCTTTAAATTTTTCTTTAATTTCGCGAAACAAATAAAAATCACAAGGTCCTAAATTAGGGGAGTACCTATATTGGGTGACACATTTTTTTAAAATAAAGAAATTAAGCGTGTGCGGCGAGCCGTTGTCGTGGAACCAAAGAAGGTGCTGGATTCCTGACTTCGGTCGCTTGTCACACCAAGCTGATAATACTGCTAGGGCACAAACTGACACATATCACTAAGAATTAACTGTATTTTGATCCTCTATCTCCACAGTAGCGATATGAAAAAAAAAACGAGGAAACCATTCGTTTCTGCGTGTTGCGCGCACGACGAAATTTTGTTGGTGTTGGTTCATTATCAAAGCACCATACAGTCGATTGAAGTTTTGTTTCGGGTTCGTAGTTATACAGTCATGTTTCGTCACCGGTAAGTATATTGTAAACATTTTTTTTCTCACCTCCGTTAAATTTCTCTATCTCATATCGGCACCAATCAGTTTGCACGGTATCGTGATCGTGAATAATCATTTGCATTGCAGCTGATCCAATACCCATTTCTCGCTTAAACTCTACATATGTAATTCGTCGGTTTTCGCAAACAAAATTTTCAACAGCTTGGACATTTTCTCGTGTGACTGCGGTTGGTGGCCGACCAGTTCTCGCTTCATCTTCAAAGCTTTTCCGTCCTCTTTCGAATTCAGTACAATTCAACCTTTTTTGTAAATCATAGCATGAAAATCACGACGACTGATTGCTGCAAACAGATACTTACAAAAAACATATTTTTATGAAAAATATATTTGAAATAAAATAAACTAAATTCCTAGTGTTTACGATGGCGTATAACTTGCAAGTATCATATTATTGAGTAAAGAGTATCTAATTACTTTTAGCATGCTCCTCGTATTGATAGTTTTGATAGGGAGTAAACATTTTGCATCGCTTTTTAAAAAATGCACTAGTGTAAAAGACATCAACGATCCGCGCCGATATCAACATATTATATGAGTCTGTAATGAAAATATAAAGATGAAAAAAATATATATCTAAAAATAGTTTGAATTTATCCTTTGCGGAAATATATAAAATGATATGTAATTATATACATTTACTTAGTGTTATCAGATACCAAGTTAAAAAGAAATCAACGCACAAATACTTCCAAGATTTTTCTATTTATTTGAAGAAACTATGAAGATACCTCCTTAGTTGTTGTATCGTTAGTATTAAATAGCAAACAAAGTAATGCAACAGATTTCCTTTATCTTAAGGTTTTGCCCGATAGATCTGACAGCAGATATTTTTAAAGGTTGCGATTGCGCTGCGATCGAAGCGGCACAATTCGAAAAGCTCATTGTGTCGAAACGTCTCTGTATTCGTAGAAATAATAATTCGCTTTTCATATTATTTGCGGTGTGGCCTCGTGCCTATCTCCCAACCTTGTCAAATGAGACGTGACGGCTGCCGGCCTTGGATCATCGATGCTATCAGGATGTGCCAACGCTATTGTTCTATAATCTTTAATTTATAATTTAACTTATTTATAATGGGACAATGATTTATCACCAATCATCGTTATTGGCTATAATTAACTAATGACTAAAACAAATTAAAAAAATACGCATAGGGGCACAATCAAGGGTTGTAAATTAGAATGGGAAATTCCGCCCACCTTCTAGATTCTTTTTTCAAGATCGATAAAAGAACGATGATGATTTAGTACCTAGGATTATGTTGTCAATTATTTTTGGCACAAAGGAAAATAAAAAAAGTGAAAATCACCTTTCTATAAATAAATAATCATCTTCATTAGCCGATCGACTTATGTATATTATTGTTCAGTAATGGTTGCATTTCCATAATTAGAATTTCCTTCATATGGTAAAGCATAACTAACAATATAAATTGTGTACATAGTTAATAGCAAAACAGCGCAAAGAACTTACAAGCAAGTGGGTCAAGTGAGCAAGATTGATGACGCAGTGATCGTTCAACTGATGGAGTAAAATGCCTAATGAGAAACTACATTTTGACATACGATGCTGTTAGGACGACATAAGAACTCACTCGTATTTGGACATAATATATTAACATACCACCGATGTGTACATAAAGATTTTTTTTAAAGTGCGCAAATATTTATTGTAAGAAAGTTAAGTACTTATGTGTAAATACTAATCTAAACAAGTAATTATAAATCCCGACTATCATTTTCAGAATTAAGACGAATCTAACGACACCTTTCAACCTTAAATCCATCAGGCTGTTTAGGCTATATAAAAATTACCCTACTTCTAACGTAGTCGAGTAAAAATACACATAACCAGCTAATCAGGTATGGGAAATAGTAAATTAGTGCAAAAATTAAAGTATCTGTATTGAAAATAAGGCAACTAAAACGAATACCTCAAAGTCCAGAAAAACACAAATTTGTTTTGATTGTACAAAAATAGTTCATCAGTTTGTTTGTTTGTAACAACTTTAATAATTCAAAGAACAAATTATAGTATAAAAATTTGAAAGAGAACACATACAATGGCGGACCTATCCTATATTTAGATCTCTTTCAGTCAACCTGCAATGATTTGATTATTAACAACTACGTACGTACATACTGATTAACTTAAAAGATTATATTTCTTCTCCATAAACTAGACAAACTAGCTAACAACTGCATAAGATTTATCTATGGTCTTCGAAAATACGACCACATCTCTTCTTTTCGCTCACAGTTGGCCTGGCTCCCTGTCCCCCAGCGTTGAAACGCCAGAATCCTATGCATGCTTTATGCCATCCTCAACGACCCCAACTCCCCAGCTTATCTCAAGTCTCAATTTTCTCTTCTTAGCTCTACACATTCGCGTAATCTTCGCTCTTCCAAACTTTCAACATTATCCATACCTGCTCATCATTCTGATTTTATGAGAAAATCCTTTCAAATTAAAGCCATCCTTCTCTGGAATGCTCTTCCGGAAGCCATTGCACTTCACGTGCACCTAGTCGTCTAGCCTTCAAACGGGCGGTTCATAAACGATTTCTCCGAGAAGTCTCTTCTTCGCATGGTGTCCCTATGCAGTAACTAGTAGTCATCCATATAGTATTTATATATATATGTATACAATGTCCTTTTTTATTAAGTACAAATATTTTAAGGGATGATTCAGTCCATCATATCGAACAACTTTTCCCTGTAAATGTATATCGAAATACGAAAAGAAAATTTTCATTTTCCATAGTAATGATATCACGTGACTACTTCGATTTGTATGAAAACCGAAAAAATATTTTTCGTATTTCAATATACATTTATTGGGAAAAGTTGTTCAAAATGATGGTCTGAATCACTCCTTAAAATATTTGTACTTAATAAAAAAGGACATTGTATATATATATTACTTCAGGTATTTATGTATTATTTTAATATGTATTAAATATTTATTTTATGTATAGTAATCGTATCGGTGTACGTATATGTATATATTTTTAAATGATATTTATTATGTTCTTGTAGGTATTTAATTTATACTTTTCTATATAGTCTCATATTCTGTCGCACCACCCAAATTATTTCTCTACTTGGTCCAATGGTTGACTGGCAGAGAACGCCATATGGCGCTAAGTCCGCCATTTGTACACTTTTTCTTGTGCAATAAATTTAAATAAATAAATAAATAAATTATACACACATAAAAACATTATATAATAGACTTAAATACATATATAAATATAAACTAAGACATACAATTATAAATAATTAAGAACTTAATTGGCTCAAGTGTGACGCCACTTGAGAAGATTCGGATAATCTAACCTTAAATTAATCAAGCTATCGATGGTGCCATTCTTACATCCACACATATCGAGTTATCGAAGCCTGAGCTTAATATTTTTTCGTGTTTTATAAGTTCTATGGAAAAAAGTATAGTGTTATGGACCCAATTTACATTTTGCTTATTTGACAAGTCAAAGATGTTTTGCTGATACTATCGTCATTGATACTAAGTGTTTAGGCCTTAAAACGGACATAAAATTTTATGTCTACCTATTTATAATATATATTACAAATAAATGCTAAAATATTAAAAGTAGCTCCCAAAAAAGATGTTTTTTGAAATGGACGTTTGTTTCTAGAAGATGTTCTCTTAAAATCTGCACAAAAAGACACATTAAATTCTGCACATTTTCTTTTAAATATAAGTACCACACGTTCAATCAGTTAATATATCTGAAGAATAACAGAATTGCTAACAATTAAAACTGGTTTTAATTTTCGGTAGACACGTTTTATTCGGGTGTACTCGTTGACATGCATTCCTGTTGTAACAATCGCGAGGCAGGCAGTGACGGAGGCGCGCGGCCGGGCGTGTCAGGCTTGGATGAAAAAATCTAGATATAACACTTCTACCTTTCGTAGCAGATACACAAGTTGAATTTTTAGCTTCGAAGTTCGGTCTTGGCTTTTACTTCTCCATGTTATCCTTTACACCAGCGCGATCAGAAAACATTTTGACAAATACTTAAGGGAAGTTTATCCGCTATCAGTGCTATTTGACAGACTCAATTCATATACTAACATCTTTTCATCAAAACTACCACAATTTGCTTTCAGTAAAAAAAAAAACATTGTAGTGATGAAACTTCCTCACGCACGGTATTTTTTGTTACAATGCCTTTTAATAGGTACGATAATCATATTTCATACAGTTAATCGAGAGACACACAGTATTTAGCGTACGTTAGTCTAAAAAATTATCTCATATTTTTGTTATAAAGTCACGAATACTAATAACTACGAGTATCGTAGATCAGATACATTTTAAATTTGTATGTATTGCGACATCTACAAAAAATATAACACCGTGGGTGTGGGTGCGAGACTGTCAGACAATTGAATTGATAACCGGCTTTCTAGCGGAACATTCGACTAAATAGAAGCGAATTTTAACAGCTAATAGAATATGACTTGTCATTATTGGACAATGCGCAATGTTTTCCATTGATTGACATTTTCTAAAGCCCTTATCCTCATGGTAATTAAAGGCCAAAGTGAAATCTTTATCCGCTACCAATTAACAACTCTATTACTCTTAATTAACTGCTACTTATATAAAATAAAATAATAATAAGTTAAAAAATATATAAAATAAGTTAAAAATAGTATCTAAGTACTTCATTCTCCAAACATTGTATGCTGGCCGCCTGCATTATATGAGGGAGACCTCTGTCCAGCAGTGGATGTTCCTGTGGCTGATACAAGAATAACTTCTATACTTATATTTGTCGGCCGTATCATTGACACGATAAAATAAGTAGTTTTTAATTATTCGTAGCATTTGAATTCTATTGATTACATAATTTGATACAAGTGCATAATAATTTTTGACGTTGATATATTCTACAACATATTGTTTTCATGTTATTGTATCTTTAATGAATATCTTAAGTTGTTATGATGTTATCACGGCATAAAAAAATAGTCAACGAATACAAAATACAAACGATTGTAAATTAACTACTGAAGCAGGTAAAGCGACATATCATTGTAAAATTACGCTTATTGTCTGTCATAAAAAAAGAAAGTTGATTGTTTAATGACAGATGATTAACTCTGTGCGCAATTAGTGAAATTGAAGGCGACCTCGCGCGTTAATTTTCTCAAGATTGTTAAGATTATTGTTTTCGAACTCATGAAGCACTTTGTACCAGTTTTTCAGTTGCATAATTACGTCCTAGAAATATTTTTAGTTATTATTTTTTTAACGTTTTATTGTTTTAAAGTACGAATATATTTTTTACAAATGGCGGACTTAATGCTAAAAGCATTTTCTTCCAATCAACCGTAGGGATAAACAGAGAAAATGATGCGACACAAAAAGCAATACATTATAAAATATAACTATATAATATACAATTACATTCCATGCATATGCTTAATATAATGTCGTTGGTACAAATACAATTTTCAAAGTATAGTTTTATAAAAAAATGTTTAGTTTTTTAAATTTCTTTTATTTCAAGTTTTAGTTCCTTAAAATATAACACAGGATGGATTATGTAATGAAATTACACATTTTCTGTAAAGACAAAAATGACTAAAACAAAAAATATTTACAAAGACGATTCAATTGTATATTTTTTTAAAGGAAATACCTAAGTAATATTATTTTTAAGAAATTACAAATGTCGGCGTACACAGTACGAGCCGTGTACAAATTTGAATTGAATAAGTGAAGCTGACGCCATAACAAGGCGAACACGTCTCGAAACAAAAATACGTAATCTCCGTGTTCTTCAACGCCGAATCAGACTGACAGCTGATGATTAAAATAATAATGTCGAAACATCCAATATCAGACGAATGATGTTATTAACCACTGCCCGCTCATAAATATTCAATAGTTTAGTTATTGAATAAAAGTAAAAGTGAATCTTGAAACGTGTATTAGAGGACTTTTGATTTATGGCCTGGCTACCAGCTCTCCCGTCAAGGAAGTATGAGTTTTATAAAAATTAATTACTGTTTGTTTCTCTTGGCTCGACTCTTTTAAAGAGCGTCTTTTTAATGACTGCGATTTATCACATTCTTCGTTTTTTAGTAACGGGTGTATCAAAGTCAGTAAGCCACTCGGCTGCAAGGTCATCAGGTATAAAAAACGCCGACGAGTTTTTGCTCTATTTTTATTCGCAAAGAAAAAGAATATCAGAACACCTATTTGGAAGTGCCGGCGCTCTCGAGACTGGTTTATGCAGGAAGTCGGACCAAATGGACAACAATAAGATTTATGTGTTTTTCCAAAGCTTTTTAAGAAGTCACAACTGAAACGGATTATAAATGATTTTGCTTTAAGTAACAATAAATCGTAAGATAGACATTCTAAAATATTCTTTTGATTATAGCTATACAATTTTTTTGCAGCTACCTTTTAATAATTTCAAAAACGCGTTTTATTTACTCTGAAAATAGACGGGCAGACGTAAAATTTAAATTTTTGACTAAAAATAGACACACTGGACCAAGGTGCCAGACCTTATTGATTTTCTCACTAATCATTTGTGTGCGATTAACTAGTGTTAGCCCACTAACACTAGTTAATCGCACACAAATGAGTTTCAGTTAATTCAAACTCGCCAAATTGCTAAAGTCACTTCTTGTAATATGTTTAAAAATCTGCTGTGAGAATTCAAGAGAAGTGAGTTTAGGTCCCTGTACCAGCACTACGAGTCTTGAGCCACATAACCCTGCGAGTGGCGGCGATCTGCCGCCGTCGAAGTTAGTTCGTGCCGTGCTCAATTTATTGTGGGCCATGGGGCATTGTGCTACACAACTTACAAACGTTATGCAAAATACGAAGCGCCTTTCGATTTTGCGATATATCTATAAATCGAGACGACCGATCGTGGGATAGCGCAGGTGAGCGGCGATTTTGATGTGTTACTTTAACGGTGCCGATTATAACAAATATTGTAACAAATTTCTATCTTAGTAACAAATTTCTCTTATGGCTTTTATTTCTTCATCGCCTAGATAAATATTATAAAGCTTTCATAAAAAAATAAGAATATTTTTTTAATCTAGGTTATAACCTATATTAAATATGTTTTATAATTTATATTATCATGTTTTATGTGATTGAAAGTTACCTTAATCTAATAAAATCGATTTAAAAATTTTTATAAAGTGTATGTTAAAAGAAAACATATTGTAAACTTTAACGTCATTATCACATATATAGTGTTAGTAGGTATGAAATATTTTTTAAAGCAACAACATTTTATAAAATAACAAATAGCTTAAATAAACTGTTTACAATAAAAAAAATTGAAATATTCATCTCTTTGTCTAGTTTAAAACACATTTTTACTTTCTTTTGAGTTCGTAATGATTTACATCCATCTAATATAATAAAGATATTACTTTCAAAAAACCATTTGCAAAGCCGTAAAAATCAACGATAAGGATCATAGCACGCATTAAACCGTTTATGAGTTGCTTTATATTGTGATGAGTTCCATATCTATTATATTGCATCTCAGCGTCCTAATCCGCCCTACTGCGCAGATATCATTGCATTATTTATAATAAGATCCTATTAGAGATAACACACATACAGAAACATGGCCCGACAACGCCTGAAGTTATTTCCGATTGATTTATTACGTGTGTGGAACAAGCTCGTCATGGGGCAAATGTAATTGTAACCTGTAATTATGTGATTAGGAACAATTATTTTTGTGTTCAGATGTTATTTTCGTTTTATGTTTTGGTTATGTCTTTACGAACTAATTTATATGTCATACTTATATAATGTACGATTCCGATACAAAAGAACAGATTTTTTAAACCCATAGGAACAAGGAATGGTTTTTAATTCCCATGACTATCTTCTGCATCTACAGACAAATATCTTTTTTATGCATAATTTATATAAATAGGTAATTTGTTTCTTTAAAAAAATGCTAAAAAATTATTTTTCGTTTTAATGATTTAACGTGGGCTGTAAAATTTAAAAGAAAAAATGTATTTCTCCTCCATTAGCTATAGTAGGAAAATCACGACATATATATTTGGTGTCGATAGCTATTTATGCCCAAACTTGCGGTCGTTAAAATGGTAATTGCTTAGACAACCAGTTTTGGCTTACTTTCAAGGGTGGACTAAAGTCATTTTGTTTCATAACAGCTTTATTTATAGTCAGTTTAGATAATTCAGATTTTAGACACCACTAAAAATTTATTCATGTTCAAAATATATAGTGGCAGTCATTTACTTACTTTTAAATTTTAAGTCTTTGATATGAAAGGCGTAATTATATTGAGTATTTTTTTCTCTGTAGCGTCTTTATTAATAAAAAAAAGAAAAATAGCGACTATTATGTCTAACTATTTATATTTAAAACCAACATCACACAATACATTACATTTATCTAATGGACCATTTCGCATTCATACATAGTAAATTGCAAACAAAAAAACGTCAATTGGCGAGACAAGAATGTTTGATTAAACCCGTATTTTGATAAAAACATTATGCATATAAAACTTGTCGTATAATGTTTATAATGTTCCAAATGATACATATTTGGACACAGTTGCCAAGTTAATAGTATTTTTATAGCCGTTAATCTCAGAATTATTCAAATTACTCGCACATTGAGTGTTTCATAGCTGAATGTAACAATTCGTTGAAGTGAATATGAATTGATTTTAACATTCACAATGCATTTATAGGAGAGACAATATTGTTCGCGGGCCGCAGCGGGGGGCCCAGATGACATCTCGCAGCGTGCAGTCTTGCCTCTATACTTACCGCTCATTCCTCACATCTCATTCTCAACCTACCCACCTTCAACATAAAGTTACAAATGGAATAATATAAAGCCTGATCTTGCGTCGCCTCCTTTAAGTATCTAGTTGTAGAGTTTATTTCTAAACTGACTATAACAGTTATTGAAAATAAAAGCGTAGATAAAAAGAGAGATAGAGGTAGTTACGAAATTGAGAAACAAAATGGATTTCGATATCGTGATTCATTGTTTGATTCGGCTCGGCACTTATGGGGCTTTTCTCTGAGGCTGGCCGACGTAGAAGGCTCCACTTTTCTTGCGGATATGGCATATGTTGATACAGTATACTTAATTGGCCGTGTAGTGACGGCAGAGAAGAATCCAATTTTTTATTGCCCCTTTTCCATAGATCAATAAGGTAGATATATACGCATCGATAGGTAATACTTAAGTACATATTAGCTCAATGGATATAGGTAAAAGAGAACGGGTGTCAGCTATTTAAGCGACCGGACCTATATCAGGCTTAAAGTTATTACCTATATTATTTTACCAACAGAAGAACATACAAATATCTACACATAATTTTTTATAACAGGTACCACAATATAGATATCAACCTAGTTACTTAAAAATGTGCTATGCAAAGGCAAAAAACACACGGTCAAAAATTTAGATAGGTTACTCACATAATAACACAAAACAATAAACAGTAGGTATCATTGTTCGACATAATTAAACAGTATAGCACTATGCAAACATTAATGTTGGTGTTTTCTAATAAGACAATAAAGTTCACTAAAGTTAGTCAAAACAAACAAAACATTGTATACTTAATTTATATAACTAACTGTAACTGTACGTGTTGGTACTGTTGGTGCGGCGGGCGGCGCGGTGTGAGGCGGGCGGCGCTGTAGCGGCGGCGACGGCGAGAGGCGCCCGCGCAGGGTTATCGCATTCGGGCGCCCGTCACGGTTCCCACGCCGAACGGTATTTTAAATACCTATTTATCTATCTACGGCGACAGGACCGATGCATTCTGCTTGAGTAGCCTCTTCTGGATGGGTCAAGGATGCGGTGACTGCAGATCCGCGCGTACGAGCGCCCTGGCCTTGTTATGTTCCATCTCGGCATGTTACATTATTCAATTGTAACTAGACTATCGAACAAATAAATTAAGATGACCTTTGTGTGCGATGTACCTGTAAATAACATTTTAAAATGTTCTTGAGTGTGAATATTATGCTAATCTGCAATGTACAGCTAACATGCAATTAAACGAATGATGGATGAAGGGACTTTAAGTCTAGGAAACTAACGTAGCTTAATGACTTTAGTTTTTTTATAAAAATTTTAATATGTTCATTTTATGGCAACAGATATATTGAAGTAAATAAAGTTATAACTACCCATGTAGTCACTTTTTCCCATAAGATCATTACCTAGATCGCATCATGATTATGACTCAATTTCTGCAGCTATAAATTTTGAATGATTGAAATGAGTGGAAAAATCTAAGCAATAAAGTAATAAATTAATTGTTTATAGCCGAAATAACTATTTATTGCAGCTCTTAATAGAAGACGAAGGTGACCGTTTTGTGAATTTTCGAAACTCATTATATAAACGTATGATCACGTGTGCAGTATGCAATATAAGTACCAGCTTTAAGTAACCTTGCTTTAAAAAATGTTTATGTATCACTTGAACATTTCATAATTTTTTAAAATATTTTTCGAGTTTACGACGTTATTTTGCATTTACATTTAATTTTTTCATCATCAGGTCTTTTTAGTCTCCACTGCAGAAGCACGACCCTCTCTGTACTGTTAGAGCCATATTTGGTCAGAGGAATTTTCCTACACTCTCCTCGCTGGTCAGACGGGTTGGAGAGGTCTCATGATGGTTATAAGTTTTGTTCAGCTGGTATTTCCTAAGTCGCCTTCTACGACATCCACGGGAAGACTTGGAGTGGTCCTATTCTACTCTGCCGAAAACCACACGGCAAAATTTAATTTTTTTGTTACTATCAACTTCCTTAGTTTTTAATACACATTTCACTGTCTTAATTTTGTACCTAAATTTATTTAAAACAAAAATAACTAAGTGTATGCATTAGTACAACATAATGCTTTGTCGTTCCAAAATACGAGGAATTATCTGGGGGCTGGGCAGAACCTCGCTAAGTCGAGACACCGAAGTCGCAGGGCACTACGTACCTTTTCTCAAAGCTTTTAGTCGTTTTTTTTCCCTCATAAAAGAAATTTAAGATCTAACATTTTTGAACCCTTCTAGATTTGGTCTGGAATCTGGATACTGCTAGAAAGTCGAAATTCTTGTATCTGATGTCATAAGAGTATTTATTTATATTTTATTGATATCTAAAATACCCAAATTTCATCACTCACTAACATACTGACTCAGTGACTGATCGTCAGGAGTAGGTGTTAAGTAAGTCATACAAAACTGGGTCTGATAGTTAAGTTTTGTACGCAAATAACATAAAAATTAAGAAATTTGTTATTTTTTTTACATACATTAAAAAGGGTTGGGGGGGGAGGGATAAAGTTTGTATGGATATTCGTCGATTTTTAAACTAGGATCATAAAAAATTGTGTATTTAGAATATTGGCTACAAACTAAAAAGTTCACAGTTCGCAACAATTCGCACATAAAGGGTGAAAGTTTGTAAGGAAATTCCGACAATTGTATTTAGAATATTGTTTACAGTTAAAAAAGAACGCACTTTACCATTTTTCGAAAATAACCTCATAGCCCCTTATATAAAGGATAAAATGTTTGCACTTATAGGTTAAAATGTCCAGTGTTACTTATAAGCAACATTATATTGAAATATGCCAAAATTTTGCTTTGTAGTAATTCTTATGAATACCGATCGGTCAATTTAAATGGGAGGTCAAAATATTTGTACTTTTTTAATTTTTCTTCTTGGGGATAGTTGATTAGTATCATGGACTGAATTTAACCTTAAATTAGTTTCAGTTTTTTTTTATTAGATCCTATATACTTTATCTTCAATTTATAATTATATTGCATAAATCAATAAAATCAAGTTTGACTTCAGACCGCGCTTTGATGATGTCATATGTGGAATTTTAAAATAAATCAATTTGCTACTGAGCATAAATTAAATGCATTTATCGGTTTATTTATTTCAAGGTTACTGCAATGAAAAATTGATCTATTAGGTGTTTTAATAAATTACAAATTTTTAGCTTGCGATTTTAAATGAAACGTGAAAAAGTGCGAGTCAGACTCGCGCACGAAAGGTTCCGTACTATTATCTATGAAAAAATCACGTTTATTGTATGGGAGTCTCACTTACATATTGATTTTATTCTGTTTTTAATGTTTGTTCTTATATAGCGGCAACAGAAATACATAATCTGTGAAAATTTTAACTGTCTAGCTATCACGGTTTATGAGATACAGCCTGGTGACAGATACACGGACAAACTGACAGACGGACAGATAATGACCCGTTTTTACCCTTTGGGTAAGTACGGAACCCTTAAAGTAAACGTATTCTTCAGGATTGAGTTCCATGTTACCTTTTTATCGCGCGATGTGGTCGTTTATGTATTTGCCGTTTAAAATCGGTGGGACTCTTAGCTATTTTTAATCACAAATCCATTTTCTATTCAATTACAAGAACAGTAGCTAACCCGACTTTTAGACTGATAACGGTACAGTTAATTTCCTATTGAATCCTTATCTGTAAGTGGATGGCAGTCATTCTGTAGTGTACCAGCAACGTGGGAATACTCATTGAGCGAGTCCGGATTACGCCCCGATGGTATCGCTATGAAAAATGAATTAATAATAACATCGATAGTGCCTGATCTTACGCTGATTTAATCGCTGTAAGCTTTGTAGAAAAGGTTTTAATGCTTCATTATGTTGGGTAGAATGTGTGTGGGAAAACTTTTAGGCTGCAAACAATAATAAACGGTAGGTATAAGACATACCTATTACGTTGTTTTGTTTGTTTTTCGTGTGTGTAAGTGGTACATTGATGGTATGTGCATTTCTTGGCAAACTTTGCCAGAAATGCTGTACATGCCGGTGAAAACCATATAAAAATCAGGTAGTAGTTTCGGAGTTTATTAACACAGATAGACAAACAGATATATACAGTGTGTTCTATAATCTGTGTCGGCGGCTTTCGTTCTTTAGTGGTGTGATATACAGCATTTTTATCGACAAAATATACCCACAATACTTATGGTTTTTTTTTAATAATTTATTTCTCTAAGAATATTACTTCTCTTATTATTAGATATATATTTCAAATCTCTACATTACGTAATACTTATCTCTATGGTTTTAAGCATTGTTTAATTTTTAATTGGCATTATTATGTTTATCGCTTAATTAAATTTGCTCCATAATAAGCCTTTAAAATGAACGTTAACAGAAATCACAGAATGTCAATAGCGCAGACAAATGAATAAATCAACCTGTCGACAGCTGAATGCATCGGAGCAATAATTTCGCGCCGCTCTGTAAGATCGCTTATTATTTCGTGTACCGTTGCAAGAAGTAGTGTAATGTCCTTTTTTATCACCCGGCTACGATGAAACCCAAAAAGAGGATTGGTGGTCGAACTGTATATTTGACTGACTTTAAGATATCTCATAGTTTAAACTGATTATATTAAATTTATATTCCGTCAATATCGTTTTCTGATATGTCTTGGCTACAAATTAACAGTTTAAAAAAAAAGATCGCCTCTTATTTTGTGTTGAATTTATGAATGAGCAAAGAAGAATTTAGACATTATCTATAACTTTGTTATTATGTCATAACTACGAAAGTCAAGGTAATAACCATACATCGAGAATACGAGTAATATGCTGCTGGCCAGTTACTTTTAATTAAAACACTTGTTATGATTACAAGTTGGGTTGCGGCAAGTCTACTAATTTACAGTAATTTCACAGGAAGCAATATTTATTTTTTATAAGTACCTACACAGTAAATACTTGTATTTATTTTCATAGCAATTTATAAATAAGGTCGTGCCGCCTATTATTTTGCTTATGATAATCTGAATCAGATGACAAAATGGACATTGGGGATATGAGGGTTAAATAGACATCGATAATTTAGTCAATTTATTAATAAATAATTTAATTTTATCAAGTAACTACATGACTTATTTTGTTAGTAATACTTATAAAACTAGGGTTTAGTAACATAAATATTTTCATGAACAAAAATATTTTCGTAGTAAAAAATATTTTTTACTGCAACATACCTACTTATATATTGCGTTAAGGACAACCGACGGGAGACGGTTTATTATGTATACTTACTATTTAATAATAATTATTAAGATTAATAAAATACTAACGAAAACTTCGTTCAAAAAATAAAATGAATTCAAATACGTTTTGGGCTTATAAATCAGTTTCTCAGTATTTAAGAGGCCGTCTATTAAATTTGACAAATTTCACTCAACTTTGCGTCGTGTTTTTGAGAAAACTACAGGATTATCATTAAATTTATTTATATATTATGAAAGATAATATCATATTATTTAGCATGAGTGAACCATTTTGCCTATGAACTTGCTTGTTTTAGTATAATTCACTGGAATCCAACGTGCGTTTTGCCAAATTTCGCAAGACGCGTGGCGGGGCTTTCGAGATTTTCAAATGATTTAATCATTCACACCCGGTAAAAAAAATACACAAATATAGCTGAATAAGTATTTTCTGACATGAGTGAAGCTTTTTTCATTGTTTTATTTAAATTCACAAGGAAAAAAAATCAACAAGTCGCGTAATTTTCGCCGAAATCGATGTAAATAAAGTCACTTGTATTTGTGTTTTGAGCTCCTATTTTAGAAAAATAAAAATAACGTTACAAACGCCATTTCATGCCCTTTTTAAATATGCCAAACACATCATAATTATATTTTTTTAAATAATGTAAAAAAATAAAATCATATCGCATAAAAATTTATTTAAATAGGATGCGGTTTACTCTCCGACGGCAGTCCGCGCGCAGCGCTTACAGCGAGAGGACGTATTTCTTTGCGCCAACGCCGACCTCGTAGTCACTGTGCGATGACGTGCGCAAACCATAGAGTGACTGATAGGATTTGATCATTGGAAAACTTGATTACTTATAGTAATTGATTTGTGTCGTTGAACGTACTGTCGTAAATATAATGGGCTATCGGATAAATTTTTCAAACTTGAAAAGAAATAGAAAATTTATCAAGTTCTCCCTAATTGCCCCGTATTTCTGAAATGAAGATGTTGCTCCCATTCCGTCGCTGGGCGGTGGTGTTCAGCGCTAGTGTGGCCCTAGGCCATATGCGCAGGCACTGTCTGCTCCGCGGTGGAAAGGGACGCGATGTAGCGGCCATTTTAAGAAATTCAGTTTACATGAAAATGCGATTTCACTAATATCGTCTAAGCAACCAAACATAATTATTGAAAGATTTTTTATATTTAATTTGCCGTACTTATTTGGAGAGTGTAGCACGGCAGCTGAGTGCTGGCACCGGATGCCGTCCTCCACACCCCAAATTTAAGATGAAACAAATTTTGAAAAATCAATAAAAAATAGTTAAATTCATTTTTATTCCAAAAATTTGTTAGTAAAAACTTTAATTTGGAGAATACAGTCTCCGATTATGTTGGAGGATGCAGACTAAAAGAAAATAGAATGGGCAAACGAGCTAAAAATAGAACGTTGATAATGTGAAACGGAAAAATAAATACTATGGTGCCACTAATTCTGCAAAAGGCAAAAAGTAAGCTTAAGTAAGTCACTAGACAAGACGTTTGTCAGTTTGGTGTCTAGACTGGACCTGATTTGTTAATTTAAACTGAAATTATCAGGCGAGACGATGAGATTTGGGAAAATAAAATGTAAGACCGGTTGATAAATTTTTATCATAAATTATTACTACTGGAAATCATCGATCCGCCTAAATGTCGTTCAATGAAACTCCTGCAGCTATTAGTTCTATATTATAATTAATACGTGCTTGTACCTTCAATAAGTATCCTAGCTATTGTTACGAAAGTGGGGTTTGAGATTTGGAAAAAAATGCCAACACTCTTCTTAGGGAATTTATTCACTATGCAACCAAAGATTGACACACTAATATGGTCTTCGAAACGTCCATTGTCCAAGTCTTCATGCAGTCATAGTCCAAAATTCGTCGCTGAAGTCGTATAGGTTACGCGCCGATAATATTTGTTAAATCTCTTTGAAGTTATCTCACCACTTTTATATACGCCTGCCAACCAAGGTACGAGAATAGATATTTCTAGAAAATTCATGTGCTTGACCCTCCGTCACCCCGACTTAGAATGTTAGTGTTGGTTGACCGATGTGAACTCGGGATTATTCTCAAACATTCCACAACCTTCTTTTTAATTCTTCATCATTCTGGATTATTTTATAAACTTCTAGAACATTCCACATTATTTTAGAACTTGCTAATTCTTCTGGAATTCTCTACTTCTAGTAGCTTTGCGACACTATTTCTCATCATTGTGCTAAATTTCATCGAAATCCGTTTATATGTTAGAAAATATTTGTTTTGAGCACGCAAGGTTTAAAACGGTAGTCAGATTTGCGTGCTAACATGAGGCTTTTCTGCAATAATTTTAATCGAAAATCAGAAGCAAAAGTAGCGTTTCCTGTCAAGCAGATTTGTATGTGTACTTTTTAAATGTATACTCAGACAAATTATACCAATTTTCTTACTACAGTTTTATTTATTTTATTCGATAATAAGGAAGGCAACTTCTACTCTAGCGATGCAGTCGTGTGTTTGATGAACGCGCTACTGCATCGCAACATTCTCCATCGGTTTATGACCAGCGACTGCATAGCTACCAAAGAATTCACCGTGTGCTACCTCCCTAAACTCCTTTTCATTCGATATACACGCTGACTTTTCATTGGTTTTGGAAAAAAATGTCATCGTGTAAAAAAATTCTTCTATCCATATTTGTGTATGACAAGACAAAAATGTTGCGAAAATGACTTCTGATCGAGACCACGTAGTGTTAAATAAAAGATTCGCATAGGTTCCATGACACGTGTTTATCTCCACCGTCAATGCCCCAGAAAGCTTGTAAAAAATTTTTCACCAAAGACATTTAATTTCTACCTTCATTATTAATTCAGAATGAATTCTCACCAAACGGTCAATTAGTGCTGCCAATTTTTAAAATATCCGTCTGTTCGTTACAACTTACCACAGATACCCGACCGTACGAGCGTACCAACTGTATCAATCGACTTCCACTTAGGTTTTATTAATTTAGCAACACTTATGACAACTGCCAATACTGTTTACAAATCGTGATACTTATTAGCTACAACAGATCTAAGAGTTTTAAATAAAAGTAATACTTAACAGTAGTTACGCCTGACCAAAACTGCCGCGTGAGCTCGATGAACTCTGTCGGGCCCGCCAGGTGGTGGTACTACTAATTGATCTCACGATTTTTTGTTTCTGAATTTTTATTTTAACTAGCTATTTAGGTATTAATAACGATCCTTATGAAGTGGCTTTCGGTACTAAAACCATTGAAAAATCACCATGTACCTAATTTGCTAAAACTTGCCTTATTTAAGTTTCTATACAAATTAAATAATGTGCGTGCTCAACTCTGCTAAAGTACCTGGGTGACCGAGCTTTGCTCGGTTACATATCAAACATTAACTACATTTTAAACTTGTCTAAAAACAATACAAAGTAAAAAATTATATATAAACTTGAACATAAAAAAACAAAAGTACTCATTACCAGTCACCGAGTGGGATTCGAACCCGTAACACTCTTTCTAGCGGTTCGCATCCTTAACCGCTGAGCCAAACGGATGGCGGCCGGTGCGGAGAAATTAGCGACTATATTCTGCGTGAAAAGAAAAACGCATGAAAACTCGAAAACGCGCGTTTTCCCAAATATAAGACTAATCTAGATCGATTATTTACCGCCGAAAACCCCTATATACCAATTTTCAGCAAAATCGTTAGAGCCGTTTTCGAGATCATCGAAATTTATAAATATATAAATAAATAAATATACCTACAAGAGTTGCTCGTTTAAAGGTATAAGTTAAAGAATAGAAGTCTCCATTATTATCACCTTCACGATTTATCATATTATTTTATCATAATATTTTTTACTTACCCTTAATCCAAAGCACTCAAGGATTTAATATTCATATATTATTACTCGCATTTAAATTAGGATGGCATTTACTATGTAATAAAACTTTTACCAAAATTTGAATAATATCTGTTAGTTTATACCAGTTAGTAAGTTAGAAAATCTTTATTGCACCAAAACATAATGTACCACCAGTATATTTAACCAAAAAACATCAACGATCGCAGAGCGCACTACACCGCGCTTTACGTCGCCTACGTAGCTCTGTGTGTGTGAGCGGCATGTCGTTGTGTGCGTGCGCCCGCTGCCAGCGTGCAAAAAGATTACAGCGGGCTCTTAACATCACCTCAATATTTTACACCAAGAAAGATATACTTATTGAAGAAAGACTATATGGAGTGAAGAGACGGGAGGTTTGTTGCCAAGGAATCATCTCGATTGAAGCTAACAATGCGACGTTTTCTATGTAACTATTTTTGTGTATATAGTTTAGAAGTAGGTTACCTATCAACGAGGTAGAAGGTAGGTAAAATACCTAGTGAAAAAACTTAAAGAAAGAGAATGACTACAAAGTCATATTACCCCATTTCCTCATAATAAATAAGTATCGATAAAATATCTGTTTTATGTATTGACATAAGTCCGGACACAAAAATCACTTCTTACGACAATTACGAACGTTGAGGCGGCCGCCCAGTCGTTGTCTTATACTAAAACCTTGATTTTATGGCCACTTGTCTAATAAAACAATCGAATAATTCGGTAACTGTAATACACTGGCTTTGTTTCGTCAACTTTTTTTATTTTGTTTGAGTTGTTATAACTATTATTTTCAATTTATAGGATAACTACACAATTTGCTTTACCTAGACCGAAAATGTAGATATTTAGTAATAATTAGAACTTTATTCATCGATTGTTTATCAAAATTACATTAAATTTATCTATTTTAAGAAAGAAATGTCACGTACGTACCTACATATAAGGCAAATAATGTAGTTCAGGTCGCGGAAAAAGATAATGCGGAAGAAATTTCTCTTAAGTTCATTGTCGCGGATATGACCAGGGTGAGGCGGCGATAATACTCGGGCGCAAGATGTAGTGCGTCCGCGCGGCCTCGCGCGGAATAAATGCTGTAATTAAGTGAAATTATTATAATTCTGTTTCTGAACGAACATCACAGTATCACGCCATTAAATAACCGTAAATTCATTAAATATTTTGCAGTCATTTATCAATTGTCTCCAATAAAGCCTTTTTGGAGTATTTTTTGTACTTTGTATGTAAGTATATTGTAATTTCATAAAATAATCGGAGGTATTCAGAACCTGTTAACCAAGTAATTGTTTTTATTAACTTCTCAGACATTTTTGGTTCATGTAAAATTAATGGTCACATATTATTTGTTCAGTTTAAAGTGCACAGCACTATTATTGATGGAAATATTTTTGTAATTTTATGGTTATATAAAATATGAATTTGCAATAAAAATAAGAATAAGTATATGTATAATTCCACTGTATCACCTCGTAAAACTTGGCAAATTTCTTAAATATCGGCTCATAAAATTAAAAGTGTAAAGAACGAGACGTAATATATGACAAGTACTTTGCCCATTTATACACGTTTTAAATTTTAAGTCGGGGCCAATGTTATCGTAAATGCACAGGCTACCTAATATATCTATGTATTTTCTACCTACTACTAAGAGCAGATTTTAGACTAAATTACTGTCATGAAATCGTTTATAAACGGTCATTCCATGGTGATACGAACGAACACGGTTTTTTTTTTCGGAACGTTGTCATTATCCTCGACGCTTCTGTGATCTACATTATATACCAAGTTTACTGGTATAAATTATTAACTATTAAGTCATAATAAAACCTCTTGGACTCAACAGGTTTTATTACAGACTATCTATAGCCACGACATCGTTTACGTGAAATTTAAAAATGACGACATTTTTTTCATGTTATCAGATTTCAATAAAACAAAGCCGAACAAAAAAAATTGATCCGATATGAGCTTAATCTATTATTGAAAACCGCGTTAATATATGTCCAGTAGTTTCGAATATTAGCGACCGATAAAAATATATTTTTTATCTTTTTTGTGTTCTGTTACAAAGTCAAAGTCAAAAAAAATTTCAAAGTCAAAGTCAAAAAATTTTATTCAATGTAGGATAAATTTATCTCTTATTGAAGGTCATTTTTTTTAAATATTATTTTAGTGCATAAGCTAAAAACTACTAGCGTTTCGGAACGACCACTGCTGGGAAGATTACGCCGAAAGAAACCCAGTTCAGTATTGGTCCCTACCCAGCCTGATGGGCTATGTTACAATTACAATACAGTACACTTAAGTTATACATTTAAATTATACAATTACAATTTGCAGACAACTATTTCCAAGAATTTTTCTCAGATGATGATAAGTAGTCATTTACATGATAATACGCATTTTGTAATAAATGATTTTTAACGGCTGTCTTAAACTTAGTTAATGGTAATGCTACTATATCATCTGGAATTTTATTATAGAGGCGCAAGCCGAGACCCACAAAAGATTTTTTTGTTTTCTCTAACCGCAAAGCTGTGATGGCTAATTTATTTTTATTTCTCGTGTTAATACTATGAATGTCACAATTTCTCTTAAATGAGTGTATATTCTGACGCACGTACATAATGTTCGCATAGATGAATTGCGAAGGGAGGGTCAAAATATTTATGTCTTTAAATAGTTCCCTCAAAGACTCTCTAGCACCTAATTTATATATAAATCTGATAGCGCGTTTTTGTAAAACAAATATGGTATTTATATCTGCAGCGTTACCCCATAGCAATATTCCATAGGACGTAACACTGTGGAAGTACCCAAAATATACCAAACGCGCTGTATCAACGTCAGTCATTTGCCTAATTCTTCTAACCGCATAGGCCGCAGAGCTAAGTTTTCCAGCTAATTTTTTAATATGGGCACCCCATTGCAACCCTGAATCAAGCGTTATTCCCAAAAATGTTGTGTTATCAACCATATCTACTGCTTCCTTATCAATAAATAATCGTGTTGGAACTTTTGTAACATTCGGTAAGCAGAACTTTACACATTTCGTTTTTTTTGCATTTAATACTAAATTATTTGCTGTAAACCAATCCAACACTTGCGACAATATATTATTCATCTCATCAGAGGTGTCAGTTTTCCTATCTACGCTGAAAACAAGGGAAGTGTCATCAGCAAAAAGTACAGCCTTACAATCTTTTACATAATATGGTAAATCATTAATATAGATCAGGAACAACAAAGGACCCAAGATAGAACCCTGGGGCACACCCATCACTACGGTTGATCCTTCAGATTTTACTTGATTTACACTAACTTTTTGAATTCGGCTACTCAAATAAGATTTAATCAATTCAAGAGCCTTCCCTTTTATTCCGTAGTGCTCAAGTTTGGATAGAAGGGTTTTGTGGTCTACACAATCAAAGGCTTTGGAGAGGTCACAAAAGACACCAATTGCATTCTGACAACACTCCCAAGCATCATAGATGTTTTGTAAAAGTGCAACACCTGCATCCGTTGTTGGTCGACCCTTAGTAAATCCATACTGATCACCATGGAACAGACTATTTTTGTTGAAAAAATCTAATAATTGGTTAAAAATTATCTTTTCGAATATTTTGCTCAGTGCTGGCAAAATAGAAATGGGACGGTAATTTGTTGGATCATTTCTGTCACCAGTCTTAAATAGAGGGATAACTTTACTCAACTTCATCATGTCAGGGAAAGATCCCGCGTCTACACATTTATTAAATATGGAAGCTAAATAAGGCGCAATTACATCTATAATATTACTTATAACGGATACAGAAATGTCCCACAAATCACCAGTTTTTTTATTATTCAAGCTTTTAAAAGTATCAATGATATTTTTAGGTGTGACGTATTTGAATATTAGCCTATCTTTACATTTAGGTACGCAATTGGTTAATAGCTTTTTTGATTTCCTAGATGAGGACATTAGTGGGGCAGTTGTATTTAGGGGAATGTTTGTGAAAAAGTTCTCAAAGTACTGTGCGACATATTCACTAGTATCTAGAACCTTATTGTTAATGTTTAACTCAATTTTATTTACTCGTTGCTTGTTTTTCCCGGTTTCAGTGTTAATAATATTCCAGGTTGTCTTTATTTTATCTTTAGAATCTAGAATAGCTTTCCTGGTGTATAATGGTGTTACTTTTTTTATCGCCCACGCCCATTTTTTCATAATAATTCTATTTCTAAATTATTTACTTTGCATTTCCAACTTATAAGTATATATGTAATTTTGTTTTGACAACAAAAGATTTGATATTGAAATACGCATGGTCATTGAGTAATTGGGCATAAAAGCATGCAATAAAATGTTACACAGTCATTAGAAACTCTAAAAAAAAAAAACAAATCCTGCTCTCGGGTTAAATATTTTTTCAAGGAATCAAGAAAAAAAGACGAACGCTACGATGACTAAAGTTCGTGTCATTTGACTTCAAATATCTCTCCTCAATCGTTCATTTGCATCTTCTGAATAGGACAAGCGAAATTAAGAGCAAAAGCACCAATTGTATTTGTTATCAGTCCATTATGGCAAACAAATGACACGGCTTAAAGCCTTTTAAGCGGGCGAGAGTCGTGAGTCGTCGCTCGAGTAATTAACCGGGCTGTTGATTGTGTGCAATGAGCAGACTTGCAGCGCAGACATGCACTTAGGTAAGATTATCCGAGGCACTAGCGCTACTGCGGACATCGGGTTGAATTAGGGTTTTCTGCTCTTGTATATTTCTATTATAGTACTATATACAGCTTCAGGCGCTGCGCCTAAATGGTTTGTATGATTGTTCTTCTTCTTCCTTCCCTTATTCTATTTTTAGTGGGGTTAGCACAGCATGAAGATCGCTTTCATTTATTCCTTATCCTTCGACATTTCTAGTATCATACGTTTGCTATAATTTTTTATACGTTCCAGTCACCTTTTCTTTGACCTACCTCTTTTTGAATTCATTATTTAATCTTCCCATTTAGTACGTTTTCTATAACGTTATTTTCCTCTCTTCTCATAACGTGAACATAGCATCCAATCCGTTTATATAATTGTAATGTAAGTGTAAATTGGGTTCTAGCAGTAGGCTAGTATGATCAGATTAAGTAAGTTTTCATGAGCGTCGTCGTCGCTACTTTTTTACTACATGTGTAATGTAGCAAAAAAGTGGCATATATATAACATCATCAGCCGCAATATAACCTATGTTCAGTATTGTACAGTTCATATGCAGTGGATTTCCTCCCTGCGGCATTTCCATATGATACGATGAATTAAATACATATCGATTTTTATTAATTTACAAGAATGTATGTACCTAAGTATGTACGAAGAGAAGGTGAAAAATACGTTTACGAGTATTAAATGTTCTGTTTTATCCATTATCAGGTATGCCGTTTTAAATTTAATTTGCGACGTTTATTCTTTGACAACACTTAGCCGAAAATGTTGTCGGTGGCGTGACAAATTGTGCGATAAGTGCATAAAGACATATTGGAGCACGAATTTGTCGCCGCCGCTCAACACAAGGCGAATCGCCATATGCACTTTCTTTTCAGCTTACTCACATATTACGCAATGCTTTTAAAGTTTTAAGTGATTCATTTTGTCCTTGCATATCGTTCTAATTAGATACAATAAGAATAAAAGTAATTACTTACTTCACGCATCTCTATATTTATTATTACGAAAATATTCTCATGGCTTGTACTGATGTAGAATGTCAATGAAGTCGATCAAACATGAATAAATATTCTTGTGAAAAGTTCTCACACAAATCAGTCACATACATACCTAAAATAATAAAACAAGAAATGCAATGCAACGTAAAGTACACCTTATATAACTATTTTTACCATTCAGGAAGACATCGACACGGTAGCAAGTTATTAATCAAGTATGGTGAGAGCTCAGCTCAATTTGCAACGTCCATTGTGTCTCAATACATTAATGCACTTACACACTCTACGCCGATGACAGTAATCAACATACTCGTAGACAGTTGCTAACACTTTGAATGAACATGCATCGCTTTCTGGAGTTACAGAATCGCTTAGTCAATCCTTTCAATTGCATAACCTAGGAAATCAACAGCCGCGGAACTGGATAAACGAAAATTTTCAAGTCTCTTATATGACTCAATAATACAAAATTAGTGCAACGGATTTAAATAAAACTTACTACATAGGTACAATCTATCTTAACGGAAGTAAAGTTTATTTTATAATTACCTTTATTAGTAGTCTTTTATAATTCAAACGTTTGCATGAGAAGATTTTTTTTTATTGCTACATGACAAACTTAAGTTATAAAGTCATAATTAGGTAACATGGACATTTATGACCATATTTAAATGCATAAAGTTTTTTATGTTAAAGTAACTCGTGAGCTTAAAAGTTACCTTTGGGAAGTTATAATTCTGTCAACGTGCAACCTGTGCTAAATATCAAGTATTATGAGATGGCCGCAAAAATAGACGAAACACATTACGAATTTGTAAAAGGTAGGTAATGCATCAGGATTAAATAAAATTATTTATGCTATAACCATAAATAACAATATACATAAAGGAGGAGAACCAAATGCCTTTTACCGCATTTACACTTGCGTGTTCGCTATTTGCCTCTTTTCCACGAAACATTCGTGTACTGCACTGTCTACATATGCGAGTTCGTTATTCGCCTCGTGATTCGCGCGAATGTGTAAATGCGGCATTACAAATATTGACAAAACGTAGTTGATCCATAATATAGCTTTTATAGCACCAAAACTCATAAAACACTGAAAATCCCTCTTCGTGTTTTCTTGATTTTGCATAGTAAATAATCCTAGCTGAAACAAAGCCAACGCGTTTTTAATTTATATAAACAAACTTCAAGAAACCGCTGAGTACTATTTATTGCTTGTTAGATACCAATTGCGACAATTTCAGTCTTTGAATATCGCCGTTAATCGGAAGTTGGTTTTATCTCGGGGCACGTCTGCAGATTGTCCTAATGCTCGGCACGAGTGCCGCGGACGTGATGCGATGAACGTGTGCGATACCATTCATTAGGCGCTGCGGAGCGCTCACGCGTCAAATTAACAGGACCCGCGCTTAATTAGGCGCAGGCCGGCCCTATCCTACCTCAACCGCTCCTGTGTGACTCTCGATGTTGTACTAATAAATAACACCGGTTTCGTAATAGATGTGATGCAGGACAGGATAGGAAATTATTACAAGTATAATTTGCTAGCTAGTCTTATTTAATTTTAACATTTGTTAACTTATAGCCGCGCGTCCTGCTTAATAATTAGAATCTGTTGCACTGCAGTTTTTCTTGATAACTTCCATGGCTTTTATATGGTCATAGCAAAGCATCTTCTTAAATTGCCCTTTGGCTTAAGCCTCCTCCACATGATCTACCTATATATAAATAGCTGTGCCCGTTGGCTTCACTCCCCATGGGAATTTCGGGATGAAAACTATCCAATGTCCTTGCCTGGGTATCAAACTATATCCATATCAAATTTCATCTAAATAGCTTTAGTGGTTGAAGCGTGAAGTGGTAATAAACAAACAAATATACAAACTCACTTTCGCATTTATAATATTGGTAGTAAGTAGGATTCCAGTCTCCTTTCTTATTTCATTATCTTTTCATTCGTCCGGCCTACCGAATAAAAAATCACTTTGTGTTGATAAGATGAATTCTTAATTTTTTAAACATGTTTGTCAATCAGTATTCAGTTAAGTAGACTGAGAAGATCACATGATGCATTGACTTCTGATAAATTTCGGTACTTTGATTCAGTCTAAAATTCATTAAGCAAACTTAACGAGAAATTGCGTTAATTAAAATACTGACACACGGAGATAAAAGTTACAGCAAAATACGATATTTTACCGATTCGCGGGTGTTATTTTCACATACCTACATATTATTATATCGTGGTTCGTGGTCGCAGGTGCAAAACATAAAACACATACTAACTAATATTGATGCTGTGGGAGTGATGCAATATTTTAGGGCGTGTATAAAAAAGCCACTAACACAATTATATCAGAAATGCTATTAAAAAACTACAAAAATATTTTTTATTGTGCTTCACAATTATCCATTAATTTCATAAACATGTAAGAAGTTAAAAATGGATTATTGCGTTTAATTAACGACAATGGTCAGGATCAGCTGCTAGGACCGTTAGTCGGCAGCACGCGAGCTAGCAGGCTCCTAGCGGCACGTGGCAGCGGGGAGCAGGACTAGGGGCGGCCCTGGAGCGGTGCGAGCGAACCGAGAGCCATCATAGGGGGGGGCGCCGAAATCATATTATTTCTCAAAAGTGATTAAAATTTCGTCATGTTTGCATTCTTTTAAATTTAGAATTAGGAAGCTTTTAGAAATGTCTGAAGACTTCCGCTTCAGATCGGTCGTTTTGGAAATTTTTAGGGGAAGGCGAACATCCAGCAGTGGACTTCCTGTGACTGATAAAATGATGATTTTAAATATGTATTTTTATTTCCTGTGTTATATTTTTAGTATTAATTTTAAATAGTTTTAGTGTAGTAAGAAGTTAGGTGTAATTCGTATATTGTATTCTGTATATTGCACCCACCCTCTTCTCTGTGTTGTAAATTGTCCTCATATTTAAAGATTGACTGGAAGAGATCCCTTTCTGGGATAAGTCTGCCCTTGTACTGTTCTCTACTTCTAACTTAATATTTTTGTCCTGTGTTTACCTACAATAAAGATTTTACAAACAAACAAATAGTAAATTACCACATATTCGCACAATCCGGTCAAGTGAACACGAGCAAAGGGACGGTGGTACATGGGCTTATATTTGCAACGCCCTGCCCCTGTTCTCAAGTATCGCAGCTGGCAAAATATGAATGAATTTTATATTTGGAGGGCTACTTTTAGATTTTGTACCATCTGAAAATGTTGAAAGGACCGTCACTGACAGAAGCACAGGAACTTGCCTCGGTGACCTGCTCCCTTCTCAGCCCAACTCCCAATTACCTTTCTGACACATTTGCGACGCCTTGTCCGTGGCTAATTACTTATACAAGCTGACAGCATCCTGTCCATATTAAAAACTAGTTCGACCGCCGGGCACGCGATAGAAATGCTATTTACAGATGTTTATTGATGTCATTACTGTTAGAGCATGCATGTTGTAATTATTGTAACTTATCAGATACCTATAACTAATTGGATCATTGTTATGGTCTTTTGATATTTCTCAAATTGTCTCACTTGTCGCTCAGCCAAAGTCCAAAGAACGAACTGATCTTTTAAGTATTCCTCATTATTCATTATTTTAGAATAGAATGGAGCTTCAATATTTTAAAAGTAAAACTTAAAAAATTTAAAAATCAATTTATTTTGCCTCATATAGCATGTAGCATAAGTATTTTATTTATGTGAAGACTGTTTTCACACCTTGGATACTTATTGCAGCAACAAAAACGAAGATTTAGTTACAGGAAGGTACTGGTTTCGCTACAAATTACCAGATCACAAGTAAAACATTGGGAGGCACTACACTCAGAAAATATACATTTAATAAAATAAATACCTACCCTACAAAACCACGCTAGAATATAATTACTTAACTATTAATTTTTTGCACCTGAAATGTTGTTGTAGAAATACAATTATAAAAAATACAAGCAAGGAATGCAATGTGTAAAGAGTAAAAAACTTTATAATTGCAAAACACGAAGTTAAAAATACCGTAAGCAAGGGAGCCGTGCAGACAGAAGGCTTTGGCGTACAGTTTTATGCATTAGTTCGTAGTTTCACCAGTCTAATTAATTGGAGTCACTGCAAAAACAGTTGATAATAATGCAACTAGAAATATGTGTATGATGGAACAATTAGCGTAATTACAAGAACGGTTTCAAGAGCAGGTGCAGGACAGGGACCACTCATAATGCCTAGTAACGGAATTGGCTTAAGGCGATACTAGGGAAACGTGCTAGTAGGCTGCAAAATTACTGGTTCACTATAATCGATTCCTGTATTCTAAGCACCTTTGCTAGAACGTTTTATCAGCAAAAATTATACGTTATGTTATTGATAACGCGTGAACAGCATTTGGAATTGCTTCACATACTCGTAACTACTGACGATTCCTTTCAAAAAACATTACTTTAGTTATAGCCTTATTATTATAGCGATTTTTATAGTTTATCTATCTTCGTAAAATGGTGTTATTAAAAATAGCATAAATTCTTGTGATTCGTATCCGGTTGATTGAAATTTTCTTCACTAAACAAAGTGAGAGCATATTAATATAACAGATATTAATCCACAACACATTATGCGCAAAATACAGATATAGTAGATGACCTATATCTAGGACAATATATAGAAAGAAATGTATTTGAGTTTATGCTTCGTCAGATTTTTTAAGCTGCCCAGGGTATCATTTTAGGGAACTTCACGAAAAACAGAAAGAAACATATGTTACTCCTTCTCTCAATAAAATTATCAGTTGAAAATTAATCTTCATTTGTGTTAGTTACTAAGCTAACGCATAAAAAAATATTATTATCTGTTGCCCTCATGAGTTGTCTCTCTATTCAGTAGAAATTTTATAACGGATGTTACATCCGTATAATTGAGACACTGTTTTTTAATCTATATGTTAACGGAAATGTACAAAACTTAGGAATTGTTTACAATACCTAGGATATGTATACAATTCCGAAACTAATAAGGAAATGTATTAAATATTGTTTCAAAGATTATGTAATACACACATATTCTAAGAAATGTATAAATTTCTTAGGAATTGTATACATTTCCAAAATCGTATTAGGAAATGTTTAAAACGAATGCTTTCTACGAATAAAATAAGTAAAACGGGAGCGAGCGACTTAAGCTTAAGGCGAAAATAACACAGACAAAAAAATCTTTACCACAGAGTGTAGGTTAGGTTCGATAGGTTTCTGTGGCCAAAACACGAGCGAGCGAGCGAAGCGAGCGAGCAACTCTAGCTTAGGGCGAAACTAATACACACACAAAAACAACTTTGCCGCGGAGTGTAGGGTAGGTTCGTTATGATGATACCGTTCTTGGTACCAATTTGATAGAGCGTTTATTACATTTCCGACAGCTACTTAGGAAATGTATATATAACCTAGGAAATATGTCTAATATAAATTAATTCACACATTTCCGGGTGGTTTTAGGAATTATTTACATTTCCTAGGAATTGTATACAATGACGGATTACACACATTTCCGGTAACATATATAAATGTCTGGTGCATTGCTCACTTTTACTACTAACTTGAAATAAAAAGGAGCATTTAGTAGTGTTTCCTTCAGATGTAAATGGATCGAAGAGCTTTTGGTCCGAAGTCCGAAATCGTGATTCTGAGTGAGTATACTGCTGGCAAAATCTCGCGGCACATAAATTTGCCAGGTTCCGTTGTGAAAGCCAATATTCTTTGTGGCGCTGAGCGAGGTCTATTTCTAACATTAAATAAATTACACCGATATTACAAGAACGAATCGGAGGAACTTGTTTTTGCCGGACGGGTCTGGTCTAGACGTTGCATCGCAAACATCAATTCTAACTTGCCCATATTTATGGTTATGAAGTCTATTTAGATTTTTATTAGGTTTTTATCGCCCGTACAAGGCATTGATATTGGTAGTTTCGTTTTCGTAGTAAAATTTATCACTAATTATAACATTTTCGAGCGTAATTGAAAAATTATAATGTTATAAAATTTACACATGCACAGGCTTATCTCTTTCTAAAAGCATCTTGAAAAGCACTTATATTATCTTTTATTCTTCATGTAACGTCCAAACACAGATGACGAAGACAATTAAAGAAAGAAAGAAACATAGTTTTATTTGATATATCATAAACACGGTTTAAAAATTATAATACAGGAATAAAATTAATATATTTGTGTTTTATCAATCATATCTTAATAATAAGCATAGAATAAGTAGGTACCCTAGAAATAAAATATAAATAAAAACGACCGTGACTGCTATCTCTATTGCTTAAAAATATTAGCAATTGCGTATTCGTGCGAAGAGCATTAGCACGCTTCTGTACATTACCGACAACTCTATCTGTAATTCTGTACACAGCTTTATTGCTATCTGAGTCGAATTACCGTGTTCCGCAACATCAAGCCTCACAAACTTTGTATCGTACATTATTTCTCCGATCTATTGGCTATTAGTTAAGTCAGGTATTCCTCTTTCAACCCACGTAGTCGCTTGCTATCGGAATGTTCCCAAAGCCTGCGTTCCCAACGGATTTATAACTCAATTGATGAATTATATGCGTTTAGTTCGCGCATTAGCGCGAACTGTACGCTTCCAATTATTTACGACAAGCCGCAAGCTGGCCCTTTCACAACACTTTATGAACGAGCGTCATTATAAAGGCATTGCTCAGTTTTACGTCTTTGCATATTTGGAATTAATTGGGAATAAAACTGTTTGCAAACGTTTCTTGCGTTATTTGCAGCCGACACCAGGCATGGTATGAAAGATTTGTTTGGCATTAAATCATCAAGCAGCTTACATTATCCGCCTTTTCACTGACTCAGTATTATTCTTCAATCAATTTTTACATTTGTAAGTATTTCTATAATAACACACAATTGCGAAAATTGATTTGAAAGAATGCGCCTAGGTATAGTTAGAGCGCTGCAGTTGCTCGGTGACATGCTCACTCACCAAACTGATGTTGACATTTTCAATGACTCAATAAATAATTTAATATTGTATTATATAGTAAATCTGTGAATTATAAAATTTCATGTATTGTTATTTGTCTTGACCTTAACTTTTTAATTTTAAATTTATTCAGTTTTATTTTTAATTTTAGGTTGTTTTTTATTTAGTAAATTTTATTCAGTATCTATTTTTATCTGACAATATTTAATTTTGTAATATGGATTGATCTTTTATGTATGCATGTAATTTATAAGTTCTAACAAAATAAACGGAAGCTACTTAGCTTTCCATGCAAACTCGGATCAGCAGATGGGTCAACTTGTATAAGAGTCTGTTGATGATAACACGATACGTGTTCCTTGGAGAAAGTTGTTCAGTATCATGGACTGAATTCACCCTTAAATAACTTTTAGTACTTATATTTTGTTAGTCCTTATATAAATACAAAATTGTATTTATTAATAGTGATGTAATTGAAACATCTAGCATGCAGATGTCTAGGAAAACTATTAGTATGTATGTTTTAATAAACTAATCAATCAATAATCAATAAGATTCTTTAATTTTATCTATATAAGAAGAAGAACAAGAAGAATCTTAACGTCATTATTATCAGGTTTTTTAGTCTCCACTGCAGTAGCACGAATCGCTGTGTACCAGAGCCATACTTGGTGATCTTATAAGATTTACTTATCGTAATAAGGTTTAATTTACTGTATGTAATGTATGAAAATTGTTTGTAAGTAGTTTATTAAACATTGGAATCACAGGTAGAAACTGACGAAACTAAAAAAGTACCTAAATACAAACTAATTTATTTCTAATGTTTTTCTAGAATAACTAGTTAGAATTGTGTGCTTCATCAATAAGAAATAATTGGTCAAATGCATGTCAGGTGACGCACAGTGTAGGGTTCCGTAGTTGCTAATGCCAGCTTTAAGTTCACGCCACTAAAAACGTCTTAAACTATTTTTCTTTTGAATATGAAATTTCCCTTTTCCCGAGTACATTTTATAAGTTGACACCTACAAAAATTTGTACAATAAAACCAAATATTACAGAAATGGATCCCTAAATCGAATTGTAAAAGGGCTGTCCCATTGGTCTACATCCCATTGGTAGATGGGATGTACCGGGAATAGCGCCTTTAAGGGGTATAGGCTTGCGTTTTGGCGTTAGTACGTGACCTATCCAAAAAAAATTTTTTCGTGATTGCATTTTATCCGTTTTTTAGGGGATTAATATACATACCCATGTTAAATACCTAACAGCTTTCTAGTACCACCATATTCGAGGAATAAATGACTATTCTATTCTTTTAGTCTCTGAGTAAAACGCAGACGGACGGACAGACATGCCGGAACTATAATAACGGTTCCTTACGACGAGACCCTAAAACCACATACAAATAACTTCAGGGTAGGTACAGTCACAGATTGTACATCCATTGATCGAGTTATGTAACAATTGATTATTGCAGCAGATAAAAAATTGTTCATCGATCATCCTTTCCACCCATGTGCTCTCAATAGTAACATAGTGACCATTATCGAGAAGAAACAATACATTCGCCAAATAACTTGACGGCCTGCGGCGATAAGGCCACGCCTACATCAGATTCACATTTTACCTGTCAACACTACATTACGAACGAATCATGCCATCAAAATGCATTGCTTATTTATAAATGAAATATAGTCATTGAACATAATGCCCATAGGGTGCATATTAAATATGATTTTCGAGGTTGATGGAAAATTTTCATTGCTTATTTTGAACACTGAACTAAACAAAATTCTGGGCTAAAAGAAAATGTGCGGCGTAATTTCTTTCAGACAACAATTACCAGTGTTCGGCATCACCGGTGGGTTGACTGGTTGATAAAGCCTATGGCATTAAGTCCGCCTATTAGAGTTGTAATAAAGTTAAATGAATATATAACATTATTAACATATAATATCCCCATATCTTCATAGAACCCATGTCAACGATTTCCAATATGTTATTTAAATCAGTAGTGACGTTATGTGGTTGTATTATCGTACATGTACTGGTATTGTAACAATTTGACGGATGTTTAATTAGTGAAGCTCGAGGAACAAAGCTCATCCATGAGCTCGGAGCCTCGGAGGCAGTCGTCGGCGCCGATAGCGCAATTCGTGCTGATGCTAATGAGAACGCCAATCTCGTCTCTCGTAAACTCATCAATTCTAAATGCGCCGCGTAAATATCTAAGTGACAGTATTACCTTATTATCGTACGGGCGCACCTTACTGCAGTCAACAATTTAGAGTTAGACCTCATTCATAAATAATATTAAAGATGAAAGAAACCCTAAGAGTACATTTTTGACTTTAAGATTTATTTTTTATTTATTTTATTTATTAGGTACACCAACAGGTTATATGACAAGCCTTATAATTAACATTCAGTTCTGTGTTCTAGCATGCAACCCAATTACAGGTGAACACAACATTCTTAGAATTTTTAAGAAGCAAGTACTGTTAACTAAAAATATAAAAATACTAACATATTGAAATTTTGAAATCGAAGCTATATTAGAATATTATTGTTATTATTTATTTTTATATTAACGCTCTAGGATTAAATATTAAAATTAATTTAACATGCATTATCTTTTTGATGGGATGACTGTATTTTAGATTTAAATATAGATAACGAGTCGTGGTAGATGTCCAGGTCATATTTTGTGTTCATTTTATTGTAAGTGGAAAGCATTCTCGGTAAGGGCGCGTGCCTGCCAAGGTTTGATTTTGCTCGGGGGATGACATACGTGTTTACGACCTTTCTTCTACGGGTATTAGGTCGAGGTACTGTGAGACTGATGTTATCGAGAGCGTGATGACAATCCACTACGCCGTGGATGAGTTTGTAAAGGAATATTAAGTCTAGCATCCTACGGCGATCAGTCAGGGACGTCATCTTAAACTTCAACAGTCGATCAGTGTATTCGCTTCGGTGACTAAAGTTAGTCATTTTATAAGCCAGATGTCGTGTAAAGGCTCTTTGAACGCGCTCAATACTTTCAGCGTGCTTTGCGTAACAGGGATTCCATACAACACTTGCAAATTCAAGGTGGCTTCGGACTAGTGCATTATATAATGTTATTAGAGTTCCAGGGTTTTTGAAATTTGCAGTATTGCGTTTTATAAAGCCAAGCATCTGGAATGATTTTGAAGTAATAGCGTCACAATGGGGAATGAAACTCAACTTACTGTCCAGGGTCACGCCTAGGTCGCGAATCTGCTCCACTTCTTCGAGTTCAATTCCGTTAATTTTATATTTAGACTGTAACTTCTTTTTTTTTTCGAGTAAATTTGATATGATAACATTTGCTTGGGTTGATTGTCATTAAGTTACTTTCGCACCAAGCAGTTACGCGGTCAAGATCTTCCTGTAACATTCTTATGTCATGTCATCCGCGAATAATGAGTAATTACTATATTTGATACACTTGCCAATGTCATTTATGAATATAAGGAACAGAATCGGACCCAGGTGCGATCCCTGGGGCACATCTGAGGTTGCCACATATGGCTTTGAAGAGTAACCATTAGTAACCACTGTAAGTGGCCTTGATTTAAAATAAGAATCGAACCAGCGATGCAATAGTCCACACACACCAAATTCGGACAATCTTCTTAAAAAAAGGCAGTGACTAACTTTGTCGAAAGCACTACTGAAATCCGTGTAGACTGCGTCAACCTGCGTTCTGTTATCAACATTTTTGACAAGATCTGAAACATATACTACTAAGTTTGTAGAGTCTGATTTCCCACGAAAAAACCCATGTTGCCTTTTATCCAAAAGAGGAGTTATATGACTAGTAAGCACCTTGCAGACTAAGGATTCAAATAGTTTAGAAAATACACTCAGAATGGAAATGGGCCGGTAATTTTTTATATTGTCCTTATCGCCTTTTTTGTATACTGGGATAATTCTCGCTTCTTTCCACTTAGAAGGAAAAATGCCTGTTGCTAACGATTGATTAAATAGGAGATATAGTGGGTAGGTAAGCTCTGCAGCACATCTTTTAACAAATTTAAATTAAGATCTGATAAAGAGTAGATAAAGCATTATACGTTAATGAATAAATAAGTTTACATTACATGTTTTTGAAGTGAAAACTTCTTTAGCGGCGTTGTGCACTTTTTTTTGGAATGGGTAAAAAATTATAAACTCGCGTCAGGACACGTGGCCTGATCGAAAATTCGTAAGACGGCGCAGGGCGCTTGCGCGAATGTTCGTGTGTGTTTATGTTACGTGCTACGCGCATCCATGGATGGTGACAGCTGATGGCTCGACCGTCTGTGTAGTAGCCATTCTGCTGTGTATTTGAAAATGATTTTGTTGAAAATGAATTTGGTCATGCTTGTGACATTTGTGACAGACTGTGTGACAGACTGTGTTCAGAAAAGATTTGAAATATTTTATACTGATAATAAAAGCAATTCGTGCAAAATTATTCCCTAACCATTCCAAAGTATCAAAAATGCACAACGTTAATATTCAAGTTTTCACTTCTGCCGGCACTCCCAGAGTGCAACCCGTCGTTTTTTTTTATTAAAATAACAACACCTAAAAGCGTGAAAGTGACAATATTTATATATTTAGGATTTTGTTTCCTTCATCATTTAATTATGTTTAAAGTTGTTTTAGATTGTAAGTAGTCCATGTGTTAAAGGTTTGTATACTTGTTAATACGAAATATGAAACCATAAAAAATTTGACATAGTGTAAATCATTTTGGTTTAGCCATATACCTAGTCTCAAACAATAAAAACTATCCAGTAAATTTGTCATTTTGATTTATGCAGGATTTACCTTAGACTGACCTGCCACGTCTCTTATGACCGCCATAAATACACGCAAGACGCATTCATCAATTACCGTTGAATTAATTTAATAATCCTCAACAAATTTATTCGCAATTTTGCTGTAATAAATCGCTCGAAGTGATCAACATAAATCTTTTTGCGAACGGTATGCGAGTACACCGTACTAACTCTATCGATTGTACGTAACTATACGCATTAGATCTCGTACAGCTACGTTTTTGTACGACCTGGCTCAATGTTTGCAAATATGATGTATGCTAATTAAACTTTGAAATTATTTATTGTACCTATATGACGATATAAAAACTTATTATGTAATGCAACCATTCATGTACACTTCCATCATACAAACGTGAATACAAACAAGAGCCTGTAATATTTATTATTTAAAACGTCATGTAATTTGTATTATGCTTATCATAAAAATATTTAGATTAAAGATTTGACGTTCTACCGCTTAAAACTTAAACCGTTGGATTTACGTATTTATATCTTTTTTTATTTGCTTGTATTCAAACTAACCTAGATGTTTATAACTTAGCCAAGATTGTCAAACCGTCTGCCATAGAATCATTGCTAGAGCATTTGGTTTAATCTGGAAATAATTATATCCTTTTGCACAACAAGCCATATAGAACTTAATTATGGGAAAGTACTGTATGTAGTGCAGTACACCTGCCGCGTTTTCATGTAGTAAACCACAGAATCAATGGCGATAATTGTCGGCGGAACGGACGGTGGTAGACCGAGCTCACGCTCCACTCAGCACACGTGTTTAATAAGCATTAAAATAATTGCCGGTGGTTTTATTTGGAGTTAATAACGATAATAAGACGGAACGAGGGCCGGCCGTGTGACGCTTCACTGCTTCCGGCTAATTTGTGATGTCCTGTAGTGCGATGGCGGGTAAGAAAAGGACTCGTAGGTACTTTCGGTATTATGTTAAATGATATCATTTTCCCATACAATTAAAGCCAAAAGTATGTTTAACTAACCAATCTATTGTGCTGTACCACTTCACGGTAACTTAAATATGACTATAAATAGGTACTAATAAAAAAATATTACCAACTCACCAATAAACCAAAATCAATATTAATAAAGGAGTTTTTCTCGTAACCTAACAGTATTCAAAAAACTGTAGCTCTAACGAATTCGATGACATTTAAAATACATATAATGTCATCAAACTTTTTGAGTCATTTTTTACCAAAGTGCTGTAGGCGTAGATATGTAACATGAGAATGAAATAAAATTTATGATTTCACAATCTCCCGCTTTTGGCTAGACCTAAAAAGACTGAGAAGCACTGCCTCTCAGTAACAAGGATTGTAGATATAACGTTAACGATACATAACCAAAATGAAATTACCTATTTCATATTTTTCATCAAGCGCAACATCAATGAATACCCAAGTAGATATTTATACATATAGGAAGCTAAATGTCAATAAGTCAAACTTCAGAAATAAACAAGATTATAATTATAATCGTAATTATGATTAAATATGGATATATGGTTATTAGGGTGACGTAGTAAACAAGAAACCCTTAAAGTTACTCCATGTCTATCTGGCTGTGCGCCCCCCCCCCCCCCCCATCTACTAAACAGTTGTATAGTATATAGGGGGAGGGGGGATTTTAGACACGTCAAAAAAATTCACAGCTATAGTACAGTACTTAAATATAATGAAGTTTGAAGGAAAGCTGTGGGAGCTAAATAGGGCTAATTAAAGAGTTCTAGGCAACGAACTTTAATATGCACTCCGAAAAATAAAATTTCATATAAATTCAATAGAAAATTAGTTTTTTTAACGTTTTTAGTCCCGTGAACTCACAGTCAGCATTCATAACTATTTAGTACGGAACCCTACACGACGTGGCCCGACACGCACTTGGCCGGTTATCATTTTAAAATGCATTTAGCCATAAATACGTACTTAGCCGAATTCGAAAGTCACCAATTGCAACTTCTGCAAGATAATTTTATATCAATTAAATAAGCAATATGCAGAATGTCAGGATTATGATACAACAAGGCCTCCGATGCAGAGTGCTGTACGCAACAGTCGTTTAATCAGCATTTCGGTAATTTATCAGAGGCGAGCGACGTGTTTTATCCGATGCCGCAGAAATTAATTTGGTTTTAACGGCGTCAGTATTCAAATTTATGTAATCAATCACCAGATTGTTATGAAAGTGTGCAATACAAGACGATTTCTCGGTCAAATTTGCATCATCATAGTATGCTAAGCGTGCGCTATACCCAGCTTGTTTGTAATCACGTGGTTGCATAACATTAAGCTCAAGTCACACGAAGTCAAGATATTAACGTCGCGGAAAAAAATAATTGTTTAAGCCAACGACACGAAAAGTAGAAGTGACGCGGCGCTGTCTGAAGGCGGGCGGAAAATATCATGTTGATTGTACAGTCAACTAGTATTATTTGTTGCTTGTCTTTCGGCAACGCGCACTGGTGTCATTATATGGGAACCAAAGCCCAAACTGCCTCCATGGTGTAATGGTTGGAGCGTTTGGCTCATACCCGGAGGTCGCGGGTTCGATTCCCAGCGGGGGCAACGACTTTGTTTTGTTGTCCTAGTTTGGTTAGGACATTGTAGGCTGATCACCTGATTGTCTGATAAGTAAGATGATCCGTGCTTCGGAGGGCACTTTAAGCCGTCGGTCCCGGTCACTGTCTTTGACATTGGTCGTTACCTAAAACCATGTCAGAGGCCTTTAAGGCGGTTTAAAAACTCTGACACTAGTGTTAGTCACTAACACACACGATAAGAAGAAGAACCAAAGCCCTTTAAAAAGAAAAACGAAGAAATTGAATACCCAATATTTTTATTTAAAATAATCCTAGATTTTTCTTCAGCTAATATAACAGACTAAAGAAAAGATCATTCTGTTACCTATTTCTATTTAACGACCTCTGTAGCCTAGTGGTCATCATGCTACGCTATCACACTGGAGGTCCCGGTCTGGTCAAGACGGTATATGATCTTTTTCAGATTGACCTAGATCTTGGACATTTATCTACCTATATATATATATGTATTTGTTATAAAAATATAGTATTGTTGAGTTAGTACAAAAGTCGCAAACTTACTTTGGGGCTAGCTCAATATGTCTAATTTTGTCCGTATATATAATATATAAAAGCCTTTATTTGTTCGATATCTCAATTTTTTTTCGTTGTTGTTAGTATTTTTCCTTTTTTTTGTTTATTTATCACTTTCATTATTATTGTCTTTTAGGTGTGTATTTATTTTTTCAATGTTGATTTTGTCCGTATACATTTATTTATTTATCCCTATATTATTACTGGAGATGGGGAAGACCTTTGCCTAGCAGTGGGACAGTATAAGTTAATTTAAAAAATATATATTATTATATGCTATAGAATTTCCTAAAATAAAACTAAAACACTGCATAAATAAAATATAAACATATCTACATAGGTACTAATTACGGTACGGTGCGTGCTTATGAATATCTACCAAACAATGAAAGTTACATAACTGTAACTCAGAGTACGAGTACAAACTTATAACACTTGTAAAGTGCCAATGCTTTGATGTTTCCCACCGCGAGATTGATGGCATCCTATCTTTTGAAGTCTTAACTAGCACAGTGGTATATTGATCTACCTACACCTTAGTGATGTCTCTTTTGGAACCGAGGAAAACAGTGTAGAAATTTTAAAAATATCATTGCATTAATAATTGTCAAGTTATCACTCTTTTTCTAGTGAAACTATTTTATTATTACAAAAATCATTTAATACATGCAGAATGTGTACGTGTATGTACTAAGGTATAATTAAGTAAACCTATGTTTTACATTATAAGCGAATCGTATTATTTTTATGGGAAATAGTTTTCTTTCTTGTTCATTCTTTTTTTAATACACCAGACACCGGGAATTGGTTTAAATAGAGACTCGGGACAGTTTAACTAAATAAAAACTTGCAATATGTGATTTTATTTTGAGGCTCGTTCATCGTTTTTTAATTTTTTTTAGGGAACCCCCTACAAAAAGTGACCCTTATAGGATCACTCGTGCATCTGTCTGCCCGTCCAGTTGTTATAGTCAATTTGCTTCGAATCTACTGGACGAAATCTGGATGGAGGATGGTGTAATCTTATGACCCAAACACAGATGTGTAAAGTAACTAAATATTTCTTTAAATAAGGGTCATTGTCGGGGGCACATTAGGAAATAAAATAAAAAATTAAAATTGACCTGTCCACCCCTGATCTCTAAAACTATTGAGCTTAAAATTTTACTATTCTATAATTTTATTGTTCATTGCTAGTAAATTAAAGGAAAACCTATAAGAATTCTATGAATAGGCTAAACGAATGGAAAAATATTTTTGGTCCATCGGTTAGATTATTAAAAATATTGCACACGTATTTTTTCTTTTCTTTGAGAAACCAAAAATGACAAAGATACAGCGCATTTAAATTTCGCATGACGTCACGGCTCAGTTTCCGGAACTTTGCCGCTCCGTATCTTTGTAAATTTTTACTTTTTTAGTAAACTGAAAAATACGCGTCCATTATTTTTGGATAGTCTAAAAGACGGACTAATTACAATCATACTTTTCGCACCCTGTCCTCAGCCCCCTATTGAAAATAAAGTGGTAAACTCGATATACCTAATACGTTCACTTACGGAAAATAGTTGACTAAAACTCGCATTTTTCTTACTGTGAGAATTTCAAATGTGATTGACTTTGGCACTGTACGAAACCCTCTCCACGTGATGTACTCACGTAGTGCCCCAGCATGAAACCATACTGGGGCTGAAAATGCGTAAACATAGTACAAATTAAATGCTGATCTATTGAGCAAGGAAATTCACCGATAAAAAGATTTGAACTTCTACTTACCTTTAAAATTCTATACTGAATTTACATATTACAGATTATTTATAGATTTCGTATTCGACGACTATCGAGCGCATTAGAAATTAACCTTTTCAAAAAGGTTAGGCTACAGGGCAAACCCTTAACCCAATCATTTTTGTTTTTAGCTCAGATTGTAGCTGACTAAATTGTCCTGACGATTTTTTTTTCAAATATATAATATCATTTTTCGTTTCCAAAACATCGAGCGCCAAAATGAAAAATTCCGAAAAAATAATATTTATTTTACTATTTAAAAAATCTTATTGCACCTTACAACACTCATGAATATGCGTGTGTTGAGCTTTTTTTGAATATAATAAGTTCACAAATCTCTGAGATATACGGGGATCGCACTTGTGAAATTGGAGCCTACACTGGAGCGAACGAAAAGACACTTCCAATGTCAAAATATTTCTAATTTTGCCATCTATAATAATTATATAAGTATGTAGTAAATATTCTCACTACAAATTGATATGTTATGTTATGTTAATGATTACGTATATCGTGAATGGGCTTGGTATAATGCATTATTACAATTTATGTTAAAGTAATAGAAATGTTTATTACTTAAGTACATTTATTACTTAGGTACCTAACCTTTCTCTCTTATTCACCATAGTAAATCGTGTATGAATTAAAATTATATGCATCAAAATTAAGGCAGTGGGGTGATGAAATCACTTTACTAAGATGCGAATTGGGTAGACGTCGCGTCGGTTTGTTTAGATTGGACGCCTCTTTTCCTTGTAGACCAAATGGAGTACGCGTTAACACCTCAATACTTTTTTCGAAGAGGATAACATCCAGGCATGCCAGTACTCCTAATTTAACTTTAAGTATCTTGCGTTTATTAAGACAACTCTGATAAACTATTAAAACAACTGTTAATAGTTATTTATGCAACTGTTATAAAATAAGGGGTATTAAACACAAATGTGGGTTTATCACATGAGGCGAAGCGAGTGTTTTAATACCTAATTATGTGCAAGCATACTAGACTTTATCCACACCCATGATATTAATCCTCTGTAGAAGGTTCCAAAAGTATAGGGTCGGTACAGTGTTGTACTCGTAAAATGCAAATTATACTAATATCGAACAAAAATGGCGGGATACGATGTGAACTCATAATCTACCAATAAGTTTTTTTTAAATTACTGAGCTATGGTAGTGAAACGCGCGTGCATGACATTAATGTTCTCTTTATATTGCGATTGTTAAATTTACAATTAATCTGGATTGTTTCCTTATGAAAAAACTTAACAAAAGCCAATTTGTTTATAAACTCCCGCACACTATCACAGGCAGTGGAGGAATGCCTGAAAAACAGCGTTACCTCTTACTCCGGTCAGGGTTAACACAAGCTGAGGTGTTCCTTTGCCTACTTGCAACGTTTTGTTAAACTGTTTTTCTTATTTAGTGTACTGTAGACTTATAGTATGGCAATAATTTTTTTTTAAGTACAATACCTCGTCCCTATCCATCGCGGGGCAGACCGAGTCCAGGCTTTTGCCTAAAGGCCACGCTGAATGTAACTGATTAAGGAAGATGTAGAAAATTTGTAGATACACCTTTATAACAGTCGTTTGGACGATATTATGGTTACTAAGTAAAACACTGGTTGTTTTAATGTTGACAATTAGCTGTTTTAGAAACTTATGTAGAGGATTTATAGCACGGAGTACATAAAACAATTAAGACAAATATTTTTGTCATACGTTCAACTTAATTTGAATTAAAGTAACTCCTATTTTACAAACATGATATAAGAAAACTATATTGAGTAGAAAGCTTACAGACTAAACCTAGCTACTCTCACCAGTCTAGTCTGAACATTTCATTGTTTGAGAAAAGCAGAATGGTGTATGGTTTAATCGCCTCGAGGGCTGATGTTGCTATCGTGCGGTGCGGTACCCACGTGATTAACCGCAGTTACGATTTAATGCATAAAATATTTCTATACTTGGTTGTAGGTAGGTAGTAGTTAGAGCTAGGGCTTGTCAGGTGCGCAAATGGCTGAAGGAGAGAGCATGTTTGATGCAGCATTTCGCAGTAAGCAAAGAAGATCTGTGGTTTCTGCTTTCTTTCCTGATGTCGCTATACTCTGTCGGTCTCGCTAAAATAATCTATCTAATTTTACGGTACTCGTATGTTAACGGCAAAAATAAGAGCCATTTAAAGCCTGAAAAGTGACGGACTCAGGGATAGATTTTTTAATTTTGGCTCAAACAAAGAAGTATTTGTACCTAAATGAAGAAAAAAATAACAGGTAAGTAATACTTTTCTATAGTAATGGTAAACAGCTCTACATGTACATCACATAATAAACGTTTATTTCATTTACTCGATCTACTGTTCATAATATTGATTCTGATAATATTGTTAGAATATGTATACGTTATTTTCATTTGTCATCATCTGTCTCACCTTGTCTCATTATCTGGGGTCGGCGCAGTATGTCTTCTCCTTGTTCCACAGTCCTGTGTCCCCGTCATACTAACATCCACACCTAATAGTAATGGTTAAACGTTATTTTCATTAACGTGTGCAACATAAAATAAATCAACTCTATAACAAACTAATGCGTGTAGTAGCTGCATCGTATTAGATATAAACGTTATTTATAATCCGTTTTACGACTTCGGTTTATTTACTTAGCTATATCACTCGCATATCATTTATGTCTTTCGTATTACTGGTAAATGTCTATAAATATTATTAATATTTTATTTATAGCCTTAGAAGAACCTTTCTCCCGGTTTCTTCATACTTTATTCTAACTTTTAACACAACATTTTTGCTTGTATTTTTTAATTTCATCCGACTTGTAACGAGCTTGAGAACATTGGTATCAGATTTTTTGAGCTGATTTAAGATATCTGACATATGTAGCTCAATGACTGTCATCTAGTGACAACAGTCATTATTACACGTTTTGGGCATTGATACAGAAAAACTGATCGCTCGCATGGTTCTAAGCTATTCTTTATTTCTCGTCCTCACCCTCCATTTATAAAATATTTTATTTACCCAAAACATACACTCTATTTTTCTCTCCCTTCAAACTAAAACGCAGCAGCTATAAAAAAGTACGTCGATAAACATCACAATGTATGAGTAGCTTGTATTCTGAGCGGATAAGGAAAAGTTTTTAAATTTCGTAATTATATTCCCATGGCCAGGCCTCATTTCTCCGAACAGACCAAGTTAATATAGACAGTTATCTCAATAAATGAGGCATTATTCGGCTCGTCTAGTTCGTTTGGTCGCAGCTGATCTATTACATATTGTCCTACGCATCAGTCATTCGCAATCTTATCCGTCCATCGTGAGAGCAGCCCTCGATACTACTTAATACTGAGCACGCACGACGACTAAAGCACTGTGCGATCAAATAAAAGAGTAGGCAGTTTGGATGGTCATGCAAAGTTTGCATTATATTTGTATAGGTACCTTCATTTCCCTATGGAATAACTACTTATTATATACTACGCTAAACTAAAATCAAACACAAGGTTTGGGTTGAATACTTAGAACTATTAAAAAAATCACTTCTCATAGGCCTACTGGAAGAGACTCCTTTTGAGATTAGTACCTTTGTGCAACTTTTATTTCATGAATTCTCTGTATACATTTTCCGTGTACATAAATTGGTAAATTAATAAAATTTTTGGTGTTAAATACTTTCCGTATGTATAAGTGGCTGGCAAGGTACAGGGTTTGATAATGATATACAGTGTGAGTTTCCGTTCTGTGTGTAATAGTATTATTAATTTTGAGTCCAAAATTTGCTTTCGGCTAAGTATTTTTCTTATTGCTAAGTATCAAATTGACACTTCTTGATTTGAATTATATGTTTCATGCCTGCCTTCAACTGAGGGTAACACCTTATTCCTGTACTTTTAAGATACAAGAAAGTGACCATATAGGTTTCCTATAATTTAGCTTAAAAACATTTTTTTTTTCGAAGAGATATATTCTTTTATATATATATAAAATATGTACTATTTTGTACCGTTCATGCGCATACTGTCAATGTTTTCTAAAACAGGAAAAATGCTATTTCACAAATGTTCTCTAAACACAGCCATGCACTTATATACGTTAATAATATGTCTTTATGTATACTCGCTAATTGTGTATGTATGATAATTTTAATAATATTTTGATTTAAAGTTATTAGAAAGGATGATAAATTTAGAGATGTAGCTAACTGAATATTATTACATTTCGTTCATTAATCATAAGCGATGAAATGATATTAAAATAACTATACTTAATATTATGTTTATGTAAAACACCAAATTTTGATTAATGGTTTTATTTGAATAAGTACATTTTTATTAGCATAGTACTTTATAAAGTACATAATAATATATGTAAAACTATTAATAGACGTATAACATAAATATTGTTATTGTATTTTTATTAAAATTTTCACTTTCACGTTAAATTATAAACGAATGTTTTACTGAAGAGAGTTTCACCACGACATGGTCATTACGCATACTTTTATCAACCACTTAGTAGCCCATTAAATCAATAAGAGATTACAAGCAGCGTAACGGCATGCGTGCAGGGAGCACACATTTCGTGCGTGTAAATCATACCGAATAATTTGTAAGTTAGGCGGTAATCACACTGCTCCGTGCTACGCGACAATGCATGGAATTACGGTACGTGAAAAGTGTTGCAAATATGCTATACCTTTTTTGTCTTGAACCATTCATATTCGCACGCTTCACGCGATATATAAATGAAATGTGATTTATAAAGGTTAAATGTTAAAAAAACAAGGCCTCGCGCTGTATTGCGTTTTGCGTTGTGTAGCGCCGAACAGTGTGACAGCTACCTTAGTATAGTGTCAGCGACTGCGGCGCGGTGTGGCGCGGTGTCGGTAGCCGTGAGAACTGAGTAATTGATCTCACTAATCTCATCTGCGTCACTTCTCGATAATACTCGTCTAGACCGACCACTTAGACGTGCTCCAGATATCATAAATAGTCAGGAAGGTATTTGCACTGTTTTATTCATAAATCTGTTCAGTTGTTTGGAAAAAGCTTAAATATGCATTGTAATGTAAGATAAGTTTATTTCGATGATCTAAAAAAAAATGTTAGCTTCTTTGCGGTGTGTGCTATGTATGGCCAAAAAGCGAACCCCGAACTAGGTTATAAAAAAGTTTTATTTTTAGTCTATTACACTAATTTACAATGTCATTAAAAACCACATGTTATTTTTATTAAATATATATATTATAGTATATATATATACAATATATATATTTAGTTAAAAAGTTCTATCTGGTAAATGATGAACATTTGGATAATAAGAAGAATTTTTTACATCGATTTGAAAAATTCGCCTTTTAATTTTTCGAATAAAGGTGTATCTTGATTGATCATCTCAAGTATAATTTGTCATTCCGCTTTTATGGTTTTAATTTAATAACAGCCTGTAATTAATTATAATTATAAAGTTTTAATACTTACATACATTCATTAGCACTTAATATATTATGTCGGCATTTTCGTTGCATTATTTCTAGCTAATCTCTAAACTTAGACTTTCTTATAAAAACGTATAAAATATTTAAATTATTTCAACCACATCCCATCTTAATATGATCTGACGATAATCATAATTATTGTTCGCTCCAGTTGACGAAGTTGTGGCTTGGTACGGACAGCTTATCATAGTTGTGGTGTTAGTCATCACACTATGCTGTCGAGCTCATTGAAAAGACGCGAACGGAGCACTGATCGACAAATATATGTAGATTCATCACCACGTCTAAAAAACGAGAAAGTACTTTTCACTTGAAACTTGTTTACTTCAAATTGCACACTGTGGTTTTTATAAGGTTAACCATTTAAAACTTTTGACATACTAATGAGTATGTCTAAAAAAACCAGTCGGAAGATAAAAAAATCTTCTTATCTTCCGGCTGGTTATTTTTTTAGACTAAATCGGAAACATATTGATAATTATTTTGACGCCTGTGACCCTCTCTAGTGGAAAACTCATACAATGCGTTTTCCCGAAGTCGTAGTATGTCTGTGAATTTACTCGTAGATTTTGACATTAGAAATGTCTTTTCGTTCGCTTCAGTGTAGGCTCCGATTTCACGAAAAATTGCGATCCCCTTACATCTCGAAGAGTTGTGAAGATATGATATTGAAAAAAAAATATTTTTTCGAATTCCGTAGATTCAATTCCAATGTGCTTGATAGAAATCTGTGAATTCTTACAAAAAGGTAATGCTGTGAAGTATTTTTATACAAATAAGAAAGTTACTAAACATTTGTATTTGTATGAAATTTTCATTTTCTGAGTAGATTTAATTTTCTTAGTAATTTCTTATAACTTGTTTTTAAGTTTTGATTTTTCTTTTGCACAATACATACTTACATGCATGCGGTATCCAGAATAAAACATCATTGGCTTTCTCACACGGCTTCCAACTCCGATACAATCGATACCAGTAATGATTTAACCAATGCGATTGAAATGAAACATCGAATAAAATAACAATCACTCACAAATATTTGGAGGACACGATTTTCACATTGCGCAATACTTGGTTTAGTTTTATAACCATATTTTGCATAAATTTTAATACATTGTGAAATAAGAACATCAATTTGATACCGGTCATTTATAAACGAGATCTGGTACTCGAGATATGAAACGGTTTTGTAATTCATGCATTTTGAATTTCACTTGAAATGTTCGCTACTTTTACTTGCCTTCTCGTATCGATAGTCTTCTAGATTCCCTTATAAAAAGGCATACTTATAAAACTAAGGGTACCACGCTTGTTCTTTCGAAAGAAAAAGTACGTTTCGTAGCCATGTAAGTGCAAAAAATATAATACTTTAATATAACCACTTACAATGTGGAAATAATTAGAATTATTAATATTAGGGGATCATTCTCAAATTAAACGCAATGTACTCTAAATCTTTCAGTGTTCAATCCTTCTTTGGAAACCCCTTCCAACCCGCTCATACATTGGTAAGTTTTAAAGAACCAGATAAAGTCGCATTTTCTTTCAACTATACCTTAAGACATTTCCTCTTAATATTATCTTCAATCTACTTTCCGGTTTGTGATAAGTACCTATGACCTGCATTTGTATTGTTAGTATTTTTATGTAGATATTTATTGATGTATGTTTGTATATGTGTATTTATTAATATATTGTATATTTAGAATTAAAACTTGCTTATTATTGTATTACCTAATATTTTAGTTTATCTTACTTATTTTCGTATTTTTTTAATATTGTATAATTATTCTCTCAGTTAATTTTCTGTTTGATATCACGATATAATTGATTAATTGGATACTATTCTTACTATCGCACTATTATTATTAAGTATTTTGATTTGCCAATCCTGTCACCCAAAGGTAGCCTGTAAGAGATTGCCTTGAAATAAGGTAACCTATTGTACATCAGTTTACATTATTTCAATGTTATTTTGATGTGTTTTGGTGCAATAAAGTGCTTTTAATTACTTCCTTAACAAACAAGTGCAACAAAAAACCGTTTGAAAGTTGTAGGTACTCAAACTTGATTGTACTTAATGAATTTAGGGCGTATGATGTTAAATTACACACGGAAATGCTAAACCACAAAACCCACCGATTCTAAAAAGCCAAAATGACCACACAGACAGGATACGGCGACTGCGCTGACCTTGTTGCGTTAATGCAGGCTAATTTCACTGCCATGAATGCGCACCAAAAAACTGGCACGTCACTCTGTTTGCACGACTTGCCGATAAATTAATACGGGCCGAGTGCTCCCGCGGTCGCGAGACACGCACGATCCAGGCTCAGCGATGCAAGTCATCCTGTCCGGGCTGCCTCGTCGACGCCCGGCGACGTCGCCGACAATCGCAGTTAGCGCGACACGACATCATAAAGCAGCCGCCGAATAATCTTTCATTCATCTGCATTGACACAAAAAATTCATTAACCGTCAATAACAACATTTTCTCTCGTTTTTAAAACATGACAATCGAAACGAATCTCCTCATATTCGCAATCTTGGTCTCGAAACCGCGAATTAACTGTTCCTGATCAGAATTGGTGATGGTCCGCGTAAAGCGGGCTGAGGACTGATTAGTAAAGGAGATTGTATCGGAGGGCGAAGGGCAGATCCGCGATTAGCTGCGACGTTGGCAGCGCATGCGTAATTAGAGATAAACAGAAAATAATTGGCCGCAATCACGCGCGATGGGCGAACGTGCAGAGGTGGTCAACTAAAACTCAGTTTAACGACAGCCATTCAAACACCAATTGAATGAAAAAAGCCACACTTGCATAAAAAAAGGAAAATTATTTACCTAGGGCGGTAATATGATCTTAGGATATCTGAATTGTCCGCCCAAGATGAGAGTATTAAATAAGCGAACTGAGGAGACATTTTATAACATGACAGGAAGAGGCATATTTTGATTTCTGAAAGGTTATTAGGCCAAAAGTCTATGAACTCAAAATTCAGATAATTAAGTTACTATTATAAATAATTAAACATACTTATAAATACAGAGAAATAAACTAACGATTGAAACAGTGCAAATATTAGTTCTGCAAACTCATAGCCGTTACTAATCTACAGCAACACATGAAACAGGCGAATCGAATCATATTAAGAAATAAGTAAACGCAATTTCTACATTAAATTAAAGTCGAGATAGCGGGCCAGGGCCGGTTAATCGAATTCCCAGCCCTAGTTACAACCTTTGCACTTGTCGGCCAATAAACATCCCGCGCCGACGTACTAATTGGACTGAGATACGGAAAAACAAATTCACTAGCAACTGTATATGTATCTAATAAAATTGGATACTACTGTGTCATCGTAAACGAATCGTGTGTCGTGTGACTGGAAGGGAAACCCATTTTGTTTCTTAACTTAATGTGCTTTACGATTGTTAACTTGGCATCGTATGGCTTTACTCTAACAAGGTTCCGATTTTCAGATCACAAAGTCAATAAATAGATACTGATGGGTAAATTAAGTTATTTAAAAAAAAAATTAGAATACGAAATTTGAAAACTATCTGAAAAATAGTTTGTTTTTCTAACGAAATTTTTCAATTACCCATCATAGTTAATGATGACCTATGTATAAGTTGTTAAATAAGAATCAACCCTAATAAAGTTCGATTGATATGTCACACCATAGTTTTGGAAATCATTTTGTATATTGGGGTGTTCCACTGCTGGGTAAAGGCCTCCTTTTTTCTTCCACCGGCAGCTTACAGCTGATTCATACATAATGAAATACTTACGTACCCGTCAAATATACCTATGAATCTACATATTCATAGTACTTTCCCCGCTTCTTTCGTGCGTATACCCCTATTTTGTTACCCATTGTACAAGTAAAGTTATGTACTTAATTATATTTCTATATAATCATCATCATCATCAGGTCTTTTTTGTCTTCACTGCAGGGGCACCCTCTCTCTACCACCAGAGCCATATTTGGCCAAGGCAGCCAGAGGCTTACTCACATTTCCTAAAATATTTTAATGAAATTGTGATAAAACTTTAACACTATTAGGTACCATACAATTGCACATAAAAGAATAACAACGACAGTCTGCGTGTTGAGATAACCACCCAGTATCGTGTGATAGCTATGATTGCGGCATATCGTTGATGGAACTCGTCAAAAGCTTGTTAAAATACAGCCGCGCTAATGCCGTCTCTTTGAGGTCATGAACCTGATTGAATCTATATTAGGACTAACAAGTATTGGTGTACTTATACTTAGTACTTTATAGTTCTATTGAGGTAAATTTATAAATTAATTCTGATGTGCATTAGACGTTTTTAAAACGTTTATAAAACTCAATCAGCCACCTTAGCTTGGCACCGGCGATAATGTTTATCGAGCACTATGATTTATTACTAACTTGCTCAACGTAATAACAACGAACGAGGTGGAACTAGCCCGTCTCGGGATATAAACTTTATCTAGGTTTATCTACGATGCCATGCTACGGGGGCAGGAGATCAACATTATTTTTCGTTATTTTAATTTCCAAAGAAAGCTATTCCATGTAATGAATTAAGTTATTTGCCTTTTCAAGAATTATTTCGCCTTACTAAAACATCCCGTATCACAAGTGCAAGTCTCCCTAATTTAGTATAAATAAATCATAATGAAATAATTATAATAAATGAACTGATTTGGTGATAAATATATCGATTTCAATCTGCCACTGGCACGTGATTAATCGCTTTCTACAAATTAAGCCCTAAAGCGCTCTATTAGCGCCGTGTTATCTATTAGTAGACATGTTGTTCATGATTTGTATTGATTCGTGTTTACTGCTAGCTTAATATTAAATTCAATAAAATAATATGTCAATTTGACGTGTAGGAATTATAAAACGACCATTAAAATTAAAAACACGCATGTAATTAGCAACACATTTACATATTTTATGAATTAAAAAAATGCATATTAATTTGCCAATAAAATCAACATATATTGCTTTCTACAATCAGTCATTTTATTGAGCAGACATACAGATACATCATCACGTCTCTATCCCTGACGGGATAGACAGAGTCCAGGGCTGTAAGACCACGCTAAGCGTAATGGTGGGTCAGCCGCATCGCCTATACATATGATTTAGTTCTCGCCCATTCTCTGATGGATGATGAGGATCTTCCCAGGAAGAGAAACAACTGGTACTGCTAAGATTTTTTTTCAAGTCAGTTAATCAAATGAGAAACAAATATTACGCAAGTGTGCATAATAATAACTATATATTAAATGCAACGTAAATATTTCATTTTTTTGGACTATGACGTAATAAAGCAAAGAAATGTTCTACCATGATATTCACTGTAAACCGTTTATTATGAAACTAACTGCACCACGTTTGAAGATAGTTATTTCGTATGCAATTAGGGTTAGGATAAATACAGGTAAATCGTAGAATGTCGGGTGATTTTACAATGTATCATTATGATTAGACGTCGTTATCTTTATGGCTATACGTGAGGTGAGGCTAGGTGTCGATTCTCACCTCCGCGGCTCCGGAGACGGACGGATTAACGACGCAAAACCGATGTTTGTACACGTCCGACCTCCGGTAATGGAGACCAGCGCGCCGGGAGGCGGTAAATTGCCAACTACGGGCATACGAATAACGAAGCAGCTGACTCTGCGCCGGGTATCATTGTAACGCACTTCACAAACACCACTATAATAGTGATGTAGGGAGCAAACTAATTTCTTGCTCGTTAATGCATTATGCAGGAATGCTTGTACTGGTCTTACAAAATGTAAGATGATGCACCTCCATAGTTATTAAAAATGTAACCCGGTAAAAACAGTCGTTAGGGCTGCTTAACGAGGTCGTATCTGTATGTATCAATACAAATACTAAGAACTAGTGTAGTTCGCATACCAGAAAAAAAGAGTCATTAAAATCGTCCTTGCATTAAAAGCTTACATATCATTTTAATAAATGCGATGCAGTAAATTGTGTACGGTGTTTCCAGTGAATGAAGTAATGAATCAATCTCTCCGCGATGGTTTTCCACAAACATGTCCAAGCACTCAATCCGCGCCCGGCGGCTGCGAGCCCCTTAATTGACATGTGTCAGAATGTGTACGGCTGACCTGTGGGTCATGCGTGAACACAGTTTGTACCATTCCGCCGTAACTTTCCCCGATACTCCACACCAACGAACAGCGCTTAGAAGACGAACTTGTTTTAACGTATTGTAGTGCTGGCCTAGTGACCTCTGCACCGGGTGTTAGCCTATTTTATTGTCAATCACGTCGAGACAGAATCGATACGTTCTCTCCTATAAAGACCCGTTGTTTTACAGTTCCAAGTATCCTTATTGTGTATACCGCTTTACGGCGTCGATGGATAAAAGGGAGTGCTAGACATGTCGATATAAATAGTGGCTAATCGTGATTTTGCGCAAAGTTTGTACTGTAGTGTAGCACCTTCACAGGCTGTAACCCACGCCGCGTCCCCGCATTCCTCTCGAGTCCTGAACCGCGCTGAACTTTGCTCTTATTGTCAATTCGTGCTCACTGGTGCGTCGCGGCTTTATACATTATACCTTTTAGGAGATCGTCGAGCCGGTTGACGATTGAGCATCGTGTCAAAGTGTGTTCGACAATGTTAGGTACGCGGACGAGTAATATTATGAAGATTAATCAATGGCGAAGCTGTAATACATCTTTTTATTGATCATGAAGATACCTAATGCATAAGTCAATTACATTTAGCTATATAAAATCTATCCTCACTTTATTATGTACATTTTATGACAGAACATATATGGTTAACTTACCTAAAAGCATTGATAGTTATATCTTTAGTTTATTATACAATACAACGAAATTATGGGTATGCATAATCATTTCAATATGCACCTCACGTCTGCTATCTATTACTGCATCACTATGCTACGGAATCACTCGTTTCAATATTTTGCGCAATGTAAATTATACTATGTAGGTATACTAATTGGCTATATTATATCAGCCACGCAATAAATTGCTGTAACAATAGTAGAAATTCAATTCATTGAATTTAGTGGCAGACGATTCGTTGACGCAACAGATAACAATGGGGTTTCGGTTCAGCGACCTTTCGGGATCTGTGACATCGCCGCGAAAATATGGGCACAGCATAGCTTGAGCATTGCGTAGTTAGCATGAAGCGCCTGCGCGGCTGCGCGGGCGCATGACGCGATGCATGTCGCATAGCTCGTGCCGCGGGCCGCCCCCCGAGATTACCGAGCTATTGAATATTAAATGAGACTAGATCTACTTGTGTAATTGAAATGACGTTCCGCATTAGTCACAATCACAACACAGATAGTAGAGATTTCTGTGTTACAATTGTTGAAACTAAGCAGGGAACCTTCTACTGCTATAGGAAACTGCTACCGTGATTTAAATAAATATCAGTATATGGTAATACATAATAAATTAAAGTATTAACATTTAAAGCCCACATATATAGTTCTTTTTTTTTTCCTTGATAAAAATTAATAAGAGCTCTTTGAGCTAAATGGCACGAGTAGCATACATATAAGTTATTAATATTTCTTTGCTAAAATGTTTTTTATTAATAACAAAGTATTTGATTTATCTAAACTCATTAGGGTCAGTTCAGACAGAGAGGAAAAATGCCAGAGCAATTTACTAACTCGATTACTTAATTACCTAATTCAATAAAAAAACCGTGTTACCATAACCTTAAGTATAATAAACAAGGCAAAATGCTCGCGTGGTCTCAAAATCGCACGAGTATACTCGTGTTTTGCAGTTTAAGCTAATAGTTTAAAGTTTATTTGTGAGTGTCATAAACAATTCTCTTTACTGCGCTCCTTTCGGTCTGAATTGACCCTTATTCGTTGTCCAAAACGCTCGCAGCTCCAATCGATGTTATTTGTTAGAGTTCTTTACTTGTTAGAGATCGCTTTAGGCTATTTCCAATTTCTGACAAAATTGTCAGCCATTTACAGTGCAACACCAATTATTTCGAGGACGTGAGAATTGAGACTACAGAACATAGGATTTAAAACGATCGGTCCGAATTTACACGAGCATAAAATATTTTCTGACGCTTCTGACTGAAATTCTCATCTATAAAATTGTATTATAGATGAGAAGAAGATATATTTGATAGAACAAAAGTCTGAATTTGTCATAAACACACTCACAAGATGTCATATTTTGAAGTCACACAGTTGCAGTATTCTGAATCTAACGAGGTAGTATTTTAATTTTATGTTGAAGATTTGAGGATTGATTCTGAATCTGTTTATTTTTACCCGGCTCCGTTACAGCAACTTACTTCGCCAATTTTTTAAACTGCCCAATGAATTATGTAAATATGCACCGATATTATCCAAAAGCACCGGGATATACACAAGAGGTATATAGTTTAACATTTATTTTTGTTTTCGGACCTTGGGGCCCCGGTGCTAGGGGTCTCCTTAATATAAAGAGATCTCTCCAAGACTGATCTGCGCCGCTGGTGACAAGAGGGCTGGCTGTTTTTTCGCACAACGAATCAGTATTGCGATCCAACGCAGAAATGCGGCCGGCGTTCTTGGCACTATGCCACGTGGGCACGACTTTTTAGACTAAATTAATAGTTAACTTTTTTCTGTGTGTATATTTGTAAATATGTAATTTTTTTTCTGTTTAACATTTTTCCATTTGCAAGTGATCAGTTCTGCGTGGTTAAGTCCCATAGATCATAGTGTAGCTAGGTGTAGGTACGGTACATGACGTGCGGACGCAAGCGAGCGCCGCGGGCGAGCAGATAATGTAGGCCCGGGGCTTCAATAAGAATAATGCGGCCTCTTTACCGCTCGGTGCAACGACGTCTTATTTAACCCCAAACGCGGCACAAACGCGCCTCAAATTGAGGCCTTTCAGCGCAATTACCTCGCGAGCCAGCGCGTTTAGCAGCCAGCTATCAAATCAAGTATGGACTCCTTGGTTCAAACCTGCAAGTTACTCACATTAGCATGGTGCAGCGAGGTTTGAAGGCGTGCAAATAAGCCGCTTACATCGATCGCAGCTCTATTATTATGCTCTCATTTTAGATTCTATGATTCTCATTCTTCCTGTTTTGTAATGTGAATTACTAGTTCGATTTAACTGAGTAGATCTTTCTACTCAGTTGCAACGAATTAGTAATATTAGCTCTATTTTGAGTTTGATTTGATAAATTCATAATAAAAATCTCGGTTTTTAATGTTCATAGATAAACACACAAATCCTCATGTAAGTGATTAAGTATACAAATCACAAAATAGCTGTTTAGTAAGGCTATGTTACACAATCCTTATTTTTCAATTCGCAGCCTTGTACCATTGATGTAGAATTTGCATTTGTAAATAACGCTCTAAGTGTACACATATGTTCTATGGCGTCATAATATCATAGAAGTACTTGTCGCTACAAACAAAAATAAAACATTAAGAGTTAGATTCTAGCTTCTAGGAACAATAAGCTTTCTTTCTTTGGATATACAATTCCCAGAAGCGTAACTTATAATAACGGTGCAAAAGATCGAGTAAAAGATATCAACGAGCCGCAACACCCGTTCGCAACGAACAGCTATTGAAACCCGATATAAATCAAAACAAAAACTGTGAGTGTCTAAATAATAAAACGTGGGGATGTTATCAGTTGTTTCACAATGGTATTGCCCGAGAGGTCGGCAGACAATGGAACACCAAGCGAGCCAGTTGGGAGAAGTAGGGCGCTCGCGACGCGTTGTGGTGAAATGCTCGGTGGGCGGCGCTGCGCACGAGCCGCCCCGCCCAGCCCTTTCACCGCCCGCCCGCGGCGCCCCGCCCCTCCGCCCTCCTACCCTCACCAACCACCCAACATTGCGTAACCCTTCGAACTAATCCCCAGAATAGCAAAGCCTCAGGGCTTGCCCCATTGAGCTCGTAATGAAAACGTCTTGCAAAATACGTACCATGGACTACACATGCATAGGGCCTGAGCAAAGGGCACGTCAGTTCGAACTAAATCATTTGCGGGCAAATTAATAGTTGATACGAGGCAGTTAGGATCGGTTTGTTAGGTATTATTACCATATAACCAAACTTAAATCAGCAATCTTAGAACCTAATGCTTGCATGTCAAATATGTAGCATTAATGTAATTAATGATCTTATATTCAAAATATCGAGATTGCTAATAGGTACTCAGTTAGTTCATGAATTTATTCATTTTATTAAAAGTTGTCAACGAAAAACAAGACATTCTTGAATTAAAGATCTTTTCACATATCCTGGGGCTGACTGTGTTCATCTATTACGATTATATACTATTTAAAATAGCATTGTTTGTCACTAAAATCTCTTTTGTATTTTATTTTGAATTATATCATGAAAACAAAGATATATTATAAATTTTATTGGTTCATTATAGCACCACAAGATTAACGCAGTAACAAAACTAAGTATACAACTAATTAATATTTAGGAGTATACCTCTTAATCGACAGCTCTAAAAATAATTGTATTTTTCGGATAAAATTATAATAAACACTCAACGTGACGTTTCAACCATAGTTTGACAAGACGACACTTTGTACACAACGAAGGTAGAGTTACGAGAACTCCAATCATTTATCCTTGCTACTATACACATAGGAGTACACCACAATTGTGGCCACACATACAACCATTTTGACTCAAAAAGACGAACCATAAAGAACATCTATGAATTAAGTATATCAAACCACTTATTTATACGACCTTCAATAGATTTCACTCCTTCACAACAGTCGTAAAATGTTAATTTTAAGAACTAAAAACAACTTTTCCAAAATATGCTACCAATAAACTTACTACAGAGTTGTATGAAGATGGGTCCGCTAATTGCTCAATCGTGTTTCATTATGGATCCGACACGGATATGTTAATCACTGCTCATGCCCGTTTAGGAGACTGCCTTAAGAGGAAATAACCGGAGATCAGTCGCATTGATATTAAGTTATGTCCACCGCCATCTCGTTAATGAATAACGAAGGAGAATGCGTGAGAATGATCTTCATCATCATAATCAGCCTGCATCAACCTATCGTCGTGCATCCCTTTTTTGCGCACTCTATTTGAGTCTCTTGCTCTTTGTAAATAAAAACTGCACAAATGGTTCCAGCTTTCCCTTTCCGAAGGTTGTAGCTAGTTATTTTATTTGAACAATGCCAACTTATTCCTAGCCAAATATCTCATATAGGTACTTATATAACGTATAAATATTATAATGTTAAATAATCCTAATAATCATCAATATTATAAATGCGAAAGTGACTTTATTTGTTTGTTGCCGCTTCACGATTCAACTACTGAACCAATTTGTATGAAATTTGGTATGGATATATTTTGAAACTCGGGGAAGGACAAAGGGTACTCTTTATGTCGAAATTCCCATGGAGTGTGAAGCCTGCGGGCTCAACTAGTGTTTATATAAATACGACTGAGTGTGTACACATGTAAGTACTTATTTACGGTAATTTTAAACTACTGCTGCTTGCTTCCGGCGAAGGAAAACATCATCGTGAGGAAACATGCACACTAGTTCCCTAATAATGACTAGATAATAGTTATTGAGTTACGTTGGATTCGAAGGAGAATTAAAAAAATATACCGATGTGGTACCGGTTTTAAAAATAATAATTCATTTCTGTTTCAATATCGATTCATAGAAATCGAGAGAGCGCATAATAGCAACATCGTACGGTGGACCGCTCCGGCCAGAATCACCTCTTAACGTGCTCAACTCGGGAACAATAACAGCATTAAGTATCCACATTATGTTTATTGTTCCTCAATGCTCGAGCCCTAACGGATGAAAGGTTAAAAAGCTCAAATAAGCGTGCATTAGGAAAGAGGTGGCCCGCGGGTCGCGGTTAGAATGCAAACTGCCGCCCATACATTAAATCTGCTGCATTGGAATTGCAAAGTCGTGATTTGTCAAAGCATAATCTAAGGAACCTCAATATTCGCACATCGTAATTATTATCTGTGGTAAAATGGCACCCAAATCTTTGTCGGCATCTCACGGCTCGGGCCCGGCTGATGTCATATGCAACTGTATTTTATTGAATACAATATAGGATTCTCTCTCATGATTGAATGCTACCTATTGTGCTAAACCAAACTAAGAGATCAATGACTTTATTATAACAGTTATTATTACTTATTTCATTTTTTTTTAATATGAAATTATTGAAAGTCGGGGGTTTTTTAATTAGCCTGGTAAATAAACTTGTTATACGAGTATATGTGCATCGCAAGTAAGCATGGATTTCGGTTTTTACTTGTAGACTAAATAATTCCCATGACAGCAAATATTTCATAATAGTAATACTTGATTGGATAACTAATCCTTTAAAAGTACACATTCCATAGGTAAGTATATCTAGGAATAGGTTTTGGCGGGAGCGCCATATAACATCAACTTCTCCAAAGGGCCTCTATGTGTTGGATCTGTTTTCCCACGCAAGCCTCTCAAAGAACTGGGGTGAAAAGACCCGTGATTCTCAAAGGAGATACAATAATAATAACTTAAAATTTTAATTAACTCTGATGATGTGCCGGCCCTACATAATTAGGATAAGATAGAAGAAGATAATATTTGATTGGATATGTCACTTTAGTCACTACAAAAAGAATTAAATAATCTATACATTATTTGTAGTAGTTCTCTTTTTACTATATAATATCTAGTGTGTGATCTCAAATATATATTCTAAAGTCACATATACTTATTATAAAATAATATATATTCTAAAATATCCCATTATTTACAAAATATTATTATTATTATTCAAAGACTACTATAAGATTTTTAGGTATAAATATGTGTTACATATGCATAATACTACACCTGAAAAACCTACTAACAAATAAATTCAGTAATGGATTTTTACCTACAATAGAACGCTTACACACTGGAACAACCTCACGCTTTCACTTCATTCAAAATACAAAGTTTTTCATGCTAATTCTAATAGTGTCAAAGCTATTTTGCCCCGTTGCGCTGTTCCAAGTCAGCCGTTGCCATCCTATCGATATCTCTAAATTATTTCCCGCCGTTTCCGATGTACCCGTTACGACGACTAACTCTGATAACGGTTTGATTTATCACATGGAATATTTAATGACAACACACAATTGGAATATATTTATTTATAAGGCACATCGCTTTACGTACTATGCGAAACATAAATTTGAATTCCGTTTCCATATAACTTCCTTTAAATGGTAATTGTACGATCTATGTAGTTCTATTGTATTTAGTGTCTGGGTGAGTTGATGTGACTTATTGCATAATGGTTTCTAAGCAAAAAAATGGCGATCATATTCTCTATTTTAAAGGAGATCTGTATTATTTTATTGATAAGGTACCTACTCACACACCTAGAAATCTTTACATATAAAAACTACGTATCACGTTGTTTGTCCGCGATGAACTCCTAAACTACTGAACCGATTTTAAATTTGATTTGCACACCGTGTGCAATTTGATCCAACTTGAAAGATAGGATAGCTTACATCACATAAGTCCACGCCAATGAAATCGCGGACATCGGCTAGTTATATATAAAGAAGAACTGAAATAGGCACAAAAACTTGGCAGACTGACTACAAGTATTGAATACCAACTCAGTGTAAGATCAACAACAAAGACTGGTTTTCTGCACTTACAACCCCATAAAGCTAAGTCATGTACTTTAGTAAAATTATTAAGATAATCTGGTGTAAGGGTTCCTTATTTTATCGAGAAACGTAATACTTACTTCCAACTGGCAGATGTACATGTACATAATCATTTTAACTAGCAAATTAATGATTCATAGCATACCGAACTACATTTACATAGGTAGGTAAGGTAGGTATTCCTATAGATACCTATATCTCTCAACAATAAAGGCATTGCAAAACGCCAGTTGAAATATGACATCCAACTTGTATAGTTAACGAGTACAGCCGCCATTACAAACAGCTAATTCAACAACAGGTCGCATAAACCCATTACAATAGTCATTGGAAGCGTGAGAGCGAACTACCCTCGTCGAGCCATTCGATCGAAATTACAACAGCCACGAAGCACGACCGGAGCATATCGCACGGCCGGGACGCTGCGGCCGCCGCAACAATTTATTGGTCGGACAGACCAACGCGCTCCTTCAATTATTAAGCATTTAATTATAGTCAGCAAGGGAGATAAATCGCGGGCAATTATTTCTAACTCGTTACGACGGCGCGGCGGGTTGCCCAATGTCCGATACTTCGCCACAAAGCGCTAATAATTGAATTTCCACCTGAGAACAATTGCCTCGATTACACCGCGGCCGACACCGATCGACGCCTAATGAATCTCCCCGCTGTCTAGTTATTCACAGAGATAAACCCCGTGTTTGCTCACTACATGCACATGGTTGCACGAGCTGACAATTTTAGATTTATCGTTACACGCTCTTCGGACAAGGGAGCAATATTTAACCTGCCTAAAACATATTTTGTTTGGTTATGTAATGTAGACTCATGTCTGCATTATTTATTTTGCCAAAATCTTTTGGCATTCTTAATTAAAATTGTTCTTGGATAATTATGGAAGTGCCGTATTATTTACAAGATAAAAAATAATTTTGGTCACAAAAACTAGCAAAAAACAAAAAAAAACTAGGCAGGTGTTATTATAAGATCAGGCACACGTAGCCAACTTAGTATCCAGCAAAGGAAGATGTTTTTCCGTGTGGTTTCCGGCAGAACTATAGGGCCACTCCAAGTCCTCCGTAGAAGGTGAATTTGGAAATACAAGCCAAACAAAGCTTATAAACATCATGATATCTCTCCAACCCGTCTGGCCACCGAGGAGAGTGTAGGCCAAGTCCTCTGGCTATTTTGGCCAACTATGGCCCTGTTAGTACAGAGAGGGTGTTCCTGCAGTGGAGACAAAAAGATCTGATAATGATGATGTATTATTTACAAGATAAACATAATTTTGGTCACAAAAACTAGCGTACAACCAACACCAAAACTCTAGGTAGGTGTATGTGTATAAGACCAGGCACAAGCAGCCCACTCAGTATCCACCAGTTTAAGTGGCATATAGTGAGAATGTACCGCTTAGATATAATATCTGAATCTATTTTCTACGTAACGCACCATTAACTTTAACTAATATAGTTCTATATACAAAGCAACTATCATTAAATCGAGATAGACAATAATGTACAGTTATCGCATGTGTAGAACAGTAAGTACAATATTTACAGCTTTATAACTGTAAATATTGTACATATATAAGGTCTAACAAAATATACTAAAACTATTTAAAGGTGAATTCAGTCCGTGATAGTAAACAACTTTCCCCAAGAAATATATGTTGTAATATTCCAAATAATTTTTCGCTTTCTATACAAACTCTGAAAATTAAAATTAATTATTTGGTCAACTTTTATGCGAGGCCATAAATACTTTTTCACATTTCGATACGTGTTTCTTAGGAAATTTTTTTTTCCATATATTTGTTCCACCTTATACATCTTAAATCAAACTCTTTATAATACATGTTATTAAAGTAGCAAATAAATAGTAAGTACAAATCAAATGGCAGCGTACCAAATATCAATCAAAGTTGCGGTGTCTTCATAGCGCTACTAGCACTACCGTACAGTACCATTAAGCATAATAATCCGTTTCGTAACGAAACAAATCAATATCGGCTATTGACTGACGCACGCGCACGCGGCTGGCAATCAATGGGATGCAAGCCCCATTTCACGATTCCAATATATTTCAATGAAATGTCAGCACTTAGTGAAACCTATATTGTGTAAGGTGAACTGCGTGAGCGATTCGACAATGATATCGATAAAACAATTGACACTGGAATTAACAAAATAAATGTCTCTTTTCTAATGGAGGAGTCAGACGATTTATAGAACAGCTAAGACTTACAGTACTCATTGTGTTTAGGGCGCTTTTTAATTATAACTAATGTTTTACTATAAAGATTGAAAATCTTTATAGTAAAACATTAGTTTGATAATCTAAGATTGAAAATCTTTATAGTAAAACATTGTTATAATTAAAAAAAATAGATTTTAATAATCAAACGTGAGAATCAATATACTATTATATCGGTATAATTTGTACACCTCACATTAAAGATAAAAATATGACTATTAAAATGGAATGGCGCAAAAAACATCGGTATAACTGCATCTTTAAAATAGTATTTAGGTAACAGCGCTACGAAGCTAACGCCTGATGTTCATTATCTAATAGAGGCTATATCTGTCCCAGAGATGTTTCTGACCCAGTTCCGAGGCCGGTCAGACCAGTTCTTGGGCACCCTTGCACAACACTGCGCTTGCAAAAATGCATTAAACGGCTACCAAATAATGCACGCCCCTTAAAAGCTTTTCAAGATTCGCGAATAACAGATTACCGTGACGGAACCTACAGCGAGACTCAGATTAAATTCGTGCTCATTGCACAATTTGCACCGATTTTCGACACAGGGAACCCAGTATGAAATGCTATTATAAATCACCGAATATAATTACGTATGTCTCCACCACGCCCTAAACGACATGTAATTTCGTTTCGTAAATTACACAGCAATGTCTTATTTATGGAGCTTCTTTCAATTCGAGCAGATTCTTGATCCTGCTACTCGTACTGACCTTCGATCTGTAACGCTTATGAGAACCATATTTAACTATTATGAGTTTTGGTAAAACATTGGCAAATTATTAGATTAGAATAAGCTAGGCCTATGTTCAGCACAGCAGTAGACTTCCTACCTGATATGATGATGATAATTGAATTAACGTGTTTTATTTGACTAGGATAGATACCTAACATCATAGGATATTTTGGAATCAATCTAATACTAAACCAATTATCTACAAAGTGCTTCAATATTTCAGTTTATGTTGAATAAACTAAACTTTTACGATTCTTGACTATCAATAAGTTAATGAAAGATCTCTCAGTCTTATGAGTAATTTATCTTTATTGCGATTTCTAAAGCAAAAGCTCGGGGTTTTATAACTTGAACACAGCTTTACGTAAGTAACTATTTTATGGGTGTAGATACCGTAAAGTTAGTGCTTAGTTTCCCATGCTACTTTGGTGCCGGCTGCACCATCGGTACATGATCTTCGTGATAATTTATTGGTTTGGCGAAGAAAGCGTGCGCGGGGCCTGTCCTTATTAAATGATGCATGCCCACAGCGACGCCACCGCATGAGTTGCTCTCGTTCAGCTTAACGGTAGGTAATGGATGCATGCTTATGCACTTTACGAAGAAACTTATGAACACTAAAATATAAAAAAGATATACTATGTAAAAGATCTGTAGAGTTTGGGAGTAACATAATGCTTGATAGCATGTTCTCGAACTTACTAGCTCAATCAGTGTAATTTGTCCCTATATATTTATTTATTTATTTATGATACAATTTGTGCAGATGTTGTGTTAGCTTTCGAAGTTTCTGGCAACTTCTTATTTGTCACTTGATATTCAGACCAATCTTTTTCATAACAACTAGGTACCTTCTAAAAATTTATTTTTTAGTTTGCAGTAATCAAAATTGAGTTCAGTAAAATTAACAAAAATATTCCTTCTTATAGTCAAAAACATTGTTTGCAAGAGAGTTTCAAATAAATATTCAAGCCTTCCAGGCATGTCCCAGAGCATGGGTCAGATAACTTAATATGTAAAATACGACGGGACATTATTTTACATATTACAGCTTACAGATTGCTGATTGTGTCTCGAAACGTGCAACCAGAGCTGCCCTCACTAAAATGTTTATAAAATTACATTCGTAAGCGGCACAAATTACACACGCCCGGTTATTGGCGAATCAAGAATTTCATCTAATACACGTTTACTATAATTTATTACAGGCATTATCAGCTAGTATTAAGACATGAAGCTTCATTACGATTCGCGACACCTGTTTTATAAATAGTTTAACTACGCAAACAAGGGCTGACGCAAAGATTTCGTTGATATAGTAAGGTTTTAACAGTGCATGCAATCATTTACAGAAAGCTCAGTGCGCAATTAATTCCCAGCAATTTTAATTATATGGGTAACTTTTTTAATTGTACTTTTTAGTTTTCATATTCTCTAATCTTATAATTTGATCTTTTATTGGACAAGCGAGCTAAGTCCCCATCTCAAGTTCTTCTATAAGTTTTATAAGTATTATATATTATTTGCGGAATGTATGTGTGTGTATTAAATTATATATAGGGCGCGTGAGAAAAAAGTTCGTTTTTAAAACAGTACATCGGAGATTCACGGTATTAGACTAAATACAAGATCCTATTACTTACCAGCCAGTTATCTATGTAAATAATAGTCTTGTTTATTTCCTCCACCTTATAGGTAATACCTAATTTCCCATTTGTTCCGATATAAGCGAGGTTGTCTGTCTTTGTTGTGTTCTGATTTTTATATAATTATCAATCAATCAATACATATAATAAAACTTTAAAAAGTGTGTCTTTACATTAAATATATTTCCAAAAAAAAAAATATCAGGGGCGGCGATTGAGACATAGTAATAGAGTAAGAATAAAAAAAATGTCTCTCTATTTGTCTGTGTTTGTACACACTAATCTCCGGAAACACTGGACGGGTTCGAATGAAACTTTTTTTTATATAGCTGTTTAGCCTGGGCAACATATAGAATATAAATGATTCTGGAAAATGGAACACCTGATGCAGAATTATAATAGTCCAGCTAAACGGTAAGACATATAAAAATGTCGCCTTAGAAAAAGTTGTTCAGCTTGATGAGCATTTTCCAGATATAAAGGCTTCGGCTAGTTTACAATATTTTTTGTACAATAATATAGGTATTGTATGTATACCAGGTTGGTTTCTGATGCAAGTGCTGTGAAGAAAGGCCCTTGCTGTAGGGTCAGCAGAGCGACTCGTGACCGCAGCGGGCGCGCGACTCGGTTGCGTCACGAGCGCCCTCGCCCTCGTCGCCTCCAAATAACATGATATTACTCACTAACTGGCCATTTCACGCCGGGTTCTCAGAACTAAACTCGCAAGGAAACAGCCTTTTTTGTTTGAATTGTATCAGGTATTATAAGTATTTTGTAGCAGAGATGAGAGTTCATATCAAATCCGTAGCGAACCCAACTGACAAAGCCGTGGACGTAAATACTGGCAAAGCTTTAAACTAGAACATTTAGGTACAATCAAAGTCATATTTGGTGAAATCTTGATACATACACCAAATGCATATCGCGTTTAAATCTTACTTATGACGCTTTTTGTAATGCGCTACGAACTGCTACGAGGTTTTTTATTGCTACGACTATGGCTACGAATTCCTTGATAAGCTTGACTGACCTAATTATAGACTAGAAGGGATTGAATTGATTGCAAAAGTGTCATATTCATAATTTATGGTCACATTTTCTTCTTATCTTACTTTTGTTTGTGGTACCAAATTAAGAATTGAATTGAGACAGTGTTAAATATCAAAATTATGAATTTAAAATTCTAGGCTTTCTAGAAAAGCCAATCTGTTTATATGAAAACTTGTGACACAAAAATAAATTCAAAAAATTGCTATCCCCTAATGTTACATCTACGTGTGGTCTTTTTCTTGAGTTTAAACGTGTTAGGCTATATTTCACACTATACAGAAAACTCTACGTATTGATGTGAACCCTAGCCTAAAATGGGCAGGTTATTTTGCTGGCCTACCTCAATTGATCATCTTCTAATTTGTTTGTATGATTGCAACTCGTATTCATATTGCGACCATTATGATCCTTCGAAATCGCAGTATGCAAATATGCAGCTTTATTATGTAGATTCATGCAAGTTACAGCATGAGACGGGAATCGCCACCCGCTATGTTACTTTGCGGGTCTTGCGCTAAGACTCTTCATAATATACATAATTATCATACGTATTACATACAACACGTGATGTTAGGTAAATTCCGAAAGCCACTTTTTATAAAGCTCTCCATGTTTTCTTTAGTTGATCTACGTCTGATTACGATTTGAATAACGCAAGAAGAGATGTCTTCTTTCTAAAAATATAAATCATGAGATGACATAATTTATCTCATGATATATCGTTTCTATAGTTTTTTTAAATCTACAGTTAATCGGCAAACATACTGGTGATGTAAAGGTTTTAAGGAGCACGCACGCATACACATTATATAGGTTTTTTTTGTGTATGCTTTCTTTTATGTTTTCTTTTTAATAATTACATAATGAAACATAATTTAAGAAAAAATATATTCAAGAGTGTAAATACAAAGTGTCAAGTCTCTATCATAGCCAACATCCAACATCTGACGATTCTGACTTAATGGAATCAAGTCTATCAATACTAAACGTGTAAACTATCGCCCATTTACTTACTTACGTGCAAATATACAAGGAGCAGACCATCAGTTGTAATTTGATACTTGACTTTCTTATTTTTGAGTGCAACCTTGCAATAAACTATTCTTCATTTTCGCCCTATTATGCAGTCAGGGAGGGAAAGTCCCGTGTATAGTTTATCGTGCTGCACGACATTTCGAATTGCTGCCACCTTGAGAACTGTTTATCATTAAACTCATTCGGAATTACAGGTCCAGTCAATTTAATCAATGTGAAATTCTTACTTCGCATTTTTCGTCTGTCCTAGGACATTTTTATCGATGGATTGACCTGAATGCACTTAAATAAAGTTAATTAATGAGGTAAAAATCATGACGCAATCAACTGCATTTTAACCCAAATCTATTTGCGATAATGTATTGATTTTAATTAAATAAATGCCCTCCCAAGAAGTCAGCGGAGAATTTACAAAAGCGTTAAAAATCGCACCTCTTATGTTAATTAATTTGATATCTAGAATTAAGGTAATAAATCACGGAACTCAAGGTCTTTCCTTGAAATAATTTACCGCTGTCGCATGCTTGAAGTGAATACCAAACTTTACATTTATCTATAAATAAAACCATGGTCAAAAACGTTAGTTTGCGGACCCAATTAGAATCCATTTTGTTGCGATGGAAGATAGCGGGCCATTGTTTAGAGACAGAGGCGGCGGCGTAGGAGCCACGGTCGGCGATCGCTCACCAATTGTCAGGTGGTAATGGACGAACTCTCAGCATATTCGCTGGGGCTACTCCATCATCGAACCACGATTTTATTAAATGTTTCCTGATAACGCTCCCAGCAGTCGGTGCCCACCGTTGCGACACTTTGTTAGATGTCGTAAACACGCGCCTCTGTCTTGGCTTTTTGTCATTATTGTTGATTACCGTTTTATAAAATCACTTTGTAACTTCCATCGTTACATCACTTTTTTCTACCGTACTTAGTTGGCAAACAGGTGACAGGCCCTCGGATGGTAATTGGCAATTGATATAATATAATAGATGGATCTATAAAGCCAAGCTACAAGCAAGAAAAGCTGTGTTGACTCAAGGAGCTTACGTATCGAGTGTTGTATACGTATGTTACGTAGCATGTAAAGCCACGCTATACCGTATTATATATATATATATATATTATGACTGTTTCAAATATCATTAACTATTGAATGTATCTAATCTTGGAATGATGGCCATATGCTGATTGCCATTTTGATGTAAAACTAGTTTCAATTATTAAGTTATTAAATAATGTAACTCCTGTAAATTTGAACCAAATACAGTTTTTTTTTCTTCCTAATAAGTAGATAAGGAAATCTTTAGTAGAAGAGACTTATTGTCTATAGCTTATTGTACTCTAAACCTTGAGCAGCTTTTACGACCGACCTAAAAAATGGTACGTAGTTGGAATAAGTAAATACTTAAGTCTATTCTTGAATAAAAGCAGCCATAAGCTTACTCTTGTACACTTTTTTTATTGAAGAAACTTTTTAAAATAAACTGAGCACTATGGATAAATACTTGTACAAAATATAGGTAACAGAGACCGAACAGAACAAGTATTTATAAGCTAAACGACTTTCGTACAATCGAGATGTCGCAGACCTTGAATCGGCAAACGTTCACAAATAAAACAAAATTAAGATCTCTATTCCTACGACACGTGTAACAAAACAACCAATGAAACGGCGTAATTTTAGTTAAAACATAATAATAATGTGATACGAGTATATGCTAGTTACTTTTTATAGTTTTTGTGGATTGTGTAGCTGAAATTTTTGATAGAAAAAGCCGTCAATTTTTACAACTTTTTTTTAAATTTTATAGCTATACTATCTTATCTGAGATTTTATTTATCTTCAACTTTACTTTTCTTTTACTAAATGGAATTAAATTGCAATAAAATCAAACGTTCGGAACGTTGTTATTATCATGAGTCGATTAATACCAAATTTGAATTATTATAATATATAAGTTAGGGTAAAAACAGTTAATATATATACACAATTATGTGTGAAAAGATCACGCACTACCTATGTTGCTATTGCTGCCGAAAAATAAAAACCTCCCTGCAAAAATTAAGTGAATTATAATTACAGTGAAAAAAGGCACGCCATTTGCATGATTAAGTTGAAATGTTCTGATTAATGTTTCTCCATGTTTCTGACTGAAAAACACGGTGAGTCGTGATTAAGTTTTTATAAATATTCATTATCAATTTTATGTACTGTCCGTAATACCTGAACTGGTCTGTTTTCTCTTTCGACGAAATCGTGCAGAGCAGGACAATAAATCAGAAGTGTAAAGTTGCCTCAATTTACGCTCATTATTTCAGTCTTTACGTGCAATTTGCCGAGGACTAATTGTATTAATTAATGCCCATTATGTTTCAGATGTTTTCAGGCTAAATTTGTTATGTATTTGAGTTAATTTCGTTTACATCGCTGCTTTCCTTAATTGACCTTAAGTTACTATTATATATGACTACCTACTTTGAATAATACTAACAGGTACCACGTAAGCATTACTAAGATAGGACCTATTACAAAACGTTTTACTTTAATCTTCGAATAGGACTCAAGAGTAGGACCTACTTAATCCTAACTTGACAGAGGTTCATTTCATGTCTCATGTAAAATGACATGGAATGAAGATCGCGATTGAATGCAATTAGCGATTTTGCACAGCGCTGTCGGCGCATGCAGCGGTGGCGTTGGCGATGGAACCCCGTGACCCCTCTCCTCGGGTCACTCGGCCCGCCTGAACCGGCTGACCGCATTACACCATATGCAATCTCACTAGACTAAAGCGCACCGATAGGACGCCGCATACAGGCTCAGACCCGCACAAAACTTACAAAAGTCGGACTGGGCCTGAAGGGTCAGCAAGATTCAGTTTTCTATTTTATTAATGTCACTCTGATGTTACCGAATAAATTGATGTTCAATATTCAGTAGGTAGAAACCTAAATATATAACCAATATCAACAAAAGAGAAATACCTACTTTTGTATTTGTTTATTTTTTGCATCTTTTTTTATTTGAGTTTAGTAACTTCGCACGTTGAGATTCTTCTACCTAAACAAATTTCAGAATTCTATTCAGAATTGACAGCCATTAGATCTCAATTATTTTGTCGGAAATTGAAGGACGGCCGGCAGGTCTGCACGGGGGACCCGTGCAGACCTGCCGGCCGTCCTTCAATTTGCAGACCAGCAGATGCAGACCAGAGCCCGGCCAAACGCCAACTCTATTGTATTCGTATAGTCCGACAATGCATACTTGCCTACTTACTCCGCAATGTTTACCAAGCTGTCATTTCCAACCCACGCGATGGAGTAAGCTTACAAATTGAATCTTAGTTACTATCTAGACTATCACTGTACAAATCAGCTATTGTGATCAGCATTGTCGCACAAAAGTATTGTTTGGTAGCCTAGCCAAATAAACGCACGCCTATCCTCGAGGCGTGTCGGTAGGCAAGCCCATTGGTTGCCGGCAGAGCGTGACAACAGCACTATTGGACAGTATAACAAGTGAAGGTGACGAAATTCTGCTTAGCGGCATTGAATAATGTAATTACGAAACGGAATATGTCTAAATCCTTTTGGGTTTTACGTATTATATTTCCTTATGTCAAGACAATAGCTACGGTCGTGGATAATTTAATAAACTGAAGGATCTAAGTAAGTATCTACTAAATAAGTATCAAGTCTTGTAGAAATAAGGTAAGCAGTACCTATACCTACGACTACTTTTCTGAAATTTCTGAGAACTCGAAAGTCTGACATAAGGAAAATAAACCTTTTTAAAATAAAGGTACCTAGTAAGTTAAAAAAAGGCAGTTAAATTACTTACTAACCTTCTCTACTATACCTTACTGGGCCTGTGGAAATGTTAATCAGTTTGTAATCAGTAGATAAATAAGACATTACACATTTTATTTTCAAACTTCAGGTTAAGTAGGTGACACACATGCTTGTTTAACCGACACTGTTTTAGTACTTACCTTCTCTAAATGAATGCTAGATCATCTAGCATTCATTTCAAGCTTTAAAGATTATCTAAGTAGTTTTTTGATTACTTACCATTTAACGTCATATTCCACCGAAATCTAAAAACAAATATGACAAAGATTTTACAACAAAAGCATTAAGATGCAAATTGGTACAAGCATAACGAGAAAATTAGCATTATGAACGACAATATCGAAGGGTGACTCAGCGAGTCAGCCCATCAGCTCCGCTTGTATTGTGCGTGACGCAATCTAATCAATGCGAGTCGACAAGTAGACCAGCAAGCCCGCCCAAACCCTCGATCAATAGCCGTGAAATTCAATTTTAGAATCGGGGTCACCCAGCCCAATATTGTGTTGCAATACTATTTTTAAAGTAAGCATCATCCTACGAAAGTCCTGTAATATATAATTGGGAAGGTACCTACCTAACCATATTATGATTGTGATGAGATCATGTTTGGATGGGCTTCGAACGAGAAAGAACAACATGAGTTACATGCAGCAGAAATGCGAATGCTTAGGTGGATGTGTGGGGTGACGAAGATGGATAAGATCAGGAAAGATATAAGAGGGAGTTTAAAGGTAGCACTGATTGTAGAAAAGTTAAAAAGCCACGGTCATGACGGTCATCAATATGCGAGATGCCAAACTTCGGCAAATAAAATGGTTAGCATAAAGATGGCCACAGAAATAGAGGACGACCTAGAAAAACGTGGGGGGGTTGTAGAGCGGGACATGGAGAAGAGGGCGTTTAGTACAAATATAATAAATGATAGAAAATTATGGAGGGAGTAGACATACAGAGCTGACCCCAAATAGGGATAAGGCAAGGAAGATGATGATGATGTTTAGATAATTACCACATCTACATCACAGAATTGTTTGGATTCAGGGGTAACAAACCTTACCCTTTGAACGGAACACACTTCAATTTCTCATTTCGGGTAGGTTCATCTTACTTGTTTTACTTGTTCTTTTCGCTTTACGACCGTATGTTATCAGTTATCACTTATTGCTCTGAAACATGGTCACTTACTATGGGTCTCATAAGAAGGCCCAATGTCGCTCAAAGCGCTTATGGAGAGGACTATACTAGGTTTTTCTTAACGTGATCAAATCAGAAATGAGGAAATTCGTAGAAAAACAAAAGTCACTGACATAGCCCAGCGGATCATATCGTTAAAGTGGCACTGGGCGGGACACAAAGCACAACGCACCGAAGACCAATCGGGCAAAAATAATCTCAAATGGCGACCACGTACTGGCAAGCGAAATATAGGACACCCATACAAGTTGGTCAGACTACCTGACCAAGGACCTGGAAAGAAAAAGAAAGATCACGATCTCTCTGTCTCTCTACCTAACCTTAAACCGTTCCCGGTTGCACCTTTGGTTAGGTTAGTTCAAAGCCCTAGCTGGCTTCTATTTTTTATGGTTTATCATTGTTACATTTCTATCTCTGGCAATTTATATACTCAGTAGCCGCTACCAAAAACAGAAAAGAAGTTACGTGCTATGTTGGTAGTTTTGGGTAGTCTTTTTTTAACTACCACAAATGACCTATATTTTTATCTATATTATACATTAGAGGTATCTTAATACCTAAGTTAAAATATCAATTCAGAGCACAGTTAAACACCCCGTTTAAACGGGATCATAAACCATGTGTAATAAACAATTGATTGCTTACGAGTTACGATACGAATGCTACCTACAATCCTACTTAGGTACATAACGCCTAACTGCGTCACGACTCATACCCGACAATATACAATTCCTATTCATCATTATAATAAATAAAACGAAATACTTAAACAAAAATATTTTATTTTATTAAGAACCAGGTCGACCAAGTTAGCTTACAAACAAAAAAATAAACATTAGCCCATTAGTTAGGCGATTAGCATTGTAGTGCGGGACTGCCATACAAAAACGACGCGCGTAGACGCGGTGTTAGTGTGTTGCTATGCGTGTTTTCTATACAAATGGAGGTACTTGCATTCAGTGCGGCCCCGCACCAACCACCAGTGTTCTTCTTCTCTTCCTCTTATCGTGTGTGTGAGTGACTAACACTAGTGTCAAAGTTTTTAAACCGCCATACAGGCCTCTGACATGGTTTTAGGTAACGACCAATGTCAAAGACAGTGACCGGGACCAACAGCTTAACGTGCCCTCCGAAGCCTCGCCTTAAGGTATCAGAAAGCCACAGACATGTCAAACTTTAACAAAACGTGGCCTTTAGATTTTACAGCCCGGCTCTGTCTACCTTGTTAGTTATAAAGACGTAATAGTGGAACAAACCCAGGAGAATTTGTAAGCCTCTAGCTGAGGATCGAGTCTAGGTAACTTTTCCATAAGAGTGGACATCCAGAGTGGTGGATTATTATTCAAACTTTTGCGTGTACTCGTATGTATGTGTAACTAAACCATCATGTAGGTATTTTTGTTGTTTCCAGCAGAATAGAATAGGACCACTCCCAGTGTTCCCGTTGATGTCGTAGAAGGCGACTTAGGAAATAAGACAAAGCATATAAACATCATGAGACCTATCCAACCCATCTGGCCAGCGTGAAGAGTGTAGGCCAAATCCTCTGGTTGCTCTGAACCTCACGTCAGAGAGTATTATTTTCTTTGCTCTGAACAAATTTGGCTCTAGGCTCTAGTAGTACCATGGAATATGCTCCTGTTATTAATGATCAATACATTATTTAACTGTCATGTCATATTGCATAAAAAAAGCTTTGGAAAAAGTACAAAATAGAATGCACCAGGCATTCTATTTTTCTTTGTTTCCGAATCAGCAGTTTTTATAAGTTAAGGTGCGCTGCGCTCAGGGCGAAATAAACTTCGTTGCGTAACGTTTTGATAGATTTAAAAAAAACCTAAACGTCAATGTCACACCATCTGTCAAAGTCAATCGGTTTAATTTATTTCATCGTTTGCGAATCCGAATTTTCATTTTTCTGTTTGTTGTTTTGTCGTACTTACAATACTCAATACAAATAGAAATATAAACCTGATTCAAAATAAAGTAAGCTATTCAGCAACATCATGATCACTAATTTCGATAAACTTTGTGGTGAATTAGAAAAACAGGAACTAGAGGTACGTAGGTACTTGTTATCTGTAATGTGAGGTTAAATGAGTGCAATTCCATAAAAACTGGAATTAATAGCAAGAACTCATGTGTACCTACCTATGTTACCTGTCTTGTATGAATAATATTATTATTTTTCTTACAGGCTCCAAATGGCATTGCCTCACCGTCAACATATGCCCAACTTCTAGCTATTTATTTGTATCAAAATGACCTGTAAGTACCTACACCAAACAAAACATGTTTTTATAAAAAGTCACCTATTTAATAATGACACAAATGTTACCTGTACTTTAATACCTAGTGACTACCGAGACTTTGTTCCAGGGACCGGAACCGCTTACCTTTTGAAGGGTTTTCGTTCGGGTTTTTGATCGACTGGTTTTCGTAAACCCGTATGATTTGTTAACCATATCATTTGCTTACCCTGACAAAAGGCTTACTAATACAATACAGTTAATTCACACTAACCAATATCGCAAAACCCTATGATAGACTTACCCTATCAATATTATTTATACGGCCTCAAGCAATTTAATCTTTATTTGAATAGCATACAACACAAAACTGCTTGTGCAAAAAGTTTATAGGGTTAGCGAGACAACGCATCGGGCTAGAAAAAGAAGGCAGGCTTTGTGGATGTCCAAACAGCCATTTAATAATTATACTAATTGCATTCACATAAGACTTATATTACATTGTTTACAATCGTTTCTATGAGTTTGGAAGTACTAGACAAGACTGTAGAACAAAGAGGGGGAAAGGGTAACTAACTTAATGCTAACAGGTATAATCGGAACTTTAAGGTAACTGGTAAGTCCAGTTACCATTAGTTAACTGATTCAAAGGAGTTACCATAACGTTAGGGTAAGTCAATAGATATGCTAACTCTAACAAAGGGTAAGCTTATAATGGAGTTACTCCATCGATAGACTTAATCAAATAAAGGGGTTTTCCGGTCCCTGCTTTGTTCTCTGTCATTTCTAAATTAGTAGCATACAGTACAATTGAAATGGACTTTCTGAGGTATGACCAAAATCACTAAGTTTTATGCATAAAGTCATTCAATGTATTTTGTAATGTTTCCATTTTAGATGCAATGCAAAATTTTTATGGAAAAGAATACCACAAAATATAACCAGTAGCAACCCTGAAATAGCTGCAATCTGGGCAGTAGGGCAAAAGTTATGGAAGAAAGATTTAGCAGGGACGTATCAGGCTCTCTCAGCATATACCTGGGTCGAACCAGTGGCAAATATTATAAGGGCACTTGAAGGTAATTTATTTACATGTTGTATATCTATTAATAGATTAACCGATTCAGGAATACAAAAGAAGTTTTGTCTATTCCACATAGCATTTTCTTTGGATATAAGTACTAATCTCTTTAGGTAATTTTATTTTTAAACTATTTCTTAATACCTAATACAGAGATTTGAAAGGAAATGGGGGAGATTTTGGCCAGACCAATGGGACAACAAAGTTTAGTAAAAAAATACCTATGTTACTTTTAATAAATTTGTCAATTCTTTATATTCCCACTGATTAGTAGTAAATTTTGCCATGTGGTTTTCTGCAGAGTAGAATAGGACCACTCCAATTCCTTCCGTGGATGTCGTAAAAGGCGACTTAGGAAAAACAAGCTAAACAAAGCTTATAAACATCAATGACAACCTCTCCAACCCGTCTGGCCAGCGTGGAGAGTGTAGGCCAAGTCCTCTGTCTGCTCTGGCCAAGTATGGCTCTGGTAGTACAGAGAGGGTCGTGCTCCTGCAGTAGAGACCAATAGACCTGATGACGTTGATTAGTAAATTAGAATTTTATTTAAATTAATATAAGTCTCAAGAGGTTAATTACAATATAATCTTTTCATGTTACAGAAAAAATTAGAGAGCGGGCCTTTAATTTAATTGGCCGATCATACAGCTCAATTTCAATTGACACGGTAGTGTCAATGACCGGTTTAAGCAGAGATGCTGTGGTTCACGCATGCCGGGATCGCAAGTGGGTGCTTGGTGAGGATGGTGTCACAGTCAACCCAACACCGCCTACTCAACCCGCGCCTCTGCACACCTCTAGTGAAGACCAACTCTTTAAACTGACTGAATTTGTTTCCTTCTTAGAGAATTAAGTGTAAGTCTTTTTTATAGTTTGTCATATATAAATTACACTACTCTAGCAACACAATACATTCGCCAGTGTTAAATTTGTTTTCTTTTGTATGATGAATCATTAGACTAAGTTTACCACTGCACTGCCTTTTAGTTAGCTCCTAGAAACAGTCCTTGAACTTCGCTCTGCTATTGTAAATATTAGTTTTTTTTATAAGTTTGACATATTAGACTCTACCATTTTTAAGGTTTCCTATCCAAAGGGTAAAAACGGGACCCTATTACTAAGACTCCACTGTCTATCTGTCTTTCTGGCTGTCTGTCACCAGCTGTATCTCATGAACTGTGATAGCTAGACATGCAGCTATAACATTAAAACAAACAAACAATATTTAAATGGGGCTCTATACAACAAATGTGATGTTATATCGAACCCTTCGTGCCGCCTGCGCGCATTCGACTCGCACTTGGCCGGTAATTGTATATTATTTTGCAATAAAAAAATTAAGAAAAAGTATAATTCATGCTATTACTAAGGTTGAGCTATTAGTAAGGTTTAGTGATTGATAGATCAGGCACTGAAATAATTAATATCCATGTGTAATTGTGTAGGCACTTCGTTGTGTAGATGGGCACTAAAATACATATACTAGTTATAATAATTTCGTTTGATAGGCATGAAATAAAACATGACAATGTTTCATATCTTATTTAATAAATTGGCAGTGTACAAAATATACCTATTCAATAATAAAGCCTTATAATCAACTATAAGTTGGTAGTCAGTAACAACTGTACTCTTGCATTTGCACAGTTAATTATAACAAAATATTGAAATATCACAAACAATATGATGTTAGATAGTTATTTTTAATATTATCTATAAAATACAAAATGAGTATCTAAATTCGTTTTACGGTAAGTTCTCGATGTAACCTGCGAGTGGCACGAGTTCTATTGGTATCTCTGGAAGGACACCTGGTTCGGTCGGGGCTGCAGCCGCATGGAGTTCGCGTCGTCTTCGTCGCCGAGCGCCGTTTCGTAGCCGCGGTTTATTTGGCCCCCGTTCGGTTCAGCAAAAACATCTTTTACAGATATATTTGCGTTGGATGTTCTATGACGTGGAGCAGCCAAGTTGTTGTTCAACTGAAACATTAGAAGTTAAACATCAAGCCATGGATCCTGTGAACTGTTCATCCAAATCTTGACAGTAAAATGTTATATAATAAATAGAAACAATACCAAATTATACTACATGGACAGTTTATTCTGTTGTGTTCATAAAATGACAATGTTATACCTTTCCTGTAACGCCATATTCGTTATTAGCACCGAGCGTCTGCATTTGCGATTTCCTTCGTTCAGCCATCACAGAGTTCCTTCTCGTCTCTAAAGCTTTTAATGTTTCTCTTCGGAGTGTCATCTTGCGATTTAGGACTGGGGTGCCTGTAAGAGGATTTCATTGACATTAGTCTTAAATTACGTAAAAAAAAGCTATTCGGTTAACATAAAAATATGAATACCAGGGCCATCATTTGCATTCATATTGAAGAATCGTTTCTTGAACGCCACGTCCAGTGTGCCAATGTTTCTCTTCTTCTGCCTTGCCTTCTCCAAGTTGTGAATGGTCTTTCTTCTTCCAACATTCTGTGGCCCAGAACTTGAATCATTGTCATAATCATCGTCCAGCCCATTCAGTTTTTGCAGGTCTTTGACTATAGCTATTGCATTTTTATCTAGCAACGCATCTTGTGACAAATCTTCAGACTGAAAAAAGAATACAGAAAAATTAGTTGGTGTCACAATTTTTGAATATTTTTATTATCATTTAAGTATAATTCGAAATATTTACAACATACCTTCTTATTACAGAACCAATTCAGTTCTGTCGACGCTAATATGTGCGATAGAGTTCCGAATCGATGGAACAACATGGCCGAAAATTGTATGACCAAGATCAAAGCGAAGAAGAATACGAACACAAGACCAATAGGCTCTAATTGCAGATATTCTTTAGAGATTATCACCTGTGAACGTAAAATTGCTTTAGTTTCAAAGTCAACATGTCAATAAACCAAAATTAATTAGAAACATACAAATTGTCATGTTATTAGGCATGACGGTGATATTTTAGTGAAATATGTATAGTGCCATCCACATATAAATCGTGTTATAGACTATGAAAATTAAGATTTGAAAATATTCAGCTGAAATGTGATTGTGGACTGTGTAACATCTAATGAAAATGCGAACTACGCCATTCTAAAGGCCATTTGAATTCTGGACTATTTATATTTTAGTTTATGTAGTAATGATTGTCAACATAACTGGCTCCAAGCGTAACATAGTTCACATTACGGATATGCAAAAACATTATATGTACGATCTCGTATGACTAAGAAACTATGATAATAACGTTGTTAAACAAATCACCGCTCATTTGAAGGTAATTTATATATGTACAAGGGAATCCAGTAACCCTTTTACCGTGTAAATTAATGGAAGAGATTCCGCCACCTTAATAGACAGAACAGAATATTAATTATTTCGTTTGGTGTTTTGGTTTTGGAAAAATGTGCAGACAGGAATTTGTCAAGGACGAGTTAAATCCTGAGACCAAACAATAATGTTTGACTATGATGCGCAAGCGCACATATTAGTCGGTTTCTAGGTTGAGGATGTTTTCGGAACATTGAATTTTATATACGAGTGAAGGTTGAAGGTATAGGACATCAGAAGGTTCAGGTATTATTAGATTTGCGTGGAACCATTACAGTGACGCCCAAATAGTTGAATCCTCAGTGTCTCAGGACTCCATGCTGGTGTGCCATCCCAAGACAGACCGGTTAGAAGAAGGTCGTTAGACTTGTGAAGTGACACACATTGAGTGGTAACATTTGGCTATACCTCGCCTGTCTCCTCGATGTACGTAATGTTTGTCTTTATTCCCAAAGGCCAATCCACGTGGAGTTGATCTTTGTTCAGTTGCAATAAAAACACTATCAGAATGAATAGAGCATTGAACATAAAAAATGCAAAAACTGATTTATTACGGAGTTCTATCAAATCGCCTGCTATCCGAGCCTGTAAAATTTCATAAAACAACAAAATTTATTAACATTGAATCGACTTTCAAGGGTGACTGGGTTCGTGACATGGTGGAAGGTAATGCATTAATGGTTGTTGTCTTGGTCCCGAGTCATCGTTGAAGGCCGATCGCTGCGTAGTAGACTCTCACGTTACCTCTTGGGAAACCTCATCATAAGTTATGTTAGTTTTAACTCCGAAGGGCCATTTAAAGTGGAGGTTGTCCTTGTTCAGTTGTAGCAAGAATACAATGAGCACAAAGAGGGCATTGCACATAAAGAATGAAAAGACAGATGAATCTCTCAATTCTTTCAGATCCTTGGATATACGTGCCTAAAATTGGGGGAAAATTAAAAAAACACACAAAGAACATAATTTTGAAAACAATGACCTGAAATAAAAGCTTATTAGTAGTTCAAGACACATTTATTTTGTACAGATTTCATATTGGGCAATATTATTAGAAAAGTTTATTATGTAATTAAATTTTAATAATACTACAAAAATATAATTAAAATTAAATTTAAACTCAAAATATGGAAACTATTAAAAAATAAAAAGTTTGTCAGTTATTCAACAAATTTTAATAATACTACAAAAATATAATTAAAATTAAATTTAAACTCCAAATATGGAAACTATTAAAAAATAAAAAGTTTGTCAGTTATTCAACCAAACGCGAACAAAAACTGCAGACTATGCTCTGCAGTTTTAGTAGTATCATAAGTCCACAAATAACCTTTATAATATCTCATATGAACTAAAGCAATTTCACTTCTTAGCAGCTGTACGTTTAAATAGTATGAGTAGAACATTTGTTCTTACCTGTTCTTCCTTGTTTGCATCAATCGGATACAAATACTTATCAATGAGATCTTTCCAAAACGTAATCTCGGCCGGGGTCAAAAAGTCTACTTCTCCTTTTTTCAATTCGGGGTCTTCAATCCAGTAAGGGTTAATGAGATCATCTCTTCTTTCCTACAAGTAAAAATATAAAGTTGGTATTTATTACGTACTATAATCCGAATTTGCATACATCTTACTCCATGTCTTTTAGCTTAAATGATAGCTCTTAGCATAGTTATCACTAAAGTTAAACGAAAGACAAACTTTCTTCTACCAATTTTCATCATAAAATTGATCCTTACCCTGGGTGACGTAGAAAGAGTGTCTGTCTCGGAGTCGGAACCGTGCTCTTCCTCCGGACCTTCTGCCAGCGCATCCAGCCCGTGGTCTCCGTTGGTGCTGCCGCGGTGGCCCACGGACAACTTCCTTCCTCTAGTTAATCCGTGGGGATCTATTGATCTATAAAAAAAAAATGCCAGATTATAATAACCTTTGTATTCCGCAAAGAAATTAGATAGATTTTTCGCCGTATTTATGTAAAAAACTAATACCGACACCGGCTTCACCCCCAAATTACACAACTGATTTTAATAAAATTTCTATGGGACCACCTCGCAAGTTTACCCCTTAAAAAATCCGTATCGGTCCAGGCGTCTTCGAATAATCGGTAAACATACATAGAAAAAGATCGCGACGAATTGATAACCTCCTCCTTTTTGGAAGTCGGTTAAAAATAAAATAAAAGCTAAGTAAGATTGAATATCTTAAGTTATATTTACCAAATAGTAAAACTTATGGCTATTTACTTGTATTTGTTAGGCAAGTATAACCAACATAACCAAGTACGGTACCTCAATGTTTTAAAAAGTTACCTTTCAACAATATCCAATTTTTTCTCTAGCTTTTCTAGAGTAGAAGCAATGTGCAAGAGCTGAACCTTCTCTTCGTTTCCTTTGGGGTGCGTGCACAGCAAACACTTGAACAGCCCAGCAAATGAGAACTCAATAGAGCCTTCCTCCTCGTTACTATTTACTCCTTGGAGGAAACCAAGTACTGACTTCTGCTTGACGCTTTTCTTCGCTTCTTCTGCGTCTTTCTTTTCTTGTTCGATTTCCTATGAAGGAACAAAGAGTTAATCAAGGTTTTAATGGATTATTAAAATGTTTTAGGACAGACAGAAACATTAGTTTTCCGGATCATTACATCTTGATTTTCTTTAAGTATTTATATAATTTTGAAATTGTGTCAGATACAGAAATGAAGAAGACCTTGTTATTTTTTTAGAGTATTTTATATTTTTATCATAAAAAAGAATATTTAAGACCAGTTATATGATAGTAAAGATACTGTCTTACCTTCTTAGTTTTCTTAACTTGCACCTCACGCGTTCCCCAAGTGACGACATTCAAATTGATAATCGAATACAGAATCAACAGCAAGTACATAGATGGTATAGATAGCAAATAAATGATTCCAGGTACGATACACCAAAACTCCTGCGGATGCAAGCACGCTGCTATGAAGAACGAACTAGACAGAGCTATCAAGAAAATGGCGGAAGGAGATCCGATGCCGTCCTCGCCCAGCTGGAGCGCCGTACCGACGATAACAGCCATCATTATCATGGCGTAAGCTGTCGATAATATCTGTGCCACCAGCAACTGGAATAAAGCATTCAATATTATTATCAGTCCTGTGTTTTTATTAATCATGTGAGTAAATTATCATTTTATAATAATAATTTATAATAACAATATACTACCTAAACTGTCTATAAGTACTATCTGTTGCTATGCAGTCGTTGACACAGCCAATACTTATAGAAAGTTGTAAAGTACAAATAATAATTAATATTTCTCGTATCTTCGTGATTTATACAATTATGAGATAGCAGATGTGTAGTAGTGTACTAGTAGTATATTCAAACAAATTTAACATATGTATATGTCGCAGTTGGATTGTATAATCCGCTGTTATTCAAAAAATCTAGCTGTTTGGCATTACAGCTCGGGTTTGTTATATAGCTGAAAATCATTCAGCTAGATCGTCCAATGTGTTACGTTTAACAAACTAGCTAACGTAAGATTGTAGAACGATTAGTTCGGAATTCTGCCACTTGTGGGTCTTGTGGCTTGTGAAGTGTCAGTGTCATAACAACAAATATGGCCTCCCATAAAGTAAATTCTTCGCCGCGATCCGGGACTAACCTGTTTTTATCGAGAGACATCGGGGCATCGTTTGTGATTTCGGAGTGCAACAGATTGAAAAGAATAAAGGAGACCTTTAACTTGGATCCCATATTGTTATTTCGACGCCCGCCTTCCGGCAAGATGGAAAATTCACCTGGATCAATTTGCCGTAAGAAATCGCTGCGCCATTGAGTTGTCGGGTTTACAAGATTTCTATATTTCTAATCCAATTGCATCGAGCTGATTATCATTCTTCATTGGTGTTTTATGATGTTTGAAACTGAATCATTTAGTAAGGAGTTGAATTGAGGTTTTATTTTCATCCCACGAGTAATATAAAATTAATAAAGAACAACTATTGTCTCCTCATGTATTATTTCGTTTGGTAACACAGTTTTATTTAATAATGGTAACCCTGTATGCCAGCTCAATGCTAGCTGTTTTGATAAACGTAATTACGGAACTCATTGACATTCGAGCTAAACTATTTTTAGCTGTTTTACAAAACCAAGCTGTATTGCCAAACAGCTAGAGTTTTTGAATAACAACGGATTATACAATTCAACTGCGACATATACACTGCTATACAGATATGCTCAATATGTTTATTACCTGTATTTCGGATTTCATTGTGAAGCAGACGAACATGAAAAGCATGATCGGATATAGATTGTATTCAAAAGAGGTCCAATTGTCGATTCTAAAGGCTGCCACGAAAGCTCCCACCAACATAAGGAATATAGTGCCAGGACCCAAAATCGTACCGCCCATCAACATCATCTAAAAAGAAACAACATGTTTATACAAGAGCAGAGAATATATATTGTTTATTGTACAAAATTAAACTTTATAACTAAGATTTAAAATCGATCAAAGGAAGACATTTAAAGAGCCAGAGAAACATTATAGACAGAGACACAGAGAGAGAAAATGCAAGGAAGATTACCTGGTAAGCGATGTATGGAGTCGAGATATTGTCGTTGATTTTGATTGTGTGTTTGTAGTCCATAAGCAAGTCCATAATGTTGGCGATAGTGGAGGGCACCCAGCGCCGGCGCTGGTTGTAGAACTCGCTGAACCCTTCAGGGCAGTGCGTGTAGGCGTCCGACGCGGCTGAGTACTCCACTCGATAACCACGTTGCAGTAACAGGGTACACAACCATCGATCTTCCCCTGTGGAAATCAAGGACCTTTTTAGTAAATAAATTTTGATTGAACTTTTTTGCATCATGATGACTAAGACCATACAAAAGCAGTCCCAAGCTGTGTTACTACTGCTTATTCGTTTAAGTAATCTTGTGCACATCAACTGACTTAAGGCCATACCTGAATTTTCCGGGGTCCAGTGGCGCCCCCATTTGAAATAAATCATTTGAAAGGAGCCAGTGATATCATTCAAAATTTTGTCTTGACCAAACCTTAGATAAACCTTCAAACTATTTTATGAACCACTGTTTACAGTTTAAAGTGAGAACGTGAAGCTTTTCTACGCACATTAGCTAAAAGTGGCCGTTTTTCGCAAATGTGAGTAGAAAAGCTTCACTTTGTCACCTTAAACAATAAGCATTGCTCATAAAATAGTTAAAAAGGTTATCTAGGGTTTGGTCAAGACAACATTTTAAATGACATCACTGTTTCCTTTCAAGTGATTTATTTCAAATGGGGGCGCCACTGGACCTCGGAAAATTCAGGTAGCCCCTTAAGGCATCCCTACATTTGCACAGATTTGGATGTAAGTGCTCAGACATCCGAGCGACAGTGTGCCAGTGAAAGCTCTGAAAGATCTGGCAGACTTGACTTGGTAGCTAAACACCTTCATAACATCTAGTTATTTTTACGTAATGTAAAAAAATATTCTTATTTACCTTGATCGTATTGTACGTAATGCCGGGCTTCGTCTGACCTCAATGTGTACTTCTTCATCACGTTGTCGTCCATCAAGGCCTTGCCCCTGAAGAGGGAGAAGCACCCCGGGCTACAGAGAACGCAGCCGATCATGTGTTCCGTCGCCTTTTGCAGCCAGTGACCGATAGCGTACTCGAACATTTGGTACCACACCATAGGACCTGAAATTATATAAATTTATAAAACTATATGTTCATATCTACCATCTTTAAACAATTTTTTGTATGTTGTGCTTTATTATAGAAAGAGCCAGTTTAAGTCACGTGTTGGATCTGTATCCCTCTTATGCAAGCCTCTTATGGACCGGGTGAAAAACCCCTGATTTTCAATGGTGATACAAAATGCAAATGCATCCTTCGCAAGCTCATTACGCACGCCTCCATGCCTTCGTTGAACCTATTTCTACTCCCGATCAAAAATATGTGCCACGAGTTTGACGGTCTTGTCCAAGTCGTGTCTCGTCCTTTGTGTGTCCGTCGGCAGCTTTACAATTTTTTTTAACCATCATATCATCCTTGCAAACTATGCTAGCCGTGAAGTTAGAGCCTCTAGCTTCATGATGCTAGCACTAGATAATAATTTTTCATAATTCTAAAGTGAGATAGACAAAGATAAAAATCGTAACATGGAAATCGCTTAAGTGGCGTTTGCGGTTAACATTCAAACGTATAACTTACCAGAGCCAACAGGATGAATACGCCCGCACGCAGCGCCCAGATTCTTGTTCTTCTTCATCAAGTCAATAAGCAGTCGGACGGCGTGCGGCTGGAAATCAATGTCTCCGTCGAGAGTCAGCAAGAATGTATTCTCAGCCATTACTTCCTTGCGGTCCACAGATATGGGCAGCTCCATGAGACGGTGGCCGAGGAGGTAGTACATGTACATCACCTGCAACAGTTGTGAATGTAGATTTGATCTCATTTGTCAGCACGGAATGGAACTGTCGCATGCTGCTATCCTTTTCTGTCGCTCAGGACCGGCATTTGCTAGAGCGAGAGAGCAACGGTGCAGCATATAAAAAGTTTTGTTCCGTGCTGCTAAATGAGCCCCAACCCTTATCATGTACTGTATACGATGCTCCTATTAGTCAAGCCATTACTTATTATTATGTTATATTTATAGCGCGCCGCATATTGGAACCTTCATGTCTCTATCACTCACGCATGTTTTGCAAAGCCGAACTGCTCATATTCTATATGGTTACTTGTGCGACCGGCTCTACAATGCGTAAAAGCGAATACGAAAAGTAGATATATTTAATTGTACCTTCGCTTTTTGTGTTAACTGGCACATAATTAGCTGCTTATTAATTTAAATTGTGAGTTGACGTCCCTGAAGAAAATGCTGCTGTAAAGTTTTTTACCTCTTTTTCTGCACTAGCGCTTAGGAATCGGCAGTAAACTTAGCTCTTAGTAACCACTTGACGTCTACAATTGTGCAACAAATAAAGTGACGAATATTAAGAGATATTATAAATATCCTTTCATAATAAAGATATATTTGACTTGACTTGAGTGGTATCACTAGTATACTATCTTTGGCTATTGGACTATGGTTGTCGAGTTTCACCTGAGACCAACGTTTCCTGTGACGAATCTTAGCCTTGTCTTTCAAGTGACAGATCATTTTCGTCTTTCCTGGTAGGACCCAAGTGAGCCTGCCGCCGTACGGCGCCGGGAACTTCTTCGGTGGGCGAATCCTAATGATCGTCTGATGCACTTCGGAGGCGGCCTCGTCTATCGTGTCGACTAACAGCTTTACGAATCGATTCACTTGCGAGTCGTCGTCGCTGTGATCTGATATTTCAAAGGCGTCGTCCAAAAAGATGTGAGCTGGAATCAAATATATCAAAAGATTATATTGATAAATTGTTTTTGAAAAGATAACTACCGTTCTTATATGCGAGACGCGAGGCAATAGACTATTCGGCAAAGTTATTTTTGGACAATATTTTATACGGAAAACAAATAACACTAACAAGAAGTCTTTTTTCGAAAACAGCATGTAAGTAAATTGGTTATTTTTGAGCGGATTAAAATACTTAATTATTTTTTGTTTCGGTGTCGTATTAAGTAGGTAGATATGCTACTTTTCAATATACTTATATACTTATTTAAAAAAATATACGTCAAATATCGAATTGTAAGACCAAATACTTGATATATCTTTCAATTAGGTATAAAGACGTGTATTTTATACATACATACATAATATCACGCTCGTTTCCCATAGGGGTAGGCAGAGACTATGTACCTCCACTTGTTACGATCCTGACAAACCTCGATTATATTAAGTATTTTATATGTTCTTCAATAGACTTTGACTACGTGTTCTTAAAATGGAAGATTCTTACTTTCAAATTCGTAATAATCGGGATCCACAACCCGAAGGTACTTCTGCGCCACCCTGCGCGCGCACTGATCCTCGTCCAGCCTCAGGATAGACTTCAAGAACTCCATCATCTCGTCCTTGGTCTCGTGCCACATGGTGGCGCACGCGTAGATCCTCGTGATGGAGTCCGAAGACTTGACCGTCCGGGGAGACGAGCCGGTGTTGTCGGTGTGGACTGAAATGGTTTCGTAGTACTCGTCACCTTTCTCCTTTTCGATTTCGGCGAGATCCTGAAAACAATATGAATCTATAATTTCCATTCAACATCATCAGCATCAAGTCTTTTGGTCTCCGCTGCAGGAGCCCGACCCTCTCTGTACTACCAGAGCCATAGTAGGCCAGAGCAGCCAGAGGACTAATAATAAGTATATAATCCATTATCTAATACTTATTATGTTGCAAGCAGCAATCTATGTAAAGAATATCTAACGAACAATGTCCCGAATGTGTAGGTACTACACATTCGGGTTTGCCTATAGCAGACAGGGGCAATTTAAGCTGTGTTGGTGCGTCATTAGGCACGTTATTTTTTGCTAGCTAACAAAATGTACCAACTACCAGATTATGTCAAATGACATAGTCTAACAATCGTAGTCTATGTCAAATGAGATAAGTATATCCTGAGAATGTTGTAATGTAGTTCTTACCTCAGTCTTAACATCCTTATGGTCATCTCTCTTCCTGTTCATAGCCATGCTCTGATCTATCAACAGGCCGTTGTACATCGGAATCACGAACAACTTTTCAGTGGATGCTAAACGCTCAGCCTTCGGGGTCCAAATGTGTATCGTAATCCAGGTTTGTGAGAGGAGCCATAGTAACCACACCCAAGCCATTTGGCGGGAAATGAAATCGCTGAGGGTGAAGACTGTAAACAAAATAACATTTACAAGCTAATCTTTATTTGAAAGCTAGGCTGAGAGAAGAAAAATTAAGAATATTTAAAAAATTGGCTGAGAATTTGACTGGAATTTCAGAAATAGATCTAAATGAGCCAATAATTCAGATTTATTCCATTCACTTTATAACTCGAATCTATGTCTGAAAACACCTAGTATAGGATTTTATAAAGACTTGATCGATTTTTTTCAATGGCTTGTTATAAAATAAGTTCACTGGTACACCTACGCCTAATGCCTTTCGTAAATAAGTCGCAGTACTAAAATTTACCTGGAGGGCTTTCAAAGAAGAGATAATCCGGAATAGTCCCGTGAAAGAAGCACGTATCCCCATGCCGCAGGCCGCACGCCGCGATGAGCATGTTCACGACCAGCGGGATCACCAAGTTGATCGGGAACGCGTAGCTGAACCCTTGGATGAGGATCTTGCAGGCGAACTTGCCGAAGATGTAGCACAAGTACGCCGCGAACACTTGGATGAGCAGCACGTAGAATGCCGACTTGTGCGCCGCTGCCACCTCCACTGAGTCCCCTGTTAGTGTCGCGTTGGCCAGGTCGGGTATGATTGTGCTGCCAAGTTGAATTTGAACCTGAAAATATTGTAAAATTTGCGTCTAATAAACAAAGGATGAACATGTGTTACTCAAAATATAACACGACAGCCGTACAATTTTGTTTTTTAGTAAATTTTAGGTTTCCCGAAAGATGACTATTAAAGAATGCGGAATTAGCATTAAATAAGTCTGACTTTTCTACCATTTATTAATTAAAGTTTTAAATAAATAAAGCAACGCCATTTCGTAACGCCCATTCGTCATTTTATAATAATTTTGCAAGAAAAAGTCAAGCTTTGACACCTAAAGACACAATTACCGAATTTGGCTGTATTACAGTTATTTACCTAGAAGTTATTTACTTAACACATTTATGAATTTACATTCTGTTTAGCGAAAAAAATACAGACGCAGGAAAACTAATAACTAAGTACATTTCTGTACAACTAGTAATTTAAGTGCATATGGAATGTATACCTTTGATGTCACGCAATAGACTGGCAATAGAAACATACAATGTTTAGATAAGCAACATGCCAAAGTCTTATGAAACGTTCGCTAATGATCCACCACACCCGTCCTCACTCGAGACAAGAATATAAACTACACTGGTGTTGTTTATTACCCACAGTCATTAGTGAGCTTTCTCTCATAAATATGAAAAATAGATTAAAACGTACCTACATGCATTCCTACCATACTAATTAGTTGTTTTGCTTTCAAACACTGATATATTTATTACAATGTTAATTAGCACTAAGGTGGCAAACAGATCACTTAAAAAAAGGTAGGTACAAAGATTGTCAATATTATCATCCCTTATCTTCTCAGCGCCCTCTTAGGCTTTATCTTTAAAATTAATCCAAGGTACTATCTGTACCATGCTGGTCTGGAAGAAAAGAAAAACTTAAGCTGATTTCTTCCCGTGCAGATCGTAAAAGCAAATAGAAACAATGGGCGAGATCTATGTAATCATGTTAATAGACGATGCGGCTAGCAACACATTACTATTTTGATTCCTTGTGTCTTTATGCCCAACATCACGCCAAGAATGGCCTTTAGGTCTTTCGGCCCTGGGCTCTGTCTACCCCATCAGGGATATAGACGTGATAATGTATCTGTAATACACCTGGCGCCAGACCGTCCAGTGTGGAAAACTATTGTGAGGGGAGCTGCTCTCGATGGTAACGACCCTCAGGCATGAGGATACGCTTATGAAAAAGGGAGATCTGTAACCATCAGTACCTTGTGACGCAGTAGATCTACCTACTTCTGTTCACTGATCTAAGAGATTTAGTACTAACTTCTTCAACCACAATGTTGTGGGGCCCAAATCCAGCGTTGAACAGTTGGAAGAACATGGCGGGCTCGTCGCCCTCCATCCAGAGCGCGAACATGATGCAAATGATGAAGAACAGGATCTTCCACACGGAGATGAACCGGTACGTGTAGTAGCGCGTCAAGGCTAGCTCCTCTTTCAGTCTTCCTAAACTTTTTATTATACCTGCAAACGAAAAAAATTGGTTTAGCAGAAGAATTTTAAAATTAAAATTACTAATTTATTTTATATGAATATAAACATATTATCTGAACAAATAATTAATATTAACTTTATATAGATATTTTTGATCCAACCCGCTTTAAATCGGTAAGTTTGAAAATCCTTGGAAGAGGCCTATGAATAGCAGTGGACATTACGCGGCTGAAATGATGATGGTGATGATGATAGATATTTTTAACCAATCTCATTGCAATTCAAAATTAGTAATTTTTAACCAAGGATTATAAGTTGTAGTTATATTATCCAATTTATACCAATAAGATACCTACGTCGTTTGTGAGATATGTGCGTGTAGGAAGACTTTTATGTTCATAAGAAGACACAAGGCAGGATATGCAATACAAAATTCTATTGTTTTTCAAATGAAATTCTATTGAAGGAACATTTTATATATTATAGAGCAATATCATAAGGTAGGTAAATTTTAAAGGGTATCTCACCAATAGGACTTTGCCTCGTCACGTAGTTCTCCCACCAGCCCAACGATATGCACAGCGCAGCAATCGGCATCAGCCAAAGCACGGGCTTGTTTTCCAACAGCGGCCACACGATGAACCCTGTGACCTGGGCCACTATGGCCGCCATGTCCACGATCACCTTCACGAACCGTTTGGAATCCCTCGAGCTGCGCGACAGCAGACCTAGGATAGCGGGAACGATGCAGAGACAGTTCGTTATCATGGCCCCTTTTACTACGTCCAATTCGGGAAGAATTTTGAAGAAAAGTAGGGCCATGCCGATCGTGTGCAGTGACTCCGCGATTAGCACCTGTAACACAAGAAGCGAATATTTTATATTTTAAAACAACTTATCTGTCTCTACAAATAACCTCGTATATGGACACGTACAATTGCAGCCAAAAGCTATACTAATTCGTTATATAGGCTTTAGTTAGAGCCCTAATTCGTAGTTCTTATAGTTCAATATCATAATTTTTACATTTTGATTACTCTAGGGACTAAGATATGATCATTATTGTAGATAAACAGCAAAAAAACATTCTTATTTTACTAACGTTGATATCATTCATATATTAAAAAATACAATATTTTTTTCTCTTAAGAGTAGAGCTAGAAATTAAAATAATCAAATTGATCTTTTAAAGTACAAGGAAATCAAACAGTACTTTGTCTATATCATTTCACGGTTGAACAACCTGCACCTTAATTGAAAAGCCATTGTTTCCACTCACCACAATGAACTGGGCGCTGGTGGGCCGCTTCGATGTCTTGAAGAAGCATATCCTGAAGGATCGTATGAGTGTGCCTATCTCAGGTATCGCGAAGGCGGCGACTAGAGCCCACATCCACGCGACTCGTTCTTCGTCTGGTAACGTGACTAAAAATTGTTTATCTCTACCTGCAAAAAAACGTACATTTGTTAGTTTCCAGTATATATCATACGAGCATCTACAAATAGGTCTGAAAAAAACGTACATCGTTAGTTTTCAGTATATATCATGCGAGTATCTATACAAATAGGTATAGGCAAGTTTACAAAAAGTTACAGAAACTCTCGTTGTATCGGTTTCGTTTGCCCACAATATTACCTTTCCACAAGCATATGCTGTCAGCTCGATCTGATACACACAAGTAGACCTCATCCTTAGATAGTACTTGACATTTTAGTAGGTGAGACAAAAGTACCTATCATAATACGTAATTTCAGTATCTTCATAAAACTGTGGAGTAACTGATAGAAAGGGCCGCAAGTATACTGTCCTCGATTTGAGCATAATGACATAAATGTAACCCTTACCTAAATTCCTATTACAAAACGACAACCGCTTGTCTTTCTTCAACTGCGAGGTCATGAAGAGCACAGTGCCCTTGGCGATGACGCCCGAGCCCAGCACCACCACGAACACCACGGCGTAGGCCAGCACCTTCAGGAGCCGCACCGTGAACTCCAGGCACTTCTGGCTCTCCATCGACCCACTGTCCTGCTTCGGCGGGAACTCTCGGAACACGTCCCATCCTTTTGTTTCGTGTACGGTTCTTTGGCTGGAAAAGAAAAAAATACATAAAGTGCCGTTTTAAAATCACAGGAAAAAAGTCCTGCATGCTCTAGATATGAAAGACCTACAATTTTGTTTTCAGTTATGTAAATTGGAACTGACTAAACAATAATTTAACTGTGTCGTTATTATTAGCAAGTTATCATGAGCTCTTCCATGCTTATGAAGGCACACACAAGTAGGTAATCGCGAAATATGCGATTATTCAGTAAACTTAAATGCCTTTAGTCAAAAATAATCTAATTGTGTTTAAAAACAAACGGACGTTTCGGAACAAAAGTAAATGAATTCTTTGAAGATATACATAGTCACGAGAAGAAAGTCAGGAAATGAAAGCTATTTGTAAATCCAAATCATATGTTTACAATACGTAATTAAAATATAATGTACGTATCGAAATTGTGTAATTTATGCCAAATCATGCGCTGATTTCTGATAGATATGAAAAGCAAGAAACACAACTTTCACACGGTCGGTGCCGATCGGCAAGAGAAATCTCGCACATTGTCATGTCATGTCTTACGATACTCTTCCTTCCGATCGACTTAAATTTACTTCCGAGAAAATTTATTTGAATTATTTACCTTTGGTATTACATAGCACTTGAGTAAGGGTGTTTAATTTTTTCATGGTTTGGATAGTTATGTACTAATTCTAATAGACTAGCATCTTGACGAAGATAATAAATTTTGAGGTCCGAAAAAGTTTCAGGAATGTTTTGTTTCCTTGGCTAGCGTGTACGCGCGTGTGTATTCTGTGGGGAAACGTGTGGTCGAATTATTAAAATGCTAAGATCTCTTTATTACTCCAATCGTGATTGCGTGTCTAGTAATATTGCGTAGCGCATGACGGTGGTTGGTATCATGGTATGTAAAGTGCTCTTAGATCCGTAACTACTACAAAAAGCAATACGTTAACATACTGTCTTGAAATTGACATCACACGCCAAGAAGTAGACGTAGCTCTAAATGCCTCCTGCCGCATAGTAACAGGTGCTTTAAAGCCCACTCAGTTGCACCACCTGTACACACTGTCTGGAATAAAGGTGAAATCTCCCACCCGATGAGAAACTCCCGCCTGGTGGCGATCTCCCCTGGGCAGTATGGAAGTCCTTAAACAGACTCCGGGCTGGTGTTGGGAGATGCCACGAGAACCGAGTCAAGTGGGGTTTCTCAGATAGCGACCACTGTAACTGTGGAAGTGTTCAAACAATGGCCCACCTACTCTCGTGCCCGAACTGCCCAACATCTTGTACAATAGAGGACTTAAACTCTGCTAATGACAGAGGAGTAAGTGTGGCCACACACTGGTCCAAAACTATATAAAATCGCCATTCCGACTCGCTAAGAAGAAGACTGTCTTAAAATTCTTCTTTTTATTTAAAAGCAAATGAGGTTTAATTTTCTACTTTTAAGGTTTTTTATGGTCTGAGAGCACAGTAGAATATACCAACTTTTTCGTGCAGATCTTAGAAATCGTATTTCATATTGGCCTTAACCCCTTTTGGCATTTGGCATTACTAAATAGGCGATAGACAAGCTCCTACTATTTTTTGCTAAGCGCGTCTCTCAGATCTGTTTAACCGGTATAAAGATAACGGGTATAAAGACGAATGTAGGTATTATTTTACTCGCTCATTTACTCCATAACCATTCATGACTTATATTTGGAGCCTCGTGCTCGAAATTCAAGTCATAAATCGTTCACACCAAAGAGGAATTGAATTGTTTCGCCACGAGCCGCGCACTGGGTTTGCGTACCGCGGTTGTGACAGGGGGTTTACGTAAGTACGGTGGTACAGCGGTAACCCAATTAGGGACTACGGCCGTCAAACTGCATAGCTCTAACAACTATGTATGCCACTCGTATACTTGTTTTTTGACCAGTATAAGTCCCTTGGAATTATTCTTATTTTTTACAGGCAAAATCAGGTATTGTTAGCTACCTTTAAGATTTTTTTTATATGGCCCTTAATTTAAAGCCTTATTGTAAAAAATATAACGACGGATCACACACAGGTATCGAAGTTGTGTTTATCGAATCCTGTGCAAAATTTCAGGGTCCTGATAGCGGACTCTCTGATTTGTTCGATCATTGTTCTTTTGTTAGTCAGCTAAACTATATAAACGTTTCACTCGTTAAGTTGATGTAGATTAGTACCTAATAATTACAAGAATAATAACTCTATTTAGCATTTTAATGACCTATTAATCACACGGAACTTTCACATACCTAAGTATTTGAATATGAATTATTACTTTGTTGATTACTAGGACAGCGTCATTACAAGTATTTGTCTATTGGTTTACTAATTACAATCATAATACAAACAAAACGTAATAAAATGAATTTTATTTCAGCACCTTTCAGTAAGTTTATGCAGTATCTTGTCATGCATGGTGCTGCGTGAGAATGTGTTGCCCATATTGCGATATTTGCAATATTACGATCATGATTTATTAGTCAGCGCAATGACAATAAATTTATCATATTGACAGAAGACGGTTTTCTGTTACCTGTAAATGCTGCAATAGTGTAACGTTCCATTGCTGTACAAGGAGTTGTTGTTTGCTCCATATAATTGTTCTTCAGCTTCTTTTTCATAATGACTCCTGCGGTCGTGTTCACTCATTTTACATTGAAACTGCACTCAGATCACACTCATCACTGTTAATTCACTAGAAAACCGAGGGAAAGTTCGGCAGGACATAGAGAGCGATAGGGTATGTCCTGCTTGGGCGAGTATTGTTCAATAACTCGTGTTGTTATGAGGACAGCAAACGGTGCGATCGCAATAACGACTGCCGGGGCGGCACGCGTGTCCAATGGACGCCGATTCTTTATTGTCTTTCAAAGGACTAAATGTGAATATTAATTATTTGAGAATGTATTCTTTCTCTTTGCTACAATGTAAAATTCGTTGACTTTTGAGTAGCAAGTAGTGCGTCTCTAATGTATACAAAATCATGATTGTGTTTCGATTGTCTTTCCAAAGTTAATCAGACATAAACAATTCGGATTAATGTGGTGAGCTGGGTGTTCTCAATATATCTCCTTACTAGGTAAGGGGGATGTATCCATCTTTGAACGACTTAGGTACAATAAAACCGATAATAATAAGGCTCAAGTAGGGACGAAGCACTTGTCGCGAATAGATGGTGCTGCAACTGCGAGCAAGGCTGCAATAACTTTTGAGTTTGCATAAAGTAAGCTGTAAGGGAAGCTCGCATACAGAAGCCCCACTAAGTGGACCGCCAATTAGGATTTTTTGATACTTATTTTTATTGAACAAGTGAGCAAAGTTCTCAGAGTCGTATTTCGACAGACCTTAACGTTTGAATGTGAATTTATTTATTTAATAATTACATTGCATTGCACATGATTCATTCCATACAAAAAAACATCACATTCGAAAAGTTTTGCAGACATTACGAGGAATTCTTATTACAGTTATATCGGAATTAACCACAAGTGCGGAGAGGGTCGTGCTCCTGCAGTTGAGACAAAAGACCTGACAATGATGGTAATTTTGATAAACCTTAAGTGGTTTTTTTATAGTGAATTTTCATGGATTTTCCAGTATCCAATGAGCACGTGCACCGCTCGGCGACGTCGAGTTCTTCGTTCTGCAGCAGTAAGCATGTGAAATTACATCGCCCGGCACTCTAATTGCTATGTGATCGCCACCCGCCTTCTCTAATGAAAGTTACTTTCCTGATTCAATTCCTATTATATTTATAAATTGTATAGTATTTAGTTTTTTCAAGCTCGACCACTTTAGTCCATAATTTGCTTTTATCAGCACCACCTGACTGGTGGAAAAGGCCTTGGGCTTTAAGTCCGCATGTATTTTTTTTAAAATAAAGGTAATAAAGAATCACACTAACATTGTAAAGACGAAAGTTTGTGAGTGAGTGTGTGTGTGTGTGTGTGTGTGTGTGTGTGTGCATATTTGTAACTTTAACCAATTTAGATAAGGTATGCAGGAAGCTGACACCCTGCATTAACACTCAGTTAGCCTTTCTGTTAATTTGTGTTCTGTGATCACTTGTAAAGATGAACACACAGTTTCCTTCTTTAAAAAATAGGCACACGAATTCAAATCCTGCTCCCTACTAACGATGCTCCATTGTCCAGCTAGACATCCATACAATTAATTTTATGATTTAATCTGAACGAATTTTTATATTGACAAGGAAAATACATTAGGGCACTTGATGGTAGGGTACATATTTTTTGCCTTCCGTGCCCTTTTTTCGCATGCATTATCTTAGGTCTAATCGCAGGTTTCATGTTTTTTTTGTTCATTCAAATGCATTATTGTAGTTAAAAGTAGATGTTAATTAACAACAAATGAAAGCAGATCATCTAAAACGAAATATATATAGCAGAATGTTTAGTTTGAAAGTTTTAAATCATGGACCAGTACTATTTATAAACGAAACGACCTTCTGAACATTCTCTAGACTCGAGCATGTCTTGTACACATTTAAGGCGCACGCACGCCGCCCACAGTATAATGTAATCTTGCTCGGATATCGGTTTATATAAGTGCCATTTCTTGTTTCGAATTATTTCAATAGGTGTGTGCTATATTGAACAATGCATTTAGGTTCACACCACACAAGTCTTTTACAGTGCAGAGCGTAGGACACCCTTCTATGTTGTCTGACGGCATATGGTCCGACCAACCTAGTAGTGGGATGAAATCATAAGCAAGATTGCAGGAAATTGCAAGATGCAGGCCGCAAATCGATCGTTTTTGAAATTTTGCAGGAGGCCCATGTCCAGAATTGGACTTCCTGTGACTGATATGTTGATGATAATTAAGTGTTTTACAGACTGTTGCTAATAAACTTATAAGATTAAATATAGTCACTTTCAATGATACTTATACGAGCATTTCGATACGCATACGAGAATAAGTTATGTTGAATACTTTTTTAATACATCAAAATGGATATCCTTTCCTTGGCTAATGGGTACATACTATCAAATCTTTATCCCTAATGAGGCAGACAGAGCATTTTAGTTCTTGCAGCTCTTAGCAGACAGAGAGAGCCCAGGGCCGCCGGCCGCAAGAGTCAAAGGCCACTTTTAGCGTGATAGTCGGGAAAAAGGAATCAAATTAGTGATGGGTTGCTAGCCGCATCGCCTATTAACATGATTCGCATTTTCGTCTATTCTCTTTATCGGCTTCTACGATCTGCGTCGCAAGAGAAACAGCTGGTACATTCTAAGTTTTTACTTTTCTCCCAGACCAGCATAAAAGAGAGTAATGGGTAAACTTTGCAAATTAGTTACAAAACAGCGTGTTTCCAAAATTCACGGTTTTTCTATTTCCCCATGCTTTTGTAAAATATTATCCTCTTTCATATCAAAAACAGTTTCTGTTATAACCAACGCTTTATGTGATCACCGCATTAGTTACACCAGTAATAAAAGTTATACATGGACAAACATAAAATGTAACATAATAGTAGTGTGAATTTTATTAGTGACTTCATAAACAGCTGGCTTTATAGCTGGCGTCAGTGCTGTACCCAAAGGATTTCTAACAATAGATTGCAGATCATTCAACGTCTTACGAGTGCACGAAACCTTACGAAAGCCTTCTTAGGTGTCTGTTGTGTTTCTCGTTAACGCCAACAAATACATCCAATGTAATAATAGGTTAGTAAAGATCTCTTCTTATTTACTTTCGTTTGTGGAGGTAAGTGAAGCTGCCTTCATTCCTCTCTTCTCTCTGCCATCTTTTTGACGTCCTGTAAAACATGACTCCTAACTTTTCTTTAATTTGTTAGAAAAACTTTATCGCCGGTCTTTCTTTGCCTCTTCTTCCTTCTATTTTTCCCTCTAATATTCTACTATTTTCAATGTTTTTTTTAAATATTTCGTCTGTCTTCTACTCTTTTTACTGCCTCCTCATTGCTCTCTCTATTCATATATCTTGTTTTAGCTTTTCTCCAAATTTCGAATGCTTCTATTATTTCTCTGTCCTTTTTCCTAATTGTCTACTTAGTAGAAATAATTTTCCCAAACTTTATCCTCCCCATTTTAGCACGAATTCAGTTGCTCTGTGCTGTGCAGTGTTCTGATTGGATTGCTTCTTAGCTTTTAATTCTCCTAGTCCGTTTTTTAAAGAGAATTCTTATAAGGAGAGGTATACTTTTCTGAGTTCAGCAATGCCACTTGGTACGAATATTATACACGTCTACCCAAGCCCAAAACGCCCGGGAGCCAGATGGAACTCCGCGTCATGAGGAGGGGAGGGGGCCCAAAGTACAGAGCTCCCGGCGCTCAGAAAAAAATTTCTGGCGGAATTGTTTGGACATTTGAATTAAGTTTGGTGTCGTTTTCAGGTAACCAGATGATGCCCAGTTCATTCCTCATACCAGTTCTTTTAGGGTTCCGTAGCAAAATATGACGCAATACTTAAAATACTAAACCTTTTGTAGTAACGTAATGTAAACAAACCCTTATATTTTTATATTTTTGTATGAAACTTGGTTTATAAAAAATACTATCCGAGAGCCCGTTTAATGCAAATTATAAAAATATAAACAATAAATATACTTTTATCTATTTCCAATGTAAAATAAAATAATTATTGCATATACCTAATAGAGCCGCATAGAACGGTTTATCTTCGAACTACTATATGAAACTTTTCATTTGTCCTTTCTGGCTATCACGACTGGTGGCGTTGGATTCCTTGTAACGCTCAAAACCTGAAACTCTCTGTTATAGAGTGCTTAAGGGGCGGAGGGGGGAGGGGGAGGCAATCAAAGATGGCGGAAGAGCAGTTTGGTTTTCACGCCATAATTCCATAAGTACTGGACTGATTTCCAAAATTTAAATGATTTCTCAAAGGCAATAATATGCTCCATGTTTTGTCTATATACATCTTAGATGTATTTATTACAGTTGATGAGCTTTGTTAAATGAAATGTTGAAGCTACAGAATTTTTATTTACATCTAGAAGTGCCCGCGGGCTTTGATCCACATGGGAATTTCAGGATAACACTATCCTATATCCTTTCCCGGGTCTAAAACGATATCCATGCCAAATTTCATTTAAATCGGTCCAGTCATACACGCTTGATGGAGTGACCAAGGGAAATAGGGATTTATTTATACATATATAGATTTCCTCCACAATAACAACAAGCTAGCGTTTGGAGCGATTACATTTGGTACTGCAAGATTTCAAGCATCTACATCTAATCAATTCTAAGCATGCTTGAGCAGCCATAGGACTTTGGGTCCACAGTGGCACCCAAACTTCTCCTTTTCCCTGCCAACCCCATTTAGATGGGCAAGGAATATTCAGATTTTTCATAAGCACTGCCCCGAAACCTAAACAGCTTGTAAAACTGCCCTTAAGGTATGTTGTTTGAGAGCAGCCTCTGTAGGAGGCAATTTTTCGATTTGCCTGTCCTTCTTATCCAACAGCTCCCCGAGTAACAGCTAAGTAAGATACTAGATGATTCGGCTTAAATAAATAAATAAATAAATAAATAAATAAATAAATAAATAAATATATAGGGACAAATTACACTGATTGAGCTAGCCCCAAAGTAAGTTCGAGACTTGTGTTATGGGATACTAACTCAACGATACTATATTTTATAACAAATACATATGTTAAGTTCATATGTTGAGCCCATAAACGTCAAAAATATTTGGGGATTATGCTACCAATGCATTTTCATCCTTTCTGATTAGAGAACTATCTAATGTCAAAAGACTGGACGTGATTGGTGACTGGAGTTTGAAGAATGGCAGCTCGAGAAAAACGCGGTTCTGGCAAACGCTTACAACCACGCAATCAATAGTTAGCGAACATACAAGGATTCCAAAAGGCTAACTTTCTTCGTGAAGGATCAAACAAAGAAGAGCTATACCATCTTTTGTCGTCACATTGTGACTCAAACATGGGTAAACAAGCACTTACGAATGGGTAAAGAATTCATCATAACTGTAGATAATGATTTATTTTTCTAATAAAAAATCAGAATATTCCTTACCCATATGAATGGGGTTGGCAAGAAGAAGGAAAAGTTTGGGTGCCACTGTGGACCCAAAGTCCTATGGCTGCTCAAGCATGCTTAGAATTGATTAGATATAGATGCTTGAAATCTTGCAGTACCAAATGTAATCGCTCCAAACGCTAGCACGTTTTTATTGTGGAGGAAATCTATATATGTATAAATAAATCCCTATTTCCCTTGGTCACGCCATCACGCGTGTACGGCTGAACCGATTTAAATGAAATTTGGCATGGATATCGTTTAAGACCATGGAAAGGACATAGGATAGTGGTATCCTGAAATTCCCATGTGGATCAAAGCCCGCGGGCACTTCTAGTTGTAAATCAAATTCTGTAGCTTCAACATTTCATTTGACATAACTCATCAACTGTAATAAATACATCTAAGATGTGTATAGACAAAACATGGAGCATATGATTACCTTTGAGAAATCATTTAAATTTTGGAAATCAGTCCAGTACTTATGGAATTATGGCGTGAAAACCAAACTGCTCTTCCGCCATCTTTGATTGCCTCCCCCTCCCCCCTCCGCCCCTTAAGGGTCCTCCCCGCGCTAACGACCTTGAAAACACAAAAAAATTAATTTCTCTTTCTGTAAGTAAGATTATTAGAAACCCTCCTACAACTTTTTAGCTAGTATCCTGAAGTTTCATTAGAACCTCGAAAATCATTGAAATAAAATACCCTGAATTTTCCTTTGCAAAAAATACTAAAAACGGCCATTTTTGACTTTTTTTGTAAAGGTTTCTAAACCGGATAGTATTTCAATGACTTTCGAGGTTCTAATGAAACTTCAGGATACTAGCTAAAAAGTTGTAGGAGGGTTTCTAATAATCTCACTTACAGAAAGAGAAATTAATTTTTTTGTGTTTTCAAGGTCGTTAGCGCAGGGAGGAGCCTTAAGCACTCTATAACCGAGAGTTTCGGGTTTTGAGCGTTACAAGGAATCCAACGCTACCAGTCGTGATAGCCAGAAAGGACAAATGAAAAGTTTCATATAGTAGTTCGAAGATAAACCGTTCTATGCGGCTCTATTAGGTATAAGCAATAATTATTTTATTTTACATTGAAAATAGATAAAAGTATATTTATTGTTTATATTTTTATAATTTGCATTAAACGGGCTCTCGGATAGTATTTTTTATAAACCAAGTTTCATACAAAAATATAAAAATATAAGGGTTTGTTTACATTACGTTACTACAAAAAGTTTAGTATTTTAAGTATTGCGTCGCATTTTGCTACGGAACCCTAAAAGAACTGGTATGAGGAATGAACTAGGCATCATCTGGTTACCTGAAAACGACACCAAACTTAATTCAAAAGTCCAAAAAAATCTGCCAGAATTTTTTTTCTGAGCGCCGGGAGCTCGGTTCTTTGGGCCCCCCTCCCCTCCTCCTGACGCGGAGATCAATCTGGCTCCCGGGCGTTTTGGGCTTGGGTAGACGTGTATAACATTCGTACCAAGTGGCATTGCTGAACTAAAAATTGGCGTACTTTTTCCCCTTAAAAAACGGACTATCCAATTCAAGCAGCATTCAAGGATGTCAAAAACCATTCAAATTAGACAGATCATAAAATAAAACGTCACAAAATAAATTTTTCATTGATCATATCCATTTTCAACACGATTTTACATTTATCAATGGAGAAAAACAGACATTAAGACCGCTTTTTGACTTTTAAAAAAGCATGACGTCACACTTTTGTATTTCATATAAATCTTATACAAAATGTTTGTTTTAAAGTTTAGAAAAAAGTGTCTGATTTGACTTGTTGTTTGACAGTGGTTTTACGCCAGAAATGCTATTTTTGAAACGCGGAGTCATCTAAACGAATGTTCTAGAGTCTGTGCGGAAAGAGAACCGTCGTGGCGTAAAATCAAACTAACAAAATCTTTTTTATATGACAACCCAACACGCATCTGTCAAATGACAAACTTTACGTCATCTTTGTTTACCGTGTTGTTTTAACGTGATTTTTATTTTAAATCATTTCAAAAAGGGGAAATCCTTTACCCAGTCCTACAAGGGAAATAATATTTAATATTATTATAGGTTTTGCCAAAAAGAAAAAGCGGCCAGACACAATTATCGACTTAAACAAAGTCATGGAACGTGTGGCGGCGATGTGCGGTATGTAGAAAGTTATTTTAAATGTTTTAGATTTCCTAGGTAACCCCCAGACACCGACATTTTATATTATGTATAAATTAAGAAGAATTCGCATTAATATATAAGAATACATGTTTATTTTGTTTCAATCAAAGTTTTTGATAGCAGGTATAAAGAGTGTTGATACTTTAAATTTATTATGCGTTTAGATAAACTTGCCCTATTTTTTTCAGGTTTGAGTAAAGATACAGTATCTAAAATAAAAAAGAAGGTTCCTCAAATAACGGCGTGTGGTGCAAGAATTTATTATAAATAACTGTAACAGATTCGAGCAAATCAAGTTCAGAAGAAGAAAATTCTTTGGATCTCTATAGTCTATCCGATGATAGTTCAAACATGTCCGGCATTGAATATTTAGGATAAGACTTTGATTATGGTTCTGATCAATAAATTAATAAATATATTATTGTTTTAAATTTATTTTTTATGTCTACCTAACCTAAAGGCTAACGATGAAGATAGCATCTGAAAACATATAAAAATATATTTTCATTTACAGCCATTACATGTAATGTAAATGATATATAAAAATATAATTTATCCATTAGCATCCAATAGCCGTCATAGTTTCAAAATATCAAGAACTTTATAGTCGCACTATAATGACACAACAGTGTTGTCAACATAACAAATACGGATATTAAACACAACTGCGCCCTCAAATCCTACGACGGTTCTCTTTCCGTACAGACTCTATGAATAAAGTTCGTTGAATAAATTCTAAACGAATTTTCCATACAAAAAACCGTTCGTGTAGTGACTCCGCGTTTGAAAAATAGCACCTCAGGACGCCTGCTTGACTCTAACCCTCCTTGAATATATTGATCTACCCATAATTTACCAATCTTTATAAACAGCTGTATAAGTATAAGCACTCTATGCAAAGGCTGTATCGCTCGGCGCCCGCGTCGCAAACAATAGATCACTCAATGTCGTTCGAATGCACGAAAACTTACGAAAGCCTTCAAATGTATCTCGTCGGCGCTAACAAGTCGTGTCGTGTGGTGTGGCAAATCATATTCATTTACACGTTAGTGTGGCATTCCAAAAACCTTAGGTGAGCCTTCGATGGCAAAATTTGGTCTTGTTTTAAATTGGCTAAGTTAATATTGGAATGTCAATTTTTGGTAGACATATTCTCAATAAATTAACCTTATGAATTTGTTTTCATTTGTAACTCAATAATGATTTTATCTATGTACGTATTTTTTATAAAATATACACCACAACACCACAATATATACCATAAGTCCCATAACACAAGTCTCGATCTTGCTTTGGGACTAGCTCAATCTGAGTGAATTGTCCGTATATATTTGATGAGTTGACTAATAAAACTTGGGATAATCGTGATAAGGTCAAATGCAATATAAAATATATAGACGGTACCATTTTGTCTTTTAAAAGAGACAAAAGACATGTCAATGTAATGTAAAAACCCACCAAAACGGAATCGTAAATTATTTGCCATCTATTCAACGTTGGCTTCTATTACTTCAAAGCTGGTACATTTGAAAAGAATGAAAGAAATCCAATATGTTTAAAAATGGCTGTGATCGTTCGATTCGGTCTCGCACCATAAGTTGATGATGTTTGTTATGCTAAACGTCGCCTTCAGATTCATGCCCATTTACCGAATGCCCAACGCTGGCGGTGGCAGGGTCAATGACCGGCCATTCGTAAAGGAAAAAGCATAAAGCTGTCTGCTTGCATTTTAATTTGGCTTAACTTTATGTTTCCATACATGCGTTCTTTTTTAAAATTACGTAATGTAATTATGACCTAATAACGTCATTATTTAACTTAGGTTGAATTTTCCTCAATTAAAACAAGCTTTTGAGGCTTGTATTTGTTCTTACTTTTTGTTCGTACAAAAGTAACGGTATGATGAGTAACAAATATGTACTCGCTCCTTCAAAAGACATCAACGATCCGACGCCTACAAAAGACATCAACGAGCCGAAAAAATATTTATAATTGTGTTTTACACATTTACATACTAACGTTTACATACTAAAAATTCCCTAAAATAATATGAAATGCAGAAATTTAACACAATATTTCTTTGTCATAAATAGATGTGTTAAGATTGTTTTCACAACTTGGTGTATACGATAAATAGATGATAAAGCGTAAGTTTACTGAATTTACGACCAACTATTCATATTTGCTGGAAAATAATCTCTGTTTATTTTTACAATGTCCTTCAAAGTCTTAAATGATTTTACAGATAGAAAGATATATTAGTAGACACTTAGTCATCTTTTATTCGTTCGTATATTTCCAAAGATGTTATTGTTATTTTTTTATTCGTGAATTTCTCAAAACACTGCGTTCACTCATTTTGATGCCTCTTTACAGAAGTCAGCTTGTTCAAATCTGGTTCTTAAGATCCGCTTTAGGTTCTAGTTCTCGAGTCGAAAGCCTATTTTCTATTTGGTAAATTGGTGACATACATAGAGAACTTCCGTTCTGTTTAGTACTTCATTATTCTGTAGTGAAATATTTGATGTGCGGCCCTCAGTAAAGTGGTGCGATTTTTCAAACGCGGAGTTACTAAAGAAATGATTTTTTGTATGGAAAAACTATTCGTTTACATATGTGACTACGCGTTTCAAAAATGGCACTTCAGTGCAGTGATTGCGGCGCGATCCCATCCCGTATGCTGCGCACGCGTGACCCCGCCGTCCCGTGTACAGCACAGATACAATATGCCTTTTTTTCTACTCCTGTACTGTTATGTGTCTTTTAAATAGTCACGAACACTAATATAAGAACATAGATTCTATAGTCCCTATAACAGCACATGTGTCGTTATTTCGCCAAAAATATACTCCTATAAGGAGCTAGAAGTTTTTTTTTAGATCTACCATACTGCCAACTAAAATAGTCACTAAGAAGACATCAATTAAAAAATTAAGTTTACTAGATTACATATGTATACTAATATTATGTCAAATTTTTTTTTTTTTTTTTGTTTAGTTTCGTATTTAATTTAGTAAATATAGTCGTAGAAAAGTATTATATGCAACTTTGTATAAGTAATTACGTCAAAAAATGCTTGATGGCGTCTTCTTACCTGTGCCACTCGCATTTTTTGACCCTCGTTAAGGCCCATTTAGACGGTGCAAGTTTCTTGCGTGTTGCATACAATTTTATTGAAGCAATAAATGATTTGTATGGCTGACATTTCGTTTAGACCATGCAAGTTGTCTATTGCTGCAATAAAATGGCATGCAACGGGCAAGAAACTTGCACCGTCTAAATGGGCCTTTATACAATTGTTGCAGAAATACTATTATTTTACTACCGAAGTACTCGCTAGATAACGTTGATGTCAAATTCTACGTGACAGTATACGAGAAAATAGATCAATGAGGCGTTTTCTTTTAAAAAAAACTATTAGTTCACGTGACATAGATGCCGCCAGCAATCACATCAGAGATATGGGACTCACATAAATAGATCTGTCAATGAATTCATATAAAATGTTCATAGTGAGAGTTTGTCTTTGGAATCAAAAAGAATATAATCACTACGTTTTGGAATATTTAATATTTTTATTTTATTAAATTCAGTTAAAAATATATTCTTGTTTGTAAATATGTATTTTTTTTACTTAAATAATAGCAAAATACAAGATTGGTTAATTAATTACAAATTTACTACAAGTACCTATTGAACCAAAGGCCTCTTTCATTTTTGACGGAACGAAGCGCCATCTTTTGACAATGTTTCTAAAATCATTTTTTTTTCCTCAGGAAAACGCCTCATTAGATCTTTTGGTCAATAATTCGGTTTAACTCACGTGTGTGGTCGATAAAGGCCGACCAATTTCGATCGACTCGTCCTTTTCCGACTACACTACGTCTTGTTAAGTTATTTAGTTGTGTCATCTCACGCTACTTTTTAAAATATTACAGATCTTTTGGTTTTCATTCACTCGGCATGATCAGTCATCATGACACTTTTTAATCATTAGATTAGGTTGATGATAGTCATTCGTCGTGTCGTTTCCGGCAGAGTCGAATAGGGCCACTCCAAGTTCTTAAGCAATAATAGATATACAAGCTAAACAAAGCTTAACATCAATGAGCCCTCTCCAACCCGTCTGGCCAGCGTGGAGGGTGTAGGGCAAAGTCCTCTGGCGGCTCTGGCCAAGTATGGCTCTGGTAGTATGAAAGGGTTATTCTCTGGCACAAATATATAAGATGAAAGGGCTCAATCTAGAATTGGTATAGCTCTCACGTTAAAATACTTCTATAGGTTCCCCTTTTTTATTCATCACCAAAACAATAATTGAAGATATACTGTTATATACATTGTCCTGCTAGATTTTATTTGAGGCTTTTATTTGATAAATTAATTATTGATAAGTGAAATGGGAAAGTTTAAATTTACGTGAGTTAAATTAATTCTTAATAAAATTAACAAACTGATCTCGCATAAAGTTTTCCACTGAACAACGCTGAATGAACGCTTAATCAAAATAATTATATTAAATTATAATTTTGGTATAGCTCATTTAAAGTTATTAATAGCGACGATGGCCGTGGATTGGTAAAAATGAATTTAAATGTTTCACTCCGAAGGTTCTGGTTTCGGTTCTGATTGCCTAATGTGGGCCATTCAAAGGTGCCTCTTAATTAATAAATTACGAGTAACAAGAGTTCATTATAAATGATTATATAACATACACCATCATACGCTTGGAAGTAAAGAAACAATAAGATAGACAAATTGATAAAATCTCCGTCTGAGGTCATAGAGCGAAGTGGGGCGCAAAAATGTGGCGCAGTCGATTGATCGAAAGTTGTGTCGTCAGAGTTGTCAACCTTGGCATTTGAGCGGGTTCCGGACACGGTGCGCGAACTAAAAATATGACAGATACGACATTAACAACGTGCGCTTTATCCATTTTAATATAATTTATTTACCTTTATAACAAAAAAATTAAGTTCATTCAAGTTGATGAATTATTTTTAGATAATGCCAGCTGGCATAATTCTGTCTCTAAAATATGGTAAACAGCGTAAGACGGCCATTTTTAACTCTGAATATAAATAAGGGTTGTTATAAACTCTTTCATATCGTAAGTTCCAAACAGATAATCTGACTTTGATTAAATAATTTAAAAGGTGACTTCACCAATAATGTCTCTGTTAGTCAAGGTTCCTATTACGACAGCGAAGCGATACATCTATTATAATGACTGCTCATTTCAAAAATTGGATTACTGCCCTAATCAGATTACTGCGGCAAAGTCGACTGCTTCGCTACTAAGTAACATTGCTAAAGATCATAATCTACATACAAGAGTTATCTTTCTGTAACTTTTAATATTTTATAGTCAGTGTGACCGATCGGCAAATGTGAACCGACCTCTAACAAAGCGAAGCACGATTCAACTCCATTTAATTTATTTTGTGGAGTCTAGGTCTCGCCACGACTGGTTTGTAGATGCTCTTTGTTGATGCAAACATATGGAGTCAAGTGCAAGCATTTCTGGTTCTACAGCGTACAAAGAGAATTGTACATTTCAGTCTCTAAAGCTTTTAAGATTAATCTCTACCACACACGAATAGAATGTATTCTTTTTAATTTGTTTTCATACACATTTGTATGTGTATGAAAGGTGATACCCTCAGTAAATCATTATCTTTTATCATAGGGCAAAACTATTCCAAATCAGATCAGATTACGGTCTTGAAACAGTTTTGTTTCACTTTACTAGTTTCCTAGAGGCTGTGAGTACTATAAGATACAGATAGCGACACGAAACTCTAGCGCTGACCGTAATTGACAGAAGTCAAAAATTAGTACTGTACCCGTGCGCAGTATCCCCTCTACATTTCACTCAGCGCTAAACTTACATACCGCTACTTGTATAAATGCCGAAGCATAGGTTATTGTTATCATAATAAACATTAAAGGTGGTCTAATCATCAATGTTAACCCACGAGGCAGACAAAGAAAGTTGAGCAACATTCTCAAAATAACTCAACAGGTTTATCAAATCTGAAATGAGATTTATCACTATCTCAGAATGATTCTCAAACGTGATTCGTGAGTGAGAGTCTCTCCGTAGACGCGGAACCGCCAAGTCGCCGTGTGGTGGCGATTGCTCAAGACCAGAACAACGCACTATTGCGTGGTTTGATGGGAAAATAATGTGTCACTACCCTGCTCGGGCACATTAACAGCATTGCTATGTGTACACGCATTGTGGACTAATTATAGTTAATCACACAATTAAATAATTTCACAATATTGTTTTTCTTTAGTAGGTATATGACTAATCAAAGTTTTCTTAAACGGCAAAAGTAAACCTGGGAAAACATAGAATTAATCAATAAACTCTGGTAATGCTTTATTATGAAAATTTCTACATTTATATTAGATGTGTACCTTTTGTGTATTATTATTTATATTTATTTAGAATTACATAAATACACCTTCTGTGTGATTTATATATTTTTTTCATCTCATCTACTCGAAAAACGGTGTTTTCATCCCAAAACATTTGGAGCTAAAGTTACTGGTTATTCTCGCAGAATTAAAACGTGAAAATCTTACGGGAATAAAACACGATTTGAAAACGGAACGCGAGTGGAATCCATGTTATATGAGCCAAAAACAAAAGAATTTAGTTTTAATACAATAAAACAATTGACACAGATTTCGTATCTTTTTAAATTTGGAATACTATCTTAATATCATCGTCAACATGGATGAATGTAGGTAAAAATGTTTATGTTCTTTGCTACGAAAAAGGACAAAGGAATAATTTTAAAAGCGCATTTTTTTTATTTAAAGTACTTACAGAAGTTTTAGGTTATATTGTTTTGAAACTAATTATTTGTGTAAATTTGAATTCTTTTGCGAAGTTTAAGCTGATAGTGAAAATCAAGTTTATAGTTATTATAAAAATAAAAAAATATACGACCACGCAATCAAAGTTATAAGCTTATGAGAGAACATTATTTTAGAAGATGGTTCTGAAAAAATATTTCTTAGTATTTATTGAATGAAAACTACACTAAATAAAGGTTAGTACTAGTCGGAGTTTTGATTAGGTATTGCTGATGTTCTATTTTTCTATATATTCTGTTTTGTATCTATTTGCTAGTTTTTCTCATAGATGGCGATGAAAAGTAGAGTGTGCTACTCGCCTACGGTAATATTTTTATCTCGGGCGTTATACGTGAATCCTTCGTTTCGCTCTGGTTTTAAAGTAGCGCCCTCGACTTAAAAGCATTTCCTTTACGCCTTGTAGCAAAATCTGCTATACATTACAGGACTATTTTTTTTATACAAGTGTTATAAAAATAAAAGTAAAAAACCCTATCTTTTGTTTCGATTTTTAAACCATTCCCTCCAAATGCCTTCAATACCACAAGTTTTTATAATAAGAGGTATGACGTGTAAAGCCAAATTCTGACGGCATGTAATGATGTCATACGTTCAGCGTGGCATCTCCAAATCCACGCAATCGAAGTTGTATTCTCCCGCTATTGGCAAACACAAGATGACTAAGAACATCTCAAATTCTGAAAGCGATTTGTAGACATCGTTCGACCTTTAGTTTAATATTCTCTCGTGAGCTTGACTGTGCCGTGTCAATGTTTCGAGATATTTACAGCGTTTACTATATTACGCATACGTCGTGCGAGATTTCTCCTCAATAACAACAAACGGACCGTTGTTAGTTAACTTTTTAACACTTGGCAAAAAAGAGGGGCGTTATAGGACTGACTGTCTGTGTGTCTATCTCTGTGGCATCGTAGCGCCAAAACGAATGGGCTGATTTTGATGAAACTTTTTTTATTTGAAAGATAGATAGGACTTGAGATCGATAGAGTTCTTAGCTATGTTCGATGGAAGTCAATTCAGCGGATCAAAAGATATTCTTTTTTTATATTTTTTTTTCTGGCCTGTAAACTAGTTAACATATACTAACCTGCCACCATAGATCTCATTGGCCAAGGGTGTGAGCTCATCGTCGGAGTTGTCGCTGCCGTCGTCGCGGCGCTTCCCTCCCGACGCCGCCATTTTTGTTCAGTCTGGAATATAGCAAATATTAAATAAGTTTCTGCAGTCAAGACTACCACGACTATACGACTAGTAACGGTCTTTAAATAACTAACCGTTTTCCTCTATGTTAAAGAAACTTGATTGAATTTTGGGCAAAGTTATCCCCCTAAGATTCTATCTCTTACGAGTACTTCTCATAGCCGCAAAATGATTTCCTGAAGGTAAACGACGCAAGAGAAACAGACCATATACTCGCTGGAATTCTGGAATTATGAATTTAAGAAGCACAAAAGTTTACGCTAGTTATTACGGCTATTTGGGATTCCATTTAAAGAAATGGTAGAATTATTCTTGAAAAAAAATAGCTGGTTGTTCAATGGAATCCGGTAACCCAAATCGCAATTGGTTAGGTATCTATTTATTATAAAAAAATACACGCAGCTTTCTATTTAACTCCACTTTTCACTATCACGACTAAAGTAAGCCGTGATTAGATAGTAAACGCTACCTATAACAGTTATCATTTGTTCATTTAACTAAATGTTTAGTTCACTGCAGATGAACTACACGGTTTTAACTTAACTACTATGAACCATATTTTATCAAAGTAAGAATACATAAGCATCTACTTATGAGTAATTAATAGTAGAAACCGGAAACGAACACTATTGGCTCATATCCTTTAACCCTCAGTCGAGCAAGTCAATTCAACCGCGAACTAAAAGAAACCTACTTACTGGAAATCCCAGCGATTTGGACTATGGCGCCCGGCCGTGTTGCCGTGAATCACAGCACAAAGCGAATTCCTCACCCAGCTCCGACCTTGCCGGTCATTCATCTCTCCAGCATTTATGGAGGCATTCACTTGATTTATTTTATGTACAAAAATACCTTATTTTTGTAAGAAAGAACACGGATTCTAATTTGTACGAGTAAATACATAAAAAAAATCCCGAAACATGAACCAAACTTTTAAAATGTTGTATTTACGTAACTAAAATACCTAATGTTGTATTACGTAACTAAAATACCTACACAATTTTTTACAACATATAGTAGACACTTTTTACAAGACTTCCTATTTGCGCCACAAGAAATACGGATATAAATACCACATACCAGGAACAAAGTTAATACGAGTATTCATTTGTACCAAATATCTTGGTCTTGTTCAGAAGCTTGCGACGCGGGCAGGGCGGCCGAAGGTCAGCGACTTGCGCTTGCGCCGCCGGACAATACGCCCTGCCCTCGCCTCTACACTTTTTGTTCATAGACCACATCTAGCTATAGCCAGATTGAAACCACTTTCTATACCTTGCTCAATGCTTGATATCGACCTACCTCTAGTCTAAGGCAACTTTATCCAGTCTTTATAAATATATTTTAGTAACAATATTATGTATCAGAATGAGTCAAATTCATATTATGTACTCGTCTTGCTTCTTTGTAACCTTACAGCAGAATTATAAAATGTCTATAACATGTATGAAAAGTCGAATACTAACTAAGAAACCTCGACAAATAGAAAATTTACCACTTAAGCAATATTGTAATTTTGATTGATAAACTTTGCTTAAGTGACTAGGTAAATTGAAATAACTCAAGTTCCTCTGATGAGTAAGTTTGATGGAACACCGATTTTATTGTAAACTAAAGATATTATTGTAAGTGTTCAACATAGGTTTCAGATGTTTCAAGCTGCCTCTGACATAGCTTGATGACTTCTAGGAGCATTTAAAGCAGCCAGACGAGACCAATAGCTCTTTCGAAGATAATATGTTGAGATCATGCCGCTGCGATACAAGTTATCATAACCAGATAAATATTCTGCAACACTGGTGGATTACGTTAAATGTTATTACGCAAGCAACTTTTTAAGCTAATCGATATCATTCGCTAACAATCGTTATGTTCTTTAGTCGACCAGTTTTCATTCACGTGTAATGTAAATGATAATTTTATCCAATCAAGAGAACAACAATAAGTGTCCAACAGGTTTGATGTCTTGCACAACCATGATCGACGTAATTCAGTGACATTTTTGGGACTAAACTTTCTAGCGCAATAATGAAGCAACTGCACTTGAGTACATTAGAACATCCTGTTGGCATGTTCTATGACTACAAAGAAACGTTTTAATATTGTTTTGTTATTATATAATATGCCACCTGGAACATTATTCCGCGACCGTTTTCGTTCAACTAAAAAACATACATATATTAGGATAGGAAAGATGTAAGGGGCAGAGTAGACCGATTTTAAGGCCTTATGATCCCACCTCTACAAACCATATTTAGCAAAGGCGTAGAATCTCAGAAAATATAACTGGATTAATGAATAGATCCTTGCAGGAGACTTCAGAATTGTGTCAATGGAACGTTTCCTTGTGGTCTAACGATCTTATATATTATCAAAAATGATGGATGATAGAAGTCGTTATACGTTTTTAGTCTATATTTTATCCAATTCGTCATGCATTCGCTCTTATTCACAAGTTTAACGAGCACTAATCGCATTGCTGCCGATGGCCAGTGCAGGCTTACTTTCACTGTTGGCGGCCGCCAGCTACCCCCCTCTGCCCCCCTCTAGTTCCGTATACCCCCCTCCAAGCACCTACTATGCAACACTGACTTACATCGCGCCTTTTCATACAGCTGTTCGAAGTTAAGAAACTGAACTTAAGTAACAATTTACAAACGGTAGTCTCACGACTGTCGAGATACTTTGTTTTCTTGGCATCAATATCTCACAGATGATGAAAAGTTAATGTAAATACAGTAAATGAAAATGTTATTTTATCATGTTGTTTTATTTGAGACACAGTATGACCACAAAATGTTTAACTATATATATCTAAATAAATAAAATTTTCTATTCGATCGCAGGTATAATTAAGAACAAAAGAATCTTTAGTTTCCGTCTAGCAACATAATATTACGAGTTGTTATATGCGATAAAAGTATATATGCATTAGCAACAGAGTACAAATTAGAAAATGCAATTTCAAACAAACACTTATTATAAACGAGACAGCAAAAAATATACTTTTCAAACTCGTAAGAGTTTACTCATATTTATTTAGCTATAAATGTTAATAATATAAACATTTTTTTAAACAAAGCTTTGTCCCTTTATTCAAACTTCTTCATCATATCTTCACCAAATTAATATGGGAACAACTACATAGTAAAGGTATTCAAATTAAAAACTCAAAATCGGTTCTCAATTGGCGAATATATCGCGTAACATAACAACATACAAAACATACACCTTCTTTATTGAAGTCGTTTGAAAATAAGAACTTTGCTACGTAGCGTAGTATAAGAGCCGTAATATAAAAACGTAGTACGGTAGAGTCATGCAATTTGATTTTGATCACCGAATAAACTGGAAAAACGCGTTTAAAATCAATGAATAACTGAATGAATATGGCGTTAATCATTCTAAACTGCGATAGCAGCGAGCGATTATCTAACTATTTATAAAAAGCCTAAAGATTGATACGACAGGTCATGAACTACGTACCTATATACGCAGACGTTTGGCGCTTGACTAATACATACCTATATAAGTAGGTAGATCCTATTTTTTTAATATTTAAAGAAAATATGTATTATATAGAGGTATTATTACATTAAACTAAGATGTTGTAAGTGATGTTGTTTATTATGATTCAGTTTGTAAGATGTATCCCAGAAAAATCTGTACAACATTGAAACAGACAAAAATAAATTTTTTTGAACATATGGCTGACTATAAACTCGTGATCTTAGGATATACTCGTAGAATAAGTTTTATTAATATTACAAAAAAGTTATAACTTGCGCAGCACTTTAACAAACACAGAGGCTCTCTTCTGTATACCTGGTATACTTATCCCGTCTTATTATAAATGAGGACTAAATTTGTTAATTGTTTTAAACCATGATTAACCTCCCATGCTGGTCTGGGACTCCCATGCTGGTCTGGGAGAAACGAAAAAACTTAGAATGTACCAGCTGCTTCTCTTCCCGCGCAGATCGTAAAAGCCGATCGAGGGAATGGGCAAAAATGCGAATCATTTTAACAGGCGATGCGGCTAGCAACCCGTCACTGTATTGATTGCTTTTCCATCTTCTCGCCTATCATGACGCTAAAAGTGGCTTTTGAGTCTTGCGGCCCTAGGCTCTGCATAGAGCCGCATGACCCAAAATGCTCTGTCTGCCCCATTAGGGATAAAGACGTGATAGTATGTATGTATGTATGTATGTATAATTGCTTTCCATAATATTTGTGTTTGTGTAATGTAGAACGACTTAAGTACACTTTGTAATAAAACAACGTGTAGGATGTGACACTTGGTCTTAGAAGGAGGACAGTTTGCCCATTTACCATTAAAATGAGATTTGCTTGATTTTTATTCGTATTTATTTATGTTTAAGTTATAACTTTTAGGGATGCTAGTGGGTGGTTATGTTGAAGATTGACCACTAAAGCTCAATAAAACCACAGAATAAAATACTACAGTTAAAAAGACAACATTCTCAGATTACAAAATAAAGTACAAATTGATTACCGAGTCTGATGGAAATTAAACAAAAAATCTTTGTAATAAAATTTAGTCTAAATAACATACGTTGTTATATTTTAGTAATGTTAGGTACAATTTAAGTCGATTGTAAGCATAATCTAAATAATTCCGAAGTAAATAAAGTTGTAAAACTACAAATTGTAACAAAGCGGCGTGCCAGAAACCTCCTGAAGCGTGTTGGACTGGTGGTCAATAAGTCGCAGGCGGCCTCAAAACAAAGAAATCACTGCATCAAGATAAAATCTATCTTACTCACAAGTAATACAGGTCAATTCAAATTGCACCTATTGTGCAAAGATTCTTTGGAATTCAACTTACATAATACATTTCTGCGCTTTTGGCGGCTAAGGACCATCAGGAAAAATTACTGGGTATAAAAACGTGATATTGTCAAGTTAGAAAATTAGAGAGATGTGTTGTTAACTAAGTATAAAAATGCTTAGCTTAAAGGTGCAATCAAACGGAGATGAGTTGTCTGTTCGTAAGCGAGTGAAGTACTCAGAGTCTACTTGAACAATACGGCGTTTGTATGCATGTATGTTTATTCGACGATACTCAAGTAGATTGAATTGGAGCTTAATGATATTTAGTAGGCGTGTAGAAGAAGCCAATAGAATTGATAAGTTCGAACATGAGCCAAGTCGGTTCGCGTTCACAGTTCGAGACGAACTACTAGTTATTAGTTTTGAAGTCAGTGTATTTTGTTTTTCAGAAATCAAGCTAGTAAAGATTAATCTCTTGCACGTTTTTCACTGATTCTTTTTCTCATGTCTTCTTAATAAAATGTAGGAATATGATGTTACTTACATCACATTCCCACATTCCGCATGCAAACATAAATATCACTCACAACCATAGCAAACCGCCCGCAAATCAATGCTTTACATTATAGGGAACGTCGAACAAAAAATAAGATGAGAGTTTGATAAGAATAGCAATCGGAACAAGATTTTTTTTCTAGCCTGTAGGTGTTGTGTCCCACAGCTGGGCAAAGGCCTCCCCCTTCTTCAACAATAAGAAACAACATAATATAAGGCCTAATAAAATATACTGAAACTACATAGTTCAATCGACATATGTTTCTTGAAAAAGTTTTTCGCCATCACGGAATGAATTCACCCTAAAAATAATTTCAGTATATTTTGTTAGACCTTATACATAAGCAAAAATTTATTAAAGACCGAACCTTATTAAAAAATTGATTCTTAGGTTTTCACTGTGTATGATGATATGCAGTGTGAATGGCTTAAGTACCATTAATTATGTGATTGTATTGTTTGCTAACTATCGATGATCCCTGAGCGAGGCTGCGAGAAAATCTATACAAAAAAGAGAAAGTGGGCCTCGGCGCAAAACAACCAGATTCATTACCACGCCGTTGACAAGGTTTTCTCAAGGAATTTACAATGGACGCTAAAGTAACAACTCTTATAGTAAACAGCAAATTTTGGGAGGTTTATTAGTAATATTTTCAATATTAATGTGGTTTAAACTACAATGTATGTTATAGAAACGTCATTGGAGAGAGAATACTGAAAAAAGTATCTCCTCATCGAAAAAAATGTACATCCGCAGTTGTCACATTCGAACGGGGCGGGTGTACGTATTTTGTTATAAAAGAATCTGTTTATCTATAGAGGTGCACTGGACTTCTTTAAAAGTACACTAAGGTACACTACAGATACTACCTTCCTGCAGAAAAGCAGCTCAATTCTGTGATATAAGTCCTTGGTCCTAAAGCACATATTAAAAGTAAAGAACAGAATGTAACATTTGTACATTTTTTATTTTTAAATTCAATAAAGTTTTTTTCTGTAATCATAAAAATGAGAGAGGAGGGAATCGTGATGCGTCTCAAAGCAGTAATGACTATAATCCGCTCTAAATTAAATTAGAGCTATTAAAATTCTATGAATGATGATAGCGTAGAAACAGTTAGGTACGCTGTAAGTTCAATGCACACGTGAGTTACATTTCAAAAACATAACTGCTATTTTATATGTTACAAGGTTATTTTAGTCTTAGTTTGAATCAAAGTTATGATTACTGTTCTATCAAGTCTAGTAATGCAAAGGTGTTTAATTTTAAAGGCACAAGCCACATATAATCTAGCACGGGCACTGACATGCCACTGGCGTGTTTCATTTCATTCGAACTCTCTACAAAAATAAAATAAATTTAAAAACTATTTATTATCAAACAATCACAGTTCACACAATAGACAATGACAACTTTTACTTTGACAAAAACATTTTTTTATAAATGAAAGTTGAATGTTGAACGGAATGGTACTTCCACCATTCCGTCAACAGAAGATTTAGTGATTGTCATGTAAAACATGCAATTTAATGAACCTCCTGATCATGGCTAAATCCTCATAAAGTGCATGGAAATAAAGTCATACTTTGAACAGTTCGAACATAATCGCCATGGCGCAGCGCACCTCCATCGGACATCCGTGCCATACCATTCGGTGTGTTCACATTTAGAATACGAACTCTGTGGCCTAGTGGTCATCATGCCAGGCTGGCTCACTGGTGATCCCGGGTTCGATCCCCGATCAGGTCAAGATGGAAAAGATATTTTTCTTATTGACCTTGGTCTTGGATGTTTACCTTTATATGTATTTGTTATAAAATAAAGTATCGTTGATTTAGAATCCCATAACACAAGTCTCGAACTTACTTTGAAGCTAGCTCAATTTGTGTGATTTGTCTATATATTTTTTTTATTGTAAGAAATTTTAATGGAATAGAAAGACGCCCGGGCCATGGCAAAGCCCGCACCAGGTTTGATGTAGCTTGCACCTTTGATACCCTGGCCTTCGGAGTCGGTCGGCGCGACATGCGGCGACCGAGCTGCGGCGAGTGAGCGGTGGGCGTGCGTTGAAGTCTTTTGTAGAGCACTAACTATCGCTATCGGAAATATTGGGCCTGATCGAGTTACACAATGATTTTACTGTGTATAACAATTATAGATTTGGTTTTTACATAAGCATACTTTGGTGTTTCATTAATCGCATATTAATTAAAATAAAAGATAAAAAATGATTCGTAGATGTATACTATACTACACAGCCATTAAATTTTGTAAAAAAAATTGCTTCATCATAGCCTCATGAAATCAATTCATGTTCATCCAATGAAAATATTACTAAATATTAAAATCAATACTTTCATCGTCATTATGTAATATACAGTATTGTGTCATGTAATCTTTTGAATGTAATGAAAAATGACCTTTGCAAACCTAAGGCTAATACCTACTCTATTAGAAAGAGTGAGGGTTCAATATTAAACAAAACATATGATTCAAAAATTGCGAATTAGGTCATAATACGATAGAAGTCTGTATAGAAATTGCTCAAGGCAATAAGAAACAAGAGTTGCAGTTTTTACTTAGTAACAGTTATTAGGCTATAAATTATGAAATAGTTTAACCGTTAAATATCGACAAATCGTTACAAGGCGTGTTGTAACGTTGCGTTTTGTTAAATCGTTAACGTGTTTGCTATGTGTGAAAGAAGATAGTATCGTAACTATACTCCGGTTTACACAAGAGATATCGTCCAGAGAAATTCAAGTATATTGAATAAGAATTAGATATCTACGCATTTATGTACATACTAATCAATAAACTTTCAATAGTTACCAACGTCAGGGATAGTTTACGGTGTGTAGTTATTTATTTATTTGATTTATTGCACTTAAAATCATAACTTAAAGTTAGTGGGTATAGGTCATAGGTTTAATGATAGTGATCATTGTCAATTTTTGTCCTATGTTAAAGAAAAGAAATCAGTCTTTTATCAAATTGTGATAATATCATATCTTAACAATGTTAACATTTAATTGGACATTAAAAAAAAGAATAGATTTTACTCTATATTAAATGTTGCGAAAGAGTTAAGTGATCCTGGCTTCACAACTGTTAGAAAAAAAGCTTTACCTACTTTGATACGATATTAAAAAATTCCGCATACTCTATCGGTCAAAAAAAGACTTAGCGATACCGTTAAGTTATTAACATGTAAACAATAACACGATATTTACAAAAATCTCATGCTCCGTTGCACATCTAGGCCGTTAATGTCATGAGCCTCATAAACGAAACATTCCTTGAATGTAATTAAGCTTTGTGTTGATATTGCACGGATTTGCGCGTGAAACGGGTCGGTGAGTGTGCAAGCGCAAGACTTTACTACATTAGTACGATGCCAATAAACATTGACACTACTTTTATACTTATATGCTGACAATAATAATGACTAATAATAAATATCTAACAATCTGCTGACTACAAAGAAATATACTATTTAAATATTTTTATCATTTAAATATATAAATTAACTGCATGTCATAAAACTCGCTTGCCGTTCCACTTTTTGGTCGCGATATCTGACAGGGTTCATAGTGTACCTAATTTAGTACAGTGACTTTTAGTAGTTAGAACTGATGTACATTATGAAATGCAATAAATAATTTGAATTGAATTGAGTATTCGTTAATTGATGCTCTCGCGGAAACACGGGTGAGAACGACCCCCGACGGAACCGGATGCAGGCGAGGCCTTAGGGCGGCTACGCTGCGTTAACTTCGTACTTCAATGGTAGAATTTTAATTAGCAGGTTTACAACTGCGCACTCTTGGCGTTCCTGTGAGTTTCTAATTGGATTGACATTATTACTTTCACTCGAAGTAATGAGACAAGATGTAAGAAATCTCAGTAGTGGTAATAGATGTTCGATATTTGTGATTTGTTTGCTCACCACATCTTACTTAACGCGACTTGTAAAACTAATGGGTCAGATAGTCTTGGTGTTTATCTTGGCACTTAAACCTACAATAGTGAATGGAGATCACAAGCAGAAGACCGAAGAGAATGAAAACAAGAGAGGCCTTTGCCCAACTTTAGAGCATTAATGGCCTAATTATATTATTACGTCTTTATCCGTGAAGGGGTAGACAGGGCTCATAGTCAGGGCCATGCTTAGCGTGACGATGGGCGTTACGATAGAAAAAAGATTGTGATGGGTTGTTAGCTGCATCTCCTATTAACATGATTCAAATCTCGCCCTTGCCCTAGGTCGGCTTTTACGATCTGCGTGGGAAGAGAAGCAGCTAGTACATTCTAAGTTTTTTCTTTTCTCCCTGATCAGCATGGAAGATTATATTATATGAAGGTATATGGCTTGAAAAATATAATAGTTAAATATCTATATAATTAATGATTTTTGTTTAATTAACATCTCTAGGTAAATACGACTAACACGCACCGTTACAATTTTATAAATTTCATAGATAACGTTAGTAATCACTTCGTCTATCATTGTCTTCTCTCTTTTTTAATGTTTCGACCATTAACTACATCGTACAAATCAACAGTTACATTATCAGACGTTGTCTAATAGTTAATACGATGTGTGGTTACTGGTTAGTTATACTGCTGTTAGAGGTCAAGATATAGGTAGGAATTGGCGGCTCTTTGTTTCCCATTCTTACTTCTCCCATGCCAATGCCGCCCACATTCACTTTTGTTTACGATTACTAAAATGAATAGACATGACACGGAACGAGAAAACATACATTTTAACAAGAAATATAGCAAATATTCGTGCAGATTTCTTACTCTTTGCTGTATTATTACGGATTTCACGTTAACATACGATTTCGAAACTTTCGAAAGAGAAATCATGTCACTGTTCTCTTGAAAGTGAGACTTTCTGAATAAAATACTCTGTACTTACTAATATTCAGTAACAGATTATATAAGTTTGTTTATGGTTTTAAGATAATACCTGTTACACCCTCACGTACTTTCGCAGCTGATCGCATACGTTTCGGCTGACGTGAAAGGTCATCGAAAAAGAAACGAGGAAGTTTTAAATTAAGGAGACTTACCTATAAGTAGGTCCTAGGTTTGAATCAATCCTTAGAGTAGTTAGGTTCACTACTTCACTTCACAATATTGTATGTAAGGGTAGAGTGCACTCGCGGTGTGCGTGCGCAAGCGCATGGTGCGCGTGGTGTGTTCGGTCGGCTCGCCGCGCGCTCACTGCCGCCGCCGCCGCGACCGCCGCCGCGGGCTTTACGGCGACCCCACACTCGCTCTCGATTTCATACGGACTTGCGATGAGTCGTGCGGTGCTTTGGATTTCCCATGAAGATATCTAATTGATTGTTACACTTTTAATTTCAAATAAAATTAAATTCATTTGAGGATGCATTTACAAAGACACATTTTAATTATACAGATAACACCCCTTTGAATTGCCCATGAAGATACCTAACTGATTTTAACAGTTTCAATTTCAAATAAAATAAAATTAATTTGAATTGAAGGCACATTTTAATTGCACAAATAATTTGTATTTCCCATAAAGACTATGACACTTAAAATAAAATTAATTTATGGATGCATTTAGAGTTCCCTGCTTGAATCCGAAAAACTATCTACGATATACCTTGACACAAAAGCTAAGAGAAAACATTTTGGTGGCATATTTTGTTAATTATAAGTGATGTTCTGTACTTTTTGTTGTTGTATATATCCTCCAAATAAAGATTTTTCCATTTCTATTTCTATATACTATTCGTCGGTAGACGATACTTCGAATGATTGATAAGGCGATGACTTACTTATGCGAATATTCATAAATCGATGCTTTGTTAGTTTGGTGCCTGTGCAACATCAAAATAACATGTAGGCCTGTCGTCTGCGTTGTGCCGTATGTATTACAAATTAATGTTAATGCAAAACATAGTATAAGTACCTAAAATATTTATTTAATATAATACATAAACGATTCTTAGTGAAAAAGCGAAATACAAATAGTGTACCTAATATCTAGATATTAGGAAGAAATCATGAGGCCCATTAAAACATTAGATATCTCAAGCAGTATACGACGGAAACACAAAGATGGACGCTTACCTGTGCTAAATAGACGACGAGCTAGAACCCTGTTACTATTATGCTTATCCCTCTTTTCCATTTTACGCCTATCTGCTGAGTGCGTTTTTTTTTTATTTTCATGATACTTGGCTCTATCTATTCCGTGATTGTTTAGGCCAAATCTTCTGGCCACGTTCCTACATGATTCCGTAATTTACCCAATCTTGCGTTGTAAGAAACAAGAGTTTGAACAACATGCACGCGCGGCATCAACGCAGAATTAACTTTTTCAGAATATGGCTACATAAACAGAAACAAAAATGTAAGTAACAAATGTTTATTCTGTAAAACAATATAATATACTAAGCATAGTTCTCCCTGAAGCGCACGATGCTGTGCCGCGGCGCCTCGTCTTCGTCGCTGTCGAGCGCGGGCTCGTACGCCGCGCTCGCGTACACGCTGGCGGTCGTGTCTCGCCGCGGGGTGATGCCCTGCCACAACAATGTACGGATGCTGATGCGATTCTCAAAAAAGGGGTTATTTAGACTAGACAGAGAAGCATTCTTATAGAGAGAAAAAACGTAAAAAGTTCGAGGGGAAAACTAAGAACAACCAACGGGAACGGGGATGGTGCAAGGAAAACATTGGAAGGCAAACGGAAGCGGGAACGAGAACGGTGAAAGGCGAGTGGAAACAGAAACGAGAACAGGGGCGAGAATGAGAACGGGCGGAACACAGTTCGCCGTGTCACCTAATTTAACATAAAAACTGCCTAACTTGCACTGCAATGCCTTGCAGATAACTACCGGTCTAGCTCTCTGTGAGTACTTCACTGGCTTGAATTGAAAATGATAATGTCATGAAACCCCTTAGTCGACGCCACAAAATGTATTCTATCAAATTACTTTTTATACAAAAAACACTATAATTCACCTATATATACTTATGATGTATGTTTGCTACCAACAAGTACTTTCGCGTCTTAACTACACTGTATCTTCACTTCTATATTACTGAATACTACTTGTAAGCCAAAAGAGACAGAACTCACAGAAGTTCCAGGGACGCTGTACATATATTCTTCTCCGGACGGCCGTCCCTGCATTATTGAGCGCCGTTTCTCCGCGACCACCGAGTCTCTGCGCGTCTTGAGGGCGCGAAGCGTCGCCCGCCGAGTTGACACGTCACCACTTAGCCATGGCAGACTTGATATTACTTCTACAAATATAAAATGTTATCATCACAAAACTAATATGACATTGAATGACAAAGAAACTTAAGGCTCAGATACCATGCAGAAGTGGCGCCCTCATTTGAAATTAATTGGTTAATAGTAAATATCGTTAAATATACCTTCTTATTTTATTAGCCCCTCGTGCGCCGGCCACTTATTAGCTACCGTAGCTACTGTGTTCGCCTTAAGTAATCAAACCTGACTAACGACATCACAAAACTTGGAGTAACAAATGTACCTAGTACTACTACAAATGAAACAATATATCTGTGTACACGTCAAATGTGTGAGTTAAACAATCAGGGTCGCCACCAACGAATTTGTTGCTTTACTTACCTGTTTTTATCCCTCGGAAATCTATAAAATTTTCGTATTTTATTATTTTCCGTGGATAAACAATGATAATGTGCGCAGTTTCTCACCATTATGATTCAATAATCATAAGTGACTCGCGTAACATCAACGTGCGACTAGCAACAACCCTATTTTACAGGCGCTTACAAGTCGAAAAGCGGGGGTGGGGTTGCGGGAGCGCCAGATTGCGGGGGACGGTGCGAGTTTCCGTTCTGTATGTAATACTTATATTAATCTGTGCTTATAAAAAACATACTCGGATCTGAATTTTCCAGTATAGTCATCCTCCTCTTAAAGTTGGCGTCCAAGTTGAACACGTTGTTCTTAGTGACCCTGGCCTTCTCCAGGTTATGAAGGGTCTTCCTCCGAGTGACGTCCTTATCGTCATCCAGGCGG